>OX104121.1:6294880-7494880 GCA_944474755.1 Limnoperna fortunei | reverse complement strand
GCTGGCACTCGAAGGCTCAGTATAGAAACACTGGTAATCAATAGTAGATAAACTACCTTAACCATTAGGTAACCGTGGTCCTCATTCAAACAATACACAAATATGACACTACGGCATTTTATCAATAAATGAGGATTGTACAAGCTTTACTGAGCCGTCTGTACACACTGCAATCAAACTAACGGTTAATTTATCTTCACTCGTGAATAAACATGCATTTAAAATATCTTCAGATTGGTCTTGGGAAGCAGATACTTTTGTTTGTATAACATAATGTAACTTTTAATAAAAATAGGTGAGACTCTCTCGTTGAGGTTGGATGTCTTTATACGGAAAGCCTGACGGCGGACAGTAGTGGGTAACGTGTATGTAATGGTGCCACGCTTATTGCGCGATAAAGACCCTTAATGTTAGATTTCGAAATATAGAATGCTTATTGAAGCCACTACACAAGACTAAATTCTTCGTAACTACCCAATACTCCATACTTTTTCAGAGACAGTCAAACTTGTACCCATGTCCCGTCCTTTTTAGCTCACCTGGACCGAAGGTCCATGTGAGCTTTTGCTATCACTTGGCGTCCGTCGTAAACTTTTTCAAAAATCTTCTCCTCTGAAACCACTGACCCAATTTTTTTCAAACTTGGCCACAATCATCCTTAGGGTTCCTAGTTTCAAGTTTGTACCCAGGGTGTTGATCAACAGACAAATATGGCCGCTGTTACTAAAAATAGAACGTGGGGGTCAACACAGGTTTTTGATCATTATCTAAAAAATTATAATAGCTATAGAGAAAACCGTTACTTCAAATTGATCAGCACATTTAGGTCTACAATAGTTGCTATTAGTGTGAAGTTGTGTATTCGCTTCTTGTAGGAGTTATTGCCCTTTATTGGCGATTTTTGACAAAATTTTAGTATTTACAATATAACTTACAAACTATACGAGGTAGAGTACAACTCTAAATGACAAAAATGATAAGCAATAAAAGCCCAACAATTCACTTGATTGGTCTGAAATTGTCAGATGACTACTTATATGAGTTATTGCCCTTAAATGGTAATTGTTTATGAAATTTTCCGTTTTTGTCCTGTAACTTTAAAACTATAACAGCTAGAGTAAAACTGTAAATAGCAAAATTGATCAGCAATACAAGCCCTACAAAGTACTATAAAGTCTGAAATTGTCAGATGACTCCTTATAGGAGTTATTGCCCTTAAATTGCATTTTTTAATGAAATTTTCCGTTTTTCTCCTGTAACTTTAAAACTATAACAGCTAGAGTAAAACTGTAAATAGCAAAAATGATCAACAATACAAGCCCTACAATTCACTGTTTTAGTCTGAAATTGTCAGATGACTCCTTATAGGAGTTATTGCCCTTAAATGTCAATTTTTTATGAAATTTTTCGTTTTTGTCCTGTAACTTGAAAACTAATGCAGCTAGATTGAAACTGTAAATTGCATAAATGATCAGCATTAAAGGCCCTACAATTCACTTGATTGGTCTGAAATTGTCAGACAACTCCTTAAATAAGTTATTGCCCATAAATGACAATTTTTTATGAAATTTTTCGTTTTTGTCTTGTAACTTTAAAACTGTAACAGCTAGAGTGAAACTGTTAATAGCAAAAATGATCAGCAATACAAGCCCTACAAATTACTTTGCAAGTCTGAAATTGTCAGATGACTCTTTATATGAGTTATCGCCCTTAAATTGCAATTTTTTATGAAATTTTCCGTTTTTGTCCTGTAACTTAAAAACCATAACAGCTAGAGTGAAATAATAAATTGCAAAAATGATCAGCAATAAATGCCCTACAATTCACTGTTTAGTCTGAAATTGTCAGATGACTCCTTATAGGGGTTATTGCCCTTAAATGACAATTTTGTTATGAAATTTTCCATTTTTGGCCTGTACCTTGAAAACTATAGAAGCTAGATTAAAACTGTAAATTGCACCAATGATCAGCAATAGAAGCCCTACAAATGATTGCTTAGTTAAGAATTGCAAGATGACTCTTTATAGGAGTTATTGCCCTTCATTATGAATTTGGATAAATGAACAGTTTTTGAATTATAAATTAGTCTATAACACACCTATTAGTAGAGTAAAACTGTAAATTTCTAAAGTATCCTTAAGGACAATGCCTAAAAACCATTTAATTTTCAGAAATTGTCTGATGGCACCTTATAGGAGTTATCGTATTTAACTAAAATTTTGGAAGAAATGTTTAGCTTTTGCACAGTAACTTAAAAGCTATAACAACTAGACTGAAACTGTTAATTTCAAAACTTTTAATATAGTTGAAGTCATTTGGATTCCAGGTGAGCGATTACAGGCTCCTGGGAGCCTCTAGTTTATAGTCCTTGCAAACTTGTTTGGGGAATATATAGGAATCACCATGTCTGTCTGTCTGTCTGTCTGTCTGTCTGTCTGTCTGTCTGTCTGTCCACATCCCTTGTAAGCGCAACTCCTAAACCGCTTGATGAAATAAATGAAACTTAGCATAATGGAAGTACATTATATGTAGATGTGCATGAAGGATTTTTATTGCCCTCGGTTATCATTAAAGGGAGATAATTGGACTTGAAAACGAAACGGTGGTATACCTTTGTGAGCGTTCTCAAAGTCTACACTTCTTTTTATTTATTGTTTGTTAATTTGTTCCAGTCTTGAATATAGCTCAAATATTGCTTGCTTGACGTAAAACAAACATCAATCAATCAATAAGTGTCTACTATAGGTTAAAGAGAAGAAGTATGTTATTAGGTAAAAAAAATTATATTGGAATTTATTCATTAAAATCGTACGTAAAATAATTCCTGTACAAATGTTATCCTAGACTAAAACTTAGCGAAATTAATTGGAAAAAATCCATATAAAAACAGATTAATTTACATATACAAACAAAATACTTGATACGAAGTGTCAGCGTGGTCTATTATTATATCTAAACATTAAAAGATCAGCATAAATTTACGGTACTACAGAGAATCCAGTAATTTTCATGAATTCATTTGTCAAATTAAACAATCCTTTGCATAAATACCTCATTCATCTATACTTGCTCGCATCGTTAGTGCTAATGAATTTAAAAGACGGTCTATATTCATTATTGTAATCAAAATGAAACAGGAACTCTATTATGCAGATTTATTCTTAATAAACTATTTTTTTTAATTTGTTAATCTTTATACCGGACATGTTACATGTGTATTCATTTTTCTTTATTGTTTTGGTTTATATTTTCGTTCAACATGGTACAGAAATTAAAAAAAAAATGAATGAATGTGGTTGTGAAAGGTACAAAGGGTAGGTGACGACGTTATTAAAATCAACCATTGTAATCAAATTACGCACATTCTTGTTGTTCAAATCATAAATCATGACTTTTGCAGAAAGTAAACAATTTAACTTGCTTTTTTTATTCGGCTTTGTCGAATAAAGTCTCCTAGTACACTTTTGTATTGACTTACAACTTGTTGTCGAATACAATACATGTTTTTGCTATCACAAGAATATGCGCCAAAATTTCAAGTCAGAAATCAGTCTGATGTGCACATTCTTTACGTTTTCCAATAAAATAAAAATAAAAAATAAGGATTATTTCTATTGACCGCAAAACAAGTAAAGAATTAGTCTCGCATTTCTACCTGTTTCTTAGGCTCGTACAAATAAATTTAATATTTTCTGACTTTGTACAAACAATGTACATTGTTTTGTCTTCTAAGTGCTCGAACCGCGGAGATGCCTATCTCGTGCGCAGGTAGATGATAGAACGCCATGAAATGTATATTAACAATTGCTGAGAAATGGCGTTAAATTTCATTCATACAATCAAACATGTTATGTAATTAAAGGTAACCGTTGCTACGTAAAAAACTTTACCACAATCTAAATTAACCACTATTACAACTAACCGTTTATATAATGTATTCCTTTTGTTAGCTTGCGTGATTTGTAAACTAAACGATATTTAAATTATATCAATCACAAAAGAAAGTTCACACAAAACAAATACTGTCCATTGTAAAATAAAGAAATATGTTTTATGTATCCGGAAGAAACAAAACCGTGTATTTAGTAAAATTTATGAGTCCGAAACCCTGTGAAAGTAAACAACGTTCTTCCGTTCCCGACAACAAATACAATTTTAATTGCAAGAGTTGTACAGTATTTCCACAGCTCTGTCAGGTGTAATGTAGAAAAGTAGTATTGTGTACGGTACAAGATTTCTTAGGAAATAAATAATTAGTAACGAAAAAGGTACGTACTTTTATTGTACGTTATTTTTCTGCATCGTATATGTTTTTATGATCATTGTTTTTTTGTTGTAAATACTGGATAATTACGCGATAACAAAACAAAAATCTATAAGTTTTCGATGAAATTTTGCGAACAAATTCTTACGTTTTGTACCCTTTACTTCCGACTGTCTTACTAAAGGTAGTGCCGTAACGGGATATGTATAGGATGCAGGATATACTTTACGGGGAAGTTTTCCAAGGAGTTCAACTACAGAGGTGTCGGGTTGTAAATGATTAGTGTTGGTCCTACCTGAATGTATTTCATGGATTTTGGGAATGTAACCTCCTTTAGATGTCAAAATAGAGTAGGGGGTTGAATGATTTGAATATAAAAGAATTGCCTCCTTTTGGCAGTTAAAATAACATTAGTCAATTCATTCATTTTCTAGCCGATTATAACTGAAATACTGGCACTGGTCTGGGGAAAAATAAGTTCTTTACCGGATCTCACATCCGTTTTAATCCCGAATTCCCGGTCAAATTTAACCAAATTCCCGTTAAAAAAATGCCCAATCCCGGCGTCCCGTAAAAGGTCCTCCTGACCCTATTGCTCGTACCGAATCAAGAAAACAATAAAAAGAAAATAACTATCATTCAAGATCACCGGAGGCGTTACGTCTCAGAAATATTTAACCCTAGTTGAGCTATCACAAAAGTTGTTACTGTTATATTTCAGATGGATACTGAAGTTCCTCCAGTAAAGTTCTTTCAAACAGAAATTAATAGCAATAGAAAGGAGACCGAAAATAACATGAAGTCTTCTAGAGTGGACTCAAATACTGCAAACTCAGGCGTCGACGTATCACAGCTGAAATCATCCGAAAAGTTTAAACCGGAAATCAGTGTAGTGCATATGAGACGGACACCAACTCCCACTGAAGGGACAAGAAAGTTGCACCAAGATGATAAAAGTACGTCAGAGACAAGTTTATTAAAATTCCTAACTATGCGCAAATTTGCTAAGCAAGTCCGAAAGATACAGATTAATCGACAAAGGCGTCTGGATTATACAGGAAATGAAACAATCGAGCATAAAGTTAGAAAATTTAAAGCAGAAGAAGTTGAACCGGTAGTTTTTAAATTTCTGAAGGATAATTTAGAGGGACTGTCGTACGACCCTGAAGAATGTAGCGAGCTTTCAAAGGAACTAAGTGAAGAACTCAGAGAGACCGTGAAAGCTATGAAATATCCCCGCTACAAATTCGTTGCGATGGTAACACTTGGCGAAAAAGAAAGACAGACTGTCACAATCGGTAGTCGATCACTCTGGAATACAGATACGGACACATGCGCATGCGTGCATTATACAAATGGATCCCTTTTTGCAGTTGCTATGATTTTTGCAACATTTTTTGAGTAAAACTTTCACAAGAATAAAACATGTGTTCGTCGTTTAAAACAGACAACTAATATTATTTTTAGATTTCACAAATATGCGATTGAAATGGTTAGATTACATGTTATTTATCAAATAATCAATTTACCTTCTTACAGATAAATTTACATGAATACCTTTCCGCTTGATTCAACAAGTATACGAATAACGTTTTCTGATACCTTATAAGATAAGATAAGATAAGAAAGCTTTATTTTCATTCGGCACAATGTATAACAATATAACACAAGCTCTATAGAGCTTTTTACCGAATAAGAACACACAACAAACTATACAAAGACACATACAAAGACACATGCAAAGACACATAAGGCATACATAACAATAACAATTTGCGCAAGACATACATATACATATGACATGACAATTCGACAATAAGACATAAGACAATAAATATAAATGAAAACACCAAAACATACGTTTACATTTTAGGCACATAAAAAGCAGTGGCAACATAAAACTAGCAGAAGTTAAAAGTGTTTATGATATATAAACTAAAAGTACACATAAGAAAGCACTATGTAGATATTAGCAACATGCTGTTAAAATTCTAAAATGCACCATGAGAGCATATATATGTATATATAAGTGAGTAGCATAAAACAATAAAATTATTTACTTGCAAATGGAACAGCGGCACTCCGTTCCATTCCAGGACTGAATGAGAGACTTAAATTGAGAAAAACTGTTTTCAGTCCTGAAATGGTCTGGAAGGCTGTTCCACAATACAGCAGCAGCATAACGAAAGCTTTTCTTACCATATGTAGTTGATTTTACATGAGGTATGTCCAAAATATTGTTATACCTGAAATTATGTTTAAACTGTTTTACATTTACAAGATTATGTAAGCACACTGGTGAAAGTTTGTTTATTATTTTGAAAGTTTCCAAAGCCATAGCTCGCTGACGACGAATCTGTAAGGAAGGCATCTTTGCTTTTTCCAAAAGTTGGTCATATGAGCTTGAATAGTCCTCATAAACAAAGCGTAGTGCCCTTTCTTGCACTTTTTCTTTTTTTTTTTTGAATTCCTTTCAGTACAAAAATGCCATGCCAAAGGGCAGAAGTTAAAATTACTGAGAATGAAAGTATGAAAAATGGTGAGTTTGCTGAGTCTGTCCAAAAATGGTCCTAAACGTTTTAAAATGTTAAGTTGCTGTGATGCCTTCCTGCAGATATTGCCTATATGAACATCAAAGTTTAACTGATAATCGATATCTACTCCCAATAATTTGACAGTTGATTCACAAGATATGGTTGCACTTTGGATATTTATACATGGATTTTTTGAAAACGTTTTCTTTCCTAAAGCTAGAACTTGAAATTTTTCTGGATTAGCTTGCATCTTATTTACTTTAAACCAATTTATAAGTTCTATAGAATCTGTTTGTAAAGCAGAGATCAACTCATCATAATTTGGACTACAAAAAGATAAAGTATTGTCATCAGCATAGTTATATTGGGATCCATGTTTAACAACTGAAAATATATCATTGATAAAAACATTAAATAGAAGGGGTCCCAATATAGATCCTTGGGGTACACCCTTATGGATATCAGCCCAACTGCTAATAATGTTGTTAATTTTAATTTGTTGTTTTCGATTTGTAAGATATGATTTAAGGAGAGAAACTGAATGTGGCAAAACACCATATGCTGACAATTTGTCTAGCAGAATTTCATGGGGCAGACAGTCAAAAGCTTTGGACAGATCCATAAGAACAGCCACAATATATAGATTTTTGTCCAAAGCAGAGCGCAAATCTTCAAGAAGTCTTAGCAGTGTAGTTTGACATCCATGTTTTTTTCTAAAAGCACATAAATAAGGATTAAAAATACCATCAAAATAATCAGCAAATTGAATTTCTAAAACCTTTTCAAAAATTTTTGAAAAAATAGACAGCACACTGACCGGCCTATAATTTAACTTTTCCAAAGGATTATTTTTCTTATATAAAGGGGTAACTTGAGCTTCTTTAAGCCGATCAGGAAAAACAGAATAATTTATAGATAAGTTTATTAACAAAGTTAAATTTGGAATTATAGCCTCTTTACAGTTTTTTACAATCTTGGCAGGTATGCCATCAACTCCTGTTGCCTTCTTGATATTAATTTTTTTAACCTTGTTCTTACTTCCAACGAAATTAAGTATCGCGTTCTTACTTCTAACAATATTAAGTATCGTTTACGACATGTGTCGTATGCGATTGAAATGGTTAGATTACATGTTATTTATCCAAAAAAAAATTACAATTTTTATTTCTACGGTCCGTAGAAATACCGCAAAGGACCTCCTTTGTGCACTAAGGACTCCGAATTGCACTAAGGACATGATAACGTCACTAAAAGAGCACAATGAACATGCTGTATCAAAGAACTTATTACAATGAATAAGAATACCAATTTTTGAAAAGGAATCTTTCAAAATAAGTGAAATATTGATTATTTTATTGGCACGCGCCATAACAATAAAACTCCCAAGCGCTGCGGGAAGCCACTCCGGACACAATAAACATGTTAATTATTTGTTTATTAATCTTTAATATTTCAATCAGACTCAGTCATGAATAATTATAAAGGAAACAAATAAATGTTAAATAAACCCAAAATTTATTTCAATAGAAATGCGTTTTTGTCAATCAAGCAGATATTTTTTACGTACTGAATGAAGGACGGGTTTGGTAGTATCAATACATGTAGGCATGGCATGACGGAGCTTCTAGCTCGCCATTCAGGTGCTGATGGCTTCCCCATTGCACGGATCTTAACGCTTATACAGGTATTACAAGAATGGAGTGATAGGCCCCTATCTTGGAAAGGTTTTCTTGTTTCAAGCAGGGACAGTCTATACTAACTGTATAGACTGTCCCTGTTTCAAGACAATTTTCTTGGACTCGCCTCCATCTCTTCTTTTTATTAATATTAACAGCGATGTTATCAAATATAAAAATTTGTTACTGTTCAATTATATAGTTTTAATGTCAAACTCTTTAATTTTCTAACATTGATACATCGCAATGAACCAAATTTTTTTTAAATTAGAATGGTATATTTAAATGCGAATTATATTGCTTCACCGTCTCGTTCTGTCATACAATAAAAGACACAAAAGAACTGGACAATTGTGATGGCATATGGTTCTTCTTTGAATAAAATTTTGTGAAATTTGTGTGTATAAATAAACGTTGAACTCTTTGCTTATTTATCTATTATTTATACAATTAATTACTGTAATTAAATTATTGTTTTGTCATGGTTGATTTACCACAATAAACAATGTGTTTAACTAATTATATCTGTGTGAATGGCACGTGCCGATTAAAATTGTAATAACTTCTTTATTAATAAAGATAAATCAATAATATTTGGTATTCTGACTATTTATGCTATTCTTTTTGTTGGAACATGTTCATTGTGCTCTTTTAGTTATGTTATCAAGTCCTTAGTGCAATTCAGGGTCCTTAGTGCACAAAGGAGGTCCTTTGCTGTATTTCTATGGACCCTTGTCAAATATGATACATGTATTCATTGGTGACCGGATTGTTTTAATTAAATTACGCGCCAAAATGAGAGCATCATCGGTATATTTTCAAACAAATATATATTTTCCTTAAACGTTGTAGAAATCAATATACTTATTTGGTGTTAAAAATTTGCATTTTTGTAAGAATAGTATATTGATGTGCAAAGTGTGAGAATTAAAACAAAATCGACCCTTTTACCCGCGGATTATTAACACAATTGATTGGTGTGCGTAGTGTTATTATACATGTATGATAAAACACCATCTTTTCCAGTATTCATCGATGTGTCAACTTGGACAATTTCCTTACAAACTGGACACATAAGTCCATCGGACCTTTGGACTTTATTTTAGTTTGTGAGAGAATTGTCCGATTATTCCAATCAGATCAAACTTAATCGATGATTTAACATATCGTATTGTATGTCAAGTTTGTGTGTGAATATAGTCTGATTTTACATATCGATGAATTCTGTACTTTTGAATAGTTGTATAAACCGGAATGTAAGAGGTTCTAGATGGTAAACAACCAATCAAAACATAATAAAAATACATATTCTAATTAAACATGATTTTTATAGACAAATTGAAATTTGTGAGAATTAAATGAAATTCGTTAATTAATTTGAGGTCCACGTTTACTTAGATTTATATGTCACAGAATGTATACCTGTAAGAAACATAACTTATTTTAAAATACTTGATTTCAAAATAAAAATTAGTTTCAACAAATTAAATATTGTCAATAAAAACAACAACAAAAAATTATTAAGCCCCTGGATGTACATTTATAATAATGTAATGTTTAATCTTATACCAATTAAGAAGAAATACACTCTAGTACTTCTTAAGCTGTTCGTTTAACTGCGTTTATAATATGTACTTTGGAATTAGTATATTCTCCGATTTTAGTTTTAACCATTCATAAATGTCTGTTTGCATATTGTTAAATAAATGTTTGCATTATTAGGCTTGGCCGTTTATTTGTTTGAATGTTTCTTTACACCACTTTCGGCGATCTTTTCTTTCAATCTCTGTTATTGTATACTCAATCTACTTGTCATTGTAGCTTTGTTTGTTCATAAAGGTATTCTTAGGCAATAAGTACAATTATTTACTGCGGCCTTTGGATAAGTTGTTAAGGTAGTTTGTCTCCAAATGACACGTTGTCTGTTAACACTGAGATTTCGGGTTTTAGTCTCACTGCAGGAAGGTGCGCTCAACTTCAATCTTAATTGACAAGGATTGCCAGTTTTCCTACAGAAGGTCAGGGGTTTTTCTCTGGGTACTCCTTCTTCCTCCCTAAATAAAAAATAGACGCCATGATTTAGCTGAAAAATTGCTGAAAGTGGCGTTAAACACCATTCAAACAAACAAATAAATAATAAAATTATTTACTATAAATTAAGAAATTTATTTATACATTTTCTCGTATTGTTTAAACATGATTAAATTGAATTAAAACGTATTTCTTTCTAATTTTAAATTGAAAAAGTCAGGAAGAATGGTATATTTAAAAATTTATTTTATTTACCGGGTTTTATTATGTAATTTACCAGACAAATGACTGGAAGTATCGTATAACAATAAACAATAATATTCAGAACACGACAGCTGTTTTGTTTATTTTGTCACGTTATGTTCTATTCGATATTTCGATGAAATCTAAAATGAAAACCGAATAATGGCGTCTATTCAGCAGAAACGTATGTTTCATGAGCTAAAATGTTTGGACGAAGAACTAGAATGAATATTGGTATATTAACTTGTATTAACTGTGATGATACGAATGTTTCGTTATAACAGCAAATTACTGTGTTTCGTTATGTGTTTTTTCCTGTAAAAGAAGTATGCAATATAGGTATAAAAAAGCGTAAGGTAGCCGCACAGTAGCATTGGATTGTATCAGTTTGTGAACAATTTTTAATACTAGCCATGTTGTTGACCAATTATTTTCTTTTCTCTTTGGAAATGGATAAATAAAATTTCATAATTTGGAGGTACCAATTTCAATTGGACATTAAGTTACCGGCATGCCTGCCGAGACAATTTATCAGTAAGTATTTTTGTTATTTCTTGTAATCCAAGATATTGCTTGCTGGACGGAACGCAAAAAAAATTTGTAATATTGTGCTATTTTATTTTACAACCATGCATCTGCCTTATGTATTCGTGGGACCTCGGTGTCCGAATGGTAAAAGCAGTTCTTCATCTACTATTGATCATCCCCCGTGTCATTACTAAGTTTGTTAATAGAAATATACTGCAGGAAGGTGTGCTCGACTTCAACTTTGTCGGGTTTTTCGATGGTTCATTTTGTTCTTACCTTTTAACAAACTGGACGTCATCACATAGCTGAACAATTGTTGAAAGTGACGTAAAAACCACCATAACAAACAAACATATCTCTACAGTGAGTGGGGCGGATACCTTAAAAAATATCATTAACGTCACCTCTATGTTTTAAGCGAATGTTTATTACAACAAACGTGATGTCGCTTTTAACTCTTTAAAACAACATCATCTTATATAGAGTAAATCTAGACAAAATGCGGTGTTTAATATTTTTAATAAATTGCACACACATGTCTTCTAGTCTCTAGCTGAAAAAGAAAATAAATATAGAATTTACACAGATTATAACACAATTTGTTATATTTATGGCAGTCTTCTGAGTTAGACAAATACACTTGAACGTGGAGGGGCTCTAAATTATCTTTAACATGAATAAGCACCAAGAACGCACCTATTAATAATTTGTTGATAAACACAACTTTTTATGTTGTGACCGATATTTGACCAATCAAATAAAGGCTGATATTCGATAAGCTTATATTGTTTCCCTGGAAATCAAAATTAAATTTGACATCATCGAGGCGGAGCTTTCCTATGCATTTTTGGTTCCAATTGTACTTAATTATTGCATTGCCGTTTTTCCGCTGAATCTGACACGTGACTTTTCAAGCAATATCATTCAAGTGTTTTAATTTCGAGCATACATACCCATCGTCTCCTGTTTATTCTTAGAAAAAAACAACCAAAGGAAAAAACTTTGATTCATGTTTATATATAATAAGAGTCATTTTTTATTTAAGGATTAACTGCAAAAAATATTTTCTCCATCGAGGGATAACAAAATTTCTGTTTTGCACATTGTATAATCCGCGTAGCGGATTATGTTAAATGTGCACAACGGAAATTTTGTTATCCCTCCATGGAGAAAATATTTTTTGTAGTTAATACTTATAAATAAATTCAAACAATAGAATAAACTCAACAATTTTATTTTTGTAAATGGACATTTTTGAAAAAAGATATAAACACAAAAACTGTTAGTTTCCCGTGGAGTGATATATGACGTCAAATGGGGCGTGTCTCCATGACGATCAAATTTGTTTTCCATCCTCTGATAGAAAATATTTTCCAGCCAATCAAAAGTCAGTATTCTCGCAAAATTTATTTATTTAGTGATAAAAAAATAAACAACACAGTATAAACAGAAATAATTAAATAATTTACGTTGAAAAGTTTGCGAAAGCCATATTCCATTGAGGATTACATGTTCTCGTCCGAATCTTTTTCGTTCAAAGCATTGTGAAATCTAACTTAAACATTTACACTCAATTTTTAGTTAGATGTTACATTTTAAAATTCAAACCGTCTTAAATTTGAATTGTAAATATATACAAGCTTTTAAATTAAAGTCAAGCAAAAACGAATTAGCCGTCTGTAATAGTAGGGATTACACTGCTCATGTCAGATCTTTCATAATCCTATTATTATATTCTTTATGCAAATTGTTGAGAATGTTTGATTCTACAGACTGATAAATATAAAAAGGTAGTTTTAAACAAGAGCTTCTGAGTTCGAAACACCTACGTTCGAAAAGTAAATGCTAGACATGAAAGCCAGTTTTTTTGAGTTTTTTTTTTTTTGCTGAAGGGCTGAGGTTTTTAGCGAGTACTCCAGGCTCTTTCTAAATAAAAGATCAACGCCATTATCATGTTTCAAAAACACAATAAAAGGCTGTTTACGATTTTATTAATGATCTTTGCGACATAATACTTTTTTTTAATTATTGTTTTTTTTAAGATTGAGTGGCATCACACGTATGTTGATATTTTGCAAATGCATTCATTTGAAAAATGGGGATATTTCGTGTTAACGCCAAATTTCAATTGTCACTTGTTAGGATATGTCTTTTTAGTTTAATATTTACTCACCAATTAAAAAATACACAAGTCTAACATCTTTCTCTGACTAATGGAGCCGAGTTCAGTTCTTTTCTGGTTAAAAGCCCATCATCTTAATACAGAAATACAACGTTAAGTTTGTATTGAGTTAGTTACATCGCTTATTGCAGCAATTTTTTTGCTACGTTGAGGCAATCAACCTAAATAGCAGAAAACTACTGACTATAGTTAAATTGTATCTGTCTGCAATAAAAATGCACTCTTTGCTGTAAAGGCGTAAATTCGGACGTCAAATTAGACTGGAACGGATATTAGATAAATTGAACTGCATTAACAAAACGAACGTCTTTCTGACATGCTACAGTATATAACACAATTTGTAGTGTGACAAGGGAGACAATTTGTTCTAAAAACCAACATTTTTACACACACATGCAATCTTTTTTATCAATATTGTATTCAAAGTGTCTTGTAATACTTCATGATAAAAAAAATTGCATCAGTAATCAAAATGAAAATGCATTTTTATTTACATACAAAATAGGAATACATACACATAAAGTAAAAAGCCATTTATCTATTACTTTTAGAAAACTAACTATATTTACCAAAATATTTATGACTTTTATCACCGAGTAGAAAACATACCATTGACATCAATTTTATTAAACAGCTGTTGTGTTTTACGATCTTCCACCTTTGCATGACCAGTGAACGCAAATTCATCCACATTTACGAAGCCGTCCTTATTCAGATCCCATGCTTCGAACTTGCATGGTAACAACAGAATCTTTGAATCTTTAGGAATGTCTCGTGAGCTCTATACAAGGAACAAACAGATTAAATAATATATTGCGTACATCGTAATACTATTGCATATTAGCTGAGTTATTGATTCATAGAGGATCACGCAAAGTTTTCCATTTTTTGCATGGTTACGGTTCCAAGGGTAGCAATACTGGACTTTTGAGTCATTTTAATATGGTTATCACTGTTCCAAAAAATCAGACAATATCAAAAACTTTACGCAATTTGAAAGATAAAAAACTTTTCGCAATTATACCTGTATTGACTAACCAGTCCAATATGTCATATATAAATCTAACATTAGGTCAATATGATAATGGAAAACTTGAGGCAATACTACGTATTTAGGTCATATTGGCTAGTAAATATGACATAGTGCACCGGTAAATGCTGTATTGGGCGTACTTTAGTATTTTTTACTAACCAGTTTGGTAATATATATTTAAAATTAGGCATATAAAATGGATCTAGTGAACAAGCACAATACATGGCCAATACAGAAAACCAGGCCCAATACAGAAAAACAAGCCCAATACAGAAAAACAGGCCCAATACAGAAAAACAGGGCCATTACAGAAAAATAGGTTCAATACAGGAAAAACAATTCAATACAGATAAACAGGGCAAATACAGGAATGTCACTTCCGGAAATTTAAATATGAATTTTCATTTTAAAAACACACACAGTTGTTTTCATTATGCAAATTAACCAGATGGATATAAGTTTTAAACCTGAAGTTAAACCTCGAAGATAACATTGGGGTCAAAGTGTACGTACTAGTGCACTTGTAAGAAAGGATAAATATAAATGTTAAAAAAACATGGGAAAAAATGACATTTTTATACTGAAGGCTCTTCATATTGAATTTTATCGTGTCCAAGATAAGCCGCATTTTATCGTGTCCAAGAGAAACCGCATTTTATCGTGTCAAAGTGAAGCCGCATTTGATGGAGTAGAGCTATATTGGTCCGTGACAAAATGCTACTGACATTTACCACTGGTTAATAAAAGTGTTATTTAATGGGTTTTTTCATATTGGGCATGTATTATGTCCCAGGGAAACTATATAAGCCCTCGTCGTTGCCTCAGGCTTATACAGCTATCCTGGACCCAATACAGCTTCCCATGGATATAATACACGTCACATCTGAAAACTACGAAAGCCCAGAAGGCTCATTCGAAATTCGAGAATCGAAATTCGAAATTCGAGATCCGAGATTCGAAATTCAATATAGTTATAACCAATCAGATTGCGTGTGACATAATCGTCTACCAATCAGAATAGTTCTTATATATTCGAGATTCGAAATTCGAAATCGAGATTCGAAAATCGAGATTCGAAATTCGAAATTCAATATAGGTCTAGCCTACACAGATTGCGTGTGGCATAATCTCTACCAATCAGAATTCCTTGGTTATATAGAAACTACGTAAAACTTGGTTGAGTAGTTTTAGGGGAGTTAAAGCGATAACCATGATTATTGAGAATTACTGAAAATTTCTAAGTTCAAAGAGCCATAACTACCATATAAATTTAGGAATCAACAATTCCTGATAATATGCACAACTACATATATGGTGTACTAGTTACATACCAAGTTTCATAAAATTGTGAATAGTACTGAGTAGTTTCAGAGGATTTGTGCTGACAAGATAATTAGTGGGTATTTTCAGCACATTTCTAAGTTAAAAGGGCCAAAATAAGCCAGTGGCGGATCCAGAAATTTCGAAAGGGGGGGGGGCAATGACTGGCCAAGGGGGCCCGCTTTGGTCATGCTTCAATGATTTCCTATATATCCAACCAAATTTTTCCGTCAAAAGGGAGGGCCCCCTCTGTATCCACCCCTGATAGCCCCCACACAAAATTTGAGGACCAAAATGCCTTGGTAACATGCACAACTACATATGGTGTACTTCCTAGTTTCCAAGTTTTGTTGAATTCCGTTTTGCATGTACATTCTCGTTTCTTGCTTGAATTAATTTGATAAAATAACAAATAAAGCTTATAAATTTGATTTTTTTAACAAAACCATGTTGAACAAGTCATTCTTTGACAAATATGTCGACGGTTAAAACACCAGATAAACATAAAAGCACGTGGCTACGTTTATATAAGAACTATTCTGATTGGTAGACGATTATGTTACACACAATCCGATTGGTTATAACTATATTGAATTTCGAATTTCGAATCTCGAATCTCGAGTTTCGAATCTCGAATTTCGAATTTCGAATCTCGAATTTCGAGTTTCGAATCTCGAATTTCGAATATCGAATGAGCCTTCTGGGCTTTCGTAGAAAACACCCAGAGGGTTATTGATAAAAAATCTCACAAATATTTGAGAAATACAGAAATTGCCATTTGTTCTGCACTAGGGTCACCATAAAAGGAGCTACACATATGTGCAGAAAGGGGAGATAACTCTTTATAATGCACTTAAAGGAGAGATGACTAATTTATATTCATTTATCAGGGGAGACAGCAATAGAAAGGGAGATAGCTAATTAATTATGCAATATCATTCATTGTAATATTCAGCAAAGGTATTGTGCATTAAAACGAAAACATGCACTACTGGGATCGTATGTCTCTGCAATGTCAAAAAAAAAAGAATTGAATTCAATGGGTTTTACCCATTCATCACCGATATAATTAGTATCCTAATTCATATAATATATGTATATATTAAGAATTGAATGCGGTCAACGCTTTTTATACATCAATGAAACTTCACAACATTGCATGAAGCGGGAGATTTTGCATGCCATAAAACCGTGTTTAACCCACCATATCTTTTGAATTGCATGTATACCTAGACAGGATCATTGCTACAGTTGGTATATTTTTGTTGTTGATTCTCTATTTTGAAGGTTTCTTGGACTTTGATTTGTGAATTGTCTTTTTTACAGTATCATGGTGCTTTACCTCTATTCAATTCTTATATTTATATTTTATAATACCAATAAAAGGGGAACATTCCTGCCAAAATATAAGTCAATATCCGTTTTCGTATCGATATATCTCTATGCCATAGCGTAACGTTATTAACGTTGCTATGATGCAATAGCGGGTTTTGATGTTTTATTGAGAATTGAAAGATCAAGTGTTGTGACCATTTGCACCATTTAGGCCAATAAAAATGATGTACTTAAATTGTATATCTTCCAGTACTGCCATGGTTAAATGTATACATAAGCTTCATAGTAGCTAGGGTCCGAGACATCTGTAAATCAAACACCTTGTAAAACAAGGGTATTTATACACAACTCAAGGCAACTGTGTCATGGAACTATCATTTTCAATAATAACAACAGTCGTTTAATCATCTTAAACTTGAACAGGATATATAATAGAGAAATCAGAACAACATGACTACGTGTGGATTAAATCGTCTGCGGAACAAAAACACGCTTTATTTTTGAATTCATGCTTTGTTCGGCACTCGTGGTTATATTTTTTATCTTCGTCACACTTGTATTTCTAGTTAGTTATACTACAAAATATAAACCTACCCGACGTTTACCTCCACAACTGTTGTTGCAGTTGTAGTTACAATTAGAATGTTGTGAACATGAAGCTACACAATAACATGACGAAATTCTTTGGTCGATGGTTGTGCTGCTTGAACTACTCCACCACGCATGCGCTACATACAATAGATTTAAAACAAGAACAAAGACGGCAAACTTCATCTGAAAAACAGTCGATTTAATATGAAAATATTAAAGAAAAAAATTTATTTTGGAAATAAATAAACACAAGAAGGCCTCAAAGTAAACAAGAAAATAAACCAAGACGGATAGGCAGTGATTTCTCTAGGAGGTGTCAAGTTATTAGGTCATGCTTAGCGTGGACCATGGTCAGATGATGGTCGATACTATTTTTTAAGAACTGTAAATGCAACGTTAACATATTGTTTGTTAACTTGTATCGCGTCTTGAATATAGCTAAAATAATACCCGCCGGCAGTCGATCAATCAATCAATAAATACATCAAATCAATCAATCAATCATCATCACCATTATCATCAGCGATCGATCTCAATCAATCAATCAATCAATCAATCAATCAATCAATTAAAAACAACTAATCATATCATAATAATGAGAAACAGAATGATAAAATTTTTTCTTTATTATCAAATAGTGTCAAATCGCATAAAATATAAACACTGCTTTATTACTCATTGATTAGTCAATTATCATACAATTAACGAACATTTACTATTTTTTGGAAGTGTTCCATTTTATATCAGATCCTTATTTTACCTGCCCAGATTTTATTTATCAATTGCATAGTTTTGCAAATTTTATACAAAGCATGGTTGCAAATTGTTCAGGGCATATCAATGTCAGACAAACTTATTTTCTATCAAGAAACTACATCGTTTCTGTTGGCAACACTATTGTATAACATTTGTGTTTTTATTATTATTACGATGTCTATTGAAAATGTAGAGTTTTTCAATCTTAGTCTAACATATATTGAGACGAAAACGGACCATAGATTTCACAATTAGTATAACTAGAAGTAAACTTATATTTTACTATATAAATTAATTTATTTTAAAAATTATAATAGTGTGTCATCAGCGAAAGTTGTAAATAAATCATATTTCAAGATATGCTTGATTGTATGTGGAAATTACACGGCTAAATTTCAGGCAATTGTTCGTTATTTAAAATATAAATATGTGTCTTTTTGGTATTACCAAGGCGATACATTGTTGAAGCAATTTGGTCTCGATGACACCGAAAATTTTTTTTTTAACGCAGTAGTGACTGGATATTGTGATTTTATTATGAACCTCTAGATCCTAAACACTCTGCCACATTAAACATTAATGCTTCAAAATCAGTTATCAGAATGGCACTGTTAGTTATATAATAATTCACGGCCTTTATGGCCTCCTAATCAACGATTGTTTCCATGGATTCCCACATGACTTGGAATCTAGAAAAACAACCTCCTGTCCCAAGGCTATAAAAGATTTGTCAATATTTAAGCCTTGATAGGTTAATTGGTTGATTGATTGGATGTTGGCTTAACGCACAGCAAGCAATACTTCAGCTATATTCAGAACCAGAAAAAGATACCAAACAATAAATCAAGGTTAATATGTGACGTTATAGAGAACACATTTTTGACTATCACTGGAAAAGTATGGCGTAATGGTAGCCTTTTCTAGTAGCTACAGTAGGCCTACTATTTTTCCAAATCTACAAATACATGTACAGTGGTTTTATCAGAAACTTCGGTATGACTTGAAGATGAATTTACAATTGTCGCTAGTTTTCCTGCCAAATATGGTGGTTTTGTACTTCGGCTTGATATCCACCAAGAACCTCGTCACCACGATGAAGCAGAAACAGTGCTGAAAATGGTGTTACACTTTCAAAACAAACAAAAAAAAACATTAAAAGAAAAGATTAACAAATACATATTAACAAACCAAAAACTTGGTGTCTGGTTTCAGTCTATCCTGAAATAAATAATTAAATGTTTCACGAGTGCGCAGAAAAAACAAATTAATGAGTAAAATTTAAAAAATAAATATTTGGGGAATCATTGAAATGTTTACTTACATTCTTGGTGGTTTCGTTCGCGTAATGCTAAGAGCTTTAACTAACTAAAGATAAAGGCTATTATTGTTGATTGTATAGTGGGCGGTACCTCTGTTTTTACAGATGTCCATCAGAAATAAATCTGCCAAATAGTTTACATAGAATTTTGCATCATCCTTACTGGAATTATACGTTCAAAGAATTTGATCGAAATTTAAAAATATTTTTTCAGCGAAAAGGTTAACAATGCAACCGAGTTTGTGTAACATGTGTCGACATATTGCGCAAAATGACAATAATATTTGTTTACGTAAAATCATTTTTTGACATATCGTGTGTCCTAGCTAAAAATGCATCCTGAGAATTCTGTGTTATAATCCCTGTTAACACAGCTATAGTTGAAAACTATTTTTTTTATTAAGTCTCGTTTCGCAGATAAAATGCCACTGTCCTGACTGCGTTCAAACTACACTTAACATACAATTAATGCACATTTTTATTGGGAATAATTTTATTTTCCCTCTTCTTTAACCGGCAAAAAACGTGACATTTGACGCAAGTCTTCAAATGTATCTAAGGAGGGAGTCTGATTTTTGTTTTTCGAAATTGTTACATTTTTGTATATTTTAGATACCTTAAGTGATCGTGCATAATACGCACTGTTATATTATACGGATTTAATCTTTTGTTCCCACAACTGTTGATCGTTTTTATTAATCTTTGACTTCTTGTATAACATATTTACCAAGGCTAATCGTATGATCTAGTAAACAATACAGGCGTGTACTATATTTCTGACTTAGTAGTTCTTAATAAAGTCCTGAATATGTAGGTCAGGGTATATCAGCAGAATCATGTCAAGTAAATTCTTTTTTTAAGTCGGTTAAAATCTCGACAATAAGACATAGAAGCATAACACGCAAACACGCAATACACGGATAAAGCAATGGTAACATGTATGTTTGTATAAAATACAGCACAAAAAGCAAGCATATATAAGGTAAATTAAAAGTAGGAAAGAACAAAAAGACAATCATACGTCAAAGCACTAGTTAAAAAAACGTGTTTGCAGGTATATATGAAAAGGCAAGTAATTTTAGGAGTAAAATTAACTATGAAAAATCTAAGTAAAGCCAAGCAAAGTAAAAGTAAAACATGCACTACATAAAGGACACCAGTGAAATAAAAAAAATAATTAAGTGGCCAAAATATTTTTTACACAGTACGAAAAATTACATCACCACATCTAACTGAAACATTTAAACTTTATTGATTTATCTGCCTTAGATCATTTGAAATGTAGACCATTCATTGTTATATTAATTTTTTTGGCTAAGGCTCGGACTTAAAATTCCATAATTTAACTATCTCGATTGGAGAAATCCAATAATCCACTCGTACCAATGTAAGATCCTATCTGTCACAGTTTCTAATTCATCTTATTTCCTTTAGATGAATGGTACTGCAATTACCTTAATTATCCTTGTACTGGCATCATAGGTATCTACCTGTTAACACCTGGCTTTCATACCCTTGCTGATACCGGATGCTATTTTTATTGTATAGTATATACAAAATAACAAAAGGAACATTATTATGACAAACCCCGCACTAGTTTTAAGATGCAAAAGTATTATATTACAAACCCTGTATATTTATATATTTTGAATTTAACCGCCAAAATACATCCTGTATCGCCATTTTGTCTCGAAATCATTTACAATTCCAAAAATAGTTCATTTTAAAATAAATTTGGAAGTGATTTCCCGAATTCAATATCTCATTTAGTTGATAAAATCTTAAAGTTCCATATTTCAAAGTAATCACATGGGCAGCACATTTTAATGTAAGAAAAAATTATTATGTTATTCTTGGACAAAATGGGGCAGGTTGCATACATTTCGACATTTTTCAATAGTATCCATATAAAAGTTTTCAGTAAATATATGATTTTTACAAATCAAATTGGAAGTGATTTGCTCAATTCAATATCTATTTAAAATGGACTTGAAATATTGGTAACTGATCATACTTTAACGAGATAGCAGCACATGTTTTTGTTATAGATTAAATGTAATACAAATTGCAGATATATATGACACCCCCGTGCATTTCTATATAAATCGACATCGATATCATTGGACACGTCAATTCTTATTAAAACAATTAGTTGTTTTGGAGGCTTTTTTTTACTTATATTTGCAATATGATTATCACAATTCATCTTAAAGACAACTCAAAGAAGATTTACCTCATCGTTGTTATCCATTATATTGTCGTGAGATGTTTATTACTATACTTGGTAGATGTGTTTACATCAAATTTTGAAAAGCCAAAATGTCTTTTGTGATGTGTTCAATGTAGGTTGTATTGTTTTATCTTGAAGTGATGTGGGTTCTTAGTTAGATTTTACATCAAATTTTGATAAGCCAAAATGTCTTTTGTGATGTGTTCAGTGTAGGTTGTATGGTTTTATCTTGAAGTGATATGGTTCTTAGATTCGAAATAATGCATTATTTGATCACCTTGACCTTCTCTATGCGCGACTTAATTTGGCAATGATTTTAAAAGCCTGTAATGTTATGCATAGAATCATATTCAACTTAAAGACAGAACAATGATAAATGTTAATGAGTCGAACAGCAACCAGGTTTGTTTGACCAACTGTATATGCATCACTGACTAGGATTTAAGTTTAGATCGCTTTTAATATGAGATTTACGACCTTAACTGGAATATACGGGATGTTAAACTTTTAACAAGATTATACCTAATAATAAATACAAGATGAAAGGTTTATGTAATATGTTTTAGTTTTGTTTTATGAAATTAGGGAAAATACAGCATGGTCTTGTTAACAGTCGTCTTAAGGTATCCGACCCATAATTGACCACGTGATCATATTTGGTGTCCCGGATGTCCATTGTTTGTCAATGGAGCAGACCTCGGTAATGTTCGGCAAAAATCGGAACTACTATTTGAGCAACTAAATTTTTTTCTCAAAACTGTTAACATTGACTCAATAGTAAAACAATATATTTACTTGGTATTATTAATTAGTAATATATTGAGTAAATAAATTTTCATTTCTTGGTCTAAAAATAAAATTAAACGGTGACTTCAATTATGGGTCGGATACCTTAATTACATATTGTGTTCTGAAACCCTCAATGCGGTTATATATACACCAATTGCATAGTTTCTGATGTCCAGTTATTTTTAGATAGTGTAAATCAAGAATTTTCAGACCAAAACTGTAGGTCTATAAAAACGGATCTACTCTCTCTCTCTTCCACTAATATAACGATTTTCAACTGAATGAGTTTCTGGTTTGTGTCAATATGCCCGAGTTGGTTTACACCAGTAACGTTATACACTCTTCCTATTAGTCTTCTGTTGTTTTTTTTTTTTTTTTTTTTTGTTTTTTTTTTTTTTTTTTTTTTTTTCTTTCATGAATGCATATTTCACCCAAACGGTAAAGTCTGTCTCTTATTAAATATATAACACAAAATTAAAAACAGTCTTAACGTCGGCGTCGATTTTTTTTCAAATCAAACAAAAACAATAAGGTAATAATTATTCCTTACGTCTGGATGAAGATTATTGTAGTAAACACAAAGTTATAAATATTTGTTGGAATCGAGGATTGTGAATTATTAAGTCGATCTGCAAACAGCTTATGCAACTTTTCGAATATTTACTGTTTATTCATTAAACATTCTGCCATAAATTACACCTATAAATAAGACATCGTCTTTAATGTTATCAAACTGATGCTTGCTAAGGTTATAAAGTATTAAAGTTTTTAATTCTGAATTTTCAACTTATTTCGACATTCAAACACATCTTTGATAATATAAGGTTTGTGATCTACTTCCTTTGTTGATCTCTACTAAATGTTATACAGTTAAGTCTCAACTTCGTCATATCTGATCGGTATTTTACACCTAAGCACACTGAAAACTTTTCTGCAATATCGTGAGTAATTATTTTTCTTTCAAAGAAGTCAACAAGCCTCTAAATATCTGTATTTTTCAAAATAGTTTCCATAAGTGAATTGTTACCAAACCCTTTTAAATTGAATTTGATTCAGTTCAAAAGTTGGCTTTATCAAATATTCAAACACAAAAAAAAATCCTTGTTTTGCAAAAAAGTCTTTGCTTTTGGGTCAACAACACAATAACATTACGTTTGATTGATTCAACTTTAATCTTATTTCGTAAATTTTTATCTATTTTATATTGCTCCTTTAATATAAAGTATCTTTTGTAATTGTTATATAACATTTGTTTGGTTTTTGCATACAGCTTTCTTAATCTACTATTTATAAATAGTGCAGGTGTTCTAACAACATTACTACATCTTACAGCGTTATTTTGAACAAATCTGAAGAAAATGACGATACTGTTATA
Organism: Limnoperna fortunei; assembly: GCA_944474755.1. Classification (NCBI taxonomy): domain Eukaryota; kingdom Metazoa; phylum Mollusca; class Bivalvia; order Mytilida; family Modiolidae; genus Limnoperna; species Limnoperna fortunei. The sequence continues at coordinate 7,470,675 of OX104121.1, read as the reverse complement.
AGGTTATTTATTTGCATTTTATATACACCCACAAGTCGCAATACACTGAATTGCATTTTCATTTGATATAGTACACTTTGACAGAAAAATTAATCGGGCTCAGATTTACTCGATGTGAACCCATTACTGAGTTCACCAGTAAGGTTGCGGGTGCGAGCCAGAGTGTGCTAGACTTCAACTTTAATTGGTTAGGATTGCCAGTGTTCGTGCTGATGGGTTTTCACCGGCTTCCTCCCCGCAAAATAATCTGCATAGCTTTTGTCATATCAAAACAAGGGCTCTAAAACTTACATGCCATGCATCTTCTGGAATACACAGCATTCGTGTTAATGCTTATCTCGCTACACTTTTGTAATGACTTTGATCGTTCTAATGATTATCCTACATAGCTGCCCAGTTGTTCCTAAGTAATGGATGTCTTTCTAATATGCCTATTGCATGACAGAAACTTTACTGTGGAGTGTAAAAAAAATGCAACTCATTTTTGACGTCCAAATAAATTTTCTAGAAGTAAGAAAAACTACACATTTGCTGCTACACTAAGCAAACTATCTGCACAATACAATTCTCCATAATTTGTAATTGAAGTCAAAAGCTCCTGTTCGTTTGATCTCCAAAGAAAATTTTCTCGGCCTAAATCTTGATAAATGTAACGATTTAATCAATTTTATGTCGTGTTCAGATATAAGTGGAAAATTTGTTATAGAATACAACATATTTGTGCTAACCAGATATAAATTATAAACTGTTCTCCTGTCATACAACGAATTTCATTACTGTTAAGATATTTATCACAAATTTGAATAATTATCTCCAAGGCTAATATTGATATTCGCCCCAGGATAATAACCGATACCCACTTCTAGCTTATAGTACATGCACAGATTTTGTCATAATTACACCATCTTTGTAAAATATGTACCGTATGCTATATCACCACTCGATTTATACTGTACATACCAGTATCGCAGGCTGTATCGCCATTAAGAACCAAAATCAGCTATCAGGGTCATTAGTCGAATGTTGATACAACATTTAATACGGACTTTGTCATGTATCGTACTGTATGTCATTTATTTAACTTCAAATAGAGACATTTCGAGAGGGTGCGATGCGGGATATGCAATACACGTATGGCTATGCCAAACAGGTTTAGTAATACGAGACGGGGGATGCGATACGGGGTAGGTCATGGGTAAAAAGATGAAACTGACGAACCAGTTTCAATATTTTAAAAAGCGTCTGTTTTAAATTCTGCGGTATTTTTATTCCCAAGGTGTAGATTTCTGTAGTCGGCTTTTTGCCTAAGTGTTGTAATTATTTATTCTAAAAGCTCTATTTTTTATATTTTAGTTTGAGCGCCAAAAGTTAATTAGACGACACACTTGTATGAGATATAACTTTGATGACATTGGATATTTTATACCAAGTTTAATCTAAACTAGAGTTTTAAATTGTTAATATATGAGAAAGTTTCTATAATTTGTAAAGAGCGTTACAAGTTAAATATACAGAAGGACCCAACGCAATAGTATTACGTGTTTTTGTACCTCTTAACAAAATGCTAAATGTTAATATAAAGTGACTTACACGTTGACCTTCTGAAACGGATAAAACTCTAAAAATGTCTAACTATGTTTTGTTTGTTTGAATGATGTTTAACACCACTTTCAACAGTTTTTCAGCTATATCATGGGTTCCATTTTTTTTCGGGGAGGAAGCCGGCGTACCCTGAGAGAACCCTCGACCTTCGGTAGGAAAACTGGCAATCCTTGTCAATTAAGATTGGAGTCGAGTACACCCTGTCTGCAACCCGCAACCTCAGTGTTGACAGACCAAGTTATCAATAAGACGAACTACCTTAACTAATCGGCCACCGCAACCCCTGTCTAGTTATAGTCTAATCGGAAAGGAAAAAGCTAGCAAATCATGCATCCCCCAATGAAAACGCATTGTGTAACTAAACATAAAATAACATTTTGGCAACATATTAAACAAATCAAGCATCTGAAGAATGTTTTCTTCCGACAATTATAGATTTTTTTCTGTCCTTTCATTTTAAATATGACTTTTTCTGCAAAACAAACCCACCATACTGTTATTGGTAACAATAGGAACCAAGCAGTTAATTAAATTGAAATAAGTTTTTATAATACAACTTTCATGTTGGAAAAATTGTGATGTAAAATTTGCATAGCAAAGCGATATAATATATCAATAGATTTTTTTAAAGAATACTTAGGCCTAACAATAGGTACTTCAAGGTCTCGGTAGCCGAGTCATTTAGGAAGTTAGTAATTCATTTTTTATGATGAGATTGTTAAAACTAAGGTTGAGAGTTTTTTATTACTGTTACACGTTTTATTCGACTTCAACCTTAATTAGCAAGAATTGCACATTTGTCTTTAGAAAGTTAGTACCTCGTTCTCGGTTTCCATTCTTAATAAAATTTGGACGCCATGACACATCTGAAAATTGCTGAGTGGCGTAAAACCCCTTCAAATCAAGCCATAAAATTATCTTTTTTAAATACGCAAAATGACAACATATAAACATTACAAAATTAGTTCCATTTTAGGGACTTCAAGTACAAGTTGAGAAAAGCATTGCTCGTGTCCAACATTAAAACTGGCTAGGCAGGTTTTCGCAGTCCATAAAAATTATGTAAAATGTTGATAAAAAATTATAAAGTGTATATAAAGTTTATTTAAACAAAAACCAAGTATAACATTTTGTATAGTAGAGACAATTGTACAGTATTATAGCAGAAGACCGTATTCGATATATATTTATAGTAGTAGAAACACATGGTTCACGTGTCAACATTTCTCTTTTAGTAATGGCGCTGCCTTGAATTCTTCAGGCGACAACTTTCCATCATCTGTAATTGAAATGTAGAATGCATCATTACTAAATATATATATATAATCTGCATTTTCAAGTTTGATACTAACTTTTAGTTGGTTGAGATGTATAAATCTTTGTAGTTTTGTGCAATGGAAGAATTTAATGTTTTGTTGTGTTGTTGATATAACCATAATTTTAATCAATTATATACACATTTATTGTTTGTTTTGAGCATATAGTTTTCCGGTTTAATGTTTGATTAAAATTTTTTATCTTGAATTAATTTTCCTTAGTCATAATCATTGATAGCTTCGTTTAACCTGTGTTTAGACAACATAATCTAAGATTATCGATAATTGTCATATCATGGGTTATAAATAGCATGTAACGTTTGTCATACACTAAATAGAGTTTTAAAGACATTTTATTTTTAAAACTGCAAAACGAAACTTAGTTATGTGCCCATGTTACTTGTTTGTTGGTATCGGTGACATCAATATTTACGGATATATAGATAATTTTAATTTATGTAGCAGGGCAATGAAAGTGTGTCTAATGTAATGCGATTTACATGATAAAGTATCTTACATTTGACATTGAACGACCTATCAAACTATCAACTAACTATGTTACCAAACAGAAAACAAACAATGAAGCATTAAAACTTACCGTTTTTATCAGACTTATCAAAAAACAAATTTCCATTAACATCGTCCATTGCGATACGGGTATGGAAGAAAAACTCTTCAATTTCTATTTTACCGTCTTTATTTAGGTCCCAGGTTTCAAATTTGCAAGGCAGAAGTAAAACAAAACCATCCTGCAAAAGTAGCATATCAGTGAAACTTTAATATAATAATATATATATATATAATAATATAATAATATATTTGAATTTTATGTCCATACCATTTGTGGTAGCCTTGACCTATCTTGACCTCTTTCAGTAGTTGTCATTTGGAACAAATTGGACCTCTTGTGTCTGTTTAGCTTTATTTTAATTGATCACCGTTTTGGTATCTTTCATTTTTTTCCCTAAAACCTCCAAACACTAGCTGTGAAAATAATGATCTTTTTCATTTGGGATAATAAAAGCTGGAGTATTCGAAACGGCAAATCAAACAGCAACAAGTAATACTTTCTTTCTAAAACCACAAATTAGTTGCGAAAAATACTTTTTTATATCTTTATGTAAGTTTTTCATCACTTAGTAACCGAAATGATCTTATTTGAAATTCCTTTAAAGGCATATTTTAAATACTTACAACTTTTTATTCATAAATAATTTAATTTAACCCGTGTTACTACGTTGTTAATGAAGTCGCATGAAAAATGTTCGTAGGTCAAATCTGTGTTAAATTTTCTCTTTGCCTGTTTCATTTTTAGAAAAATTTCTTGCATTTACGAGTTTTCGCTCATTAAAATTTTCTTTTAAATTATACATGAAGAAAATACAATATTTATTTTAGTAGCCGCTATTTTGTGTTTTTTATCTTTATTGACTTATTTTAAAAGTCTAGCATTTATGTGAGTTCGCATACCTTTGAAGCACGTCTTTTTCTGCCACCACAGCTGCTCATACAATTGAATTCACATGTAGCTTCCGGATGACATATAACTTCACAGGAACATTCGAATTTCTGAGTCTTTGTTTCTCTCACATCCGTTCTGCTTCCAAACCAATCTCCCATTACATGGTTTATAACAGAAACTAACACTACGAGAGATAATACTTTCACCAACATCTGTTAATTACAATTGTGCTTATATATCAATAAATGAGATCGTGTTTTGCTGAAGGGGATACAAAATACATGATAAAATTAATATTTAAATTTGGAAATACTCTCTTGGGCTAGAATCCCCCTATCTGTAGTCAAATGAACTGTAATTAGTTGAAACAAAATGCTAACTTTTTAACTGTAAAAAAATTCATTATATTTTGAAGGCGTGTTTACTTTATTAACGAAGCATTTCATTGGTTATGTTTAGCTTTGACCAGAAAAAAAAATCATTGTTTATTTTTTATATATGTGCATTTTATATTGTTAATCAGATTCTGTGGTCATTTTTATCAGATTCATCATTTAGTATGATTTGCTGCTGTGCTAAATCTAGCAAATATGAAAATGATTCCGTAGAAAAGATTACGGCGTATGTTGAGGAAGGTTGCGGTTTTTTGTAACCTTAATCTTAGTGAATTTTATTCAACTCCCCTCCTGCCGTTGCAAAACAACCTAAATTTGCCCACCAGTGTAAAAACCAGGATATTTAGTAATATACATTTTTTACAACAAAATTTATAAAATGTATATAGTTGGCATCTTCATAGACTAACGACCTACAGTAAAATAGACTGCACAAGACCATTCAAGCAAACACTTACGTTTATCACTGACGATTTAGTTGATGGGCAGGTTACTAAGATGGATACTGTAAACTGACAATGCAAGATATTTTTTGTTGTAAATGTAGTATTTTGTACGTATGTGAAGTCAACGTGTTGTTTCGAGAACTCAATTTCGATGAAAACTTTCGTAACTCATTGCGTGTCAGCAACAGCTTGATTATCAAAATTTCAAAACTTGTGTCTTCATTTAAAAATATTTTTTCGTTTTCCAAGAAACATTGGAATGTAGTGTAACCTGCGCAACTGCTTGATATCTACTATATGACAAATACATTAATTGTAAAAAGTTGAATGAAATGAATACTTTGGAAAATATAAATACATTAAAATAATATATAAGATAATTTAAACAATATAGTTTTTTTGCTTTATTAACAAATCAATAAAGAAAATTTGTAAATATGCTTTCAACGAATTGACTGTTTATGACTTCCCTCTGAACTGACTGTTTATGACTTCACTCTGAAAGATACATAGTTTACATTATTGTGAACATGACAATTCGAGAGAATTATTCAACGGTGTGCATATCACTTAATTTACAATGGTTTAAAGTTATTCGATTTGTCAGGCCATAATTTCAACATTATTATATATGAAAATAGAGTTGCCGTCTAGTTTTAGGTTATAATTGACAATTGAAATATTTATTTATTTATTCAGAAGAATATAGCACTATTTATGATTGATAGCAACACTATTATAAATATCTTTTTACAACAGTGCATTGACATAGAAATGCAATAGTTTCTCAAAGTCTGAAAATGATCACAAATGAATGCAAATGTGGGTAAAACACCATATTTTCTTAACAAAAAAGCATTATTACATTAGTAACAAATAACAACACGAAAAAGCTTAAAAAATAATAATGTATGTAAATAAAAATAGTACAATGTATTTAGTACCTCTGCATTAAGACACACATGCAATTCAATAATGTTTATTCTGTCAATTATATGCAGGACTAAATTGGTTACGTTTTTGAATAGTACTAAGCTGCTGGCACTTGCAAGCAAAGGAACTCTTTTGTAATTTTCTAAAATGAGGAGCCACTATAAAAAGCTTAATTTACTGAACCTTCCCAGTACTCCATACTTTTTACAGTCAAACTTTTTTATCTATAAAACAATTAAATTAAATTTGTTTGGTTTTGCTCTGAATATATTTACAGCAGTCTAAAATTATTTGTCTTCCTCTTTCTCATCTCAAATCTAAAATCACCGTGCGTTACAAAGTGTAGTGTAAAAATTCGCAATCGAAATTATCCGATAGTTGTGACTCGATTTATTATGTAAAATGTCAATATGTATAAATTGTTTACAAGTATGCATCTTTTTTTCAAGACAGTGCTGCTTTGAATTGAAATGGATACGACTTCCTATCAGCTTCTCAAATTCAGACAACATCACTTTTCAAACTCGTGTAAATGAACATGTTTCCTTAAAAAACTTAAGTATATTAGTCGATAATAATAATAATAACAATAATAATGTGTTTTAATGCAAATCTACATCAACGCTTTCTTATCAAAGAACAAATATTTAAGTCTAAAGTACCAGCACTATTTAATGTAAACTGGGGGTTATTTATAGTATCAACATTATTTAATGGGAACCGGGAGGATAGCATACACAGTGTTAGGTTATTTCGCAATGGAAATAAAGATGAATGTAGACTGGCAATATTTATAAATAGTTTACAAGTAAGTTACTATTTGTTCTTACTGTCTTGATTTAATTCAAAAGACGACTTCTAATCAGATGCAAGAAGAGTTTTGAACGCTTGTAATATTTTTGTATAATTTTAATTTGTGAAAACTGTTTTTATATGCGATTTTTTATCTCTGGTATTTTAAACATATTTGTTAAACAATTACATATAAATGTTTGCATTAAATATTTTAATTGCAGTTGTCAAAGAATTATTATTAAAAAAAAAGCTGCAACATATAATGAACCAATCAGTTGTTTATGTTTCAGTTTCATTTCTTTTTTTAAATAGTACGTTTCCCTTGGTAGAAACCAATATGTCTCTAATTATCTTTGTTTCGGAAATAAACATGTTGAAACTCTAGATTATTGAAACTCGACCGTATAAGTGATGAATGTTACTATTTTGGCCAAAGAAAGAATTTAGGCAATATTTTCCATTTACATCTGTTAAATTCCCTCCTGTCTATCAATGAACTTTGTACAAGCTGATCACATATATAACCTGTTTTGTGGAAATAATATAAAATGTGCTAGAAATTGTATTTTACTTTACATATACAATCCGAATATTGACCTAAAAGGCAAATAAATCTAACATTGTTACTGTGGTCAATGACCATTCAAACATTAACTTATACATCTAAGTTTTATCATTTTTGCGCCATGTAAACGTTTGTTTTTAACAGAATTATCAAATCACAGAAACAATTTTTGCAAAATAAAATTCCTTTTCATATAACCGATCTCCAAGCCTTTATACAACAATATTCTTTTGTATGAAAGGCACTGTGTGAAGATCACTTGGCAATGTGTTCTTTACATTGATTCAAGTCAAAAAAGGTTGTTACCAAAAAAGTGTGAAGGAATTTCTTTATGTATGAAATATATTGTGAGGGTGAATGAAAACACTTTAAAAGTGATCGTATGAATAAGTGACAATCTTAAAAAAACAAGAGACCCAGATGGAACTAGAAAGTTATGCCAAGTGATTTGCTATCATGCAACCAAAATCGAAATACACAGTCTATTTGGCATATTCACTATGAGAAAAGTAAACATTGAATCATCTGCCTAGGATAAAAAAAATTATAGATAACGGAGGTTGATGTTTCAGATGGTCCTGATATACTGAACACCATTGAAAATATGGAGTGCGTAGAAAGAAATGAACAGACTTGAAACATAACCGTCTAGAGATATAATAGTATGGATGCCATGTGAATCAAATTTCCATTTTTATTCCTATATAATGTATGAATTCTTTTAAAAGAATCTACATGTGAACAGACCCTTTGATTTTAATAAATTATGTAACAATAAACTCCACAATATTTGTCTGTATGTCTCATAAACCATCAGTATAGTGAAAAAAAGTAACTCCATAAGCTGCAATTTATTTGAAAGAACCATGAAATATTGTATTTATAGTATATATAATATCCTTATCAGAATATTGAACTTATTTATTGTTTTATAGATTAAAATGTCTTATTCCGCATTGTTTGAAGCCGTAAATATTATGTAGCAGAGGTGCAATGCTGTGACGATTATTGGGCACTCCTATTACTGACCACTGGTGTATGATACCAAACCAAATTAGCAAAAAGACTAGTACTTTTATTTTTCAATTGTTACAGCAGAAAAAAATGCAATGTAATGAAGTGTTAAAATGACAATAAAACAATTGAAACTGACCTTGAATATAAACCTTATATAACTTTCCGAAAATAGCGTTTTAGCACAAACATTTTACAACATTAAAACTATAAAAATTAAATTGTACAAAAGTATAAGACAATGCAAAACTTTAAGCATCTTCAGCCTCCTGATCCACGACTTATAAATGGATGCTAAATTGTTCGGTTGACCAGACAACCCCGGCAGAATTCTATTTTTAAAACTAATACAATAGTGTTCTGTCTCAGAATGTACAATTGAAAGAATATGGCCAGTACAAATAATACAAAATACAATTCACTCTACTCTGAAAAGCGACAGCAATCTTTTTAAAGAACACAAAAAACCACAAAACAATTGCTACTAGCATTATAAGTAAGATTGGAAGACCGCAACCAATATGCAATACTACAAGGTTAACCAGCCTAGTACCTACCTGACGTGTACCTCAGATAACATAGATTTAAAATATTATATTTAATATGGTCCCTGCGGCCGAATGATCTTCATTGAGGTGCAGAAATAACAAATAATGATATGTTTGAAGCTCTATAATTACTAATCGCTCAACCGAATCTACAACAAAATCTTTACCACTGAGCAGTTATGATCAGAATCCGTCTTCCCTTTTTTAGATTGGACGGTTTTCGTTGTAGTACCAATGTGTTTATATAATATAAGTTCATGTTTGCTGCTGTATATTAAGAATTGGATCCAAGGATCTTTATATATGCATTCGCCTTGAACAACGCCTCACTAGAGCTATTTTGGTTTGAGTTTTTTTCTATAACAAATTTTCAACAAAGCAGATGTGGAACCCTGCTTAAAACAAATTGTTGAACCTCTTGCACTTCAAGTTTTATGTCGACTTAAAATAATTAAGCTATATACAGGAAAACATTACAAAATCCAGCATTAATGTTAAACCGATATGTATAGTTCCGATACTACGGACGTGTTTTGTTCATTTGTACATCACTAAACAACAAACGTCTGGAATGTTTTATGGTTGAGTTTTTTCCCAGACGATGGGAGACGAATGTAGTTTTAATTACCCAAAAGGCGCCAGAAATAAAAAAATCAAATATTAAGATCAAAACAATTTGAAAAACACTGATGTCCAATTTTCACCAAAAACAATCCTGTGATGTTTTAAAACAAATCCAAAACTGTTCATAAACATATTATCGTACGGAAATCAAAAGTGAACACCATCCAGCCGCACATACTTCATAAAACTTAGTAAAACCTTAACAAAGCAGCAAATTGCTAAAAAAACACGTGTAGATATAAACTTCAGACAATTTAGCTGTATATACTAATAGTTTCATGTAATCTGCCCCCCCCCCCCCCCTTGTTATATACATTTATTTTGTTACATTATAAACTGTTCAACTTCATGTTCTTTAATTTCTTAAGAACTAGCAAAACTTTAACATTTTTTTACAAAATTCTATAAATATCTGAATTTTGAAATAGTAATGCGGGTTCCTTAATTGGTTAGTGAGACAAACCAAGTGTAGTTTCAATATTTTATTTGTTGAAAATAATCTCGTCACTGCAGGACATCTGGAATCTACAAATTAAATGAATTTTTGTACATAATATTAAAATGATATCAGTGCCGTACAAAGACTTTAATAAATGACCTCTTTGCAATTAACAAAAATATTTGCATTGATAGTTATAGCTCAGAAAAGGCTAAACTCTTAACAAGTTACGAAATGTATGTTGAAAGTGTCGAGAGAGAACAATTTGTTAGTATAACCACTTTGGAAAATTAGCGGATTATTGTATTTAAAACTTTCAATTTATGAAACAATGTTCAGTCATAGAAACACGTCTTTGGAAAAATTAAGCTTAATTAAGAGTCGAATTAGGAGCAAAAATATCGACCAACTAATATCAAACTATACACACAATTACTGCGAGACAACTGTAGATGCTGTGTTTTAAACTTCAAGTCCTTACCTATTCTAAATAATCAACATTTTTCTTTTTTCAATGGAGCCTTATTAAATTCCTTTCTAGATATGACCCCATCACCTGCAAGAAGATTAAATAAAACTTTGCAGCTAAGATAAAATTTTCTGTACAACACGATTAAATTATTCACTTGAATCAATGAGTAACGTTCCCAAGCAGAAAATTGTTCTGTATATTTGATTTATAGTTCATATATAAATAAAAATTGCAGTTAAACGTTGCCGAACAATTTGTAATGAACGATAAAACATCGGTGTTTCATGTAATTGAATGAAACTCTTTGATTTATTACTCCTACTCATATTGTTCTGTATTTGTTTATCATTGAAAATGTGCGGAAATCTGTTTTGTTTACTATTTAGCCAACAGGCCTTGGTAGTTCGTACAAAACAATAAAGATCTCTATTATAAAATTTCAACAATTTTGATAAATGACAATAATTTTTTTTATTTATTTGTTTATCTATTAAAACTTGGGTAGACTAGCGGGTTTCATCTAATCAAGACCAAATAATACACAATTTCAAAACTTACCATTTTCATCAGATTTTTTGAAAGCTAATTTGGTATTTACATCATTTTCGCTCACATGGGCCTCAAAAGCAAATTCTGAGACATCAATCGAATTATCTTTGTTCAAGTCCCATGCCTCAAAACGACAAGGCAACAATAAATCAAATGAGCCTGCTTCTCTCTGAAATTAAAATGTTACTTAAATAGGACTGCCACATAACTGATTGTTCTATGTCCAGCAAGTAGTGTTTTAACTCTACCCAGTTATACGTCTACATAGACAAAATAAGTTTGTAAAAAATAATTAAAACCAAACGGAGAATAGGAAAGGTCTATAAACAGTGTCTTGTGATACAGTATAAGCATATTCTACTTTGTCGAATATATGTTAAGTGTAAGCATAGATACATGAACATTAGAAAGTTACATTTCAATTACTTTAAAAAATATGTTGTTATCAATTTTCATTTACTTTACATACTATTATTCAAAAGCTAACCTCATCAACTTCTCTCTTTCCTCCACATGCGTTTACGCAGTTAAACTTGCACACCGCCTTTCTCTTACATGTAACGCGACATTTACATTTATACACGTCGACGACAGTCTTATGCACGGTGTCTTTGTGGTGGAAAAGCCAACATTCTCCATTCTCTAAACAGCTAAGTAGCACTATAAGTGTTAAAGCGACCAAAGATTTTTTTTGCATTGCGTAAAATATCTGCAAAATATGTCAACATTAAAAATTAAAATATTTGTTATCTTTATATGTACGACAAAATAGAATTTTTGAAGAGCGCTAGAAGACCCATGTTTGTAGAAGTTGTAAGGAAATTGGGAGACACAAATTCTTGATAAATATATCGTAAATATCGACCAACTCTTGTCGCGTGTTAAACTATATAACGTTGGTATTTTCTATGTCTGTTTTGCTACGCTGAATGACGCTGACATTTAGTTTGCGAAATGACTAAGTGATTGTTATTTTGGTTCCGTAGGTGATTGGCATACACAATGTCTTTGTTTTTGTAGAAAGGCGCAAAGTGTGGTTCAAACAATGCTATAGTTACAAGTATTAGTTTTCTAAACACAAACGCTTTTTACGTAAAGTTTACATTAAAACTAAAGCAGAATGGTTTTTTTTCTAAATTTACTATCGATAAATGTGAAATCGATCTATTTTTGCCCTGAAACATGCGAACTTGTTACAACTTGTTTTTTTCGCACATTACATTGATATTTATTATTTAACAGAAAGTAAAAAGTAACCATTTGTGATTCAAAGATATTTCTTCATATTTAAATAAATTAAGAATTAAGATAAAAAAATTAAAAATAGACTAACCTTCAAAATAAATAAAAAGAATAAATACCTTACCTTCCTCAATGTATGTACTGGAATGGATTGAAAACTTTCAGCATTTGTTTAAAAATATGAGAAACATCAACGTGGTTTCCAATTACGTAATGTTTGTGGAAGTCTGCAACTACCGACATTTATTGTATTCTTGGAACTACACGTTACAGTGTATACATAATAGTATGTAGCAACAGAGGTGCCCCAAAGGTTCCCGTTTTAAGAATTGCACTATTTGCCTTACATAATTGGTAATTCCCTTCCGTACCTTTACAACCTCTTAATTAACTTTTTCGTGGAATCGTTGATTAGCATTAAGTGTAACAGATTTTACAACCAAAATTTTATTTCGTGGAATTTATTTGGTCAGCATAAACGTCCTATTATAAAGACCCTGAAGTATTCAGTTAGCATTTTAGTTTGGTTCTGTTAACACTACCTTTACAATGGTAAGTGAGCTACACTTCTAAAATTTATTTACCTTATACAAATGTGAACGCTTGCTTTGACTTTATTTAACACAAAACATTCACTTAAGCCCATTCTATTAACAAAGATAAAATTACGCCCAGGACAGCATACAAAAATGGAAATCTGTTTTTCAAAACGAAAACTCCCCAAACAGCAAAGCCGGCGTTAGTAAAGTACATGCATTTTTTTATTAAGGAAAATCTGTATACAATAACGAAACAGTCCTGTTCAAATTAAAGGTTCTGTAGGTACATTAAATGTATATATCCAAATCCCTACGAAATAGTTGTAGTTGAGGGCGTTGGTGGCCTTGTTATCTACTATTGACCATGTGACCTGTTAACGAAATGGTTGTCAGTTTAAGCCTTACAGTGTGTGGTCAACTCCAACCTTTATTGACAATGAATAAAAACTGGACGTCATGATATTGCTGAAAAATGTTGAAAGATGCGTTAAACCTCATTTATGCAATTAACAAAGTAGAATTAACTAAAACAGACATCTCAGCATAAACTAAGAAACGGCTGTTTAAATATTTAGATTATCTCGACACGTACTGCAGCTGTTTTAGCTGTTAGCATTGTCTTGCTAGTATATACGGCCGAAGCCTGGTGGACGTCACCAAGAACTCAACGATACGTCACAGAGTACAGATTGGTGGAATGTTACTGTGATGTGATATGCGAAGAGAATTCAAATTGCAAGTGGAATTGTCCTAACGCATGCAGTAATGGAAAAAGATCCGTAAAAGTTGTTAGGGTTAGTATTATGATGCAATCAGAGCTACAGAAAGGATATGTAATGCTTCATGTAAAATATCTGCCTGTTCTTTAACGCTTAATGCTGAAATTGCTGAACAATTGCTTAAATTATGTAGGTCATAGTCTAACCTACAATATACATAACGTAGTTTTTCTTTACTGTCGTAGTTGTAATGCTCTAAACGAAACAATAAGTTAGAGGTGGTTTTTTGCTTTTTTGTATATGTTGTGGTGCGATTTTAATTATTTTCATCAAAAATTGATTTAAATGTTTTAAAGCTGACATTACATATATATACTACGCTTCCTAATGGTTAACATATATAAACAAACGAGTCAGTAGGGCGAGTTTAACCCAGCCTATTTCAATGTAATTGGATGGAGATTTTATCACTTGACGTGGAATCGTGCTTTAACATGAACGTCCTATGTTCACATAGTGATTTTGCAACACACAGACATGACAGACTCTATAACAAGATACAAAGTAAAATGCCGTATTATGTTAAAAAAATGTATTAAGTATTTTATTATTATTTTGTTTTATATATTCGCCTAACGTAGGCTTTAACCGGACGAAATAATATCTTATATTAAGACGAAACGAAGTATCATGGAAGTTGCAGAACTTTAAATTTCACATTACAGAGAACAATATAAAAGGCTTGAAAATGGGTCAACATTAACTACAATAATGTAGCTCCTTTTTAATTTTTTTTTATGGACGAGCTACAAAGAGGTATATTCAATAACTCGTAATGGAGCAAAAACTCTTGGGCTTTACACATATTTTCCGCTATTCAACTGCTATCTTTTGATTAATTAATGCATTCCTTTCTCCGCCGTTCAGCTGACATTTCTACAATGTCTAATTAAATAATTTTAACACTTTTTTGTAATCATGGAATTGTTGACAACATTGAAATTGTGGAGTGTAGAATTGTAGAATCGTATCGGTATCATTTTGATCCCAGCTAATTCAATAAATCCGGAAAACTTTATCCGGATGAACATTTTTTACCAAATCGATTCAGAAATTACGCAATTCCGGAATTCAAATTTTGACAACAATGCCACGAGTTCGAATAAATTGTAAAACTACACTTCTGTAATGAATAAGGTGTTGTAGAAATATCAGTTAAACTTCCAAGACATTAAAAATATATAGCAGTTCGGGGAAACACTTTAATAGCTGATTATATGCTTAAAACCCCCGGGTGTAATATCAGTCGGCTTGCTCCATTACGAGTAATGGGACCTCTTTGTTGCTCCGTACATTAAAAAAGGAGCTACATTATTGTAGTTATGTCAACATCGACCACTAATAAGACAATGTTTGATAAAGCGTACAAGTAACTTTCACTTATTCTAACAAGGAACACATTTACGTTCTTTTATACGGTTGCTTCGAAATATAACCAACGTTCCTGAAGATTTTTTAACTTGGTCCTAATTCCGCATTGTTTGCGAAAGATTACATCATTCAATTTGAAAAGTTTTGTCATTCCATGTGCGAAATTAAAACCACTATGTATTATTTGAAGAAAACAAAACACGTGATACGCTTACCTTTTTACACATTTGTTTTTAGTACTTTGGTATTATTTTCTATTTTATTTTTTCTCTACATGATGTTCTTTTGATTGTGAGTAGTTGTCTAATCAATCTTTTATTTATAGATTAATATATGGTCTAAACCATATCGGGTTGGTTCATCCCCAACTTCCAACAATAAGGATACCATACTAAAATGATTACAAACTAGAGGCTCCCAGGAGCCTGTAATCGCTCACCTGGAATCCAAATGACTTCAACTATTTTAAACTTTTTGAAATTAACAGTTTCAGTCTAGTTGTTATAGCGGCTTTTAAGTTACTGTGCAAAAACTAAACATTTCTTCAAAAATTTTTGTTAAATACAATAACTCCTATAAGGTGCCATCAGACAATTTCTGAAAAATAAATGGTTTTTAGGCATTGTCCTTTAGGGTACTTTAGAAATTTACAGTTTTACTCTACAAATAGGTGTGTTATAGACTAATTTATAATTCAAAAACTGTTCATTTGTCCAAATTCATAATGAAAGGGCAATAACTCCTATAAAGAGTCATCTTGCAATTTTGGACTAAGCAATCATTTGTAGGGCTTCTATTGCTGATCATTTGTGCAATTTACAGTTTTAATCTAGCTGCTATAGTTTTCAATTTACAGGACAAAAATTGAAAATTTCATAACAAAATTGTCATTTAAGGGCAATAACTCCAATAAGGAGTCATCTGACAATTTCAGACCAATTAAGTTAATTGTAGGGCTTTTATTGCTGATCATTTTAGCAATTTATTATTTCACTCTAGCTGTTATGGTTTTTAAGTTACAGGACAAAAACGGAAAATTTCATAAAAAATTGCAATTTAAGGGCAATAACTCCTATAAGGAGTCATCTGACTATTTCAGACTTATATAGTAATTTGTATTGCTTGTATTGCTGATCATTTTTGCTATTAACAGTTTCACTCTAGCTGTTACAGTTTTTAAGTTACAGGACAAAAACGGAAAATTTCATAAAAAATTGTCATTTATGGGCAATAACTTATTTAAGGAGTTGTCTGACAATTTCAGACCAATCAAGTGAATTGTAGGGCCTTTATTGCTGATCATTTGTGCAATTTACAGTTTCAATCTAGCTGCTATAGTTTTCAAGTTACAGGACAAAAACGGAAAATTTCATAAAAATTGCCATTTAAGGGCAATAACTCCTATAAGGAGTCATCTGACAATTTCAGACTAATACAGTGAATTGTAGGGCTTGTATTGTTGATCATTTTTGCTATTTACAGTTTTACTCTAACTGTTATAGTTTTAAAGTTACAGGACAAAAACGGAAAATTTCATAAAAAATTACCATTTAAGGGCAATAACTCATATAAGGAGTCATCTGACAATTTCAGATCAATCAAGTGAATTGTAGGGCTTTTATTGCTGATCATTTTTGCCATTTACAGTTTCACTCTACCTCGTATAGTTTTCAGGTTATATTGTAAATACCAAAAAATTTGTCAAAAATCGTCAATAAAGGGCAATAACTCCTACAAGAAGCCAATACACAACTTCACACTAATAGCAACTATTGTAGACCTTAATGTGCTGATCAATTTGAAGTAACGGTTTTCTCTATATCTATTATAATTTTTGAGATAATGATCAAAAACCTGTGTTGACCCCCATGTTCTATTTTTAGTAACAGCGGCCATATTTGTCTGTTGATCAACACCCTGGGTACAAACTTGAAACTAGGAACCCTAAGGATGATTGTGGCCAAGTTTGAAAAAAATTGGCCCAGTGGTTTCAGAGGAGAAGATTTTTGAAAAAGTTTACGACGGACGACAGACGACGGACGACGGACGACGGACGCCAAGTGATAGCAAAAGCTCACATGGACCTTCGGTCCAGGTGAGCTAATAACAATTTATTATTTTGCAATAAATAAAGAATGTAAGATTTTTGACAAATTTCTCGGTGTCTCGTCTAAAAACCGTTCATTGTTGATATTGATGCAGACGTACCGGAAGAAAAGTGGACGAGGAGACCTAATACAGGATTTTCGCACGAGATGCTCCTCGTGGTAAGCAGACCGGGGTGTTCAAATATGGGTTGGTCATTTGCGGTCATATATAATGTGCACAATTCCTATGATTTAGCCATAAGTATAAGATAAATATAAATATTACTTGTTATACCTAAGTTGGTATCAAAACGACTTATGTTAATTTAAATCAACTTACTGAATTAGGCTAGCGACTAAAATGGTAAAACATCTTATTTTCAGGATTCTCACAATGACAAGAAACATGACGTTAAAGGGCTTATTCTTCCTTGTAAATTTGAGTCTTGGGACGTGGACGGAAGTGGCGGAATTATTTTTTCAGAATTTGCGTTTTCGTCTCACACGGGAAAAGGCGATAGAACTGGTCATAAATTATTTAATGTAATTGATAAAGATGGTAAGTAAAAATACGGATTATCATACAATCCCCTCGATTAAGTTATATAAACCACGACTTTTTGAAGATAAGCGAGTTAAACAACGAGAACGCAGTGCGAGTGGTTCACTATCAATGGCCATTCGTGTCTTTGGCGCGATATAATTATGCGTAAGTTAAATTTACGCGTAAAACATAAAAAGTCAGGCTTTATTTTTATCAATTAACGCGTCATTTGTATAAACGTGCACATAAATCTTCGATAATAACGCGTAATTTTTCGAAATTAACGCGTAATGTTTTATGAATTAGGCCTAATTATATGGCCCAATGAAAGAGGCTGTTACCGATCACGAAAAAAGGAAATTTATATTATTAAAACCGTTTTAAAACATTTTAAATTGCAGGATAAAAACAGCATAAGTGTTGTTGAAAAATATAGCTCTAGTATTTTTTATTCGGCGCGGGACAGGAAAAATGCTCGTCAGACTTCACATGTCCATTGTTCCTTATCCTCATACCAAATCTCAATATTTTTCGGCAACACACTAAAATGGTACATTTATCACGCGACATGAAACTGTGGTCTAACATGCAACGTCTCGTGTTAGAACATGATTTTACATAACACAAATATTAATCTCTACTGAAACTGTAATTTATTTCAAAATAAAAATTGTCGGCAGTTGCAAAAATATATATCGATTTCTCAAGGAATTAAAGGGATGCAGGACACGATCCGCCTTTTTTGAAAAAAAAATATCAAATAGATTTCACATTTATGGTAAATTTAATAATAATTTCTTTCATTATTAACTTTTATTTTTTATAAAATTTAAAATAATAATGAGTATTATAATTATATTATTACATCAATTTATTAACAGTTGAAATAAAAAGTTTCGCATAAATGAGTTCGGTAATGGGAAAAATAATGAAAATGAAAAATTTAACAAATTTGACCAAAAACAATACCATTTTTCAGCACTTTTTGACTAGTTATTTCCCAATTGACAAAAATTTAACTCCGAGACCCCTTTTTCTTTCCATCACCAACATGTATACCAATTGATTGACACTATGTCAAAAATTTAGAAAATATCATTGGACAGGATTTTTGTAATCTTTTTTTAGTGCTTTTTAGTGTTCTGTATAATCTATTAGAAAATTTAAAATTTCGGCGCTCAACCCTACACAAATAAGCTCTGAAACACATATTTTTTATTTTGAACTATGATTACTTGTAGAAAAAAACTACATGGCGAATGACTTTCAGTGAAAGTGTCCTGTATATGGAAAAATAAAATCATTTTCGAATAATAACTTACTGGAAAATAGGTTATCGATTGATCAAAAACAGACTTTAGTTAAAACAGTACAGACGCATTTTTTGAAATTCATTACTAATGTTTACACAAATGCATTTCTCCATTACAGGAAGTGGTACTCTATCCAGAGCAGAGTTTACAGCAGCTCCGATTCTGAAAGAAAAGTGTTGATCTGAAATTATTGGTTGTATACATGCTCACATAAAATGCCAATATGCTTATGTTTGTTTGTTTTCATGTCTTCGAAACGCATTTGCAGCTTATGGCTGTTTATGCTTGCCTGAAAATTATGTTTGGGTAGCAAAACTGATTTTTTTGTTTGATTTATGTACTTATGAGGAGACTCCTGCAGTACATAAATACTAACACTGTTAACATTTATATGAAAAAATAACAAGTAAGCCAGCCTGTTACATTAAACTAATATTCAAAATACAGAGGACAAACAACAATATAATACATAAATTAATAAATACACGTAAAAATTGTTCGATGTCCATAGTGAAAAACGTGTTTTGAAGGTACCAACAAGTAGGTGCATTGGAACCACTTCAAAGACAACATGTTCTTGTATGTTAGCTTGTTATTTGTCAGAAAGTACTGATTGCTTGGTTATCAACGATTTCGATCTGTGTGGCATTAAATAACACATAAGTCATCTGTGGCTGAGTTCTCAAGGTAGGTTTCTATTATTGATCACCGGCATGTCAACATGGGTTTGCGAGTTCGAGACAGTTCGAGAAAGTTTGAAAATTTTTCTGCCTTGGTATAGTTGAAATATTGCTGGAAATTGTCGTAAACCCTTATTATCTACAAACAAACACACACAATAATAATGAGCCATTTTATTTCTTATGAATACTTTCTCACAAGATAGAAACAATCCACTTTTAATCCACAGTTTGAATAGGAGTTTTCCCATGCAAAGGTTAAACACTACCTTTTCTAAAGATACGTCCACCTTTTAATGCAAAATTTGAATATAGGTTCCCAATGTCAATGTTCAACAATACTTTCTCTAGGATACAACGACCCGCACCGTGTTGTCCGACATTTGGCAATTGGTGCTCCATTCCATATTTCCATATGATGTTATTTCCTTTGATCTTTTTTAAGAATAAGCGAGAGAAGGTGAATTGTATGCTATAAACTATTACACTTGGAAATCTTTGGATAAAAGTTCAAGTGTATCTATTAAACTCAAGGGAAAAACATCCATGCAATAACCAATTATTATTGAAACCTATTTTGCATAGATTGATTTAGTGATTGTTGAAATATTTACCTGGTAAGTGTAATTTTAAATTTGTTTTCTAAGCGAAACGATAGCACACGATCTTTGAATATCAGATATTTATTCGATTTATGTAGTTCTGTGCCAGACCTGCCTAAACAAAATTACTGCGTTTCGTTCAATTTTGGAAATTTAATACTTTTGATAAAAGGACATTATTATTTTAATAATACTCGAGGCTTGTTTTCACTAATAAACAAAAATCATATCACGTTTTGATTACCCTAACTTTGGTTTAGTAGTTACAGCTAGTCCCAGAAGGTCAGTATCGACTGGAAATAAGAGCGAAAAGAATAAAAGGTTTTTACATACGTTTTCGGGAAACACTGGGCGATCTTCCACGAGTGATAGAAGTGTTGTCTATTACCAGGGGTTTCAAAAAAAAAACCGCATGAAAGTACCTGACTGCCTATTTCTTCCGTAAACTAGTAACTTCATATCGCAAAATCCTATAGACTCTCCTTGTTTTAGACTCCATTTTGTCCGACATCTAATCAGAACGCTCGACACAAGAACTTTTAACAAGAACGTGGTTATGTAACACAACGTTCTTGTTTCATGCGTTTTTGATTGGATGACGCAACGCGAAATGAGTGCGCATGAGCTCATCTATGCTCGATCATCTGTACCAGGAATCGTCAATTTAAGGAAGAATGGCGTAACACATAGATGAATAAGCACCTATTATAATATATAATAACACAAATATTTTTTGAATTGTGCCATTCTAATGTGAAACTTCGACATTCCAATTATTATAAAGTGGACGGTCCTTGTGTTTAACAGCATTGTCCGTGCCATTCTAGACACAATTCATTATGTATTGCATTAAGTTTTGTCTTGTTTATTTTAACTTAAAGATCGTTCCATTGTGTGTTTATTAAATGTCGACCTTCAAATTCGGTCAGCATATTTTTATTTACTAATACATTAAAATACAAAATGTAAGCTGATTATTGGAATTTCTGGGAACATTATGTTTTTGTCGTGAATCTTTGACGTTTATTAGTCAATCTGAAACCTGAGTTTTCCAATGAAATCCGAGCTTAATCCATCTGTTGCCATGTAGGTTGCGCTCTCTATAGCGTGGAAGTGTATACGTTGTTTGGAACATATTGTTCAGGCTAAGGCCCTTATTATAAAGTAAGTAATATTCTTATGTCATAAAAACGAAGGTTCACAAATAGTACTCCGGTTTCATTTGCAAATAAAATCTGGATGCAATGATATAAATTTAAAATGGCTAAAAATAGCGGTAGTCATAGAAAGACTTTTATTTGCCTAAAAATAGTTTAACACAAGTATTAAATATAATTGTTTTAGTTTGTAGTATGTTATGCTGACATAACATAGGTCGCCTTTAACATCGATGTTTGTTGTCATTACGCATCTATCAGTTATAACACAAAGTTTGCTAAGCCTTATGAATTTTAAGTATGTAAATATATGTATAACACTAAATGCCTTCTACATTACGCAGAGATATTAGTATAGATAAAACGTTTTATTTACTTAAAGACTTCATAAGTACGAAGTACTTGTGTCTATGCCCCTTTTGTAGCAGAAATTAAATATATTTAATCTAATACTTTGATATACACTTGCTTCTAATCCAGTTGGATGTAAGGGATTTTGTGGCCGAGTAGTTAAGGTAGTTCGTCTACTTTTGATCACAGATGGTCTGTGTTTGCGTGTTCGAGTCTCACTGCTGGCACTCCAATCTTAATTGACAAGGATCGCCAGTTTTCCTACCGAAGTGTGGGGGTTTCGCTCCAGCTACTTCGGCTCACTCCCCCAATAAAAACTGGACGCCATGATATTGATGAAAATTGCTAAAAGTGGCGTTATACATCATTACAAAAAAATAACAGTTAGATGTTATCATTTTATTAAAGAACGGTTATACAGTTTGTTATGCCACCCCCCCCCCCCCCCTGGCGCTGACACCGAATCGGTCTTAATCGGAAATTCTGTAGAAGTCAATAAGCTTTCATGAAAAGGCACACTCTACTAATTGAAAGATTCTTTTAAGTTTATTTCAGTTTCCGTTTGAAAACGAAAACTAGCATGAATATAATTGTTAATGGTTTAAATTATCCAGATATAATTCGATTTTTTTTTGTTCTTGGATAAATTGAGACTGTTTTCTGGCGTATAAAAATACATTGAACTGCTTTGAATTTATTTTTATTAACAGTTCAAATATAAATTTAATATGAAACTAATATTAAATAGACCACAGGCTGCTATTTATTGGACATTCAAATAATTTCCACTTGCTTTTAATTATTTTCAATAATAGCTATCAAACAGGTTCATATCCTTTCAGATGAGGTACTGGTTTGCTGTTCTTGTGTTGAGCTTATGCCATATAGCATATTCTTGGTGGGACTCCAGTTCTAGCACAGTAATAGATAAACGATCGATGACGTGTTATTGTGTGTCATCGTGCAAAGTTACTTCAACGTGTACTTATAACTGTAATAATGGTTGTGGGAGTAGACGTCGGGTAGGTTAATTCTTTTGGTTGTTTGAATAGTAATTTAACGGCACATTCAGTTAATTTTTTACTAAATAATGGCGTGTAGATTGTACTTTGGGGAAAAAGCCGCAGTACCTGGTGAAAACTGCATACCTCCCACAGCTGCATACCTCCCACAGGAAAAACCTGGCAATTCTATTTAAATAAGTGTGAGTTAAGCGCAACCTGAAAACAGCAAGTGAAGTGTACGTCCGTTATGTATGCGTTGTTTTAGCATTAACTGAACGTAATTTACTCGAAGTAAAATTGCAGCTTAACCTAACTGGAATAGTTTGCTTTACGTCCAGTGAACCGTACTTCAGCTGTATTCAGGACGAGAACATGTTAACAAACAAAAATTCAATTTGTTAATTCAATGAGAGGGGGAATATTACTTGATTTATATACATTGCTTGTTTTTATTCTCATCAAGAAGATCATCTGTGTAGGGACCGAGAAACTCGCCTTTTGTAGCGTCTACAACCATCATATTCTTACTGACATCTACAAACGGGTCTTTATTAAGTAAGCACAGTGCCACTCTCTAAACACCCATTGTGGACCGCAGTCAACTATATTGTTTGACAAACCAAAACGAGAGGGTATCCGTTATTCGCCACCTGTGGACGTGATGGGCATCTGTGTGGTTTCTGCACTGTGAACCCTCACAGTATGGTCCCAGTACCTAATTATACTATAACGCCAACACTTTTAATTATTCCTCCGGATTTTTAAATGTAATATGTGTTAGGGGAGGGAAGCAGCTATCAATCAACGTGCAACTTAGATACTTACATTAACAACCTGGTAACATTGTTACAGCGCTATACAGTTATTGTAACATGCAGGGGGACCACGGTGGCCGAGCGTTTAAAATAGTTAGTAATCTACTATTGATCACGTGCTTGTCAACGCTGAGGTTACTGGTTCGAGTCAGGATGTCCATTCCAATAATAATTGACAACGACTGCCAGTTTTTCTACCGAAGGTCGAGTTCTTACTCGGTATACCAGCATCCTTTCCCCAATAAAAACTTGACGCCATGATATAGAAACAAAAATAGCTGAAATGAGCGTTAAAAAATATAACGCGACTGCATCTAAAGGACCAACATAATTTTAAATTTATAAAATGTACAAATAACACCGTTTAAAACAAAAATGTCTTGTTACTAATCAATGTACAGAATACAATCCACTTAAGCTTGACGGTCTGTCAACACTTTTCCGGCTGTCGGAGTTGGAATATAGGAACAATGCAAGGATGTATAATTGTTGTAAAATTACGCTACACAGATAAATTAATTAATTAATTAATTAATTAATCAATCAATCAATAAAGTTTATTTCTTATAATACATTTTTATGTTTTTATTAGAATCTACCAGGCATTCCCAAAGATTCATCGATTCTCTTGTTACCATGCAAGTTCGAAGCGTGGGATCTGAATAAGGACGGCTTCGTAAATGTGGATGAATTTGCGTTCACTGGTCATGCAAAGGTGGAAGATCGTAAAACACAACAGCTGTTTAATAAAATTGACGTCAATGGTATGTTTAAAAAAATAGTTTGTTAAGAAGTGCGTGATCTACATCCTCGAGTTATCGTAAGCTTATACGCCTGATGATACACCGGTCTAACATGTCAGAGATGTCTAGAATGTAATTCCACAATATGGTATAATCATACAAAGCTATTAACAAAATGTCAGTATTGTATCATTTATTGTTGCTGCAGAAAAATTTGCCAAAAAATGTTACGGACTCGCACACTAACACACAGACTGAAAACAGTATACACCTATCTCCATGGTAACCGGGAAAACGATTAGAATTTTAAAACTTATACATGTAACACCTAAATTGGGTACTTTTTTTTATTGAGTTTAAGATTGTTAAATGATCGTGTAGATATTGTTGTTTTGTAAGATACAAAGTTTATATTCTATAAAATGTCATTATACACCCGCTCGACAGAGTCGGGGGTATATAGTGGTCCACGTGTCCGTCCGTTCGTCCTTCCGTCCGTCCGTTCGTCCGTCCACACTTGGTTTCCGGATGATAATTCAAAAAAATTACATCCGATTTGAATGAAACTTAAGGATATTGTTATATATCAGGTTGGTAAGAAGCCTATTGATTTTTGAGAAAATCTGTCAAATTTCAAGGTCGCAGTTCACGAAAAACGTTAGAAATTTTTACAAAAACGTTGTTTCCGGACAATAACTCAAAAAGTTTGCATCTGATTTGAATAAAACTTTGGGATATTAATTGTTATATATCAGATTGGTAAGGAGCCTATCGATTTTGGGGGAAGTCCGTCAAATTTCTTGGTCGCAGTCCGCGAAAAACTAAAAAAATTTTTTTGAAAGTTGTTTCCGGACAATAACTCAAAATGTTTGCATCCGATATGAATGAAACTGTGGGATATTGTTATATATTATTTTGATAAGAAGCCTATTTATTTTCAAGGTCAGATTCCACGAAAAATGTTAGAAATTTTGACGAAAGAGGGTGTAGATTATGACACTGGAATTATTTTAATAAACAACCAAGTAGATTGTATTGGACGTAATTTAAATTTAAGAGACAAAGTTTCATTTAAATCTGATAATCAAATTGCCAGAGACCCAAATATTCTGTTTTGCTACGTAAATACATCCAGAAGAATTGAGAGTCAAAATAAAGGTTTGTCTGTGCTACGAAAAAATGTCCCCTGCATGCCATGTATCCTCGGTTGTAGTGAATGTTCTTATGTAAATAAACAACGTCTTTATGGTTGCTATGCTAAATCGTGTTAACATTGTTTCGGGAATGATGTCCGTACGAAAAGGATATCTGACGATAAGTCTGTACAATTATGACGATTAGGGTGCCTTCCATTTTCAAATTTGATTATAAAATATTCTCTTAAAGGCCAGCGATCAATATTTCTTCTATAATCCAGTCGAGCACAAATTAACAAAATAAAAAATCACATAAAACAGGTGCGGGACATCAGAAACAAAGTTTTGACTAGCACTGAAAAATACGGAGTGATGGGTATCGCCGGAAAATTTAGCCTTTACTGAGATGTAACCCACTTCGGAACGCGGTCTGGCTTTCCGTAGTATTATCAGACAACAACTCTACCCCCCCCCCCCCCCCAATGAAACGGTCGCTACCCGCCACATGGGACACGCAAGGCAGCTCTATAAGTCGAGCATATTCGGAACCGCCACAGTATTGTCCCAGTTTAACGTTGATAAATGAAGTTTATTTGATTGAATAGCTTAAAGATTAAAATATTTTAATTATAAATCATTATATGTAGTAATTTGCATAGGTGCATATATATCTTTTCTTGTCCTGATATAATATTTTTTCTATGAATATAGGTGATGGGCGTTTAACTAGGAAAGAACTTAATTCTGCTCCTTTAGTAAGAGAGAGATGTTAACGACTCACGTTACCATGGTGAGTAAATAAGGAGATAGGAGCCACGTTTGACATTTAAAAAAATATTAGCGAACTAAACATTTATACGTGTAAAATAGATTTAACGTGTACATTAAATTCATAGCGTCTTTATTTCCAGACACGCGAATACGAACACCTTGATTTCACCAACATTTTTTTCTTATTTTGTTTTCTACATTTCATCATCATTTCGTGGTGTTTTCTTTCAGTCATATGCAGACCAGTTCTAATACAAAACTTGTTTTAGATTAGACGGTGCGAAAAATAATATAGCATCAATTTCACGATTTACACTGTTACGTCATTAATTGGTGATTTCATGTTAAAAAAAGTTTAGTTTAACTGATGTTTTCATTATAAATACTAATATAATTTAATTGTCTACTTAGGAACTGGGATTATATTTGAGTGAACTGATTGGTTTTTTTTTTATTGCAGATTTTGCCTTGTACAACACAAGTCCACATAAGCAACAGATTCAATAAACAGTACCTAGATGGCATTTTGTTTAAGTCCATTTATGTTTAGCTATAAATTAAACTGCTTATTGCATGATATAGACAAGCGTATCGACCCGTAATGTATGGCTACATTAGTTATCTCTCATACGAAAACGAGGCTAATTCCAATAGAGCAACCAAAAGTAATACCAAAAACTTGTATTGGTCACATTCTTACGCCCTTTATTTCAAATAGCTCAAAGTGACGTCATTGCCGCTTTTGCAGTTCAAATTTCCATTAATTATTATTAAAATTAAACTATGATAAATATTTCGAATTTCGGAACAGGTTATACTTTAAATTTGGTTAATCAATCTCATCGCGGTTAAATAAGTATAAACAGTCCTAAAGCAAGTTTATACCGTGTAACCTGTTTAGAAACTGAAATATATATCACGTGTTATTGTCAGTGAGTAAACAATGAGCTATGCGAACAATTATACATGTACTGACAATTATAAAGAATGAAGGGTAGAGTCGTAAATACCACAGAGAATTACCGAAATAATTATTTAAATTTTGGGGTTTCTTTGTTATGTCATGATACATGTATGTTTTCTGTGAAATCTACTACTTGAAAATTAGACAGAAAGAAAAAAGTTGCAAACATAAAAATTGACACTTTAAAAGACCAAGACCAAAACCTACGCCCGCTTTGTTTATTTATCCATGTTACTTAAGTCTTACTAGAGAGACGGATTTTTTGAACCCGTGGTATTGATTCTGGTAGCTACTTTTATGATAGCAATATAAGGAACACAACTGTAGGTTAATATGACAGGGATGGGTGGCTTTGCATAAATGTGGGGTCGTTGTCTCTCAGAAATTTACCGAAATGTTTAACATCTATACTACTAAAATTATAGACTCATTTTTTTAAGCGCGCATCACAAAACACAGAGAAATAATTTAATAATGGACCATTAAATATTTTTAATGTGCAACATCAACTGCATGTAACTTTATACATATTAAAGTACGAACTACTGCTGTAGACTTCCGTCACGTGAAACAAACGAACTGATCGTTCTTGTTTAAATTCTGCAAGTTCAGTAAAAAAACCGATTGGAATCGAAGGGATTTTCACCAGACATGTCTGGTAGGTCCCACGAATTTTCTTTTCACTTTGATCAGGACTTGTATGACATTAAAAAAGAACTAAAGTTACGCTTTCACTGATTACAAATACACCCCGTAATAAATGCCTTCTAATTTAATATTTGCCATTTGGGTAGGCGTACTTTTGCTTTGTACCCTCACGGGTTTTCTTTGCCCCGGAAATAACTTTTTAAATGTAAAGCAGGACCTATCTGGTACAAATTTGCGGACGTAATTAATCGTTAATTTGCTAATTATTTAAAGCAATAATCGACATAAAAATTAAATATTTTGCATTTGCAACATTAACTGCATGTAACCTTATATTGGATCATACTGCACTATTTCTCTGTGTTTTGTGATGCGCGCTTAAAAAAGGGGGTCTATAATTTTAGTAGAATTAATAATATCTTATTTTCAAAATATATAAAAGGGGTTTTACATGGTTTTGTTATCGGATCTGCCTCGGCTATTTTCGCAGTTCAGTGAAGTGATGGGGTAAAAGACGAAGAAGACATGCATAGATACGTCACTTCCAGGAAGGGAAAGAACGGAGTTTATTTCACACGTGATTTACCGGAATTTATTTGACTATGAAATCTCGGTTACTTCATCGCTGTCAATTTATTAAGCTAAAATATTTGGTTTACCAGCTTGCAGTCGATATAGTTATACAATTTGTAGAGATATCAATGTTTGATTGATTGAATGTTTAATTTACATTCAGCAAGCAATATGTCAGCTTTTTTTAGGGCGAGGAAAGAAAGGGAACAACGGCAACAAAATTTGACGGTCAGTGGAACAGTGTTTAAGTATATGGTAGGAATGGAGAATTAGAACTTAAGCAGCAGCTACAGCAAATCTATTATTTTTCAAAATGTACAGAAGTGGTATTTATCGTCAAGAGAGCACGGCACTCTCCAAATATAATACTCAATATGGCCTGCAGTCATGTTTTCCGTCTTACAACTTCACAACCTCATAAAAATAGAGGCTCGGTGGCGGCAGGCTTAAAATAGTAAATCATCGTCTATTAATCACGTACCTGTTAACATCAAATCCGATCCAATCAACTCCAAACTTCAATCTTAACTGACAACGATTGCCAGTTTTCGAAGTAGGCGTTTTTATTGGCTTATCCTGCTTCCTTTCCCAATAACAATCTGACGCCACGATATAGCTGAAAGATTGCTGAATAAAAATTAAGATGAGGATCAATATATTAATACAAAATTGCCTTATGGTTTTATAAATATGATGTAAATTGTATATGATTATTTTACTAAAATTAACTATTAAGACTTCCAGTTTTCCGCCGTCGTTAAACGAACGAATCTCAGGGTGATGAGTTATTTAAAGGTTTAAATGATTATAACAAGTGAAGGTTTTTCGTCAAACATAACACACAGTTATGAGAACAGCATCCAAGTAAAACAAAAGTAAAAATTAAAATGTTGAATTGCTTTCACTTTCCAGAGCCCCGACTTTGGCCCAGTAACTTGATATCGCAATGAGAGCACTCGAACTTGATTTCATTTACACAATTGAAATGAAATCAATTGAAATCGAAACTATCATAAACAAGGTCTTACGACATTTCTTAGGACAAATTTTAAGACCAACTTAGACATTCCCGTTCGAAATAGAACTTATAAAGGATAATTTATAAATTTATAAAGTCACTCAATTTTTGCCGTAGACTGCACTTAAAACGACGTAAACCTGTATCAATATAATTATATGTACTATAAATAAAATTGTTATCAGTGAAAGCATTAAATACCTCGATCTGTTATGTGCATTTCAATGTGATGTATTTTGGCTCGAGTTTATAATTCAACAAAACAAGTTTGAACTCTTCTTTGTTTTGATTCTAAGGTTGAATTGGTGCTTTAATCTTACTATTTGTATGTCATGTACATGTAACTAGTTATTATACAATAACGTGTAAGAAAAGAGACTTACATTTATAGAAACGGACCATCGATGTTGAAAACGTATAGTGGTATATAGAAAACATGCTAATAAAAAACATTACAACAAATTAAAAAAAATAACCCGAAGATCAGCTTAGGACAATTATGTTGTCCTCAAGTTACAATAAAAATTAGAACATGTCCTAACTTGTGACATCTTTGGTTACACGACCTTGGACTTATATTTTCCGAATATGACACGGCCTAAGACAAAGGCTTTTATATAAAAAAAACAGCTACTATACCTATTTGTTTGTTCCCCCTTTTTATATCTGCATATATAGCAGGACAGGTTCACAGTTTCCGTCTACGACATTATTTCGTTTTGTCATATCTGTTAAAGAAAAATGAAATATTGATTTCGCTCAATGGTCTCGCTAATTTGCATACAATCTTCCATAATACTAAATCCATATTTTGACACACCTTGCGATAAAGCAACGCATAATTCAGGGGTCTCTGAGCTGTTCAGTCGTTTAACGTAAATGAACAGAGGCACTAATGTCAATTTTGACATATCACACGGCGGGAAAAATCCGGCAATAATTATATATCATTTCAATAATGCGCAATATTGACCACAAAAGAGCGGTACTGTTAAACTAGATCAAAGATTTTATGTTGCTGATTATGATTTGATTGGATGTTGGCTTTAAGTCATGGGAGCTGTATTTCAGCTATATGCAGGACGAGAACAATTTAACGAACAATAAATCAATTCGAGAAATATTGGTCAAAGGGAACAAATTTGGAACGCCACAAGAAAAGTATGGGGTTTTTAGCGTTCAAGGAGCGTGGCACTCTGCAAACACGTTACCCACTATGGTCCGAGGTCAAGCTTTCTGTATTGTGACCTGACACACCCCTATATCCGCCACCTGGGGATGCGCTGGGCAGATATAATGACTGATTATGTATGCAACAGCTATTTGAGATTAAAGTGCCGAGAATGATTCAATCACACACTGCTGCATTACGATAAATCATTTGGATTTGACAGTGTTTGGGCTTGGGCCCCACAAATGAGTCTTGTTTACACGATCTGGCGTCACCATCTTTGATTACATTTTGTATGGAATTAAAGTTGTAACCTCGCCAAAAAAGGATTGTACGATCATTCGTTCTTACAATTGTATAGCGCATTTATGTTCCAGTAATGAGTAAGTTTAGGAGCACCATTGCGACTCCTAAACTTCAACCCTTTTGAAATATCTCAACAGTAGTCAGATAATATATTCTTGTTCAGAATGCTTTATCCAACCAAAAAAAATAAAATAAAAAGATATCATGGCGAGCAAAATTTCATCAAAAGTTTATATTTTCTTACATATGAATAAATTTAGGTGTTCCCCCTTGTGTGAAATAACATATATGTACCAATAACTTATTGCACTTCAGAACGTTTTCTTGATATTGGTATAAGTTTTAAAAAACCCTTGTACATTGTAAGTGTTGTAGTTTTTTTTAACTTGGTAAATTTTAAAACATTACGCATAAAAAGTTCAAGTTTTTTGTTTGTTTTGCTATTTCCATCAGACTATCAAAGACAACTGTTTTGCAATTAATAAATTTTGGCGCTGGTACAAATCGTTTAATGTGAAACGCTGAAGATATATTGTAAGAAAATTTACCGACTTTCATAAATAACAGTTTACCTTGGCAACAATCAAAGTGCGAATGAGTCATGATTATAAATAATATAGCATCTTAACATTTCTGACAGAAGTGTACATTTAATGCCCTTAAGAATCGTGTGTTCTCCTTTTTAGACAAAGTGAAGCTAATAAATCACGTGTTTCGACGGTGAGAGATTTAAACGTTATGCGTTGCTTTCATTACATTTGCGTCTTTTAATCGTTCAAAATGGAAAAACTTATCATTGTTCTGTTGTGCGCTAGAACCCTGTCAGCAGCAAGTCTTAAAGCACGGATGCCGTTACTTACAAACAATCTGCGTTCGAATCTGATTGCCGAGCTTGACGTTTCTGATGTTAACAAGCAAATAAAAGAGTACATCGACAGTAATTTGGAGAATGAAGTAAACGATACATTTCTGGCGCAAATAGAACATATAGTAAATAATAAAATAAGTGAACTTAAAGCTGAAATGCTTAAAGACTTTCCAATAGAATGGAGAGAGAATGTCGTAAAGGAAACTAAAGACATGAGGACCGAATTAGACGAAATTAAAAAACCAGGTTAGTTCGTACAAATATTTAAATAAATGTCAACTATCAGTAACTGTTCCGCTGAGGCTCACGGTCCCTGGTTTTCATTGGACGAATTCGCAGTGATATATAATCACGCATTACTATAATTAACTCAATGTAGATTCTCTGATTGATATGATCAATAGATGACACATTTTCGATGATTATAATTTGACCTGTAACTCTGTAACTTAAAATAGCTTAAATGATTTAAATATCAATACAGTACAATTAAAAAATGTGGGTCGGATACAACGTAAATAATTACAAGTCATATATCAAGCAACAAAACTGTTATCAATAAACAAAGGAGCGTGCTCCTGGTGAGAATAATATCATATGGTTGAGATCCCCAATTTCTAGAAGTCGTTTTAAAGTGCTAGAACCACAGAACAGTAAACTAATATGCTGGTGTAACACACTGTACATAATAGGACAATATTTCTCGTGTTACAAATATTATTCAGTTATGCACTTTTGAAGAAGTCCATATAAAGCGTATTGACCGAATTAAAAGTCCTTAATTGTTAATAAGATTATTCACGATGGCGAATTCCAATAGTAACAAGTAGTGAGGTCATTATCCAATCATGTAATACATATTACTGCTATTACTGACAGTTACATTTCTTGTTGGAATGTTGTCTAATGTACATCTGTGAATAATGCATATATCTGATTAGTTTCTTTAGGCGTTTAAATTAAGAAAAAATTAAAAAATCATCTATTAGTGGTGATCTGCTTTGTACTTGCCATATTGTTTACAAATATATGTAATTACACCGGAAATCCAGATCTATATTTAGTAACACGCCCAATATATTCTTTACAAATAGTAACATGCCTGCAATATACTTTAAATATAATAACAAGCCTCACATATTATTTAAAAATATCAGCATATCTAATACTAAAATATTATTTAAAAATATACAGATATTATTTATATCTTTGGTGAATTGAAATTTAGCCATCCAATTTCTTTAAATTTAATCACATGTAATAATTATATTTATTAAGTAAACATTTAATTGAAATGTTCGCTATTACCAATGAAAAGTTGGGTTTCAGGTTATATTTATGTATAGAATTATACTTAATTTGGACAGCTCTAGTGCTGTGATCTTGCCCAGGAGTAGTGATAGAGACCGATGCGAGGTATTTATCAGTTATTCTGATCCATACTATGGCCCGCTGGCGGTTCTAATTGCGTGGTATTACCATTGGTTTCATAAATTGTTAAGGAACAGTTCCATAATCATCTTTTACTCATCTGGTCTGATATTCTGGTATTATAAGGTCCAATTTTTTTACTGTTAGCTAGCACTCAATACAAGAAAATTGGACCCTTATATTTCCTAATGTTAGCTGATCAGTTGTAAACCAATAAAATTTACGAATGTATTACTTATATGCAATAAACATGTCTCATGCAGTGAGTCAATATAAAACAATTGAAAACTTCTAAGCAGAATTCTATTCAATTTGGTAGCACTACAAAACACCAAAAGTCTGAAAAGGTTAGCTTTTGTACTGACTAGTACTGAATTTTACTCAGCCGGTTTGACTTGGTCTTAATTTTACTCAACTTTACTCGACCTAAGTCTCGACATTACTTAAAAGTTCTGAATTTATACTCGACCTGTCTGAAAAGTCTGAACAAGTCTCGACCTGATCTCGACCCACTCTGAATTAGTCTTGACCTGTCTTAAAAGTCTGAACAAGTCTCAACGTTATCTCGCCCCAGTCTGAATCAGTCTCGACCTGTCTGAACAAGTCCTAACTGTATCTCGACCAAGTCTGACTCAGTCTTGACCAATCTGAAAAAAGACTGAATCAGTCTCGACCTTATCTGGACTTGTTTGAAAGTCTCGACCAATCCGAAAAGACTGAATTAGCCTGGACCTGTTCTCGACTAGTTTTGTTTTCATGGGAAATAGTCTCGACCTGTTTAAACAGCTGAATAAGTCTTGACTAATCTGAATGGATTGAATGAGTCACAATTAGTCTCAATATTTTCTTATCTAGTCTCAACCAACCTTACAATAAAGGTTGTCTATTTTAAAAAGGGAAAATGCATTTTATTCCCTTTTCCGTGTAAACCTCAACTGTAAGCATTTATTTTATAATACTGCAAAAACTGTAGCCATTATTAACTTTTATTCAACAAACAAATATATATACAACAAAATTTCACATCATAAACACTAAATACAAGCTCACTTTATAAAATGTGTACATTTTGCACAATTTCGGGAAAGTTCCAGAAACAAGTAAAAATCTAACAGTTTGCTTACTCTTGAGAATCATACAATTTAAAATGTTTCGGGAAATATCCCGAAAAATTTTATCACATATATCACTTCATTTCTATAAAATTTTAAAGAGAAAAAAATGTTTCGGGAAAGTTCCGGAAACATGTAAAAATCAAACAGTTTGCTTACTCTTGACAATCATACCATTTAAAATGTTTCTGGAAAAATCCCGAAAAATCTTTTCAAATATATCGCTACATTTCTACAAAATTTTAAGAATAAAATGTTTCGGGAAAAATCCCGAAACAAGTCAAAATCCAACAGTTTGCTTACTCTTGACAATCATACCATTTAAAATGTTTCATGAAATACCCTGAAAAGTCTTATCAAATATATCGCTACATTTCTACAAAATTTTAAGAATAAAACAGTTCGGGAAAAATCCCGAAACCAGTCAAACTCCAACAGTTTGCTTATTCTTAATAATCATACTATTTAAAATGTTTCGGGAAAATTCCGGAAAAAATCCTAACAAATATAATCACTACATGAACATTTCTACAAAATGTTAAAGTGAAAAAAATGTTTTCGGGAAAGTTCCCGAAACAAGTCGAAATCTAATAGTTTTCTTACTCTTGACAATCATACCATTTAAAATGTTTCTGGAAATATCCCGAAAAATCTGATCAAATATATCACTATTTTTCTACAATATTTTAAGGAAAAAATCGTTTTTTAAAAAAGTTCCCGAAGCAAGTCAAAATTCAAGTCTTTGCTGACTCTTGACAATCATGACATTTAAAACACTGTCAGAAAGTACATGAATTAATCTTGTCAAATGTATCACTACATTTCTACAAATTTTAAGTAAAGATAATAGTTTCAGGCAAGTCAAAATCCAACATTTAACCTACCCTTGACAAACCTACCATTTAACACTTCTGGAAATTTTCCAAATAAATATTATCTAATATATCATATGTTTCAGAATGGTTCCCGACTCATATATTTCTTGTATAATCTTTAAAAACTTAGCATATAGAATTTCAGAAAAATTAGAAAAAAGTAAAAAGCCTTATTTCATTATGTTTCTTACATACTTACAATAGGTAGGGAAATGCAAAATAATAACTTTAATACATTTTTCTTTTGAAGATGCAATTTTTGTCATAAAACACATATGATTGTTGAAAATAACAGAACTGTCACAATGTTAGGTAAAAATTGTCTGAAACATTGAAACAAAATTCACAAATCACTCAACAAGTTTTAAAATAGTTTGGTATGGAAGCCCAAAGGAGATTTCTTTTATATTTTAAAAATCTCTGAACAGAATTTGTGATGAAGAATAAAATAAAATACCTAAAACTTAAACCCTTGATTAAAAATATATTAAAAAATGTGACAGTGGTAATTGTAATTACCATTGTAATTAAAAGAAAATATACACAACATATAGACACAATACAACTTTTTTGGACCGGAACTAAGACTTAGAACACCTTATAATTTTTAGTGTGGAATCCGACTTTTTTAACCTCCATAGTAATTAAAAATCTGATCAAAATAAACAGGTGTGGACACAGAAAATTTCTGGCCTGCATTCTGCATCAGTAATGAAAAAAAAACTTCATACCAATTTGTATAAACCTCTAAATGGTCATCATTTAAAATATGAAATGCAAGGTTACAGAGAAACTGACCTAAATCAAAAACTTAAATTAAATGTAGTCATTGTAAAATTGAGGTCAAGGTCAGGTTACAACTGCAACCTATATACCAAATATAATTGTCATTCTACCATTCATAGTTACATAGAAACTGCACTAAGCCAAAAAACTTTAACATAGCCACTGGACCCTGAAGAGGTCAAGGTCAGGTAACACCTACCAGACATTCATGTACTAATTCATCAGCAATCTATATACATAGGTACTGGACCGTGAAATTGAGGTCAAGATCAGGAGACAGGAGACTGATTGGTAAGAACTCATCTTTGGACCAAATGTGATGGAACTAGAGCTTTAGCTTGCAAAGATATAAAGCAAAATGTCACCCCCGTCTCTAGTAACTATCATCGCAAGTGAGAAAAGTACTGTTCACCACAGATCTCTAAAACAAAATAACTAATCAACTATTTTTTTTGTTTGAGGAAATTTACCCTTAAATGTAATATTTAATAAAGTGTTAATTCATTAAATGCAAAAAACTTCTTGTCTAAAAATGTTAAGAAAAAGCTATATCAAAGTGAATACAACCTTGTCTGCCTTACTGCTATATTTCAAACCACAAAATTTAATGCTACATGACTGAAAAGTTACTGCAAGTAATATTTTTTCGATGCTTCAGCTATGTACAGCAAATGGAAAGTAATTAATATATTATATATATTCCATAAATACGTAAGATATATATATAGTAAGATTTCAATAATGGTCTGCACACCAAAAATTACAAACAAATAGTTTAACAAATATTTCACCAATTCCTTTGAAAAATGCTTAGAAAAATCAAATGGTACCGCCACAAAAGTTTGAAAAATAGTCCTCTTATTCATAACAAGAATATAACTTTTCTTTTTCTTTTTGTTGTTGGTATTCTTCCTTGTTTTCTTTGTTTTTGTTCCTGTCTTATCTGTAACAAAGTGCATGAAGCATAAGTACAATACTTGATAAAATAGCTATAAAACTGTTGTAAAGAGAGTTATAATTTAATCTATTATTACAAGAAACAAAAACAAAACAACAACAAAAACAAGAAAATGTGCCTTGGCCAAACTCAATCTCTTCGGTCAAGTATGAAATATTTGGCACAGCCTTAAAGAAATTTGCCAGTGAAGAAGTCTCATCATGTTGTAACTGTGTATATATATCAAGTTTCATGATTATGGACAGTTAAAGGTTCCACCAATGCAAAACTTATTGTGGGATCCACAGCTTAATTAAAGGATCCTTAAAAATATAAATCACTAAAGTGGTCCCAGTGATCGAGAAATAAAACATATCACTAAAAATACCTTTTGCCACATTTTTTCTCTTCCTCACTGTTACAATCCCTTGTAAAAATATATTTTGTTTTTATTTATTGAAAATATGCCAAAATACCTGATATTTAAATATATCACATGCATATGTACTGTAGCTATAAATTTCTTATAATTTAATTCTATTTCTTGTACAAAGACCCTTTGTGTACATGTAAAAAATAAAAATATTACGTTGCACACAAAATAAGTTGTTTGCATGAAATAATTATTGTGCTCACAAAATATATAGTGGGGACAAAATGTTAAACTGTGGGTATAGCCTCTTATACAAGAAAGGTTTCAGTTGGTCTGCTATATTTATTCTATATACATATACCAGTGCATGTACTTTGTTTCAACGATATGTTTTGAATAAGACAATAAAAAACATGAACCAATGTTCCTCTGCCTGCGTCAAATCAAGTCTTTATATATTTTTTCCCACAAGTAGCTGCCTTTGGCATACAAATTTCCATTATTATTTCTTTGCCTTTTTACATTCAATCTGACAAAAATATAACATTTTCAAGTTAATACAAAATGATTACAGGTATTGAGATTTTTTTAACCATTAATAACCTACCTGAATCAAACACAGACTGTACATTGTATTACGTCTATGGTTGTACTTTGAAGAATAGAAATAGGACCAAATTTATGTATGCATTGTATTACATCTATGGTTGTACTTTGAAGAATAGAAATAGGACCAAATTTATGTATGCTAAATAAAATCAACAAAATCACTTAAAAATTAAAAACTGTTGCCATGGTTACTGTACAATTTATTATAATATATACACATATTTTGAAACTGAGTTGAAAGTTTTCACAGATTCTCATTAAATTTGAGAAGCCTAGAAGTCAAATAAGAAAACTTTATTGCAATTTAACGAAGGTAACAAGTGTAAATCAAATATTAATGCTGCAGCTTCAACCCAGATATTTCAAATCTAAAAGGCATACCAAATGACAAAATCTGCTAACTACTGACAAATTTCATTGAATTATGTTTAGCTTATATACATGATCTTTGAAATGTTTTATAATTCTCAAACATGATCTTTTTACAGATATTTTGTTTCACCCTTTGAAGCCATTATAAAAGAATATAAAAGTGTTTTATATCTAATATCTCAGATACTAAATCAGAGAAGTTTACTTCATCAAATCAATCTTTGAATTTTCCTATTATCTCCTCAATGAAGAAGGAACAGCCATTAATTTGAACAAATTTGAATTCTTTTTACCATGGCTTCTCAGAAATTGAAATTAGCACAAAAGTACCTAAAATATGGGGTTTATATAGTATTTAACAATTTCTTAATAATTTTCCATTTGTAAAGTGTATGGCCCTCCATTTGAAGAAACTTTATTCCCTTTCGACTCAGGAAACTACATATTAAGTTGATGGAAATGAGCCCATAGGTTCTAGAAAAGAAGATGAAAATGTTAAAAGTTTATAACAACAACGTGCACATATAACTATCAAATTGTGATTAGAGAAGCTCACTTTAGGGCTTTACTAAATTGCTCAGGTACTAAGTATTAAAAAATGTGCTTACATCTAGGATCTGTCCTAATTTAATTTTAAATCTGCAGTGCTTTTCACTAAAAGTCGGAAGTGTTAAAATCTATCGTAAGTGTTGCAAGATCAAAAGGAAATTCATTGCGATGTCAGCACTTACGATAGATTTTACACTACCAAACTTTTGTGAAATCGACTCCTGTACTTTAATTAAACTAGAGGCTCCCAGGAGCCTGTAATCGCTTACCTGGAACTCAAATGACTTCAACTATTATTTAAATTTTTGAAATTTACAGTTTCAGTCTAGTTGTTATAATAGCTTTTAAGGTACTGTGCAAAAACTAAACATTTCTTCAAAAATTTTAGTTAAATACAATAACTCCTATAAGGTGCCATCAGACAATTTCTGAAAATTAAATGGTTTTTAGGCCTTGTCCTTAAAGGTAATTTAGAAATTAACAGTTTTAATATAGGTGTGTTATAGACTAATTTATAATACAAAAACTGATCATTTGTCTAAATTCATAAAGGGCAATAACTCCTATAAAGAGTCATCTTGCAATTTTGGACTAAGCAATCATTTGTAGGCCTTGCTTTGCTGATCATTTGTGCAATTTACAGTTTACAATCTAGCTGCTATAGTTTTCAAGTTACAGGACCAAAATGAAAAATTTCATTAAAAAATTGTCATTTAAGGGCCTATAAGGAGTCATCTGGCAATTTCAGACCAATTAAGAGAATTGTAGGGTTTTTATTGCTTATCATTTTTGCTATTTATAATTTCACTCGAGCTGTTATGGCTTTTAAGTTACATGACAAAAACAAAAAATTTCATAAAAATTGCCATTTAAGGGCAATAACCCCTATAAAGAGTCATATGACAATTTCAGACTTATAGGGTGAATTGTAGGGCTTTTTTGCTATTAACAGTTTCACTCTTAACTGTTACAGGACAAAAACAGAAAATTTCATTAAAAATTGTCATTTAAGGGCAATAACTCATAAAAGGAGTCGTCCGGCAATGTCAGACCAATTAAGTGAATTGTAGGGCTTTTATTGCTGATCATTTGTGTAATTTACAGTTTCAATCTAGCTTCTATAGTTTTCAAGTTACAGGACAAAAACAAAAAAAATCATAAAAAATTGCCATTTAAGGGCAATAACTCCTATAAGAAGTCATCTGATAATTTCAGACCAATTAAGTGAATTGTAGGGCTTGTATTGCTGATCGTTTTTGCCCTACGTACAGTTTTACTCTAGCTCTTATAGTTTTTAAGTTGCAGGACAAAAACGGAAAATTTCATAAAAAATTGCCATTTAAGGACAATAACTCATAAAAGGAGTCTTCTGACAATTTCAGACAAGTTAAGTGAATTGCAGGGACTTTATTGCTGATCATTTTTGCTATTTACAGTTTCACTCTAGCTCTTATAGTTTTCAAGTAATATTGTAAATACCAAACAGTTTGTCAAAAATCGGCATTAAAGGGCAATAACTCCTACATGAAGCCAATACACAACTTCACACTAATAGCAACTATTGTAGACCTTAATGTGCTGATCAATTTGAAGTAACGGTTTTCTCTATAGCTATTATAATTTTTGAGATGATGATCAAAAACGTGTTGACACCCATGTTCTATTTTTAGCAACAGTGGCCATCTTTGTCTGTTGATCAACACCCTGGGTGCAAATTTGAAACTAGGAACCCTAAGGATGATTGTGACCAAGTTTGAACAAAGTGGTTTCAGAGGAGACGATTTTTTGAAAAAGTTTACGACGGACGACGGACG
Organism: Limnoperna fortunei; assembly: GCA_944474755.1. NCBI lineage: Eukaryota > Metazoa > Mollusca > Bivalvia > Mytilida > Modiolidae > Limnoperna > Limnoperna fortunei. The sequence goes on along the minus strand of OX104121.1, from coordinate 7,429,975 downwards.
CCAAGTGATAGCAAAAGTTCACATTGCCCTTCGCTCCAGGTGAGCTAAAAAATTGGGGTTTAAAATAGAATCTTTTCACTGGTTTTATATTGTCATAAAATCATGTAAATTCAGTAAAATGAAAAAATTACACAAAATCTTGACTTTTTAACTTGTAGTTGTTTCGTTTTCAAACAAGTCAATTAAAGTTTGGTCCAGTGATACCTAGCAGGTCTAAGTCTGAAGAAGTAGTCAAAAATGTTTATGGCACAGACTACCTCATAATTGTATGAACTGATTTAGCCTTATATCATTAACAGTTCATGAATGGTTCATATATTCATGGCAGGGATGTTTTAACATATCACACTTTGGATATCAGAAAAGACAAACAGTAAAACAAAACAAAAAATGTCTGCAACTTCAAGATATTAAGAAAGCAAGTATAAAACTATTTCAGAAATGCATGTATTTAAATAATAGGTACTGTGCATAAGCAAGCATACAAGTTGTGTGCCTGGCAGACAGAAAAACAGCATACATGTAGATGGGAGACATATAATAAATAACAGTTATTACCTCAGTCATAGCTATGCTTCCATGGCATGGATGTGCCTATACTTGCATACTCCTTTACCATGTTTACCCATACATGTTGGGTTGATACTAGTATCTGAAAAAAAATCATTAGAAGTAATATTTTTTACAATATAACTTCAACTCAAAAATGTGCATAAATCACACACGAAAAATAAATTTGCATCTTTCCTTATTAAAATTATTATTATTAAAATTATTTATACATTTGTACAGATCAATTATTATTAACTCACCTTCTATTAAAAGCTTGTTACAAGGAATCTTAAATCTAAATTCGTTCACTTGTAATCAAGTGGTATGTTGGATTCCTACTGAATATAATGATCACATTTCTAAAAGTTGTAACTTTTCAACAATTTGATTGACAGCAACAGATCTGTTATCTTATTCCAAGTCCCCATTAAACATGTCATAAAGTTCAAGTAAAGTTCATGCAGTTTATTACTCATGTTATACAGATTATAGAAGATGCATGTACTATAAGCACTAGAGTTGGGTAAATATATTTATTTGTTGCAAAATGGTACACATATTTTTGTCTGCACTTTTAAGTATCTTCAACTTAAAAATTAATTAATGCATTTCTTGGTCACTAGAACTAAGAGTATATGGGGTCTTTTAATATTTTCATGTTTGAAAACCCTTCAATAGAATTCAATAAAATTTTAGAATTTGCTTTGAATAACATAAAGCTATGACAACAAATTTTGTTTAATTTGTTAAACAGAAACATCTTCGACACAGACGATTTCCTAGCTAAGTTTGTCAGGGGTTCGTGGACACATGTGGACACAGAAACCCTGACTTGTGAGGATGCCCTAAAACATAAGGACAGATTCACACTAGCTAAGTTAAACATTTACAAATACTAATTTTTCCACAGACTGTTGTATTATGAAATAAACTACCAACCACTGTCGTTCTGCAGCCTGATCCTGATCCTGATCATTTCAGACAGGCTTTGAACAATCTAAACATAGCCTACATATATAGCAAAACACTCATGACTGTTTTTAACTCCTTATCAATTCCATTTCTAATTTTAATTAAATTTCCAAATTTTTATTCAATAACAATAGTTCCTATAGATGTCTTCCTGTCATCTTTAACTTTTATCTTTTTTTTTGCACTGCCACACACCTTCTAGTTATACACAAAAGGGGAGTCTAGCAGTATTTATAGATATATGAAATAGAATGCTTTCAACCAATTAGATATCTTGATTTATATATTAATTTATAGTCCATTAATATTCTTATATTATAGAATTTCTTTGTTCTAATTTAAGTATTAAAAATATAATTTCTATTGAATCAAAACCATGACAAAATTACAACCTTCAAAGCCCCAGAAAATGTACTTATCTCACATGGGAGAGGGGGGTGGGTAACTAATGGTACAATTTTAGGTACAGATTTGGGGTGGCGATATGAAAATGCGCCCTATGTATATACTTTCAGGAGTTATAAAACGGGACCTAATCATATATTTTAATTTCTAAACCAGACCTTTTCATAAATTTAATTTATTGTACATTCACATTGACACAGCAGTCTAAAAATAAATCCACATCTTTAATCAACATGTTACACATGTCTTAAGACATAAAATGTATTTGTTTTCTTGTCTTTTAGAATTTCTTCTCCCATTGTAAATTTTCTCACAACAGAAAAATTCAAACATTTTTTGTGCATTCATTTCAACTTATTAACATTCATTTATTATCACTGCATAACACATGTTTCATCCATGTAACTATAGGGATTTGGTTTCAGCAAGTGATTTTATTGGAGCACTTAATTTGTTAAGTCACTCTGCTTTCAGTGAGAATTTATGAATTCTCCCTCCCCATGGGTTTGGTACAGATAGTACTACATTGTATTTGTTTTAAACTTAAAAATACAAAAATAAACACAAAAGTAGTAAATGTTTCATGTTATCATAAAAATGCTTTAAATTGCAAATAGCTGTAACCAAATAATAAAATTTAATTTATTTAAACAGTCACCAGTGATCTACTGAAGAAGCCTTGAAGGTTCCAACAAAGCTAATAAGGTGGCTACACCCACCACCATGAAATGATCAAATACTATACCACATACAGATACAGACAAAGCATTCAAACAATAACTACTCCTTGACATTATGACAGAATTTCCATATCCAGCATAATTTTCTGATAAGTTGCAGAATAGATTTTAAAAGTTAATTAATAGACTTGGATTATTACCAACATGTATAGTTTCTATTGTACACAACAGTGTTAGCATATTTTGAGGTCTGGGTTTCCTCCATGTACTCGGACTTCCTCGCCCAATATAAATTGGATGTGGCGATATAGCAGCAGAAAAACTGCTGAAAGTGGTGTTAAACACCATTCAAACAAACAAGTCATTTTAAATAGGTTAATTTGCAAACATAATCAAATGACATAGCTAGATTAAATAATCCATTAATAATCAGTGTTAAAAACTTAATGATTACATCCACTTGACAGTAATGTTGCTGTAAGAAAATGATAATCTGTTTTTATCATGAATAACAGATCATGAATAGGTTTTCATCTTCATTAAGGAAGGACTTATCATCTCCTTACATGCCTGTAGATTAATAAACAATGGAATATTAATTTTTGTTTCAGGAAATAAAAGAAAATAAATTTAAGGCCAAGGCCAAAAATAAAATTAAGTTTAAACAAACTTAATTTTATTTTTGGCCTTACATTTATTTTCACTGACAGGGTAAGATAAATGCTTCCAGGTCAAAAAATTTTCACTCCTATGATTGTTTTTACTTATTTTCCTAAATAATTGGATTTGCGTCAGATATTTGTTTTCAATCCTGATTATAGCCCGGGAATTTCCTAGCTAAGTTTGTCAGGGGTTCGTGGACACATGTGGACACAAAACCCCTGACTTGTGAGAATGGTTTTAGGGATTCATGGTTCTTCACAATGGCTGTACATGGGGGGAGTGGGGGTCTAGAGGTGGGTCCATTCACAGGTTAACAATTTTTTTATTTTTCCCAAAACAGATAACAGTAGAAACAGCAAATAAATAAAATGAATATATATGTAGTGTTCTGACTATCTGACTATTAACAGCAAACAGTGTTTTTATGTGAACTATAACAGTTAATAACAGTGTCAATTTTTAAGAAAACGGTAAACAGCTAATTTCCCCAGAACCACGTGACTATGGGATTTCGAAAAGGTCAATGGCCCTACTTTTCAGCAGCTATTGTCGTACTGTCACTGTCAGCTAGGGCTACGTAGCCTACGTCTACGATGTGATTACTCATTTTGAGATAGCTACAAAAGAATCCTGTCACTGTCAAATAATGAGAATATGGGAAAATAACACAAATATTAAATTATACTCACGTTTTTCATTACACTTGGTCAAAATCACTTTCGTCTGCTTTTCGCCAAGTCTCATGCTGTAAATCGCCGCATTTTAACTTGTACCTGTCCTTATGCAGAATTTTAATATGTATTTGGAACCCAGTAAGGCAACTGGATACACCGGTAAGGCAAAGATACTTAGCCCAGGCCACAGGCGGTAGTGTAACAGTATTTCACGCAGTATTTCAAATAATTCTGTGTGCGACAAGTGCCAGTGATTTATTGTTAGGTCTATTTTAGTTCAGAAATAAATAGAAGTAAGTCAAATAAAAATGAAGATTGAATCAACTGTACATTAAATTACGATGAATATGTTTGACATTATGTGTCATAAATTTGCCAACAAGGGGACACAACAGTTAAGATTGAAGACTTTTTAAGATTGAAGTAAATGAAGACGAAATAATAGTTACTTTTTGCGTTTTATTGCATTTCCTTATGTCAATGCATGTAGACAGTGCTTAAGTTAAACAAATATACAATATTGTAATTATGTTTACCATTTTGAATTTTTTTGGTTATCATTAATATATATCACGTATGCGAGACAACTCGGATAGTGACAACTCGGACCGTGTTATTCATATACGGTCCGAGTAGTCCTCTACCTTATGGTCCGTGTTGTCCTATAATTTATGGTCCAAGAAATCTGTATTGTCATGTAAAAATAAAGTTTTTGTTTGTTAACTGACGTTTATTTTATTAACTGCATAGCAGGTGACCAGACTTAAGTTTGTTGTTTGACGTGACATTTACTATGTATCAGAAAAAAAAACAAAACAAAAGTTTCAACATATATTTATTTTAAAATAAGGGAATTGTGATATCAGAGTATGGTATCGTGTCGTCACCAACTTTGCATGTATTGTAGCAGAACTGGAGCCGAGGAACAGCCTATCTAATTAAGTTTATTTGAAAACAAACAAGCTCAAATTCTTTCAGATCTTAAAATTTATTTTTTAATTATTATTAACTAAACAACATGATTACCGATCACATTAATTGTTTTCTGAATTCTTAAGATTTAATGTTGTTAATTGTGTCGCATTCTCATCTTGAGATCGACAGGTATCGTGTCTTTCCGTGGAGCTTCGTCTGAATATCAAAAAAATAATACCGACAAATTACACTTTCCATTGAAATATTTTTACCATTATGAAAATTGTTTCAAAAGAATTCCAATTACCCGTATTCCAAAAAAAAAATGAAAAATAACAGTTCATGTGCATAAATATTGTTAAGAACCTATCTAATGTTTTCCGAATTTTTTAAAATAAAACAAAAAAATAAATAAGCAATTAACGAATAAACATTAGGCAATTTTAATATACAATTACATCACAGCAATATCTCTTTAGTCTTACCCTCCCCACGCCCCGTTCTCGCCGAATCTTGTTTGCGAGAGTTTGAGATTTCGAAATTGTCAATGTAGACCACAATTATTTTACAAAACAAAGTGTTCCAGTAACATCACTTGATCATTTTGGTAGTGAATGTAGTATTTTGTCAATGGGGATGTGCAGTAATAAAAAATATGAATAGGTCTGATTTAATAATTCAATATTTGATTGGGTCCCATTTAAAACATCCAAAAATATATGAATAGGGTGGGTTTTCAAATCTCCGTCCAGAGACCTGTACCTAAAAGTATCCTTAGTTACCTCCTCGTGTTGTATATTTATTTTTTTATTACCACAAAAGTAGTTATATATATATTTTTTAAGGTTAGTTAAACAGAAAACTGAAAACACAACCTAGCAAAACTCGAGGAAGATTTTGTGACATGTAAACAATAAAGGCACTGTACAGAATATGGAGATGTTCATGTGGGAACATTTTTTCTATTGGATTTTCGAATACAAAGGTAATATAGGAATAATAAAAAAGGCCAGCAAAAACATCAGCAGATGTGGCGTATGATTTTTGAAATGGCTGGAACAGCCGTATTTTATTGAATATTTCAATAGACGTTTGTTTCTTAAGCGTTTGAAAGACGTCATATTAGAATTTCCTTTTCTTGTATCTATGCATTACCATTTTCCCCAGAAGAAAGAAGTATTAAGATTTAATATACACAAATTATTTCTTCAATGTTCTAACCACTATTCCTGTCTGTTGCTATAAAGATCAGTCTCCTGAGACACTAAAGTGTCAATGATTTATGTTAACTAGTTTAGTTATAACTAGTTCTTTCTAAGATAATGTCAAATCTTTAACAACACATGTTTATGTTTAACATAAAAATTTTGTACATTAATTTAACTTCTGTAATAAATTAGGAAAAAAAAATCTGTGTATTCTTATCCAAACTGATTTTGTATGGAAAGATAAAGTTTAACATATTATTCAATTATTGTCTTTTTAGAGGTTGTTTAAGAAATAATTCACGGAGGCTGTGGGTTGTCATTGTTTTACCACGGGGTGACCATTTATGTCGTATTATTTCATCCCGAGCGATAGCGAGGGATAAAATAACGACATAAATGGTCATCCCGTGGTAAAACAATGATAAATCACAGCCTCCATGAATTATTTCTATTCTAATAAGACAATTACGGTACATTTATAATATTTTCGTTCCTATAGAAAACATCGTTTCCACCATAAATGGCTGTTCGGTAAATGTAACACACAATATATTGCAACGGATAATTATAGCGTGTGTCGCTATATATAAGATTAATACATCTTACGCAATAGCTTTCCGGTGGGAGTTACAGTTTTGTAATTGGAACAGCCATTTAAAACACGCCCTCCTCAGCGCGTGTTGCTCATATATAAATCATTTTTTTACCACAGTTGTGGTCTCAAAGCCTTTAAAGCACGTCATATCATGCATATTAGAATATAAGTTTTAATAGACTCAAATATTAATTTTGTCCAACACATAAGGAAGAGATGAATATTAATTTTTCTGCCAATTAAAACTTATATCAACTAATACAAAAGACTGTAATTGTTTTATTACACAATAACAAGACAAAAGGGTTATTGGTTGTCTCATTTACATTATGTAATGTTCTTAATTTTATATTAATTAAGATGCGAGAGGTATAATGCCAATTTTTATTATTCCAAATGTTATAGCAAAGTACATGTACAATGATGTGTTAAAATCACTCTCTCTCTGTAACAATTTCTTTTCTCTTTTTCTAATCTTATACTCCTCCCACAGTATTGATACCATATTTTCAAAGATTCCAAATGTGTCAAAACAAGTTTTTAGCTCACCTGACCCAAAGGGTCATTGTGAGCTATTCACATCACTTTGCGTCCGTCGTCGTCGTCGTCTTCGTCGTCATCGGCCGTAAACTTTTCACATTTCAATCTTCTTCTCCAAAACCCCTTGGCCACTAAGAACCAAACTTGGCAGGAATGTTTATTGGGTGGTTCTTTACAATGTTTGAGTTTTTGGTGCTGATCAAATATTAAACATGGCTGCCAGAGCCATTAATGCGTTCTGATTGGCTGAATTTCAAAAATCTTCTTCTCATAAACTGCTTGGCAGATTAATTTGAAATTTTGCAGAAATGTACCTTAGATGGTCCTCTACAAAGTTTGAGTTTTTTGTGCCGATCCAAAATCTAAGATGGCCGCCATCGCAGGACATAGTTTAACATAGGACCCTATGGAAAAAACATACAAACAACTTCTTCTCTGAAACTATTCCACACAATGAAGCCAAATTATGAAGGAAATGAAGGTTAGATAATTATCTTATTGTTTTGGGTTTTTCGAGCCAATTGCAGATTCAACATGGCTTCCAGGGCCATTAATGCGTTCTGATTGGCTGAAATTCAAAAATCTTCTTCTCATAAACTGCGTGGCACATTGATTTGAAATATTGCAGAAATGCACCTTATATAGTCCTCTACAAAGTTTGAGTTTTTTGTGCCGATCCAAAATCCAAGATGGCCGCCATCGCAGGACATAGTTTAACATAGGACCCTATGGGAAAAACATATAAACATCCTCTTCAATCTCTGAAACTGTTCCACACAATGAAGCTAAATTAATAAGGAAATGAAGGTTGGATAATTATCTTATTTTTGGGGGTTTTTCGAGCCAATTGCAAATTCAACATGGCTTCCAGGGCCATTAATGCGTTCTGATTGGCTGAAATTAAAAAAGTCTTCTTCTCATAAACTGCTTGGCAGATTAATTTGAAATATTGCAGAAATGTACCTTAGGTGGTCCTTTACAGAGTTTGAGTTTTTTGTGTCGTTCCAAAATACAAGATGGCCGCCATCGCAGGACTAAGTTTAACATAGGACCCTATAGGAAAAACATACAAACAACTTCTTCTCTGAAACTGTTCCACACAATGAAGCCAAATTATGAAGAAATGATTGATGGATAATTATCTTATTATTTTTGAGAGTTTTTGAGCCAATTGTAAATTGAACATGGCTTCCAGAGCAACTAATGGGTTCTGATTGGCTGAAATTTCAAAAATCTTCTTTTTGCAAACCGCTTAGCAGATTGATTTGAAATATTGCACAACTGTACCTTAGATGGTCCTCTAAAAAATTTGAGTTTTTTGTGGCGATCCAAATTCCAAGATGGCCACCACGGTGGAATACAGCTTAACATAGGTCTCTATGGGAAAACCATACAAACAGCTTTTTCTCTAAAACTTAGTTCCACACAATTTAACCAAATAATGCAGAAGTGAATCTTTGGTAGTAATCTTATTATTTTAAGTATGTTTCGACCCAATAGGAAATTCAACATTGCTGCCAGAGCTGCAAATGCGTTCTGACTGGCTGAACAGATTTTAGGATATGTGATATTGTATGGTCCTCTACCAATTTTGAGTTTTTTGTTTCGATCCAAAATACAAGATTGCTGCCACCATGGAACATCACTGAACATACTAACCTATGAAAAAACATAAAAACTGCTTCTTCTCAGAAACTCTCCTACTGCTGATTGTAAATTCAACATGGCAACATTCATAGAAACAGTATCTTCACATAAACTCTTTAGCATTTAATATCAAAATTTGCAAGAAAAGTATTGTCTTAAAAAGTTTTTTTGTAAGTCAGGTGAGCGATACAGGCTCTTAAGAGCCTCTAGTTGGTCAATACATCAGAAAAAATAATTGCTACAGAGAAAACCATTGGCATTAACCATGTTAACACAAATTGATCAGTGCATTAAGCTATAACAAATTTCCTATTTGTGCGAAGTTATTTAATGACTTCTTGTAGGAGTTATTGCCCTTAAATTATTGTTGACAAAATTTTAAGTTTTTACAATATAATTTGAAAACTATAAGAACTAGATTGACATTGTAAATTGCTTAAATGGTTGCTTACAAAACACATAGTCGTCAGACCACTCCTTATAAGAGGCATTGCCCTTAAATGAAAATTTTTTAGGAAATTTTCCGTTATTGTCGGCTAACCTAAAAACTATAACAGCTAGAGTGAAACTGTTAATTGCAAAACTGATAGCAGAACATATATGTTTAATTTTCTTTTTTTTTATTCATATAGTAAAAGATAATTGTTATTTTTTTCTAGCTTATATGTTACGCTAGTACGAAACACTAGTAACACCAACAGCTCATAAATAAGCTAATAAACAGGAAATGAATTTGCCATGTTAAAATTTATGTATTTTTTTTACAGTTGGGTTCACAAATGGTCTCTGTATAAATATATGTTCATGGTTGGTTATTGGTAATTGTAACCAGTTGTTGTATGTTTTAAATTAAGAGATGAGGGAACAAAGCAAAAAAAATAATACATTGTTGTTATTGTTGTTTACAGGACAATTATGGAATTACAAGAGACTTCTAATAATAAAGGTGCATTTATTGATTTTTTGCATTTTTCTGACCATGATTCCTATCAATGACCTTTTTTCTTCAAATTCATTAGAACTGAGTTTTGAAAACCCTTTAACTTTGTAAAGTCTGTATTTGAAATTTTGGGGTTTTTTTGTCAGTGGTTTTCTGTACCGACAATTTGATCCGTCTGCTGCTGCCTGTTGTCTTTTATCTCGGTTTATTTTTAAACCAGGTGACCAGGTGTATCCCATGGCCAACTACCATTGTATATCTAAAATATACCACAACACATTAAATTGAAAGTAATAACACTTCCAGAAATATATCATACATGTGAGATAGATTTAAGTTGCATACCATTATTTTTCTTTTAATGTTTTGGGGGACTTATATGCAGTTATTTCCAAAATATTTGTTTCAAAAAACATGTAGAATGTAAATGCATAATTAGCTTAGTGCAGTTTCTATGTAACTATGAATGGTAGGATGACAATATTTGGTATATAGGTTGCAGTTGTCACCTGACCTTGACCTCAATTTTACAATGACTACATTTAAGTTTTTGATTTAGGTCAGTTTCTCTGTAACCTTGCATTTCATATTTTAAATGATGACCATTTAGAGGTTTATACAAATTGGCATGAAGTTATTTTTTTCATTACTGATGCAGAATGCAGGCCAGAAATTTTCTGTGTCCACACCTGTTTATTTTGATCAGATTTTTAATTACTATGGAGGTTAAAAAAGTCTGATTCAACACTAAAAATTATAAGGTCTTCTAAGTCTTAGTTCCGGTCCAAAAAAGTTGTGTTGTGTCTATATGTTGTGTATATTTTCTTTTAATTACAATGTAGGCACCACCACTGTCACATTTATTAATATATTTTTAATCAAGGGTTTAAGTTTTAGGTATTTTATTTTATTCTTCATCACAAATTCAGTTCAGAGATTTTTAAAATATAAAAGAAATACTCCTTTGGGCTTCCATACCAAACTATTTTAAAACTAAGTAAAATACTTGTTGAGTGATTTGTGAACTTTGTTTCAATGTTTCAGACAATTTTTACCTAACATTGTGACAGTTTTGTTATTTTCAACAATCATATGTATTGTATGACAAAAATTGCATCTTCAAAAGAAAATGTATGAAAGTTATTATTTTGCATTTCCCTACCTATTGTAAGTCTGTAAGAAACATAATGAAATAAGGTAGCCTTTTACTTTTTTCTAATTTTTCTGAAATTCTGTATGCTAAGTTTTTAAAGATTATACAAGAAACATATGAGTCGGGAACCATTCTGAAACCACTTTTTTTCTAATTTTCAAGAAATATGATATATTAGATTTATTTGGAAAATTTCCAGAAGTGGTAAGTGGTACGTTTGTCAAGGGTAGGTTAAATGTTGGATTTTGACTTGCCAGAAACTATTATCTTTACTTAAAATTTGTAGAAATGTAGTGATACATTTGACAAGATTAATTCATGTACTTTCTGACAGTGTTTTAAATGTTATGATTGTCAGGAGTCAGCAAAGCCTTGGATTTTGACTTGCTTCGGGAACTTTCCTAAAAAACGATTTTTTCATTAAAATGTTGTAGAAAAATATTGATATATTTGATAAGACTTTTCGGGATATTTCCAGAAACATTTTAAATGGTATGATTGTCAACAGTAAGAAAACTATTAGATTTTGACTTGTTTCGGGAACTTTCCCGAAAACATTTTTTTCACTTTAACATTTTGTAGACATGTACATGTAGTGATATATTTGTTAGGATTTTTTCGGGAATTTTCCCGAAACATTTTAAATGGTATGATTATCAAGAGTAAGCAAACTTTTGGATTTTGACTTGTTTCGGGATTTTTCCCGAAACTATTTATTCTTAAAATTTTGTAGAAATGTAGCGATATATTTGATAAGACTTTTCAGGGTATTTCACGAAACATTTTAAATGGGATGATTGTCAAGAATAAGCAAACTGTTGGATTTTGACTTGTTTCAGGATTTTTCCCGAAACATTTTATTCTTAAAATTTTGTAGAAATGTAGCGATATATTTGAAAAGATTTTTCGGGATTTTTCCCAAAACATTTTAAATGGTATGATTGTCAAGAGTAGGCAAACTGTTTGATTTTTACATGTTTCGGGAACTTTCCCGAAACATTTTTTTCTCTTAAAAATTTTATAGAAATGTAGCGATATATGTGAAAAGATTTTTCGGGATATTTCCCGAAACATTTTAAATGGTGTGATTGTCAAGAGTAGGCAAACTGTTTGATTTTTACATGTTTCGGGAACTTTCCCTAAACATTTTTTTCTCTTTAAAATTTTATAGAAATGTAGCGATATATGTGAAAAGATTTTTCGGGATATTTCCCGAAACATTTTAAATTGTATGATTCTGAAGAGTAAGCAAACTATTAGATTTTTATTTGTTTCGGGAACTGTCCCGAAATTGGGCAAATGTACACATTTTATAAAGTGAGCTTGTATTTAGTATTTATGATGTGAAATTTTGTTGTATATATATTTGTTTCTTGAATAAAAGTTAATAATGACTACAATTTTTGCAGTATTATAAAATAAATGCTTACAGTTGAGGTTTACACGGAAAAGGGAATAAAATGCATTTTCCGTTTTTAAAATAGACAGCCTTCATACAGGTTAGTCTTAACGAAGTCTGTAATGTTACAAATTACATATATAAAAATTGTGTTTAGTTTTTTGTAATCATAAAATATGCATTCAGTAAATGACAAAAAAGTAATAACAATTTATTGCACAAAAACACAATATTAAATACATAACGTAATAGCACTATATACCTAGAAACACATGGTATTTGAAATTGCTGTTATTGCTTCTTTTACGATAGGTCGACACTGATTCAGTCTTTTCAGATTGGTCAACACTGAGTCAGACTGGGTCGAGATCCAGTTAAGACTTGTTCAGACTTTTCAGACAGGTCGAGACTGATTCAGACTGGGTCGAGGTAACGTTGAGACTTGTTCAGACTTTTCAGACAGGTCAAGACTAATTCAGACTGTGTCAAGATCAGGTCCAGACTTGTTCAGACTTTTCAGACAGGTCGAGACTAGGTCGAGTATAAAGTCAGAACTTTTGAGTAATGTCGAGACTTAGGTCGAGTAAAGTTGAGTAACATTAAGACCAGGTTAGACCGGTTGAGTAAAAGTCAGTACATGTCAGTACAAAAACGAACCTTTTCAGACTTTTCCTGTTTTGTAGTGTAGATTTGAACATCTTAGCAGAATTCCATTTAAACATTGTAACTGCTTAGTCATCTTTTGTTATGTATAGTTCGCAGTATTTTCCTTTGATCTTTATGTGCGATTTTATCCAATGACACTAGCGTGAAATGGGCTCATAATATGTTGTTTAGTAAATAGCGTGATGCCACAATATTACAAAACAGCGATGAACATTATTTACGTTTTTTGAAACTTTTTGCATTTTCTCATCATCTCAATGCGCCCTTCGATGAGACAGGGATGACAAAATGAATCTCGAAATGAGTCTTCAAATGCCTGCATTTGTCCACATTATATTAAGTTGTTCTTACGTGATATATATTTACGATTTTTAATAACAATACTGTATGTAAAACAAAAAAGTATAAATGTGTGCAGCTAAGATTTATCGTTACATTTCAGTGGCTGTGACATCTTGTATTTTAAACGACATAACCACTTCATCTAACACGGTGATTAAATTCGATCATGCTGTCACTCAGATTGGTTTCGATGGTATTTCCCAATTCAAAACAACAGGAAAATTTACATGCGAGAAAGTAGGACTGTATCTTATATCAGTACACATCATGTCCCATGCCAGTGGTGCAGCGTATGATATAATGAAGAACAGTGTCGTACAATCTAGAATATACATCGGAGAACATCCATCACATGATTGGAACTACACTGGTACTGGTACTGTAACTGTCCAGTTACAACTTGGTGATCAAGTCTGGGTACAGACTGCTAGAAGTTTTTATGTGCATGGTTCTAGGTGGTCGTGCATGTCCATTCTAAGGATAAAATAACTTGTACAGTATTTATCAGTACTGTTGTAGACATGTCATCAGTCAATATCACATGCTTTATCTGTTTTGAGTGGCCATTTAATAGAATGATTTTCGTAAAACAAATTTTATACATTAAATACCAATGGAAAATGTAAATAATAAAAAAAGCTTAACGAATTGTTGCATTGCCAATTACGTTTATTGTCACTCAGACTATCTACTTTTTACCACACTGAGGTTGCGTGTTCGAGCCTTGCTGCAGCAGGATTTGATCGACTTCTAAATTAATTGACAGTGATGGCATGTTTTCCTGCCAGAAAACAATATTTCAGCTATATTCACTACACAATTTGACATGATTAGTCTATCTTCTTATTGTTTACCATATAACATTCAACAACCTAGGTGAATGTGAATATTGAGAACGATTTGTCCAAAAATATATATGTTTTAAGGTGTTAATGTTACGTCTTAACGAGAAAGTTTACATTTATAGCAATAGTTTAAAATAAAAACAGATTTGTTTGTAAACACATGTCCATGTGTGAAAAATGCCGATATAGGTTCTAATATTGCTTGACAAAACCCCCAAGAATAAATATATTATTAGGAGCAATGTAGAAAAGTATTGTCGGAAATCATTCGGACTGCTAAAATTTTGTTTTAAATTACTTCAATCTTGGGACATACATTGATTTTGAAATAAATCGAAATATTTTATCCCTATTGGGTGTTTTGATAGTGTATAGAGTAACAATGTGTTTCCTTTCAAATCTTACGAAATGATAACACAATGGGACCATGCCTTGAGTTCCGAAACAAAAACAAAAGAAACAAAAAAAAAAAAGAAAAAAACTAACAAACAAAGAAACAAAAACGAAACAATAAAAAGGTTAAAAAAAATAAATCAAAACAAAACAAAAAAATCCAGAAAAGAATGCATGTAGTCAAGGAAATTTGTGCGGTATCAACTTCAAATGAAAATTACCAAATTAAGAAAAAAACCACTACCAAAGCTTTCAAAGTACTATGACAAGTAAAATGGGGCATAAGTGAACGAGTGGTTAAGGTAGTTTTGTCTTCTATTGATCACGTGGTCTGTCAACACTGAGATTTCGGGTTCAATTTTCACTGCGGACAGAGTGCACTCGACTCCAATCTTAATTGACAAGGATTGTCAGTTTTCCTAATGAAAGTCGGGGTTTTCTCCTGGAACTCCGGCTTCCTACGCTTATAAATACTGGACGCCGTGATATATCTGAAAAATTGTTGAAAATGGCATTAAACACCATTCATACAAACAAAAACCCGCGTAAAATAAAGACCCAATATTGCTGTTTTAAATTTAGTCCATATATGGCAATGAGACGGACGATAACGCGACAATACCGTACAACAAATGGCTATGACTGTAGTTAGTCGAATGCCATTTAGTCTATTGGAATTAACTTTTGCGTAGAGTATACTCTCAAACTCAAATAATTTAATGTTCCAGCACAGAATAATTTTTCAATAGTGGATATTTCAGAGTTAGACTATCACTGCAGAAACATATTGTAACATGATATTTATTAAAAATATATTTAGTTTGAGCTGTCACATGATTTGACGTGACTCAACGTACATATAGAAAACAATTAACATAATAATAATGCTAAATAAGAGTAATGTCACCTAAATGAAAGATAATTACAGGTTAAAGTGTCACTCGTTAATAACAAGTCCAAAATGAAATGTTTACAGTTACTGGAAGTTGAAACGACTAACGAATACATAGAAAAATACTGAAAATAACCTAATTATTGAAGTATCAAATTTTTGTCCATATGTTACTCGGATTATAGTTCCCTTACCGGAAGAGATTCAGCCGAAGACGAAATAATTACAAGAACAACGGAAAACGTAAACAAGTGTTCATATTGATATTAAATAAGGTTTACTTCAATATTTCTCGATGGCTCGGTGACGAGTGCTTAGACAGTTAGTGGCCTGCTTTTGATTGTGTGTCGTCAACACTTAGATAGTAGTGATTTTAAGCCTTTATGCAGGAATGGTGTTATGGACTCTCGCCTTTATTGACGAGATCGCCAAATTTCCTGCTGACGTTTGGGAATTCCTTGGCTTTCGTCCTCAAATAGAAACATAATGATATGATATAAATGTAGCTAAATAACTGCAATTAAATCAAAATATAAAAAAAATCTTTATTGAATTTATATGTGGCAAAGCCAGTTTCCCGTACAATCTCGAGTATAAAGTTTGGAATACCATTCATTTAATTAGGCTTTAAGTACAGCTGCATGCGGATCCATTTTTCACAGAAAAAACAGGTGAATGTTTTTAAATAATCGTAAATTTTTCAGATTTTTTTACGACAAATGAACAAGAAAGTAAAGATCGTATTAATCCTAATCCTAAGAGATTGTGATAATCTCTTAGGATTAGGATTTTTAACTATATCTATAAATAGTGTATGTTCAGCGAGCAATATTTACTTATATCCAGGACGAGAACAAGTAAACAAACAATACATCAACCGCACAGGGGTGAAATGGGACATAGGTAAGTTTTGACTGTCACTGAAAACGTTTGGAGAAGGGGCAGAGAACTTAGCCTTTTGTAGCAGCCACGATGAGCTTTCTCTGTTTCGAAATCTACAAAATGAGTCTTTATCGTGAATGGAGCGATGCACTCTCCAAACACGTTACATACTACGATCCCCGGCAAGACTTTCCGTATTAAGACCTGACAACTCCTACCCCCAATAATATGGTATCCCCTATCCACCCTGAGACGCCGTGAGCTGCTCTAAATCTGTGGGTCGAGCACTGGGATTCTCCCAGGATGGCTCAATACTTTGGGTAAGTGTTTATAGTCTTTCGTTTAGAAACAGTCTGGCATGCCTTGCGAAATATTGCCATAATTAATATGATCCAATTTTCCTAATATTTTACTACAAATAGGTAATAATATTAAATTATCAAAAGCTTTATTACAGTAATCGCGACGGTTAAAAATATATAAAGTTACGAGAGCCGAATCAATATGAGCTGTCTCTGTTTATTCAAAATCATTGTTTTTCTTCTTGAATTCTTTCTACAGTTCACTCAGACTGGTTTCCAAACGAGTAATGACACACAAGTGAGCTAATTTATTGGCATTTCATTAACAAACAAATTATCATGAACACTAAAGTTCCTGTGCTCAATATTACAACCCGATTTTTCATTAATTAATTATTTTATTCAATGGTACACTTTGATTTTGTCTAAATCTAAGCTATGTTGGAGGCCCGATTAACCTCATTCACGTTCATTTTTAATTAAAATCTTTCTGGGTTTTCTATTAAGACCTATTTCGTTCGTAAACATGCAAATTTCACATTTCAATTTCAGGGAACTCGGTGACCGAGTGGTTAAGGCAGTTAGTCTACTATTGATCTTGTGGTCTGCCTGAGATTCGAGTCTTACTGCGGGCAGGGTGCACTCGACTTTTATCTTAATTGAGTTTTCCTAAATTGCTGAAAGTGGCGTTAAAACACCAAAAAAAACATTTTAATCTCCTATTTTATTTACCATAGGAAAAATTAATTATAGAAGATAGAAACAGAAGTCTTAGTTATTGCACTAAATCTTTTACTTCCTATATCACATCGCGTAGTCTCGAGTGATCTGGTGTCAATTATTGTGCACACATGAAGTTTTTCAAGTGATTTAAATAACGAAACTACTTTGTTTACATAAAATAAGTGTATAATGTAATGCCACATGCATACCGTTTGATCAAACAAACAAAACAACAACAAAAGAAGAAACAAAATCTTGACATCTAAACGTAGGCTTAACTGCAAATTAAGGAATGAGCTGAGTACATCCACTGCAAACATCTTCAACATGTGAGTATAGATAAACATTTGCAGTGAGCTAAAAAAACTGTTTCTTTCGTTCTAAAAATTGATTCCAAAACATTATGGTTTAATGGACAAATGTAGTGTACTGTAAACGTATTTATTTTTGCTATTTTCGCGGTCCATTAAATGTCGCGAAAAAAAAATACCCGTGAAAGTGCACAA
This sequence comes from Limnoperna fortunei, assembly GCA_944474755.1. NCBI lineage: Eukaryota > Metazoa > Mollusca > Bivalvia > Mytilida > Modiolidae > Limnoperna > Limnoperna fortunei. Next base: position 7,412,081 of record OX104121.1, on the reverse strand, counting down.
ATAATATTATTTCTTATGGAAAGAAGTTTAAATCCGCGAAAGTAAGTACATGCTCTCGCAAATTGAACATCACATAATTCGTGAAAATAAGTAACCGCGAAAATACGTAGTTACAGTATAACGTCTTCATGCAATGGCTGTTGGTTTTTTTGCACGCACGTGGTCTTTAAGATTAAAATTTTGCTTGTAGCGACATCTGCTAGAGAGTAGCATTTTATTTGGACGTTTTTCGTGCTTAAATAGACGTTTTGGATTTCTCTGGTTCAATGCAGCTCTATAGATAGTTGCAAAATTTCATTATCATTAGACCCATCTGAAATACACTTTGGTTGTAGTGAGACTTTAATATTATATATATATATATATATATATATATATATATATATATAATGAGAAGAACAAAACTCTGTCATGCAGAGTTTAACATGCAAGTTGTATGACATGTCTGATAAGCAAACACCTAGAAATTTTACAATTCATGACAGGTAGGATAAGTGAACTCCAAAAATGTCACAATGTATGACAGGTATGATCAGTGAACTGCTAAAAATGTCACAATTATGACAGGTATGATCAGAGAACTGCTAAAAATGTCACAATGTATGACAGGTATGATCAGTGAACTGCTAAAAATGTCACAAATTATGACAGGTATGATCAGAGAACTGCTACAAATGTCACAATGTATGACAGGTATGATCAGTGAACTGCTAAAATTGTCACAATGTCTGACAGGTAGGATCAGTGAACTGCTAAAAATGTCACAATGTATGACAGGTAGGATAAGTGAACTGCTAAAAATGTCACAATGTATGACAGGTATGATCAGTGAACTGTTAAAAATGTCACAATGTGTGACAGGTATAAGTGAACTGCTAAAATTGTCTCAATGTGTGACAGGTATGATCAGTGAACTGCTAAAAATGTCACAATGTATGACATGTAGGATAAGTGAACTACTAAAAATGTCACAATTTATGACAGGTATGATCAGTGAACTGAACTGCTAAAAATGTCACAATGTATGACAGGTATGTTTAGTGAACTGCTCAAAATGTCACAATGTATGACAGGTAGGATAAGTGAACTGCTAAAAATGTCACAATGTATGACAGGTAGGATAAGTGAACTGCTAAAATTGTCACAATGTGTGACAGGTAGGATTAGTGAACTGCTAAAAATGTCACAATGTATGACAGGTAGGATAAGTGAACTGCTAGAAATGTCACCAGAGGCAAACAAATATGCAGAATATGACGTAAAGCCCCCTTGTCATGCTCTAAAATGCCACTTCGTATTTTAACAATAAGACACATGTATCAAAAGGTTCATTTTAACCCAAAAGGGGATCCAAACCACTTGCGCCAATAAGAAAGGTTCACCGTGGATGAATACGAATAGTAGTCCATTTATCCTTTATTGTCCTGAAACGATTGGAGATAAACATAAATCCGTTAAATAATACATCAAGTAAATATATATGTGGAGATAAGAAATAAATCAGGAAACCAGTTTTCTTCATCGGCATCATATGAGGATATAATGAGAAAAATGTATACTTTTTGAAAACAATTATCCCTATGAAGAAACCTGCCCTTTTTATATTTTCCAGGTAAAACCTCGCTCCGGCAGGAACGGGAGAGAGATGTGATTGTAAATTACATGCATAGACTAAATATAGAACTAAACTGAAATTCCGTGTGACATTTGATTCAATCAGCCATTGCACAGGTATATTGTCTACTGTTATGTTATCAACATTTAGCAACTTTTTGCATGTTTGACCATAAGTTGATAGCCTCGATGGCTGCATGATTAAGGTTCTTTTACTTATCCAGTTATCACTGACATGCTATGACTGAGATTGCAGGTCTTAGTACAACAGCGGTCAGGGTGTGCTCGACTCCAATCTTAAATGAATAGGGTTATCATTTTCCTGTCCGGTGTTTTCACCGTCTACACAGGCATTAAAGAAAATCCAACCACTTAAATATTTCTCCAGTCATATTGCAGTCTCTATTATATTTGTTGAACCGGCTGTTTCCAATAACAAAGTTAACATCGTACTATACAACTGTATTTTAATAAGACAGTCATGGACACAAAGTTTAAGTATTCATCGAGGAGATAATTCTAGGATGGGAAAAGCTGAAAAAACCTAAAATAGTTTTGATGCTTTAACTAATGTTGAGGAAACTTGAAGTGATTAAATAAACGATGAAAACAATCTTGTAAAGGATAAAAAGCATCTATTAGGTAAATAATACATTAACAAAGAATCGGAAACTTTTGTATGATTTTTTAGGTTAGTTGAACATTTACTTTTGAAAACTTTGTTTCATACTAACACAAATATGTTAATGGGAATAGGCACCGCTTTTCAGTTCTATGAATTCTAATAAAAAGTAACACAATACTCTTAGCAACAGCTGGTTGTTATTTAAACATAAAATTGAACTTAAATATTTAGCGTACATTCGGATTTTAAAACGTTTGTCTTGGAACGTTACTGCTGAGGCATTTAATGACCATACGATTTATAATAGTAAACTTAATGTTTTTTTTATTGTTTAACGTCCTGTTGATATCAATATGTTTGATGTTTTTTTGTCCTGTTTATTTCTAGAAAATGTGTTTTATCTTCAGCGTGACATCCAAGTCATTGTTTTTACACGGTAATGGGGAATAGCAACCTATGTGTAAAAATAGAATATCAGTCTACATGGCCCAACTTAAATATATATCTGTGGTTGCCACATTGACACTGTGTGTCCTACTAACATGAATTATTAGCCGAATTATTCTTCTATGAATTCCTTAGGAACTTTTCCACATACTGCTTTATATGCAAATACAGTTCTGCATACAATAACTGAATATAGATATTACAAGCTGGATTTTATGTTAACGTAACATTGAAATAGGCAGTTGCTACCAATGAAACATTAAATATCTATTAATAATGGTTTGCTGCATGTTAAAATTGTCGTTTAACTTCCCATTTGTATTAATAATTTGGTTGCGTTACTGTTAATTGCTAGAAACTCTGTTCTTTCTTCAAAGTGACATTTAAGGATTTCTCTCCCCATTGTTATGAGGGAGAAAAACAGTTAGCTATGAGTCAAAATAGAATATCAGAGTATTTGGCCAGACTTTAATATATGAAAAACCTGTTAGCGGATCTTAGTGGGTCACAAGTTTGTAGACTCCCATACCTCTTGCAGATTTGCGACCAAAGCTGTGGATCGTCCAGTTACATTAATTTGGAGTAAAGTGTATATTCTATGAATTGCTTCTGCTAAAGCAGGGAGTTAGGTTTCCTGCTTTAAGGGAAATAACTTTTGAATGCGTTATATTATTGTAGAATCTTGTCACAAATATTCGTAAGAACAGTTCTATTTCAACATTTGTCACTTTCAATCTGTGTGTCCTACTGACATGAATCACAAGCCACATTTCCCTTCCATGAATTCCTTTTGGAAATTTTCCGCCTACTGCATTCAATAACAAAAATAGATATTAACAGCTGTATGTTATTTTTACGGTGACATTTAACTAGAAATAGAATCCTTCATTACATATTTTATTTCACTTCAGTACAATATGGATATTGTAATTTTTAAAGTTGAATTACGCTGATTTACATTCGAAGTCACATTTACTAGCTTGTATAATAAATATTACTTACTAGAAGCGGCGGTTATATGCACATCCTTTTCAACCATAAGTCGTTATGTTCGGTACTGGCCTATTTGTGGTTACATTAAACGAAAAATGAATGTTAAGGAACGGGCTACAGTTTAAATATTAAAATTGTCTTTTATAATGCAAACAACACAAATCATTCTTAAAAGAGTACATTCTTTGTAGCCGCTACAAAATACAAATCTCTCTGGCCAAATCGACTTTTCCACACTTTTAGCCTGAGTGCCAAAGTAAGTTGTCCTCTGGTTTAACCCCCTTCCTTAATTGGTTCTCATGGCAATTTTGTCAGTCGATTGAGTACCCATTTTATGCATTGATTTATCCTTCTTTCTTGTGTTGGTTTCTAATACTGATTATCATATTGATGCGTATTGTTCAAACTGGCTCTGTCAATTTACCACACCTTAGCTCGCTCTTCTCTGAATGCGTTATAAAATTGTGATTGTTAACTATTGATCAGGTAATCCGAACGTTTGGCATGTCGCATTCAACAAACATATCTGTCCACGGACCATAATAAGTGACCGGTTAACGTCAAACCACTCTAAATAGCACGTTAATAACCCTTTCGTGGATATCTAAAAGACGTAGGTACCTTGTACCTGCTACACAATATTAAATTATGTCCTTACTTAACGTTCCATACTTTTAAGGGGCAGAGCTTTGATCAATCCACTTTACTAATTTATTGTTTGCTAACACATTGTCGTCCTTTACGCTCGACTACAATCTTAATTGACAAAGATTGTAAGTTTTCCTCCCGAAGGTTGGGGTTTTTCTACGTTTGCTCTAGCTTCCCCCTCCAAAAACTGGACGCCATGATATAGCTGGAAAATTGCTGAAATTGGCGCTACACACCATTCAAAACAAACAAACATAGACTGTTTAACTGTTAATTAGCTCTTCTCATTTAATTTTGCGTTGCCCGCAAAACGTCCGCAGAATTCAGTTTTGACAAACCAATGTAAATTACAAAAATGCCACAATACATTCTCTGTAGTTTCATGGAACTGTTAACAAAGAACAACACTGCATTTATCGATCATGTTTTTCTTAAAAACTTTTTCTCGTCATTAAATTGTTTAAATGATTAGTCCTCTTGTATTGATCACATGCCTGTAAACATTAACATTACGGGGTCATGATTTGCGGCCGACAGGCGTGCTCAACTCCAATCTTGACAGACAAGGATTGCGAGTTACAAAGGTAGGGTTTTTGCACTAGCTATATGCTACTGCTTCCTCTCTCTATGAAAATATGCTGCCACGATAAATAAGGTTTGCTTTAAAGAAAATGAAGGCAAGCTTCAATATGTTAATAAAAAATTAATGTTTAATGAACATGATGTAATTTCTATATGATTTTATTCAAATTAACTATTGATACTTCCAGTTTACCGCCGACTTTAAACGAACGCATCTCAGGGTGATAAGTTATTCAAATTTATAAATGATTTTAATAAGTGAAGGTTTTTTGGTCAATCATAACAAAAAATTAATGAAGACACAAGCCAAGTAAACAATAAATAAATTAATATCATGTTGAAAACTTTACATTTCTAGTGCCACGACTTTTGCCTAATAACTTGGTATTATACTTCGATTGATTAATTAGATTAATTAGAACACCCTTTCAGCAGTGTGACTACCTTAACCACTCGGCCACCGAGGCCCCTCGATGTACACTGCAATTATTTCAAAGTAAATCAACGTTTTATTAACAGGTTATCAATAAATGTATCATTATACGTATTGTATCATAGAATACCTTAAAGCGTCTCTGGCTCGAGTTTATAATTTAACCAAACCAGTTTGAACTCTTGTTTGTTTTGATTCCAAGGTTGATTTTGTGCTGGTCGTATAAAAATCAGACTGATAGGTACATGTAAATGGTTATTACACAAATTATTATAACGAGTATGAAAATGAGAGCAACTTTTATGATAACGTAGCGTCGATGTTAAAAAGTCTAGTGATATACAGAAAACATTCTAAAAATTAAAAAGTTAAAATTTACAACAAATTGAAATAAATTAAAATTATGATAATGTAATCTCCATTATAGGACACCTATTTTGTTGTCTTAAAGTTATGATAACAATTAGGACATCTTCGTTAACAAGACTTTGGACTGCTATTTGACATTAAAGTGCCCAAAATAATTTAATCCCGCACTGCTGGGATTTTACATATCGTTTGGCTTTGGGCCCCACTTACGAGTTTTGTTTAGACGAAACGTGCGTCTGGTGTAACATTGGTATCTTTGATTACATTTTTGTATGGAATTAAACTTGCAACCTCGCCAAAAAGATTTGTTCGTTCCAATAATGTATAGCGCATTTATATTCCAGTAATGAGTAAGTTAGGAACACCCTTGAGACTCGTAAACCTCAACCCTTTTGGAATATCCCAACAGTAGTTGGCTAATATGATTTTGTTCAGAATACTTTTTATCCGAACGAAAATAAAATCCACGATATAATGGCGAGAATAATTGCATCTATAGTTTGTACTTTCTGGCATGTAAATAAATTTATGTATTCCACTTATTATTAACCGATATTATTTACCGATAATAGATTGTGCTTCAGAAGGTTTTCATAATATAGGTACAAGTTTTCAAAATCAAAGTACATTGTGTGTTTTTTTTAATTTGTAGATTTTAAAACATTACGGAAAAAGAGTTATTTGTTGTGCTATTATCATCAGACTATATAAGAAAACAATTTTAAAACTTGTCAGTTTTGGCGTTTATACAAATCGTTTCATGTGAAACACTGTAAATATGTTGTAAGGAAATCTACCGACTTTTAGAAATAGCATGTGTTTTGTAACTTCAATCAAATAATACGTGATTATAAAAAATATAGCATCTCAACATTTCTGACACAAGTGTACATTTGATACTCTTATATATCGTGTTTTCTCCGTTTTTGGCAATGTGGTGCTCATAAATCACGTGTTTCGACGGGTAGAGATTTGAACGTTGTGCGTTGCTTTCACTACATTTGCGTCCTTTAAAGGGAAACTTCGCAAAAAAAATGAAAATTGGATATGTTATTCTTCAAATAAAAAGAAATATAATTGCCTTCTGATGTTTTATTGTATTCTTTACCGTTACGCTTCTAGAGTGGATTAAAGATGGTAAAATTTGTGTATGGGGGCCGCCATATTGACAGTATTTTATCACGTGACTGCGTTTGTGACGTGATAAATGTAATTATCCAGTAAATATGATAAATAATCCAGTTTAAAAATATGTTTTTCTGCCTTAGCTCTTTGAAGAATATATAAACTGTGGCAATGACTAATGACCGGCTGACAACATAAGATTACCAAATACGTTGTAATGTTTTAATGATCTTTGTTTTAATAAAAGTATTTTTAGACACAAATGTTAACCTGTCTTAATTTAACTCAGATATAATTAACCTAAATAATAAATGTAAAAAAGATATATTTATATGATTATTTTTATATATAAAATAAAATTCCGTGGATAATTTTGCACGTCTTGAAACGGCATTTGTACCTGGACGTGAAAATGTTACAGGTAAATCATTACTCGTTTATGAAGGGTAATTAACAGAATTAGCAGGTAAACAAACAGGATGTTTATTGCAATTACTAGATCATTATACCGACTTTGAAGTATGAATATTCGGACTTTTTCAAAAGCTAACCAGATTAAAGGTTAATCATGTAATTCGAAATTAGAAAGGCACACCACCTCCTGCCAAGGACAGGTATGATTTGAATACACCGAAGTGTCAGAACACAGGATGTATATAAGATATCGAATACCTTTAGATGCCAAGTCAGAGGAAACGTAAAACTTACACGTTAACGCAAATATACGCAACATGTAAAAGTTTGGAAACTGCGTTACGCACACGCACAATAAATGTTACCAGTAATAATAATTATAATAATAACAATAATAATAATTATAAATGTACTAAACGTGAAGTGAAATTTTGATGCGCGAAACAGAGTATTTAAAAATATTTCATTTAATGACCGTTATTTCTTAAATAGTCAACTTCGCAAATATTTTGTATAAAAAAATTTCGTTCAATAAGTTGCTTAATCTTATTAAGTTGAAAATAATAATACGAATAATTTTCAATTTAATTAATATTTATGGACTTTTTTTCCTATCAAAACTGTGACTTTCTTTCCGTTTATAGTTGTTGCAGCTGTGGAAATAGTCTTAAGTAGAAGTCTTAACTACTTGTTACACAAGTCGGGTTTTTTGGCTTATATGTAGATCAGGAATACGAAATGTAATCTTTCCACAACCTTGTCTTATAGTACAACCTTCTGTTATTGACCGTTTCGCGTTATTATCATACGACGACTTGTAAGGTACTTGGATGTCTAGTATCGCCATCTAGTGACGAGATGGTGACAAGATGGCGGACCTCCATAAGTTCATTTTTACACGGTAAATTCCATGCAGAAACTTAACCACTAAAAATATAATAAAACATCAAGAGGCAAATGTGTTCCTTTTTAGTTGAAGAATAACATATAAAATTTTCATTTTTTTCGCGAAGTTTCCCTTTAATCGTTCAAAATGGAAACACTTATCATTGTTCTGTTGTGTGCTAGTACCATGTCAGAAACCAGTCTTATAGCACGGATGCCGTTACTAACAAACAATCTGCGTTCGAATCTGTATGCCGAGCTTGACGTTTCTGATGTTAACCAGCAAATTAAAGAGCACATCGACAGTAACGTGGAACATCAAGTCAACAATACATTTAAGACTTTTAAAAAACATGAACCAAACAACGGATAAGTACGAATATGAATTATATACAGTTGTGTAGCATGTTAAGTCTGAACTATTACGACTTTCGAATGATTCGAAGACAGAGATCAATGAACTAAAGCAAAACTTTATTAAAGAGAAGGCAGAATGGAGAGAGAATGTCGTAAAGGAAACTAAAGAAATGAGGACCGAATAAGACGGAATTAAAAAACCAGGTTAGTTCGACAAATATTTTAATAAATGTTTTAACGTATTCACAATTGTCAACAGCTTTTCAGCTGTGGCTCATGGTCTCTGGTTTTCATTTACAGTAACATATAAACCCACATTACTATATTTCAGCTCAAAAGTAGATTCTCTTATTGATATTATACATTTATTGACTTTGATATAGGTTAATACCTGGTTTTATCAACCCTAAAAAAAATTATATCCACCGAGCCAACGGCGAGTGTGGATATTATTTTTGAGGGTTGATAAAACCAGGTATTAACCTATATAAAAGACGATGAATGTTTTATTATATGACTGTTTTTACTTTTACACTGGAAGTCTCTAATAAAATAAGATAGCAATAAAAATTTATTTCAACAATAACAACAGTAAACCATCACATTTTAAATTGAAACTATTTCACATTTTCCAATAAAAATTTATTGTAATATTAAAGCAATTATGAAAAATTGGCAAAAAAAGTTCCTGTTTATTGACAGTTGCAAAACTTGTCTGCTGCTCGTCAGCCATTTTGAAACAATGTCAACAAATAGAATGTTTTAAAACAATGATTTTGATTGGCTGATGTTTTTAATTCAACCAGTCAAATTAATGCTTATTTCCTATTGTTTAATTCTATTTTTAACTAGTGAAAAGTGATAAATATTCTATTTTTAGCTACTCAAAAGTCAAAACTTTTATATCATTCTATTTTTATCTATTTAGAGGTTAACACACTGTCGGCATAATACTTTTCATGATACCCTGGGTCAATCAAAATCAAGATAAATGTTAGTTATATAATAATATACATTTATTGACTTTGATATGGGTTAATACCTGGTTTTATCAACCCTGAAAAAATTATATCCACCGAGCCAACGGCGAGTGTGGATATTATTTTTGAGGGTTGATAAAACCAGATATTAACCTATATAAAAGTCGATGGATGTTTCATTATATGACTGTTTTTACGCTGGAAGTCTCTGATAAAAAAGGATAACAATAAAAATTTATTTCAACAATTACAACAGTAAACTATTACATTTTAAATTAAAAGAATTCACATTTTCCAACATTTTGAAACAATGTCAACAAATAGAATGTTTTAAAAGAATGATTTTGATTGGCTGATGTTTTTAATTCAACAAATCAAATTAATGCTTGTTTCCTTTTGTTGAATTCTATTTTAACTACTGAAAAGTGCATGATAAGTATTCTATTTTTAATATTTTTCATGATACCGTGGGCCAATCAGAAACAAGATAAATGTTAGTCATATAATAAGATCATTGTATTTTAAATAACTTAAATGATTTAAATATAACACAATTAACTTGTGGGTCAGATACAGCGTAAGTTATACGTGTCATATAAAGCAATGAAAATGGTATCAACAAACTTGCTGAGAATAATGCCTTAATGTTTAGATCCTTAACTTCGAGAAATTGTTTTAGTATGGTACAACTATAGAAAATTTAACTCATATGACAACACACTGTACACACTAGGACAATATTCATCGTGTTACACATATTATTCAATTATGCACTTTTGAAGAGATCAATTCGTTTTATATGGACCTTAAAGGATGATATTGACTGACGACAAAGTCGAAGGTCAGTATCTTTTTACAACGTCCATTTGAAGCGTATTGACAGAATTGAAAATTCTTAAGTGTTATATTACATATAACAGTAATTATTGTAACATTTCTTGTTGTAATGTTGTCTTATGTACAGCTGTGAATAATGCATATATCAAATAAGTTTCTAATGGATTTTAAATTAAGAAACAATAACAAATCATTTATCAGTGGTGGTCTGCTCTGCGTCCAGAATTATTAACACGCCAAATATATATTTCTACAAATAGTAGCATGCCTCGAATATTCTTTAAATATAGTAGCAAGCCTCTCATAGTATTTAAAACTAGCAACATACCTAGTACTAGTATATTGTTTAAAAATATACAGATTATTTATATCTTTGGTGACGAGTAAAATTTAGCCAATCCAATTTTAAGAAATTTTATCATATGTAATATTTATAATTATTTAATAAACCTTTAATAGAAATTTTCCCTATTCCCAATGAAAAAAATTGTGTTTTAGGGTATATTTATAAATAGAATTATACTTAATTTGGACCCTCTTAGTGGATTGTAGGACAAAATCCCCCCCTCCGGACAAAATCCCTTCTATGTAATTTAGCATAATCGGACAAAATCCCCCTCGTTAAATTTACAAGGCGGACAAAATCCCCCTGTAAAATTTTCAAGGCGGACAAAATCCCTCCCGAATCTGATTTTTTAATATGCATTTTTAAAAATGTTCACATCGTACAGTATTGTACATATACAGAAAAACCTTGAAAATGACCTTATTTTTTACAAAAACCCCCAGATTTTGAATTACTTAAAAATAATAGTAGTTTGTCTCATTTGCAGTGCTTAATTGGTGACCTTTTAATTAATATGATTGTGATCAAATGAATATCGCTTACTTGAGCAAAACATTATGTACATCTTGTAGAAAATAGAAACGGTTATGGCTTTTACTAATAAGTTATAATTTTGTAAAATAATGGTATAATTTAGTTCAATAAATTGAATTGTTTGTTCGGTAAATAATAATGAAATGGTTCAAATGGGGTGGTTCTTTCATTAACACATATCGTACCTAACAATATAAACCATATAGACTTTATGTTTACCGGGGAAAAAAATAACCAATTGTTTAAATCTTTGTCTCATCATTTCAAGTACCACGTAAAAAACTATCAAACAAGATGCACAATACTTATCGATATCATCATAATCAGATTCAGGAGGGATTTTGTCTGCCTTGAAAAATGTTCTGGGGGGATTTTGTCCGCCTTATAAATTTTACAGGGGGGATTTAGTCCGCCTATGCTAAATTACACAGAAGGGATTTTGTCTGGGCGGATTTTGTCTGGGCGGATTTTGTCCGTCCCCCCCCCCCCTTAGTGATGTGGTCTTGGCCAGGAGAAGTGATTGAGACCTAGCCAAATGCGAGGTATATATCTGTTAGCTAATATTCCTAATATTATACTTTAAGATGTATTTTTTATTGATTTCTTTTTAAAGCATAAAATATCCATGTAATCGTATATAGACCGGTAGGAGTAAATAACCCGGTCCATATAATGTATATAGACCGGCTTTCGATTGAAAGTAAATTGTATTTACACAGCATGTTTGGTTTCGTCATTTATATTCGAAATAAACAAATAGGTCATCTGTAGGCAGATTTGCTAATCTGCCTGTGAAATTGATTTACGACAAGTAACTGATAAGCAAAATGAATTAATGAATTTATAGTAAATTAAAATAACCTAAAATGATCGGTCATGACATTATATGTGGTGCATATTGAGCAAATAAGTGAACACAGCACTTATGATTACTAAAAGTAAAAGTATTATATAACAAATAGTTCATGACACTTCGGTCCATATACATTTTGTGGGCCACCAACCAGTCCTATATACTACCATGTGACCCTAGGCGTCAAGAACTATTTGTTAAGTGTCAGCTAATCAGTTATTACTGATATGCATATTAGGCTGTTCTTACGTCATATATTTACAATTTTTATGAACAATATGTAAATAAATACATATGTATAAAAACACAATATAAATTTGACCAGCTAAGATTTATTGTTACATTTCAGTCGCCGTGACATCTTGTGTTACAAACGACGTAACCATATCGTCCGACGCGGTGATTAAATTCGACGACTTTGTCACTAAGATTGGTTTCAGTGGTGTTTCCGCATTCAGCACAACAGGAAAATTTACATGCGAGAAGGCAGGACTGTATCTTATATCAGTACACATCATGTCCACTGCTAGTGCATGGTATTCTATTCGAAAGAACAGTAACATACTATCCAGGGTATACATCGGACATCATCCAACATATAGTTGGGACTACACTGGTACTGGTACTGTAACTGTCGAGTTACAGAGTGGGGATCAGGGTCCGGTTTCATAAAACATCTCAAATTTGAGGATTTCCTCAACTCATCCTCAAATCAAATATTGACCAATCAGATTGCTGGAAATTTTATTTTTGAGGAAAAACTCAAGGATTTGAGGAAAATCTCAATTTGAGAAGTTTTATGAAACTAAGGCCAGGTCTGGGTTCAGACTGCTATTAGTTTTTTGTGCAAGGTGATAGATGGGCGTGCATATCCGTTGTAAAGCTAAAATAAATCATACATTGTTTATCGGTAATGTTGTAGACATGTCATAAGTCAATATCACATGCCTTATCTGTTTTGAGTGGCAATTTAATAAAATGATTTCGTAAAACAAATTTTATACATTAAATACTAATGAAAAATGTAAATATTAAAACACTAAAATATTAAAGAAATGTTGCATTGCCAATTATGTTTATTGTCACTCAGATCTTTAAGGAATTAAGACAGTATAAATGTAATTGTACCGAATTTCTAGACAAAAATGACTATATCATGGTCATCTAATTTGTAATCTCAGAATATTCTATGTTTATAATAATATCTACTTTTTACCAAGCTGAGGATGCGTGTTCGAGCCTTAGTGCAGCAGGGTTTGATCGACTTCAAAATTAATTCCAGCCATCTGCTTCAATTTTTTTTAATGGTTTTTGAGTCATATTTAAAACAAAATTTCAATGGCGGCCATTTTGAAAATGGTGGACCGAAAAAAATTTTGATCCCGGATATGTAATTAGTACCCTCATATCTACTTGGAAACCAAGTTTTGCGAAAATCAAACAACTATGACGTTTTCTACAACTTTCGCGTCAAAAACGCGTAACCAGGAAGTTGATCGAAATTTTTTTTTGCGTGATTAATCACTGTCAGGAATCAGGTGACAATTTCCAATATAATAAAACCGCCATTTGTTCTGAGAACAAATGAGAAGGTCTTTGTCACAGTTCCTCTAAGGTAAAAAAAAATGCAAGATGTTACGGGATTTTGCGTCTTGCTATAGCACAGAATGTCACTTCCAGTCATAGAAATGAGTTATTTTAGTAAAGAAAGTGGTCACGAGCCAAATATTTATGGTTGTTAAGGACTTTCATTCCGTTGCTATGGACAAAAGGCCACTTCCGGTCAAGAAACGTAAAGTACATCATTCTGATTCTAAAAATATATGGTTGCTAAGGACTTTTTATAACAGTTACCTTGTTGCTATGGTATAAGCTTGACCTATAACCTTTGACCTTGGCTCAAATTGAAGCTCTTTTCATACTAATCACTTTAAACCTATACGTTTACTTTATTATCTCTAACCGTTTTCAAGTTTTAACCAAAAAACAATTAACCAAAACGTGTCAAGGGCAGTAACTCTAAAATGGTTCATTGCACGGCTTCCGCTACATCTTGTGCAACAAGCAAGGACAGCTATGTATGTAGTTATTAGAAAAGCTAGAAAGTTGAATTTGCCTATAGATATACAGCTTGAATTATTTCATACAATGGTTGTACCAATATTATTTTATGGCTGTGAAATATTGGGCAATGAAAACTATAATATTATTGAAAATTATCATATGCAATTTTGTAAAACCATTTTAAAGGTAAAGTAAAGTACTAGTACTCCTCATTGTATAGTCTATGGCGAATTTGGGTAGAGTACCTCTGAGCATTATTACTAAGCTAAAATGGTTGGTTGTTGGAAAAGCATATTATCTGGTAAAATAGAAAAAAAATATCATATATCTTATACAATATTTTGTATCAGCTTAGCAAGAGAAATGTTTATCATTCTAAATGGCTATTAGAAATTAAGAATACTTTGTATGAATGCAATTAGACTATGTTATGGGATGAACAGAAAGTTTTTAAATCTGTTTGTATTAGTAAAAATGCCAAAAAATGTCTTAGTGATAAATTTATACAATCGTGGCAAAATAATCTTATGAACTCTGCAAAATGTCTTCATTATAGAATGTATAAAACAAATTTCAGTTTTGAAGTATTTATCATTGTTACCATGTGATTTAAGACAGTATTTATGTAGATTTCGTGGTCTTAGTAACAAATTACCTATAGAAGCTGGAAGGTTTTATAGTATTGATAGATCTGAAAGATATTGTAATCTTTGTAATGTTAACGAGATTGGTGATGAGTTTCATTATTTGTTCAAAGTGATTTTTTGCACATCCAGATCTAAAATCTGCCAAGAAATTTATGTCATAATCCAAATGAAAAAAAATTTAGTGAGCTCATGAATACATTAGATTTATACACACTTATTGGAATTGCTAAATTTTGTAAGATTGTTATTAAAGCCTTTTCATAATTTATCATCAATTTTCACATTTTGTACTTCTTGCAGCTTAATATAATATACCTTATCTAAATTCCTAAAATATGTCTGATCACATATATGCACATTACATTCTTACTATGTTTTTAATGTAAATATGTTCACACTTTTTGTTTATTGTTATGTTATTGTACTGACATACCCCATGAAGGGTCTTTAGTGAAATAAAATATCTTATGTCTTGTGTCTGTCAATGTACCAAATGAAGGTCTCGATAAGAGGAGTATTTTTCCCATTTATTGTCTGCTTCTGTCTTTTATGGTTTGTAAGATATAGTGCTAACAAGACCCGTGATGACCTTTGACCTTGACTTTTGACCTTTGACCTTGACATGTAACATATGTCACTTTGGATCAATGGTGGTGGTCCCAATTCTCTAGGACTTGCGGTTTCGGAGAAAAAAAATTTGACGCGTTGCGACATTTTTCCGGTCAAAAACACGTAAACAGGAAGTCGATTGGAAAAAGAAATTTGCATGATAAATCATCGCCATAGGTCCAGCGACATTTTGTACACTTAAGATTTTAAGAATCGATTACGGTTTCGGAGTTTATTTGCTAACAATGGTTTACTGTGTTGGGGCAGATAACTCTGTTACTAAAATAGATCGGTTTCACATGGTGAACTGAATGATCTGCCAGTATGACCGATTAAAAATACTAAGTATCAATATGATATGTCGCGACACTTCTTAGCAAATGTTTGCGGAAAAGAAAAGAAAAGAACTAATAATCAGAAGAAAGGTAAGAAGGTCTTTCCATTGTAGTGGGAAACACCTTAAGAATAATAATCATAAGAAATATAAGAAGGTCTTTCCCTTGGAAAGTGGAAAGACCTTAAAAAACAAATCGAAACAAAGATCAAGAAAAGAATACAAAGTCAAGGAAACATGCGGTATCAACTTCAAATAAAAAATACCAAGTTAAGAAAAAAAGCCACTAACAAAGCCGTCAAAGCGGTTAAAGTAATATGACCCAAGTAAAATGGGGTGGCTGAGTGGTTAAGGAAGTTTTGTCTTGTATTGATTACGTGGTCTGTGAACATTGAGATTGTGGATTCAATTTTCACTGCCGACAGGGTGCACTCGACTCCAATCTTAATTGACAAGGATTGCCAGTTTTCCTAACAAAGGTCGCGGTTTTCTCCGGCTTCCTACCCTAATAAAAACTAGACGACAGGACATAGCTGAAAAAATGTTGAAAATGGCATTATACACCATTCAAACAAACACACAAGCAAAAACCGGGTAGAATAAGGACCAAATATAGCTGTATTAAATTTAGTCTATATTTAACTACAGGTGGGGTGGAGCTGCCTGCCGGTAATGTGTCTTGGCAATGAGATAGACGATAACACGACGATCCCGTACAACAAATGGCTACGACTGTAGTTAGTCGAATGGCATTTATTCTAGAGGAGTTAACTTTTGCGTAGAGTATACTTTCAAACTCAAATAATTTAATGTTTCAGCACAGAATAATTTTTCAATAGTGGATATCTCAGATTTAGACTATCACTAGAGAAACTTATTGTAACATGATATTTATACAAAAAAAAAATTTATTTCGAGCTGTCACGTAGTTTGACGTAATTCATCGTGCTTAATTATACTAAATGACAAACCCCCTTGGAAACAATTTTTGCTTGCATTTTTTTATTATTCCATATTTTACCTTTTTTACGAACATCCAGTAGAAAAAATCTAGATACGATAACCTGTCCATGGTTTATACTATGCATTTGTTGTTTAGTTGTTACAGCAGTAATTGAAATTTTCCCTTGATGAACATACACCGCATCTTTTATCACCACATAAAATATATAATATGTGTAAAAATATGTGGTGAAAAAAAATGAGGTGTATGTTAAACAAGGGAAAATGTCCATTACTTGCACACTGGTTCTGAAATAAAATTCAACAACGGAAAGACTTTTAAAATAAAAGCCAATATGACATGTAAAACGGAGGATCTAATTTACTGTAAAATATGCACAAACTGTAAGGAAGAATACGTTGGCCAAACAGGAAACAGTCTAAGTGAACGCGTTTGGATCCACAAACAACAAATCTGACAACCAGAATATAGACAAATTCCATTAAGCGAACATTTAGAAGTATGCGCTCGTGGAAAATTATAATTTTTCCCTTTTTAT
Organism: Limnoperna fortunei; assembly: GCA_944474755.1. Classification (NCBI taxonomy): domain Eukaryota; kingdom Metazoa; phylum Mollusca; class Bivalvia; order Mytilida; family Modiolidae; genus Limnoperna; species Limnoperna fortunei. Next base: position 7,394,883 of record OX104121.1, on the reverse strand, counting down.
AAATGCAAACAAGATAATGAGGAATACAGAAAAGAAACAGAGAGAAAATTTATAAAACTGTTCCAACCGAAACTAAATGACTATAAACAATAACGTTACGTCACAAATATGCCCCATTAACAACGTTACGCTTAGTAAAAAAAAAAACAATCTTGAAAAGTGCCATGATGGATGAAAGCGCTAGATTTTCGTAATTATGTGACACTTATTTTGTGTCATTGTATGACAGGTAGGATAAGTGAACATTTAGCAATATCACAATGTATGACAGGTAGGACATGTGAACTGTTAGCAATATTGCAATGTATGACAGGTAGGACATTTGAACTGTTAGCAATGTCACAATGTATGACAGGTAGGACATGTGAACTGTTAGCAATATTGCAATGTATGACAGGTAGGACATTTGAACTGTTAGCAATGTCACAATGTATGACAGGTAGGACATGTGAACTGTTAGCAATATTACAGTGTATGACAGGTAGGACATGTGAACTGTAAGCAATGTCACAATGCATGACAGGTAGGACATGTGAACTGCTAGCAATGTCGCAATGTATGACAGGTAGGACATTTGAACTGTTAGCAATGTCACAATGTATGACAGGTAGAAGATGAGAACTGTTAGCAATATTACAGTGTATGACAGGTAGGACATGTGAACTGTAAGCAATGTCACAATGCATGACAGGTAGGACATTTGAACTGTTAGCAATGTCACAATGTATGACAGGTAGAAGATGTGAACTGTTAGCAATATTACAGTGTATGACAGGTAGGACATGTGAACTGTAAGCAATGTCACAATGCATGACAGGTAGGACATGTGAACTGTTAGCAATGTCACAATGTATGACAGGTAGGACATTTGAACTGTTAGCAATGTCACAATGTATGACAGGTAGAAGATGTGAACTGTTAGCAATATCACAATGTACGACAGGTAGGATAAGGGAACTGTTAGCAATGTCACAGTGTATATATGACAGCTAGGATAAGTGAACTGTTAGCAATATCACAGTGTATGACAGGTAGAAGATGTGAACTGTTAGCAATATCACACTGTATGACAGGTAGGACATGTGAACTGTTAGCAATGTCACAGTGTATGACAGGTAGAATAAGTGAACTGTAAGCAATATCACAGTGTATGACAGGTAGGATATGTGAACTGTTAGCAATATCGCAATGTATATATGACAGCTAGGATAAGTGAACTGTTAGCAATATCACAGTGTATGACAGGTAGAATATGTGAACTGTTAGCAATACCACAGAGTATGACAGGTAGGACATGTGAACTGTTAGCAATATCACAATATATGACAGGTAGGACATGTGAACTGTTAGCAATATCACAATGTATGACAGGCAGGACATGTGAATTGTTAGCAATATCACAATGTATGACATGTAGGACATGTGAACTGTTAGCAATATCACAATGTATGAGAGGTAGGACATGTGAACTGTTAGCAATGTCACAATGTATGACAGGTAGGACATGTGAACTGTTCGCAATATCACAATGTATGACAGGTAGGACATGTGAACTGCTAGAAATGTCACAATTTATGACAGGTAGAAATGTGAACTGTTAGAAATGTCACAATGTATGACAGGTAGGGCATGTGAACTGTTAGAAATGTCACAATGTATGACAGGTAGGACAAGTGAACTGCTAGAAATGTCACAATGTATGTCAGGTAGGGCATGTGAACTGTTAGAAATGTCACAATGTATGACAGGTAGGGCATGTGAACTGTTAGAAATGTCACAATGTATGACAGTTAGGGCATGTGAACTGTTAGAAATGTCACAATGTATGACAGGAAGGGCATGTGAGCTGTTAGCAATGTCACAATGAATGACAGGTAGGACATGTGAACTGTTAGCAATATCACAATGTATGACAGGTAGACATGTGAACTGTTAGCAATATCACAATGTATGACAGGTAGGACAAGTGAACTGCTAAAAATGTCACAATGTATGACAGGTAGGACATGTGAAATATTAGCAATATCATAATGTATGACATGTGAACTGTTAGCAATATCACAATGTACGACAGGTGGGACATGTGAACTGTTAGAAAGGTCACAATGTATGACAGGTAAAACATGTCAACTGTTAGCAATATCACAATGTATGACAGGTAGGACATGTGAACTGTTAACAATGCCAGTGTATGACAGGTAGGACATGTGAACTGTTATAAATGTCACAGTGTATGACACAGGACATGTGAACTGTTAGAAATATCACAGTGTATGACTGGTAGGACATGTGAACTGTTAGCAATATCACAATGTTCGACAGGTGGGACATTTGAACTGTTAGCAATATCACAATGTATGACAGGTAGGACATGTGAACTGTTAGCAATATCACAATGTATGACAGGTAGGACAGGTGAATTGTTAGAAATGTCACAAAATATGACAGGTAGGACATGTGAACTGTTAGCAATATCACAATGTACGACAGGTGGGACATTTGAACTGTTAGCAATGTCACAATGTATGACAGGTAGAAGATGAGAACTGTTAGCAATATTACAGTGTATGACAGGTAGGACATGTGAACTGTAAGCAATATCACAATGTTCGACAGGTGGGACATTTGAACTGTTAGAAAGGTCACAATGTATGACAGGTAGGACATGTGAACTGTTAGCAATACCACAGAGTATGACAGGTAGGATATGTGAACTGTTAGCAATATCACAATGTATGACAGGTAGGACATTTGAACTGTTAGCAATATTACAGTGTATGACAGGTAGGACATGTGAACTGTTAGCAATATCACAATGTATGACAGGTATGACATTTGAACTGTTAGCAATATTACAGTGTATGACAGGTAGGACATGTGAACTGTAAGCAATATCACAATGTATGACAGGTAGGACATTTGAACTGTTAGCAATATTACAGTGTATGACAGGTAGGACATGTGAACTGTTAGCAATATCACAATGTATGACAGGTAGGACATGTGAACTGTTAGCAATAGTACAGTGTATGACAGGTAGGACATGTGAACTGTTAGCAATATCACACTGTATGACAGGTAGACATGTGAACTGTTAGCAATATCACAATGTATGACAGGTAGGACATGTGAACTGTTAGCAATACCACAGAGTATGACAGGTAGGACATGTGAACTGTTAGCAATATCACAATATATGACAGGTAGGACATGTGAACTGTAAGCAATATCACAATGTATGACAGGTAGACATGTGAACTGTTAGCAATATCACAATGTATGACAGGTAGGACATTTGAACTGTTAGCAATGTCACAATGTATGACTGGTAGGACATGTGAACTGTTAGCAATATCACAATGTATGACAGGTGGGACATTTTAACTGTTAGAAAGGTCACAATGTATGACAGGTAGACATGTGAACTGTTAGCAATATCACAATGCATGACAGGTAGGACATGTGAACTGTTAACAATGCCAATGTATGACTGGTAGGACATGTGAACTATATCACAACGTAAGACAGGTAGGAAATGTGACAGATAGGACAAGTGAACTGCTAGAATTTCACAATGTAGGACATGTGTTAGCAATGTCACCGGAGGCGGACTAATATGCAGAATAGGACTTAACGCCCCCTGGTCATGCTCTAAAATGCCACTGCGTATTATAACAATAATACACACGTATCAAAAGTTTTATTTTAACCCAAAAGAAGATCCTAAAACCACTTGCGCCATGAATGAAGTTTCACCGTGGATGACTAACAATAGTAGTCTATTTAGCCTTTATTGTCATGAAACGATGGGATTGAAACATCAATCAGTTAATTAATACAGGTAAATATACTGACATGAAGAAAAGTAATAAATCTGGAAACCAGTTTTCTTCATTAGCGTCATAAGAGGATGTAATGAGACAAATGTCTTTGTGTAAAAAATTATCTCATATTGGTAATACCGGTCCCTTTTATATTATCTATGTAAAAACCTTACTCTCTTCTGTAGGTCAGAGAGAGTTGTGATTGTAAATTACATGCATGGACCAACTATAGAACGAAACTGAAATTCCGTGTGACTTAGATTCAATCAGCCATTGCAGACGTATATTGTTTTATGTAATGTTATCAACATTTTAGCAACTTTTGGCATGTTTTACCATATAAAAATAATATCGATGTCTGAATGGTTAAAGTTATTGTATTTATCCAGTTGTCACTGACATGTTATGACTAAGATTACAGGTCTGAGTATAACAGCGGTCAGGGTGTGCTCGACTCCAATCAAACATACATAGGTTTATCATTTTTTCCTGTCCGGTGTTTTCACCGTCTACCCGGCTTCCTCACAAAAAACAAATTTGACATCGTACTATCATGACTATACAACTGTATATTAATAATAGGGAGGTTATTAAAATTAGCGATATGCAGTTTTGTTCCAATTAGTTCAATTTTCTTTTCAAGAGATTTCAAATGTTTAAACAGTTTTGATTAAATGTATACTTACGCAGTACTACTACTGTTTGGTCAAGTAAAAACTGAAACCGTATTTGGAACCTTTTTAATTGGTGCGCACTTGACTCGAGAACGATGATAGATTTATGTTTTAGCTTCTGCGAGCAATATATAATCTAGACGCAGCAAAAGGATACGTATTCATTGAAGAGCTATTAACGAACATGGAAAAGGCTGAAATAAATTAATTTTGGTGCTTTAACTAATTGGAAGAAGAGATTAAAGAAATGGTGAAAACAATCTTGTATAGGATTCATAGATTTAAGGCTTAGGTAAATAATACATTTTACAAAAAGTCGGATATTTTCTTATGATTTAACCAACTAACATTCTACAGTAATGAAAGCATACCATAAAACCTGGTTAACCCACCTTTTTTAATTTCCTGTACAAAGTCAGGACCATTGATGTTTATACTATATTTTTGGTTGTTGTTTCTAGAGTTTGCCGGTTTCTTTGACTTAGATTTGTGGATTGTCATTTTTTACAGTTTCGTTGCTGTTCGGTATTTTGTTATAACCTTCATCAATTTATTTGTGGAATCCTTGCGTCATACTAACACACAATAAGTTAATGGGAATGGTCACCGCATTTCCCTTCTATGAATTCTATTAATAACGTAACGCAATACTCTTTGTAACAGCTGGTCGTTATTTTAAACATAAAATCGAACTAGCGCATGTTCTATCACCAGACGTTATTGTAATTTGAGCCCTGAATTATACAATGATTGTCGCAGCAGGTAACACCATCAAATGGTGTTAATCTGGGAAATAGTTATAAAACTTCAGTTCATTTGGTTTTAGCCTTAGTGTCATTTGATATTTGTTTTACTCTTTAATATTATTAAATATTTAGCGTACATTCGGTTCGTAAACGTTGTCTTTGAGAGTTACTGATGAGGCATGTAATTACAATGCGATTAATAATGGTAAACTTGATTTTTTATTTGCTTAACGTCCTTTTGATATCAATAGGTTTGTCACGTTGTCACGTTGATTGATTGAATGTTTTTAACGTCCATTGATGAATATTTTAGCTATATTCAGGATGAGAACCATGTTTACACACATACATCACCGGAAAGGGGAAGTCGCAACGGAATCACCATTTTGACTGCCACTGTAAAAGTATGATGTATTTGTTGGTCAAAAGTAGCCTTTTGTAGCGGCTACAATGAGCCTACTCTTTTTTACTCTTTTTTTAAAGCTACAAAGCGATCAGTAGCGTGCAAAGAGCGTTGCACTCTCCAAACACGTCAACCACTATGGTCTGTGGGCAGGCTTTTGGCATTGTAACCTGAAAACCCCAAAGGGGGGGGGGGGGCTTCCTTGTTCGCTACCTAAGGATGCGCTGAGAAGCTCTTTGCTTGTCACGTTGAAACTGTGTGTCCTACTAACATGAATTACAAGCCAAATTTTTTTTCTATGAATTCCTGTTGGCACTTTTCCACACACAGCCCTTTTGCACACATATAGTTCTGCATGCAATAACTAAATATTAAGAACTGGATTTTATGTAACAATGACATTTTAATAGACAATTGAATCAATTGCTACTTATAAAACATGAACATCTGATAATAACTTCCCATTTATATTGTAACTTTTAAGTGACACTTAAGGCTCCTCTCCACATTGTGATCAGGAAAAGAAATTATAAGCGGTTCACATGTTTGTAGACTACTACACTTCTTTCATGTTAACGACCAAAGCTGTAGATCCTTCAGTAACATTAATTTAGAGTAAACTGTATATGCTGTGCATTGCGTTTGCTAAAGCAGCGAGTTAGTTTTACCTCTTCAAGAAAAATAACTTTTGTGTGCGTTATATTACTGTAGAATTTCACAAATATTCGTAAAAAAAGTTCAATTTCAACATTTGTCACTTTCAATCTGTGTGCCCTACTGACATGAATCATAATCCGCATTTCCATTCCAATAATTTCTTTTGGAAGTTTTCTGACTACTGCACTCAATTACAGAAATGGATATTAACAGCTTGATGTTAAAGGTTACATTTAACTAGAAATAGAATCCTTTATTGCATATTTTATTCCACTTTAGTACAATATGGGTATTGTTATTTTGAAAGTTGAGTTAAACTGATTTACATTCTAAGTCTCGGTTACATTTACTAGCTTTTTTAGTTAATATTACTAACTATAAGCGGCGGTTATACACACATTTTTAGCCACATGTCGATATGTTTAGTACTGGTCCGCCTGTGCTTGCTTTAAAGTGAAAATGAATGTTAAAAATGGGACCACAACTTAATTATTAACATTACCTTTTATAATGCAGAAAGCAACAAAGCATTCTTGATAGATCATTACGCCCCTTGCACGTTACATACCATTTGTCAAAAATAGTAGGTTTATTGTAACCGCGTTATAATGCCAAACTCTCTGTCCATATCGAACTTTTCATTTTTCCCTAGACATAGCTTGTTAAAACCCGGTTTAATAGTTGGTTCTCCGGTCAGTTCTGTCAGTCGATCGAGAACCGAATTGATGCATTGATATTTTTTACTTTCTTTTTAACGTTTTCTAATAATGATTTTTATTTTGATGCGTTATTGTTGATTCCTTGAAACTGGTTCCGTCAAAAAGCTGCTCAATTTGGTGCTTGCACTTCTCTGAATGCGTTACTAAATTGTGATAATCCTTAATCAGGTCATCGGAACATTTGACATGTTGTATTCAACATGTATGTCTGTCCACGGACCATAATAGGTAACCGGTTAATGGTAAGCCACTCAAATTCCACGTTAAAGGCCCCTTTGTAGATATCTAAAAGAAGTAGGTACCTTGTATCAGCTACAAAACATTAAATTATGTCCGTACTTAACTTTCAATACTTTTCAAGGGCAGAGTTTTGATACATCCAGTTTAACTTATTTATTGTTTGGTAACACCCACTCTAATACGCCCTGTTCTAAACGCTCTAATACAATCTTAATTGACAAAGATTGCCAGTTTTCCTGCTGAATGTCGGGAGTTTTCTTCAGAAATTTTAGCACCCCCCCCCCAAAAAAAAAAAAAAAACCAAACCTGGACTCCATGTTTTAGCTGAAAAATTGCTGAATGTGGCGTTAAACAAAATTCAAAACAAACAAATATAGACCGTATAACTTTTAATGAGCTTTTCTCATTTAATTTTGCGTCGCCCGCAAAACATCCACAGAATTAAGGTTTTACAAATCAATTTGACATTAAAAAATATGCCACAATGCATTCTCCGAAGTTTCATGGAACAACGCTGCATTTATCGATCATGTTTTTCTTGAAAACCTTTTTTTCGTCATTAAATGCATTAAATATTAATACAGTCAAAAAATTTTTTTTCAATAAATAGTTAATCATTTGACTTATAAGGTACGTTGAATTTTTCTCCCATTTTCAAAATTTATATTTACATTGTAATAATTTAACAACATTCTATTCAATTAGGCTTTTGATTTTAGTATTCCGCATTTTTATTTAAACATCAATCAATTACAAGTCTATATAATAGTTTATGTTGATAATGTTTTATTTTTGTTTGTTATTCATTGCACAGAATTCCAGTTCTTGCTATGCTTGATATACACATATTTTTAAAGATTACTTTTCATCATTGATTGCTATTTTTGAATCTGCTTGAATACGGATGATCCTCTTTAAAAAAAACAAAAACAAGCAAGGCTGATAGGTCGCTTAGAATTCACAATTGTTGGCTATATACGACTGGTTAGTGGGTGACATAACGACATGCTGTTTTTATTCATATAAATTTTACAGATCTGGGAAAAACAACTCTAATTAGACTTAAAATACATTACACGATTTTAATGTACTTTATATTTTTTATAGTGAATGGGACTGTTATTAGTTGCCATAATTTAAACAATTTCAATACAAAGCATTAAATCTAGCTAAGTTAATATGTCGCCATGAATACATAATTGTTGGCTACATACGACTGTTTGGTGGGTGACCAGTTGAAATGCTTTAATTTATATTAATTAGACAGTCTGGTCAGAGCAAGTCCTTTCCATTTAAAATGTATTACACGATTTTAATGTCCTTTATACTTTTTAAAATGAAAATTTGTTACCATATTTAAAAAAATTATAAAACAATACTTTTGGCATGATTTTACAGATGACGTTGGATAGCAAATCTGCTACACTATTAATTGTCATGATATATTTACTGGGTGAGGGATACGGATGGTTTTTAAGCTTTAGCGATCAACGTTTTATACAAGATATAACTACGAACAATTGTGGTTGCACAAGCATATGCATGCATAACTCTAACTGCGACTATAGTTGTAACAACAGTTGTGAAAATGTTGGCGGAAGAAAGAGTGTAAGTATGGCGGTAAACAATTACATAAAAGACTTGTAGAAACACTCAACCAAATTTGCTCCAAAACTTAGTATGTTAAATTTGGTATGTAAAATGACTTCATATTAAAAATGCGTGTGGTAAGCCATTTACGACCGTTCCGTAGTTTGCAAGACTAAATTTATGAGTTTATACATTATCATTTTCCAATACTGTAGCACCAACCACTTATTGACTATCTTAATCCAAGGTTAAAAATGTTTCGGTTATTTTTTTTTTTTTTTTTGTCAAATTATTGTTTCGTTATTGACGACATTTCTTTTCAGATATTTATCTGTGTCCTAATCAAATTTCACAATGCAGTTCATTTAAAGCTTCTCAAAAATTTAGCCAAGGGTCTAATTTAAATTCCTTCGCAATAACTACTTAATGTAATTGTCGTTTATAAATAACAGGAATAGCGAAAGATTAAAACAATTAATATTGACACGGTATCTGATGCATGACTCAGAAAAGCTAAATACAAACATTTATAGAAGCCGTCTATTTAGGAGTTAATACTATGTTTTTATTGGTCTTTTCAGTTAATTATATTTATATTTATTACAATATTAGCGGAGACGTGTGCCAAAAGATGCAGTTATGTTGACTTTGCCTTGCAAGTTTGAAGCATGGGACTTGAACAAAGATGGTTCTGTTGAAAAGTCAGAATTTGCTTTCATTGGACATGCTCAGATAACGTCGCTAAATACACAAAAAATATTTCAGAACTTCGATTTAGACAGTAAGTGAAATAGTTTTGAAACGTTAATAATTAAGGGACGTTACAATTACAAAAAATCATAAAACAATATTTTGAAATGACTAAGGCTAACCATTCGAAAATCTAAAAAAAGCAAACACAAAAAGCTGCAATTTAAATGATTTCTATATCAAGGACATATGTACTTCTATTATGAGTATTTTTATAACAATTAAAGGGACAAATAATAATATTAATAATACAATTTTAGCAATTTCGTTATACAAAAATATTTGCATAGAGCAGCAAAGTTTTATTCCAATGTTTGTTCGACTAAAAACGATATTCGAAAAAATGTTGTAAGTATCAGTTTGTACGATTATTTTATTTTTTTCTTACGTTTATTTTAATGTTGTACACTAAAGGTTACGACAAAACAGATGCCAAGAGCGCCAAAGTTGTACGATGTTGGTAGTCTTCTCAAAGGGGCATATATAAGGTTCTATTGTGGATAGCCTTGCCACAAACCATACTTAGGGACTTTTTATAAGATGGCTACGATTGTTTTGTAGAATCCTAGTCGGCCGAGTGGTTAAGGTACTTTTTGACTATTGATCGGCTACCTGGCAACACGTTGCGGGTTCAAATCTAAGAGCAGGCAAGGTGTACTCGACTTTATTCTTAATGAAGCGAATTGTCAGTTTTCCTTTTGAAGATCCGGGTACTCCGTCTTCCTCCCTATAAAACTTGAACGCCATGTTACAGCTGGTAAATCGCTAAGACTGGCGTTAAGCACCATTCAAGCAAACACGCCTTTTTGTTGAATTAATTATACTAGAAAGTGTTGCAAATGACAAATGTTGCCGCGGCTGATCAAACAGGTCTTCGGAAATGATAAACACTTGTTCTAGTTATGTTTCTCTCTAATTCTAGATAATGGTACACTATCAAAGGCCGAGCTTCTGTCAGCTCCGCTAAAATTTGAAAAATGTTGGTAAGTTACTCAGACTATCATCACAGATATATTTGATCTTTTTTATAAATTATACACGGATCCAATCATGCAAATTGTATTTTTAGCGTTGCTGGAAAAAAACAGTTTATTTTACAAATGAATGATTTGTTGCCGTCGATTAACATGAAAATTTATACCTGTTTAGCTTCTAGATTTTATAGTTACGTTTTGACATGATCTAAATAGTAATAATTAAACCAATTGAAATGTAACATCAAATTTAATTGTATATATCATTCCCATTACTCTGAATTAAAGGCTTTTTGTTGTTTTGGACGCAAAAAGTACATTGACGTGATAACATTTTTAGTATTAACCAGATTGGCGACATTCATATTAAAATAAATAATGTATATTGCTACTGAATCTATTTGCAGATGTATGCCACTTTACGAAGGACTCTGGTGCCACTTTACAAAGGACTCTGTCAAGTACTGTTAACTAATAAACAATAAATGTATCATTTCGTTTTCTACAACCCAATAGAGACCAAACTTCAGTTTGTTGAATACCCAGACCCCATTTGAACTTTTTATTCTCGATGGTAAGAGTATAGTCTTTTCTGTAAGTTAAAAACAGTTGATTTTCTAATCGCACACAGAGCTGCTAAATGTAGGTAGAAAAATCCTTTGGTTGTAGGCCGTCTCAGTTATAAAGCTATGCAACGGTCTATAATGGATAATGAGTTTGTGGTGTGAAACCTTTAATAAGAAGAAAAAGCGTATTTTGTAGATTTAGAAAAGAACTCAAAAGACTATATTCTCCGTCTCCTCTCAACATGCATAACTTTTTCGTTGACATGCAGTGACATCCATTTTAAGCAATCTAATTCCTTTTCCTTATGATGCATTAGTTAACTCAAACGCTGGATGCTAAACAATTTGTTAAATATACGAATCAACAAAATTTCATTAAAGCTCATTTTGTACAAGCGACCTTTGTTCTTAATAAATAATGAAGAATACATTCAGATTGCCTGATATACCCAAGCCAGGAATGTTTTCAAATTGAAAGTCAAGTAGGACTGGCAATCAAGTTATATTGTTCTTACGTAAATTTGTCGTCACCATTGGTTATTAATTTTGGAGTACCTCTGAAACCAATTTTGACAATTTGTAATTTGTTCTTAAGTTTTCTGCAAGTAATTGTTATTACGCCTGATTCACTATGCTGCCAATTATTATACAGTTAATAAAATTGACAAATAATTATTATTCCTCAAACATAAAAGTGATCTCATACAATAGATGATTATATACTCATAACAAGAAAAACACACCTTAAACTATACAAAAATTAACATAATTATTAATAACATAAGTGTGATAACTTTTTATTTAAAACTAAATTCTAATGTATACATTTATATCTTACAACTGTAAAATTTTGTCGCTTTCGACAGTTGTACACAATTAGAAACAGTATAAAAACGTTCGCAAATGGGGGCCGAGTCAACGCAAGCTGTCATTACATGATTATTTGCATAAGAACTGTTGCAAGGCTAGCGCTCTGGCCGTGATTCGTAAAATATAACTATATGTCGTCCTGGTATGACGATGAGACGCCGTGTTAAAAACTACTGTACGACCTGTAGGATTAATTATTTGATGGTGAGTAATCGGTTGAATTTCAAGTTTATTATAAAATTAGAGATCCCAACCACGTTGCCATGAACTAGCAATATATTAAACGATAACCAGTTTTATACCACTAAATGGAATTTTACAGTTTTTAATGTCATTTTTAAGACATTTTTGTCCTTTTTCCACGACTGTGTTTCCAATGATTCCAATAAGACTGAAAATAAGTGTAAACATCTTTACCCGATTTATAAGTTTGAATTATTTTTTAAGATAAATAGATGGTTATTTTCAATAGCCTAAAGACATGATAAGAAATCGCGGCAAGTCATAATTTTGCTCTCATCTGACGATGCAATAATTTTAAGTGTAATAAGAACAGCTTGCGCTTCTGCCCTAAAAGAAGTAGCGGGACGGAAAACGGTTTTAACACGCTATCATAATACTATCTAAAACGAGAATAATCTGCCGGCAGATCTGGGGGTAAAGCATAGATGGGATCAATCACTTCCATGCTGCCTCGTTGCAGATGTTTTCACACAAATCATAAGGATTCTTCACTTCAATTTGGACCTTTTGGATATTGTCTACGTTTACATTTGTTTTAAATTGTGCCAATTAATTAGTTTTTTACCACTTGTTGTAGTTGTTTGTGATTAGTTAGTTAAAATTTTTATGGCAACATAATGTTGTCGAAGTTTCTGTCTACACTGGTAGTCTATTGGGATTTTTATTCGTTCTAGGCCATGTAAACATTGTCAAGGTTCTTGAAGTCGAATTGACGCGTCTGCTTACACATATGTTGCTGTTGTAGCCGGATTGTTGTTGCTCATAGAGACGTGGGGATGTGCCTCAGGATACGTTGGACGTGTTTCCGGATTTTTTTTAAACTATAAACTTGCCGCATTTTTTCGATCAAGAAATGTAGAGCACAACAGTTGGAACATTTTAGTGTCTAGCTAAAAGGAAAGCGCTCATGACTTTTGAAACCTCTGACGCAAACTACTTTACCATTGCATGGACCTTTTCCGTGACCAAATTTTTTGCAATAAATGAAGGTAAAAACAAAACACCGAATACCAAGGAAACTGTCAAAAATACACTCCAAACATCAAAGTCCAATAAACTTGAGAACCAACAATCGACAAATAACAACTGCAGCAATGGTACTGACTTGGAACACGCATTTCAAAAGGAATGATGCGTAAAACCAGGTGTTATTGCATGCCACATCTCCCACTTCCATTACGTAGTATGTGACTTTTTTTATGAAAATGGATGGGTATCATATACCACTACCGCTAGTAAAAATAGGTGTATTCAACAATCATTGCAGCACAATCCCTGTGTTCTGAATTCAAAATTGAGAAAGATATCTGCTTCAAACGAGATTTAATATATTTCAACAAGAAAACGGTATCTATAGTATAGTGCGGACGAGTCGTTTTTTCTTGTGACCTTGGTTTATAAGTTTATCCCAAAGAAACGTTTGCAAAATTTATTGAGAAATATAGACAATGTTTGCAGTAGAAACTGGAATATTGGTGAATATGTGAAGAAAATTTATAATGTTGAAATTCGTTTGTCCTAAAGTCTTGTGCTTGGATGAACGTTTGTGTTACATGTGAGGGTAAGTCAAGTTCTTTACATCTTCTTTATTATAAGGGACATCATCAAAATCGTTGTCTTGAATGGACCAATCCCCTGCCTAATATTCAATAATCAATGTCGAGAAGAAATAATGACAATGTAAATAATTTTATTTATTTTTATAGCTTTTGTATTGTTGAGCTTCTGAGCATTCCACAAGAAAATTTACATTTTTATTTTGTCACATTTTTGACGTCGCCAGCACAACCTTTAGTGGTCTTTTCAATTACAAAAGATGAGATTTTGTTAAGGGGTTTAGTACAATCTTTACTGCCTAAGACAAAAAATTTTGAAACGGTTTCTTCATCAACAATAGGGGGATTTTTTTTCTGTTTTGTCTGCGGCTACAGGATTTAATGTTTGTATATTCGCCATGAGTGAGAAAGGAAAAGTTACAATTTATATCACCAAGCCGCCAACAAGGGATACTTGAACTCGATGGATCTCAAGCAGAAAGCATTGGGTGCTCCAGGAATGGTATTTTCAAATACAAAAGTTTCGTAGAAGACGCATGTCTCGTGCTAGAGCTTACCAAGCGAAACATCCGACTAGCCACCGATTTTCATTGCGAATATGTAACGTATTATTCTCGTAAATCTAAAACGCGACTATTTCAATTGAAACGAAGATTTAACAGTACTCAAAAAAGTCTTGTCTTTAGGTTCTGCTCTCTTACGTGAATATGTTTACGTTGGTTATAAGAGGTTGCCAAGGCTTAGAGTTCTCTCTTAAATCAAGTAATATTCTTTTTGTCATGAGGGCAAAGGTTTTTATCGGGTACTCCGGTTTCATTTGCAAATAAAATCTAGACGCCATTATATGAATTACTTTTATAAAAAATAATTGAACGCTATTATCAAAAGTTTGTTTGGAGAGTTTGCTTAATTTGATGTTTGCTGGTGGGCCACGTCCGAAATAAGTGAAACACCACACACACAGCAAGTAAGTTCTATTTTAATAAGACAAAACAGCTATTAACTGGTTTTGTTCAGCCTAGTTAAGTGGTATTGTTTTTACTGTTTTATATTTCTCCATTTCAAAGCTATTTTTTCAATGAAACCAGATATTTCATTCAGTCATTAATTTACCATTCGCGGTCTTCTGGTAGAAAATTGTGTGTAGCGACAATATGTTCGTGTATACAAAAACAACTATTATTTTTGTTCATGGCTTCAAGTTTGTTTGTTAGTATGGTGTTTAACGCGATTTTTAGATTTTTCAGCTACATCATGGCGTCCAGTTCAGATTGGGACAAGAAGCCCGAATACCCGGTAAAAACCCCAGACTTGCGGTAGAAAAACTGGAAAATGGAGTACATTTTTCCTGTTAACTGTATCAAAAATTGTTTCATTCTAGGTATTAGCTTTACATTAAATAAAATTGTGTTGATTTACAGTGCAGAGTCTGCCGTGTAATCCGTAATAATTCATCAAAATATAAAACTAATTATGTAACTCTCTTAAACGTGTCTTTCCCCAAAACGTGTATGATCCGCCCAAACGTGTTTACCCTACGACGAAACGTGTCCAGAGCTGTCACACACCGAAACATGTTCGCTTTTCACAAGGCCAAAACATGTCCGATTTCACCTTTACGCCCATATTTTCCTGGTATATATTGTGACGTCAATGCCTTGTTACAAATTAAATTTTACGAATTAACATCCTTTTGAAAAAAGACAGAAATCATATTTTTATTTCCTTGAATTTGGAGATAAAGTAACTCATATGTTCTTTGAAAATATAACTTTATTATTATATAATATCGGTGTACTAAAACACGTGGCAGATAATAAACATTTACAGATTAAGACAGGCAATGTCCACTGAGAGCCAACAACGAGAACTAGACTTCAGCTGCGAGATATATTTATTGATGCTATATATTTAGCATGGACTACTTTAGCTATATTCAGGTCATTAACCGTTGGTTAAAATCATGTCTTTGTTGTGGTCAGACGACCAGTTCTGATATGGTACTTACTACTAACGCGAATTTTACACATATTCTGTCTGGATCATAGATAAACGCTTCTATTGTTTTGCGCAATTAAATTAATTTGTTTTAAACAATACCGTGCAAAATGTGATACTTGTGTACAACATTTAACAAATACTAACTGTTCAAATACAAGTTCTCAAATGACATTATAATTATATAGGAGATCACATGATAGTGATTTATATATAAATCAACATTTTTATACATATAGAATAAGAAATAAGTAATTTAAATTCATCTTAACGTTCTACGAGTTGAAATGTTTATTCTGTTTAAAATGTTTATAAGTATTAATACCTCAATCGGCATACTTAAGTTAACCGTTGACAACCTCCTAGACATAGTTTTGTCAATTAATTGTTATCTACATATAATTTTTTGAAACAGCCAATAATATACAATTAAAAGGAACAATATTTAGAAAATTTACTACTATTTAAGAATAATATATTTTAACTATAAGGTTTTCTTTGCAGTAAATAAGAGTCTTTATTATTTATGGCTGTTTTATTATTCAGCTGTATCAGCTTGTTTTTATGATGATGGCAGCAAATACTGAAGGATGGTTCCTATAAGTTAGACCTCCCATTTAAACCACCGTTTCTCCAGTACATTGTGG
Source organism: Limnoperna fortunei (assembly GCA_944474755.1). Classification (NCBI taxonomy): domain Eukaryota; kingdom Metazoa; phylum Mollusca; class Bivalvia; order Mytilida; family Modiolidae; genus Limnoperna; species Limnoperna fortunei. Next base: position 7,378,426 of record OX104121.1, on the reverse strand, counting down.
ATGTATTTATTATGGAGCTGCATGTTATAATAATAATTGCAGCTTTATTTGTAATGAGTTTTCCTGTTCTAACGGAAAGAAATACATTCCTATAAATATATATATATTTTTTTCTGTTCCGAAACATTTCCCTTGTAAAATGTTAATGGCTGTTATAAATCTATTGCACTTTCGAAATATTAAACAAAAAGACAAATGATTTTGATACGCTTATACTACATGTGCTGACACCAACATTTGTCACATTTTTAGTTAATTTCTTTTCATCTACCAATGCATAAGTTTGATTTTTTCGTTGAACATCGAAATAAATACAATAATATATTGTTGTTTTTGTGATTAATATCTGTTTAGCATCTTGTGGAAAATAAGATTTATCTTTTTGTAAATTAAGTTGAAAACACATTTTAAATTTCCGATCAATTCATCACGTTTGGATGTTCTATAACTGAAGGACTCAAAATTCAAATTGGTGCTGCCTTATGCACTAGAGGGATGGGATTTGAACAAAGATGGAGAAGTTCAACTACAAGAATTTATGTTTACTGCTCATGCTGATATAAATGTCAAACTTGGAAAGGAAGCTTTAGATAAAATAGATTTAAACAGTAAGATTCCTTTATTTTTGGCTAAATAGTACACAGAGTAGTTGGAATACTGAAAATTCTTTTCTTACAATGATCCTCAAGTGGCCCATTACAAAATAACCGTAATTCTTTGCCGCATTCAAAATCGTCCGTTCATTTTTTTATCGTGTTATTTTATATTTTAACTTTTTATTTTTCAGACAGCTTTTTTGTTGATAACTTTTTACAAATAGAACTACAATAATGGTCACAGGTTACTGCAACACGTCAAATCAACAAAATTAATTAAGTATATTGCTGCGATTGTATGATAGTGTGATCGAGAGATGCATCTTTGTATAATTTAAAATCGTTTTGTTTATTATTTTGTTTTCCTTTAAGTTCAACCAAAACTAAACAACCAGATAAAACTTTCTTATAGTTTTGTTAATCTAAAAGAAGAACTAAACACGGCTCCAATAAAGAAAGATAAATGTGAAGTTTGTATAAAATACATCGCACTGCTTCGATCAATAGATAACTATCTCTGTACTTAAGAAGAAACGAATTAGGATAATACACATAACTTTGACAAGGCAACAATTTTTCTACCAAAGCTCAGGGATATTTGCCAGGTACTCTGGCTTCCTCCCCTAAATAAACAGTGCTCGATAATATAGCTTACAGTGGCATTAATTTTATGAAAAGCATACACAGCATACACAGCATACACAATATGTTAGGATAAATTGTGTATGATCCATTTTGTTTCCTGTTAGTAGCTTTTAACAAATTTAATTTAATAAATATAGTGGTATTTGATAAAATTGCTCGAAAGTCATATTTCTTTAAAAGTCACTAATCTGACTTGCTCGAATAAGGTTTAAACAAACAGTTCTTTTTGTTTGTAGCAACAATGATGATGATACCAAAACCAGAGTTTGCACAGATTGTAAAATAATAAAACAACTACATTATTATCATTTATGATTAAATACATATAATTGTTTGTTTTCGAATTTCCAACTTCTGTACTTGGAAAACGCAACAACCTTTCACGAAATCATCAACATATCTCAGTTAACATTCTGCAAACAAATAACAAAATATTAGCGAATACTGCGTCTTCATTAATAATTTTGTTGGTTTTACAAAACGTTGTGGTTATGAAGATTAACAATCTGGTGACCATTTTTGTGTTGTCTAATGAAACTGTTGTTTCCATGAAATGCACCAAATTTCAAAGGACATTGTTATAAACCTATTGTTAATTTTTTTTATTTTTGCATGATTATGAAGCAATAATTTTTCATATTTTTGTAAGGGAAAAAGTGGACAAATAAGGTAGATATAATAACACAAAACGTATCAATGAACTAAAACAAAACGCTATGGACGAAATGCAATCTTTGGTACGAAGCGTTTTTATTGTATTTTAGACGAAAAATAAAAATTTTCAATACGTAAGGGCACCTCTTAGAAATTTGAAAAAATTAGGACTCTTTTTTTACTCTAATTTTCATTCCAAAATGCAACGCGAATCTAAACTGTTTATAACACCAAACGAACCAAGTATAACTGAACAATAATAGTTTGTCTTAATCTAACAATATATTCACTTTTTCTTTCAACGCAATAATAATAAAAAAAAAATAAGTCATCAGTTGGTGAAACATATTGTTGTATTTATTAATATATTTATTTAATAGTAGAAACATCTATATGTGTATCGTTGCATAACCCCCTTGCCTTATATACATAATCTGATAATTTGTTTGTTTTTCGCCGCAGAGAATTACGGTTGTTTCATGTACACATGTGTTAACATAACTCGGCATCCATGGCTGTGGTTCTTTTGAATCGGTGTAGAAATTATCATTGAAGAGCAAACATAAAGCATAACAAACAAGCAAAGCTTATATACCGCTTAGAATACATAACCGTTGGCTAGATACGCTGGATAGTAGGTAATCTAATGAAATGATGTTTGTATCAACATTTATTTGATAGGTGTTGGAAAATATGTATAACTCTAACTGTGAGTATAGTTGTTACAACAGTGGTGGACATTTTGGCGAAAGAAGGAGTGTAAGTAGGGCGGTAAACAATTACATAGAAGACATAAATGCACGCAACCAATTAGAACAGAAATTTGGTACAAAAAGTAGTTTTTAAGTGTAGTAATTCGTGTGGTTTTGCGACTAATGCCGAGTGTGTTCAAAAACGCAAAAAGAATGGTATAATGTATGTCAGATGTCTTCATATTAAAAACGAACGTAATAAGCCATTTAGGACCGTTCCGCAGCTGGCAAGAACAATTTCTGAATGTATACGTTATCACCTACTCATACTGGAGCCCGAATCACTTAATCTTAATCTTATCTTAATTCAACGTTAAAAATATTTTGGTTATTTCTTGTTTTTTTGTCGAATTAGTGTTTTCTAATTAACAACATGTCTACAACGATCTTTATCTCTATTGTGCCCTGGTCAAGTTTCACAATGTAATCAATTAAAGTTTCTCGGAAAATTTAGACAAGCGTCTATTTCAACTTACTTCGCTTTAAATATTCAATTTCATTGTCTTTTGTAAATAGCAGGATATAGCGAGAGATTTAACCATTTAATATTGACATCTGATATATTGTACATTGGGTTTGTTGTGGTCAAGCACGTTTAAAAATCAACTTTTTAAAAGGTTAAGAAAATCTTCAGTAACATATTTGTGAAACAATCTATTACGATGTCCATTCGATTCCATTTTGGTCTTTTTTTAATGAAAAGTTTATTAATTTCAATTTTTATAGAGTCGTTCGCCATAAAACGCCGTTGTGTTGAATTTACCATGCAAATTTGAAGCATGGGACTTGAACAAAGATGGCGCTGTTGAAAAGTCGGCCAAATAATGATATTAATAATAAAATTATTTCTACAAAATTGTCGCAAATAAGTTTTGTTTTTTTTAATGTTTGTTTGACTTTAAACTATAATATATGTCAAAATATTGTACATATAAGTTGCTACGATTTTTCCTTACTTTTACTTCAATGTTGTACACTAAAGGTCCTATACTGGTATTCTTCTCAAAAGGGCATACCAAGTTATATAATGGATAGCCACGAACAATATTGGGTGACGTGCTTGAAGAGGATTTCACGTCTTATGTAGGGGCCTCGGTAGGCGAGCGGTTGAGGCAGTTTATTATTGATCACGTTCCTGTCAACACTGAGGCTACTAGTTTGAGTCTAACTTAGGTAAGGTGTACTCGACTCTAATTCCTAATTGACAAGAATTATCAGTTTTCTTACCAAGTTCGGGGTTTTCTCCGGGTACTCAAAACACCTACCCCATAAAACCTGGACATACAGATGAAAAATTTCAGAAACTGACGTTAAACACTATTCTATCAAACAAGCTTTTTTGTTGAGTTAATTATACTTGACAGTTTTGTAAATGAAGACTGTTTCTAGCGCCGTTGATTCAGTTATCAAACGTCTTCTTAAAAAATTAAACACCTATGCAGGTTCAATATTTTTATCTCTAATTTTAGATAATGTTGTACTGTCAACACAGTCTGATTTAACAAAGTGTGATTTGCTTCCATCGATTAACATGACTACCTTATACCTGTTGGCTAGATTTTATATTTTAAGACTTGACATGGATCTATTTAAACAGATTTGTTTTCATTTAAAACTTATTGGTAGATTACTTCAAATTTATTAGTTATTTACATGTATATACCATTCGATTACTCTGATATAAAAGCTTGAAATATTGGACACAAAACGGCTATTGCGGTGATTACAAATATGATATTAACCAGATTGGCGACATTATTATTCAAATAAAGAAATGTTTATTTTTGCAGATATATGTCACCATACACAGGACGCTGGCAGTCACTGTTAAATAAAATAACTATTGCATTTCGTTTTCTACTTAGTTTGTTGACAACCAAAAGGGGACCTTATTTAAGTTATTTTTGTTCCAAGCCACTTACCCTTTGCTAACTTTTCGCAATTGTTGTATTGTTCTTTCTGTAAATAAAAGCACATCACGTTGCTTAACACAAACACGTCGGCATTAGGTCATCATGTAGTCTAGCAATCCCACGGTTGGATAATGGATAACGAGTACGCGTGTTGGAAGAAAACAAACATTTTGTAGATTTTCAAAACAAATACAAGAGGCTATATTATCCGTCCCTTCCCAACTCTGTCTACTTTTTCTGTTACAGGCAATATCGTCTTATTACTGCAACCTTATCCCATTTTCTCAAATGATTTGTTATTTGTTGACTCAATATAGTGAAACTACAGTCGCTGGACGTTAAACAATCTTTGTTTTCAATATACTGAATTCAACAAAAAAATTTTAAACCCCTAATAATTCCCTTTATACAAGTAGTCTTTGTTCTAATTAAATGTTAAAGAATACTTTAAGTGTTGTAGTTTTCTTTGTTAATATAAGCTTTATATACGTACATGTATATATTAAATCTGACAAAGATATGGAAGCACCATTTTGGGAATAATAAACACCAAATTTTTCTCGAATTATCCAATTTTTGCAATGTTAAAAAAAATGATAGCACATTACGTAGAAAGAGTGGTAGGCATACGTGTCATTTGTTTAGACAGAATTGCAACAGCAGATGTGACGTCGGCGAATAACATATTTTGATAAGAAATTCTATTTCATATTTGGAAAAATGAAATACAAAATATTGATTGACATTTTTCCATGAACATTGAACTTAAAATTTTAACCCTATTTATATTCAGTACTAATTTCAAAAACATAAATATATCATTTCATAAAATATATGCCTTATAGAAAATGTGTATTAGTTTACAAAAAGTACCTAGCATAGTTCTGCAAGAGAATGTCTTTTGCCCACGAGACAGTTTCACTATGGAAGCATTAAATCTGTGTTGTAGTTCTTACTAATATCAATAACGTGGCTATAGCTAATTCATTAAAAAAACGCTAATTGAATTGTTCTTCATAGTTGCATTAAAAGACAAAAACAAGCGTAAATGTACAAGTAACAAGTTATCTTTAAAATGAGATAAGGACTTGAGGCGTCGCAACCTAAGGACTATTGAGCTGGACAGCATATTACTAGCAGTGCAGATAGGTAATGTCCTCGTTTTTTCCATACGAGTGGGCTGATTATACTCAAAACAAACGGCTAAACGTGAAAAGTGAAGTTGCATTTATAATTCAAACTTGATGAAAGTGGCTTAAGCCCAAATGAAAACAAAAACATCGTAACAATATTGACGTCATGGTGGTACAACATACAATTAAATATAGAACACTATTTTGCATAGCGTTTAAATTTTATATTATCCAGAGTACCGGAGCACTTCCCAGGTTTGTGGTTGGTGTTCTTGTTACTCAATGTTTATTTGTGTTTGTTTCGTTGCTGTTCCCTCTTTTGCACACAAACAGAAATAAGTAATACAATTGTTTTAATAATTATAATCAAACCCAAAAGGAGATTTCGTCTATAGCTTCGTCGACAGCATTATTTGTTCATTGGTGTAACTCGGTTTTTATTTGCAGAATTAATTCTTTTTAGCACATTTCATCAAATACATATGCTTATTGCCAGTCGGGGTTTTCTCCGGGTATCACGGCCCCCCCCCCTATATAAATTGAACGCCATGAAATAGCTAAAAAATTGCTGAAATTGGCTTTAAACAACATTCAAACAAACAAACAATCATTCCTATTTAATTCGAGATTCTTCATTTGAATTGAATTGAGACTAAATATTTACACAAAATTTCAATGTATACTTACGTTCTCTTGTATTACTTAATCTGAAAATAATAATAAACAAAAAATCAGGTAGGATGCAATAAATAATGTGAAAAATAATAATTGTAATTTTCTTGTCTTTTAATATATTTTTATTTTCATCTGGTGAGTTGATACAATTGTCCTCAATAAATATCAAAATTTCAGAATTCGTATTACGTGGAGCCACCACTTATCCTCTTAACTTACCCTAAATGTGTAAAAAAAAAGTTAAATTAACATTGGCAACCACTGTAGTGCAATACTTACATGTTTTTTATATAAAGCTTAAAATGCATTTTATGCTGTATGTGTTTTGTGCAAGTCATATTGATAATAAATTTCACAGACTGCTAAAACATTTTTTTAGTTTTTGTTTTGTTTGAGTTATTTGCTTAGTTAAAAATCAATGTTCGATGTTAAAGTTGAATGTTCGTTGTACTCCAGCTTCCTACCATAATGAAAGTTAAACGCCATAATTTGACTAAAAAAGATACCAAAGTAATTAACCTAATCAAACCAAACAATTTAGATTCTTTTTAAAGAAATGTACAGAAATAGATGAAACTTTTTAATTTTGCAAAACAATAACGTGTGTACTCTGAGAACAGTCCAAGTACAAAGTAGAACAAATTGTAGAAGCATCTGCTTAATGTGAAAAAAAATGAGGATAAGAATCTACTATTATGGTCGATATTGTACATTTTTGTGATACATAATTTCATTTTAGATATTATCGCTTAAAACAACAAAATGTTAAATATAAAATTTATGATATTTTTGGGATCATAAATATACATGAACAAATTAATATGTTACTAGTTATAGTTTTATCATGAGAATGGAATTTTTATTGTGTGACATTATATTGCTAAAAGGCATGCTTACTACTGCTATAGGATAGCTATAGAAGTTTATGATTTTGCATATATTTTTACGAGCAAATGTTAATAGGGACAAACACTAAAATCGATATAAAAGAAATACCATATCAGACGAATAACAATTTTCAACCCTATCTATCTCGTACTATGAAATACTTTTGTGTGTTTAAGGAACGTCTCTTTTATAGTGTCAGACTTTCACAAGTTTTGGCCAATTGAGCGGATACATGGAAAAGGAAATCAAAGATGTCGATGAGTGTTCAATAAACTATAAGTCAGGGACAGACAAACCGTGTTTAAACAAAAGAAGGGAAAATAAACAGACACACAAACACACATAAATGTGTGACAAATCCCCACCAACAATGAATGCACAACATGTGTAAGCAACGCCTGCTCTACGCGTAACAATTCAACTTTTGCAAAACACACAAAAAATTAAAATCTATTTCTGTATTGATTGCTACAAACACAATTAGTATCTATTTTGCCTTTCTTTCTAATAGAGGTGCTTCGGTGGCGGAGTGGTTAAGGTAGGTCGTCTACTATTGATCAGGTGGTCTGTCAACACTGAGATTGCCGCTTCGAGTCTCACTGCGGGCAGGGTGTACTCGACTCTAATCTTAATTGACAAGTATTGCCAGTTTTCCAACCAAGGGTTCTCTCTGGGTACTCCGGGTTCTTCCACAAATAAAAACTGGGCGCCATAATTTAGCGGAAAAATTGCTGAAAGTGGCATTAAACAACATTCAAACAAACAATTTTTAAATAGATAGGATTATTACGTATGCATAACATTAGCTGATTATTTTTCACTTTAATGGATACTCTGTTCACTGCACAATAAAAATAAATGTTACTCTCGAGTTACAAGGTTCACCCTCACCGACATTCAAAATATTTTTTATAGAAAAAATAAGACATGTTAATTCAATATGGGATTGTATTTTAATGTTTTTTTCAGTTATTACTTTTTCGCACGCAAACAAATGGTAATAGATAGTAGAACTGTCGTTGTAATATTATAGCATATTCGTAACACAAAAACATATGTTAATGCCAATATTATAATAAGAGGATCAATATAAACTTATAATATGTAAACGAACACGATGAAATCGAAAACAAAACATGACCTGTGCTCAGATGCTAAGTCCTTTGATAAGAACTATGCTTTATGCGTTAATTTGCGTTTAAAAGTGGAAAATAATAATTTAAGATGTCAATACTCAACAATACTCATTGATATCTCCGATTTTTTTACTATAAAAGCTAACTCCCACCTATTGGATATACTTACAATTAATTTGATTGTTCTGTTCATTCATGGTTGCTGAACTTTTTATGGTTTGCAATTCAACGTCTTGTTTTCTGTTCAATCATCTGGTTGCAAAATAGCTACATACTTAACGCCATGTTATGTGATTTTTAAAATGTATTGTGTAATCATTGAGAATTTCAATCTCTATTATGAGTACGGGGTGTTTCAAGTTCAATGGGATTTCTATGGTTTGTTTTACAGTACAGGATTAGAAATAACTGATGTGTTTAATTTGGAACACTAACCGTGGACCATAGTGGTGAAAAAGATTGGAACGATTAGCGCTTCTTAAACGAAAAAGACAACGTGTGACTTTTTTAATCGCCAGAAGGAGTTAAATACGCTGGTTATAACTGATACTATAAATATTCATTCCGCTTTTAGCTTGTTTCCGTCCAAATTATAACGTAGAAATAATGCATGCTGGATTAGGCAAGAACTTAATCAATCAATATTAATATTTCACACAAATGTGGTTGCAAATGTAGTCTAGTTTGTGAGTAGAAGACTTCTTTTGTAACAGTATATGGGACCACACTGTGATGAATCACAATGGTCACCCTACAGAACTAGCTAGCGCGTCCTCATGCAGTTGATAGAGGATGCCCTTTCATTTGGGTTGACTGGCCGCGTGCCTCAGTGGGTACCGCGTTTGAAGAGTGCCACTCTCCCTGCACGATAAAGACTATTTTTGCTGATTTTGAAAAAGAGTGGGCTCATTATAGCCTCTACAAAAGGCAAAATTATCTGCTCTTATCAAATACCCCATACTTTCCAGTGGCAGTCAAATTGTTTTCCCAATATCCCACCCTTTGTTCTTTGTTTGTTTACATGTTCGCGAATATGGCTGAAATACAGCTCGCTGGACGTAAAAGCAAACATCCGGTCAATCAATTAATCAATGTTACAAAGCCTTTATTTACGTGCATTGCTAACTGATCTTACTTTTGATTATTTGACACTTTGAACACACTAAGTATTAATTTGCTGCTAATGCATTTGAGTTAAATGTTAACGTTTTCAAATCGCAATTAATTAGCTTTAGGTAGTAAATTTACCACGTGAAACGCCCACAATTTTAAACTTTTTTTATTATAATAAAATATATCATTAAGAAAATTAAAGACTGATGTGTATTTATAAAAATTATGTATGTATTACTTATAAACCTATGAATTCATCTGTCTGTTTATTTAACTTTTTATATCATATTCAATCGTTTTCAGGTTTTTGTTGCTGTTTGAACAAGCTAGACTTCTAGAAATTTACAATTTATTTTTTTTTATTGTCCCTTTAAGAAGAGCTAAAACTTGTTATACATTAGTTTAAGCTCGATCTATGTTCGTAATGATTAATACATGGATAATTTCTTAAAACTTTCTGTTCTGTTTCTGTTCCAAATTAATAGGCTCTATGGAAACAAAATCAAAAAGAAATATTTAAATTAGAACAATGATATATTTTAGAACTATTGTTAGTTTAAAAGCGATAACGTTAAAACTAAATTGTGCAATTGTTATATCAATAAAAGTGTTCAACATTTTCTACGCGTCATTCGTGGAATCCGATAAAATCATTCTGCTTTTCTGGAAAGCACAGTTCAGAGAAATAATGTTCCTAAAATGCATATATATTTATTGTGAAAATCACACTGCTCATTCGGAAAGTTGTGGGATAGCACATGAGGTTTGTAGACATATTATTGCTCTTTACTGGTTTGCTTCGTGACCATAATATTCTATATTTCCTTATTATTTTTTAAGATAATAAAGAAATTGCTACTTGTTTTTATGCCAAAACAATGTATATAAATATATTATATTTCAAATCTTTTCCGAAACAAAAATGATATTTTGACTATAATACTGTGTCCAGAAATCGGTAGCGATAAAGAGATGTGTTAAATACAAACAAAAATTATCTTCACTGCGTGGAAACGGTAACTGCTAAATGCTTAAATCACCTCCACATTACATTACTATTGAAACATATAGTACGTAAGGCAGTTAATAACCAAAAGACAATATCATTTTTTTATATGTTTTATCTACAACTCATTTCAAAACCTACAATCTTTAACGTATATTCTGTTAAACAACTTAAATACAAAGATACCGAGGTTTTAAAAATTACTATGCTAGACAAACAAAAAGTAGCACTCAAGTCAGGATATCAGGAGGCTAAGTAATAAAGAAAGTTAAAAGCTTTAAAAGTAAGTCGGAGCTTAGAGCCACAAAACAATTCAATACATGAAGGTTTTTGAGATGTTATGAAACCTGATGATCGTGTCAGCATGTCACAGTGTTTAAGTGAGCGCGACCAACAATCTAGTCCGTTAGCGGTAAACACTGATAAAAGGATTTTTTCACAATACAAACATTATTTGCTGCAAATGTTAAATGGTGTTATTGTCGTCTCACACCAAGAGGCCTCGGTGGTCGAGTGGTTAAGGTAGTTCGTCTACTATTGATCACGTAGTCTGTCAACACTGAGGTTGCGGGTTCCAGTTTCACTTCCGGCAGTGTGTACCTAACTCCAATCTTAATTGACAAGCATTTACAGTTTACCTACCGAAGGTCCGGGATTCTCTCTGTGTACTCCGGCTTCCTCTCCCAATAAAAACTGGACGCCATGAAGAATTGCTGAAATGAATGGCTTTAAACATCATTCCAACAAAACAAAATCTCACTCAGCCATTATTAGCCGTCTTGGTCAGCGCTAATCAAGAGCTTGTGATGCAATGTCTGCGTCAATTGATAAAACAAATACTTTTTTTCAGAAGAATTAAATGAATAACCTAATAGCATGCCTCTGTGTTGGGTGTTTACTAAACAATGCCACAGGGTTTTTTCTGCCTGAGGGTTTTCTGTCTAATCTCAGTTTGAACTTCAGTCGTTCCAGTACTCGTATTAATCAAAATACCAACAACTGTTCTTGTACTAGCATATGTATGTATGGTTCTAGCTGTAAATATAGTTGCAACTACCCTTGTCAGCGTGTCGGTACACGAAAAAGGGTAAGTTAATTGATATAGGTTTTACAGAGAGTAATTCATTCCTACTACGTATCTCTCACAATCCAAAGATTCATATGTCGTATAGAAATATGAATGTAGCTTTTCAATTTGCCATATGTTTTAACCAGTATCCTTGTATAATTTAAACTGAATCGATGCCCAAAATTTACACTTCCGTCTACATAACCTTTAAAATAACAACAAATATGTAATCAATGTGCCAGTTAAAATGAAGCTTATCAAATATGATGTGTAAGCATGCAGGATAATTTTCTTCAAATTATAGCATACAACAAATGATATAGCAGTTAACTTGTGAATTGCCACGACGGGCGCGTCGTTTAGTCAATAAACAAGTATTAATTTAATTAAAACTAAAACAAGTAAAAGAAAACATAAACACTGGCACGGGCTGGAGTGCGTGTTTGGGAATGCTCTTTTATAAATCTGCCGCTGGTATCATGTAGGAAATTTAATTTTAGTTCATCTCTTTCTTTATTATTATAGAAAAGAATGCCGCAAAATTTTATAGAGTTGTTACTCCCCTGTAAATTTGAAACCTGGGACATGGACAAAGACGGATATGTGCGCGTGGAGGAGTTTGCGTTCATAGGTCACGCTAAAGTAGAAGATACGAATACAGGAAAATTATTCCGACAAATCGATTACAATAGTAAGTTAATTTTTTTAATGTTAGTTACAATTCAGGAAAACTCGAATGGCAACAAATTGTATGATATTATTTAATGACAATTGTTTCTGGTAAATTGATATGTAATAAAATTACATTTATATTGCAAATGCTTGATCACGTCTATTTAGCATTTCATTGGCTACTCACATAATTTTACCCGCCGATTTGCAGGACTGTAAAAGGATCATGTATCACCTGTAAATGGGGAAATTTTTACCTGGGGCTTCACAAACAGACGCTTTGGAGAATGCCGCTTCATAATGAAAACCAGAACAAAATAATGGGATATTTGTTATATACATTTGATGGAAAACTTAATGGGGAATATATTTTAGGTCCAATATCTTTATCTTTACAATTTCACTTCAATTTTAGAAGTCAGTGTGTTCGAAATTCGAACTTCTTACCACATCCCTTTATATTTTATGTGTTGGTGCCTTACAATGTTAGTCCCACTAGTATGCCAAATTATTAAGCTAATGTCACAGTGCCAAATTATTAAGCGAATGTCACATGTTTATCCCTTATGTGAGTTATACTTACAAGTTGAAGACAATTGAAGACAATTTACAACATGAACCTTATACAAAACCAGGATTATACTTAAGCTAAATAATATTTTCTGATCTGTTTCCAAAAATATTTTCTAATGAGTTGTAAGTAATTTCATACAAGAAAAAAAGGAGATAAACACGATAAGACAGATTGCCTGCTTTTCAGATGTAAGCGATCAAAAATTTGTCGCAAAACGGAATTTACTTCATATTCATAGCTTTTGTATTTACAAATTTTGTCTGAAAAGCAACGAACATATTTTCAATATTTCACAATATGGTTATAACCAATTACATTTAATGATTAATTTCATTCTATAGCTTTACACAACCTAGTTCTAATTAATGCAATTCTGCTATACGTTTATGATGGAAGAGCAAAAAGAAAAACTTAAGTGTCATAACAAATTTCGATTTGCATAAAAGATACTGTAATTAAGCAACATGCAACGTATCGCGCACTTTTATAGAAGAGTTTTGCTGCCATTGTCTTTTTTTACAGATGACGGTTTATTATCCAAAAATGAACTTATGTCAGCTCCTTTAAAATTTGAAAAATGTTGGTATGTATTACAATCTTATGTTAAATGTAGGCATTCTTATATACAAATTACCATAACTATAAACAGAGATAAATCAATATGTGTTCTCAGTTATGTGAGTTATAGAGTTAAGTGAGATAACTGTATTTCCGTTGAGGTTTTTTAAAATCCATTTTGTGTACAGCAAATTAAAATAAACTACTAAAGGGATAAGATAGTCATAATGAGCTGAAATTGTTTGTACAAAATGCAAAAATGGTTCAAAATGCAAATTAAATACTTTAAATATAACTGTATAACTATTACAACCGCTTTTTAAAGGACTATCAAAAGTATTTTAAGCTGTTTAAGTTCGTAATTTCAATATATTACTTTCTTAATTATAATTCCTCAAATGAATATCAGTTAAAAGACAAAGAATGGATCTGTTATTTAATATTTCAATATATATTGTTATTGTTTTAAGTATTTAATATGTCTTATTTTACCATGTATTGTATGTTAAATCAGGCGACTTTATCAATATTTTTATGTGTGATTTACTGTTTACTGTGGTTCTGTATCACAGAATATTAGTTATTCTTTGTGCAGAGGGGCCTCGGTGGCCGAGTGGTTAAGGTAGTTCGTCTACTATTGAGATCACGTGGTCTGTCAACACTGAGATTGCGGGTTCGAGCCTCACTGCGGGCAGGGTGCGTTTGACTCCAATCTTAATTGACAAGGGTTGCCAGTTTTCCTACCGAAGGTCGGAGGTTTTCTCCGGGGACTTCGGATTCCTCCCCTAATAAACACTGGACGTCATGATATAGCTCAAAATTTGCTGAAAGTGGCGTTAAAACATTTTTTATCAATTGTAGACATGAAGATAAAAGACCACGGATTGGATGCAAATAAAGTTAACTCAAAATGTGTGTCGTTTCGATTATTTCAATAGTATATAAAAAATGCATCATTGATTGACTAATTAACAATAATCGAGAAGTACTTTAGCTAAATTCAAGACGCCTACATGAATACATACTATCATTTTAAATTATAGTAAGAGATATTGAAAGGATCAATGGCTACAAATCTCTTATTGCCACTATAAAAATACGAAATTATGTAAAGACATACTGCGTTTTGGAGTCTACAGGTTCGCTTACTTGTGTTCTAAAAAAGGGTTCTTTAACTTGTTTAAACCAGACACTCTTTGTTCGTAACGTAGAATGGTCTTGGTTCAGGCATTCCATATTATAACGCTCAATATTAAGGGAAGTCTTATCCCAGTGGGATGAGCCCTATGAACCGTCCATTTACGCAGCTTATGTATTAAAAGATGTAAAGATCCTCAAAGATCGTCAGTTTCGAATTTTGTATTGAACAAATCTTAAAACAAATAATTACAGGTCATCGTTTAAAAAAGACGAGTCGTTCTAGAAATAAACTTTGAGTGAAAGTGATGTTAGTTCGTTCATCTCTCACAGTTATATTTTTAATTAGTATATGACGTTCAAGTTTGCTCTAGGACCAGTGCTTGGCCTGCAGAGCTGACCTGCGCGTCATAGGTGGTGGATAGTTAGATCTTCTTATTGGGGTTGTCAGGTAATAATACAGAAAGCCTGCCTTGGGAAATTGTGGTGAGGGTGTTTGCAGAGTGTTACGTTCCTTTCCCCAAAAGACACTTTTGCTATTTCTACAAATAGTATGCTCATTGTGGCTGCAACAAAAGGGTAAACTATTTGTCCAAACCATTTCCAGTGGCCGTAAATGATTTCTTGTTGGTTAATTTACTATTTTCCGGAATATATCCACACTAATCCTGCACAGAATGCTAAGCAAACTTTCATTAAATCAATAAAAATTGCTTAACAATGGGAAAGAAAACCTGTGCGAAGATCATTTTGGATAACGGTTTTGTAAATAATTCAGTTATATTTATTTAAAATTTGTTTTGCTTCAAAAATGTGTTGACGTGGTAATGGTGATACATATCTACGTGTAATTTTGAAATGTTCATAATCTTCTTCCATTTTACAATAGTTACATAATCTTGATTTAGTAATTTTCTAAACCTTTAGCAATGGTTTTGTTGGAACAATGAATTGTAGTAATTTCCATCGAAAAATTTTAATTTATTTTCCTGTAAAAAATTGAAAATAAATTTATAAACGTGTGACGTGCTAGTATTTGGTTTTTCGTCAAACTGTAAATGTTTTAACCACATTGTGACATCGACGGGTTCAGTATTTCTAAAATTTATTAATGATAAATGAGGGTTATTTTTCAGTTTATTTGGGTCGACACATTGAGAATTCCATATCATTTTTTTAATGTTGACAGTAGTATATACAGAATTGTCAGTTAACACCAAACTCCATTGTATTGGAATTGCTTTTGTAAAGTAGGGAATTCAGAAATCCAATTAGTCTTTGTATTTATTTTTTGCAAAATGATAGTACTAGACACCTTGCCTTCTTTATCTATAATATCATTTATGAATATAAGCAATCTGTTTATCCAGTTAATAAAGATAATTGATTTTCGACCATTTTGATCAACTTTTTTCCCCATATGATTTGTTTTCTTATATCTATAAAGATTCAAGTGTTTCTCTTTGTCCTCCGCCCATTTTGATCCAACACGCAATTGCATCTGTAAAAATCTGGAATTTAATCATGATTTTGAAGGTTTTTAATGGTGTCTAAATACATTCAAAACATTTAAAAAAAAATTTTTATTTTGTATCCTATCATGCAGGTACGAAAGCCCATTAGGCTCATTTTGGTAGACTAAAAAAAACTTTTTTTCGCGTAACAACGCGTAACATTCGCATAATAACGCGTAACATTCGCGTAATAACAGAAAACTTTCGCGTTATAATGCGAAACTTATCGCGTAATATCGCGAAAACATACTATATAATGAATGTTTATATTTATTTTCAATCATTTTTACCAAAATGGCATGCTCACAAGTTAGAGTTTCTATGTCCACATGTGTCCACACGAAACCCTGACAAACTTAGCTAGGAACTTCCCGGGCTAGAAGTCACTATTTTGATTGGCTACATCATGCCTTGATGTAGCCAATCAAAAGCTCGCTTTCATTCACGACTTGGTTAGGGGATATCCCGATTTAGATTGTAAATAAACCACACGGATGTGTTGCATAGACCATGTGAAAGTCAGTGTATTTTGTACAGTTGTGTTTATAGTTTGTTATTACCGCGTTATTTATTATTTGCGTTACATTTTCTTCCCACTCAAGAATGAGTAAGAATGACTACTGCCAAACACTTGCTTCTTTCAAGCAATTCCATTAGTTGATATTTTGAAGGATTGACGTCATTTGAAAACCTATAGCTAAGTTTGTCAGGGTTTCGTGTGGACACATGTGGACACAGAAACCCTGACTTGTGAGGATGCCAAAATGGAAAAGGAAAAGGATTTTTTATACATTTCTTTGAAGCATTCGTCAGATGAAGTAAAGGACAAAATGATTTGAGAAAAGGTTTAAAATAAACAAAGCAACATCACAAATATCAGAGTAATCCTTTCTTTTCGTCAATCGTAATTTTTTCAATGTCCTTTTTAGTGTTGAATTGCTTATTTTGATTCAATTCAAAATTGCTAGAAAACTTAAAATCCCATTGTTTGCAAGTCCAACCTCAAAATAGAGCTGTATAAGTTTTTCGGTTTCATACTTCATTTTATAAAACAAAAACTTAGATACCTATCTTACTTTTAAGATATACATAGAGTTACGCATTGTGAAGAAAAAGTTCTACGCAACATATTATATAAAGAATTTTTCGCGTAATAACGCGATATTTTTCGCGTTATTACGCGATAGTTTCGCGTTATTACGCGATAGTTTCGCGTTATTACGCGAAAGTTACGCGTTATGACGCGAAAAAAATTTTTGTTTAGTCTACCAAAATGAGCCTAAAGGGCTTTCGTATGCAGGCTACAAATGAGTACAACAAATATTGCTTGATGGAAAATATATCAATAATTAAAATACGCATAGTCTACGAAACAGCGGTTTTTGTATGATTCTGTCAGAAGCTGATTTTGAATGTTAAACTGCTAATGCCAATAATATAGGCATTCTAGACAAAAGTATTACTTGAAATATGCAAATCTATAGCCTCCAAAGGATGTACATTGTAATATTGTTGTCCCAGTAAGAGAAAAATTATAATATGGAAACTATAATGATATATCGTTTGATGAACTACATTACAACATAATCAAAACAGATAAAAAAAATTGTACATTTACATGTAAGTCAGCTGTTGCACAGTTTCCTGAAAATAATTCAAACTTCACTGGTAGGATGATATATTTGGACCAAATTCAAGCACTCCTAAACGAAGCAAAACGAAAAATTAATGGTCTGCTAGACCAGGGTAATATTTGTTTAATATCATGAGCTGTTCATTCTTAATATTGGAGTAAATTTTTTTGGTGTAAAAATTGACACTTCTTATTTCCGGGCTTTAAACATGAAAAATATCTACTTGAAATTTTGACATGTTGTTTATTGTCATAAATTTGAGCTTCAAATTGATTTTCATATTTTTCCAAATTTTATTATAAACAGGCTATTACCTTTCAATTATGGAAAATAAGAGTTATAATCTTTTTAGATCTCTTACATAAAAACCATCTGAAAAATTTCCTGCAGAATTTTTAATAATTCCCTTTATACACAACTTCGACGAGAAACCTCTCATCAGCAAAAACCGAAAATATTATAGGAGAAATGGTCAGTTATATCAATTGTAGTCATCTTTCTCTGGTACTTGTGTCCGTATAAATATAAAATACAACACAACGCGACGGAGCATCACATAATATCACAATAGATTTATTTTTAAACTCTGCCACACAGAATGGCGAGGCGTTATGGGATACACTCCATTTGGATATGTGTTTCTCTCCGTCCTTTCACTTGGTTTATTCCTTAAGATTTTGTATTGTTTTTAATGGTATGACACAGGTACCATCTTGGTACCTTATTGTTTCTCATAACGTAAACAAGTTTATTCTTGCATTTAATTAGTCGTTTTGAATATAGATTGAAATACGTCTTGCTGGGCGTTAAGCAAATTTAAATAAATCACTTGATCAGCGTAGCCTATTTGCTAATTCGAATATATCTGTTGCATTTGTTATCATAAACATAATAATACAAATACAAACCAGATGCAAAAATGCGCAGATGGAAAAAGTTCGTTACTCATTACGTGCAATGGGAAATTATTTATAAATCAAATACAATGTTTACTGCTTTTAACTTCTTGTCGGAAGGAACAGTTTGCATTGTATTGCTCATTAACAGATCATAAAACATGTTTAGTGACAGTTTGCAATATCCATTGTACGTGTATATTGCTTGCAAGTAATCTACTAAAATGCATCTAATAATTTGCCATGGAAACAAGTCAGCAAATCATTCATAAGGAATGGATTTTTGAGATCAGTTCTTAATCAAGTCTTTCTGTTTACTGTTTTCCTTGACCAGAACGTTATCTGAGGTTACAGACGGTGTATGACATTAGGCTCTCAATTAAAAAAACAGTGAAGTATTTATTGCATGACATTACCTTTGTCAAAATAAAAATCAGACTGGACACAACCACTTTCTCAAACATTATTTGAATAACATTGTAGATTTGGGGCAATACACTATGAGTTCTACTTGGAAAGCAAATGAAAGTTTTTCCAACGCAACATCAGGTTTGAAAACGTCAAATGTATCGTACAGTGCCATTCCGATAGCGTCGTCTTTATTATTTACGAATATTTGCTACCATGGAATAATTCCGTGTTTGATTATTGTTGGTGAAATATTTAACTCGTTTTGCATAGCGATGTTTTGCAGAATGAAGACCAAAACGTCAACAGTTATATTGTTACTGGGACTTACGATTGCTAACATTTTTATATTATTGAATGCGGTCGTTATTTGTATTATGCGTTCATCTAGAAACTATGACATACCATTTACAGAGAAAGTATTAAAATCTCGAATGAACTACGCGTTTTTCATCGGTTATATTCCTCAAAGGACAGCAAACATAATAACGTTATTTATATCAGTGGAAAGGTTGATTTGTGTTTTAATACCTATGAAAATTAAGAGGTATGTAACTCCTAAAAGTGCAATTGTTGCTGTTATTGTCTGCTTCATCTCATCAATATTACTGTGCTTACCATTTATTGTTCTGCACACGTCGGATGAAGTTTCCCTAAATACACGAGAGAATGTCGAAGTCACAAATATTATGGACATTGTTGTTGAAACTCTAACTTGTTTTATTCCCCTAGTATTGGTAACTATAACCAGTTCCATTACCTCCATGGTCGTCGGTGTAACAGCTAGACGTCGCAAAAATATAGTGGGAAGTGTTATGATGGCAAAGCTATCTAGTCAAGAAACCCAAATTACTAAAACATTATTGTTAGTAACATTCACGTTCGTCTTTTGTCAGATGCCAAACATAATTCTTCGCTTAATTATTGTTGTTTATAAAACTATTGCACCTTACCACTTCATGAATGAGACAATCGACATTGCGCAAACAGTAACATTTATGATTTTACTTACAAACTCAGTTGTGATGTTTCCAATCTACATTCAAACCAGCAGCAATTACATATTTCTATTTAAATCTATGTTTATGCGTAACAGACGAGAACGTCAACACAAACACGTTTTTACAGTACAGAGCAGGGCTTTAGGAAACACCATTCTATGATACTATATTTGTTGTGGATTTTTTTGCTCCAGATTGTTTAGTTCTTGTTAATGGGCTGTAACAGACGACGTTGTTGAGATACACACATTTACTGTTATTCCCTGGATACAATAAGTACCTTTACTATTTTTTAATTTTTTTGTTTGTGCAAATAGACAAACATGATTGGTTGTTTTAACATCGCTTAACTTGTCTCCTTTTTGATGTTACTTAATGCAAGGAGCTATATATATATTTTTTAAATTTGAATCGGTATTGTGATGTTCGGCTATGTGAATGGAGTAAAACTTCTATGAAATAAAATTTAATCTTAATTTTAAATGCAGCATTATTTTAATATAAATTATAGATATAATAAGACTTCTTGAACTTTTTGCTTTTACCATATTACCATTTTTAAAAATCTAATATTGTAAAATGTATTAAGACAACCGAATAGCTTATTCAGTGATGATTGGTGGTTGTATGCATCCATACATTCAATAAATTTAAATTTAACACACCAATTGAATTACATGTAGTTAATGAAGACAGGGAATTGTTGTTTAAGCAAAAGCTATCCCGCATTTTTTTAATCTTAACGAGCATTAATTAGAAAATTTCGCCAGAGTAATTGTTAAATCTATTTCTCTTATGACTGCAACTTGTACGAGGCGCTTCACAACGAGTGTATAGTAGTCATAAGTATCGTTACAAAATATTAAAAGTGAGTGCAATACTAAATATCTTTTTATTCTCTCTTTTTGCAAATTCATGAATAGCGACGACGACTAGAGATAATATCCAATATTTAAATATCGCATCGCCCAAGACAATCAATCTAGACAGTGAACGGAATTACGGTATTCCAATGTTTTATCTTAGACATTGTAAATTTCTCGTATATTTACGACAAGTGCATGCCATAATTGTTTTTAACACAACAGGTTTAATTGTATATGTTCTCTCTGTAAAGCCAATTAACCGAAATTTAAACGCACACAATTCACGGTTTCATATTTTTTCTAATTTTAACAGCATGCTTACTGTATGGTATATTCAGAGATTGTACTGCACAAAGTTTCAAGCATTGAGAACTCTGGTCCATTGACATGTATAGTTTCTTCTGCTACTTGCTGTTACTATTTGCACGTGTATAGGATAACAAATTTAAAATGTCGAGAACTATAATATTTTACATTGTTGTATTGTTTGAGTATCTCTCCACCTGATATTACATCTTATAGCTTCCATCGCATTTGCTCATTAATAAATCATGCAACATTAAGCGTTACCCCAAGATGGTTTCTTTATCTGCTACTTTGGGACGCGCTTGGCTGCACTATTGAGCCTTTTGATGCATCATAAGTGTTAATTAAATGTACATCAATTCTTTA
Organism: Limnoperna fortunei; assembly: GCA_944474755.1. NCBI lineage: Eukaryota > Metazoa > Mollusca > Bivalvia > Mytilida > Modiolidae > Limnoperna > Limnoperna fortunei. Next base: position 7,356,914 of record OX104121.1, on the reverse strand, counting down.
AAACAAAACACAAAAAAACAAAATAGAAGGTCCGATAATAATATAAACAAATAGACGCGTGCCATGTTATTGATCTTGAGAATGAAAGGATTAAAGAGAGGCCAAGACTATAAATTATTTGGATTAATATTATACATTCTTATAATTAAGTCACTTGTATTAGATCCACCGATTCATTTCCTTCTGGATTATTAAATGCGGGAAGCTTGGCAAAGGCACGTTGACTCTCCCTGGTTTTTAGTGTTGATCGTCTTACTCAATTTCCCACGTCCATGCTAATGACAGTGGGTGCCAAAAAGAAATTTAGCAACATCTACTTGAATCGAACGAAACACTGGTATTTTCAGACAACTTTACAATTTTTTCAAATTTCTCTTAAAAAAATAAAACCTGTCATAAGCGGCAGCCATTGTATTGTAAAGTTAGACCCATTTAAGACAAAGGGATAAAATGTATACACGTTCATATCAGTAGATATTGAGACTATTGCATCATCAGAACCCTGTACTCGCTTCGGTTTTGTCTTCGTGTCTCGTACGTGAGCACTTCAGGTGATAGAATCTCTATATCTACAGATACGAACTTAATAACTGCAGATTTTTAAGTTAGGTAATATAATTTTAAATCCGTAGATATAGAGGTTTTAACACCTTAAGCGCCCTGTTTTAAGTCAATTTGAGAAATATTTTCTTAACAAAAATAAGTTAAAACTCTTAAATAAAAAAAAATTAATATTATAATACGTCGTGTAAGTTATTTTTGTTAATTTTTGATCCCAATGCAACAAATAGAAGGACATATTCAGTGGGAAATTAGTGTGGAGTGATATTTTATATTTAATTGTTTTCAAACAAAACAACATGCAAGTAACTTGTTAATTTAATGTTTAATTCCGTTCTGTAGCTTTAACACACCTAGTTTATAATAATACAATTCTCTATTTGTTTATGTACATGCCAAAAATTCACAAAGAAAACATTGGAAATGATTAAATATTATATTTTGTATAAAGGATGCTTAAACCGATCGACACGCAAGTTATCTATTTCATTTTGTTGTTTAAATGTACCTTTAATTGAATAAAATTTTTTACTGCAGAATAGCATGGAATAGAATAACATTTAACTGAAGTCATCTTTTGAAGAGTTAAGAATGTCTGAAACTAATATTATATATGACAAAGATCCATCATACTGTAGCTATTACATGTAATGTTTAAAAGTTCACTATTCAAACGCAATTATTCAGGGGTTCAATAATGAATTATTTTTCTTTCTATTGCCATTCGTTATTTGAATAAAAAACAAAAATACATTTTTAAATATTTAATTTACGTATTCCGTTTTAGCTTTATTTTTTGGCATTAATTTGTTGTCCACTTTAATCAATATTGTTCAGCAAAAGGACGTCGCCTGTATCTCTAAATCAGAAAGTGAATGGCTTGTCAAGGTTTTCTTGGATTTTTTAATAAGTCTTCAATTAATTCAGTTTCATATGAGTTCAGAAAACAAAATTAATCTAGTTGTTCTGTCTATTACTCATATGTTTCAAACTAAAACGAACTTTGTTGTGCTTAAAAAATTACGTTATTCAACAAACGCGCATCTAAAAATCACTAAAAAGCAAAATAATGAAATCAATATGTTACCAGAAATTTTAATGAATAAAGGTTGCGAAAAATAGATTCGTTGCACGCGAAACGCTTCGTTCTGTCTGTAGCTATATTAATTTGAATAATACTTTAAAGTAGATTTGATGAGTTTCGGTATTTCCTATAAAATTGCTTAAAACAAAACATCAAAATTTCACATAGCCAACATATTTTAGGTCTTTCTTATCTGTAAATGAATATTAATGATTCCAAAATTAAACGGTCAATTTGTGACATTTACTTCTTGAGCAAAACTTACTAAGAACCTGAATTATCGAAAATTTAGGTTTTTACACCGCGTATTGATTCGTCTGAACTAAACTTACATAACTAAAGCTAATTTTCTTTCAACTTTTGTTTGACGGCTTACTTTCTTCTCCCATATAATACAGGTATAAGTATCGTTGTCCGTAAATAGCAACATTTTTATATTATTTTATTGCTAGACAATAAAGCCATTCGTCTGCATCTACGTTTTGTTGTTTATCTTGCATATCTAAATAGGTAAAAACTGTTGAGTAGTACTAATAAAAATACTCTGATTGGATAGTTTATTATTAAAGAATTATCGTTCAAAACTATCAAGAACACAAGTACATTGTTTTCTGTTCTAACGTTCATTGTTGAAAGGTAAGGACTTTTTCTTCTTCTCAATTTGCAAGTCATAAAGCATATTTCTTAACCGTTCAAAATATTGTTTGTTTGTTTGAATGGTGTTTTAACGCTACTTTCAGCAATTTTTCAGCTATATTATGGCGTCAAGTTTGTATTGGAAGAGGAAGTCGAAGTACCCAGAGAGAACCCCCGACCTGTGGTAGGAAAACTAGCAATCCTTTTCAATTAAGATTGGAATAGAGTACACCCTGCCTGCAGTGAGAATCGAACCCGCAATCTCAGTGTTGACAGACCACGTGATCAATAGTAGACGAACTATCTTGACCACTCGGCCAACTAGGCCCCCCCCAATTTATAATATCTTTAGTTCGTGCATAACAGTTGCTTTTTCTAAACTTTCAAAACTAAAATGAATAAGATGATTCTCTGGTAACTAATCGACAAATCAATTATTAGGAACGGATAAAACCATTCCTTACTTAAGTATTTGTTTACTGCTGGTCACGACATAATGTTTTTGTCCAGTGATATTCTTTCACATCCGATTGTAAGTATGTTGGGGCTAACCTGAAATTTTGATTTAAAATTTCCCTATTGCCAACGTTAAAAAAAGTCTATTTCTCATATCTCTGTGATGACTACAGCGGTCTTCTTGGAAATTGTGCCCTTAAAGATTTGACCATGCTAAAATTTGTAGTTAAAAACAGCGTTACTACGGTCGTTATTTTGAAAAAGCGGTAATTGTACGTCACTTCCCGAAAACGTCAAATTTTTTATTTCAACGAAATTTGATATGTATGTAGATTTGTATATACGGATTTAAATGAAATCAACTAAATTTGGGCTTCGTTTTGGAAAAATTCTTGTTTATTCTTCGCATTCTTCTTCCCGTTCATTCTGTTCCTTCATTATCTTACAGATGCGACACGAAACTTTGTGAGCATGTTGGGACTGACCTGATGTTGTGCTATCGATGTCTAAATTTAGAATTCTTTTAGCAACAATTGTTTCGGCATCTTAACACAAGTTTTTTTCAGATGTTAAATACCATTCTGCGTCTAATATGTTTTGTGTATATACACGATGCACCGTGCAACGTTGTGAATGAGAAAATATACATTCCGAAAGTAGGCACATTTATGATATTACTTATAAACACAGTGGTAAATATCGTATTTACTACTAAATCAGCAGCAACTATAATTTACCGTTTATTCAATATTAAGAGTTAAGGAAGTCAACGCAGATTTTGAAGAGTAAAACGCAGAAAGGGTGAAGGTTACAACGAAGGCTTTATATACGTCTACGTTATATGTTGCTATGTTCTACATGTTCTAAACGGCTCTGATGTTATACCCTGTATGCGATATAAGATTTTGTTGCAAATATCTTCAATCAAATGTGCATTATTCTCAAAATGAGTAATATTATGATATGTTATGAGCGTTATCCTTGTAGTAAGGAGTTTTATTTTCGGGAGTGTTTTCTATGAAGCCAGGTCATAATATAAGAATTCTCCTAACGTGCAACAACCGGCTACTTGACTGGTATTAATGTAAACATTTTCAATTTAAATGTATATTGCTGTTTTCTAATAACAAAATCGTAAAGCATAACTACCAGCAGTTTCCGTCGCATTTACCAATCAATGTGTTGTTTGAAAGACAGAGTTGCATTTATTAGATGCATAATGAATTGATTGGAAAACGAAATTATAAATTCAGTGCTGACTAGAATTTCTAGATGCCAAATCAACTGTTTTCTTGAAATAGGTTGATAAAGTTCATTAAATTTTATAATTTTCGGACATTTTGACAAGATATGAGAACAGTTTGTTATAAATATTTTTTAGATAATACTTAAATTGTTAGACCACAGCATGAATTATACCTGGAAAGCTCATGAAAGTTTTGCTTACATAACGGCAGTTTTGAAAATGGCAAATTCATCGTTTCTTAATATTCAGACGAATTCATTTATATTCTTTAAGACTTTTTGCTTCCAAGGAATAATTCCTTGTTTGATTATTTTTGGTCTAATATTTATTTCATTCTGTATGGCAATGTTTTGCAGAATAAAAATTAAAACGTCAGCAGTTATACTATTGACTGGACTTACTGTTTCTGATATGCTTATTCTGTTGAGCGCTGGTGTAACATCTATAATGCAAACATCGAGATACTATGACAAACCGTTTACGCAAGAGCAACTGGTTAGATCAATGCCTTACGCCTCTTTCGTCAATAATGTTCATCAAGGGGCAGGTAATATATTAACATTTTTTATATCTATGAAAGATTATTTTGTGTGTTAATGCCAATAAAAATTAGGCAAAATTCAGGACTAAATACCGCAATAGTTTGCGTAATTGGTAGCTTCATCTTGTCAACTATTTTATTTTCACCGTTTATATTTATATATTTGACAGACGTTGTGTTTTTAAATTCTACAAAAATATACATTACAACTCTGAAACAAAGATCTTGGAAAGAATACTGTCGTCTCAAATATTATATACATTGCTGCAGAAACAATAGTCCGTTTTATTTCTGTATTTGGTGTAGCTATTGCCAGTTTTTTGACGGCCATAGTCGTGTTTGTAACAGCTAGAAAGCGGCAAAATATTACAAGTGGTAAAAATTTGGCAAGGCTATCTGGAAAAGAAAATCAAGTTACACATATTGCCTATGTTGTATATTTTGTTTTGTAAATGTGAATACAAATGATAGATTTCAACTAATTAATGTAGTAAAGTAATTAATATGGTATATAGTAACCTCTTAATTTTGTCGTTTTTGTGTACATAATTTGATATTTTCTATATGTTGCATACAGGAAAATACTCAAATGGTTTTCAAATTTAAAGTCCCAATAGGATGCCTCGGCGGTTGAGTGGTTAAGGTAGTTAGTCCCATCATGATCACGTGCCTGACAAAACTAAGGGTGCGGGCTCGATTCTCACTGCGGGCAGGGTGTACTCGACTATAATCTTAATTTACACGGATTGCCAGTTTTTAAAACGAAGGTCAGGTGTTTCTCCGGGTACTTGGGCTTCCAACCCCAAATGAAAACTAGACGCCATGGGTTTCTGTGTTAAAAAATCGTTATACAATATACTGTCAATAAATGTATATGAACAAAAATATGCGGCCGATACATTTTGGGAGCTTAAACCGTTGTTAAATAATTGTATAATAATTGTATATTTTAAATGCAATACCCCGAATTATAAAAAGAAAACGTAAAATGCTAAATATTGAAAACACAAACCTCAGACGTTTCGGATGTGTAAAATATAATAAATGTGAATTGTATCGAAATGAAATTATGTATAATATAGCGCACTTGAAAAGTGTTTTGTATAATTTACTGATGTGTATATTAATGCCTCTGGTGTGAAATAACAAGGCTGATGTATAAGAAACATATTAATATGGTTGCTGTTAGAACATTTTATGTGCAAGTAAAAGTTGTTGTTTATGATAACTGTGTTTATGTGAATAATACTACGTGTAGTACATATACAAATTAGCGTTGTTTGTAATACTATTACTGTATTACATATACTAAATTTGACGTTTCTCTGTGAATTAATATGGAATAAATGAATAAAGTTGCTTGCAATGTTTTGTTGATGTGATTATTAATACTAAATTTGTAGAGCCATAAGGGATATTCTATGCGGTAACACGGTCTATGGGAAAAGGCGTGAGTATTAGTAGTAATACATCTGTGGTTTAAGTATATAATATTAGTGCATTATCGTAGCATTAAAATAATATTAGGTTGATGTTTTTAAACGGGGAAATGAAAGACTATGTTGAACATCTGCTTTATATATTTTGTTTGTCCTACAAAATACCTCACGATGTGTCCAATTTAATACATAATTGTGTTATTAGCTTGAATGTTTATGTAAATTTGTAAAAGTCACGATTTCTGCTGCATTCACGAAAACACTCACGTGACAACAAGATCTATTAAAACATGAATTACACAAGCATTCTAAGCGTTCGCAATAAAGGAATTTCAGACCAAACAAATCAATTGTGAGGTCCGAGTGACGACGTCCAGGATCCAGTTTACAACTAAAGCTTAAGCTACCATGTGCGATATGCTGCTTTTTAATTTTGCGTTTGTCTGAAGGGCATTTCGAAAAAGTCTTAGAAAAAAGGGGCACAAAAGTCAACCGAGAAATTCCGATAATCAGGAACAAACCAAGAAAACATGGATCCCGGTACAATGTTAAGTCCAGAAAGAATACCTCAAGAATAAAAGGTAGGACAGGCCAGACCTTTACAAAAACGGACGCCCTTACATCATGCATACTAAGGAAATAGGAAACTGACACAAGAGTAAGAATTTTGAGACGGACAGGGCAATGTTTAACTTGTACAACTACACAGCCACAATAGATCTAATTCGGGACCTTCACCAATAGCTATCCCAGCCACCAAAAGGCAACAAGAAATGTAGTCGCTGAAAGTGAAGTCAGTAATGTATACAACATCTATACAGAACTAGTTTAAGCAGGGGAACGTGATGATTATCTCTCCATAATAAATAGAATCATACACACCACAAAAACAGTAATTAATAGTTAACATCCTCAATAAAGGTAACGTTATTCAATGTCCGAATTACTGCTCTAGAAAGAACATTAAGGATGTGTGAACATCGGAGGCTGAAAATGTGTTTTACCAACGACATAATAGTCATGCAGGAAAAGAATTTGGTGAAACGCCTGAAAAAATCAGCAACTGCATATGGTATGGAAACCAATGAAAAAAATACCACGTTTATGACAAACAACACCAAGACATCAACTGACATAAAATCATTGGCAAAACATGGAAACAGTACACAGTCTCAAATGACTTTATGTCAGAATTAGTATCGAAATTCGAATATTGTCTAAAATAGCGTTAACAACAGCTGCAAGTTTGTTAAGATTTCATTTATTTAACATATTTTTGTGTTCAGTCAAAAACTGAGTCAGGGCCAATATTTCCTACGTGCCACACTAAGGTTGTGTGTCCATTGTCATCGTGCTCAACTCAAACTATGGCTTCCTATCCCTTAAACATAGGCTCCTTGATATAGTTAAACGAAGTGGCGTTAAACCCCACTGTAGTAAAAAAAAGCTTTTGAGATTCCTTAATCCTTTATCACTCAAATGCAGATTGATTTCATCTTTTAACTGTTTGCGTTCATTAAGATCATTCGTGTAATATCGTGTTTTGTGCATCCTAAAAGAATTTAAAACTAGTTGTTACAGTAGGGAGGAGTGATTGTAAAGCAACACAAAAAATGACAGTCTATAAATTGACCTATGTTATGTTTTTAATCTTCTAATTGCACAAAACAAATTTTTGGTTATTTGATAAAAGTATGAAAAGTAGTCTATTTTATCTATTTTGGACCAAATTTCAAAGACACGTCCTAACTTTTTTTAACTAGCATTTTTGTCGCACTTTATGCGCAGTGGATGTGGTGGATTGCAACCTCTGTCATGTTTCTTTCTAAGTAAATTGAATATAGCCTGCATTTTGTACTTAATGTTTGTTTTATTCAAAGGACAAACCATGGTGTTTTCATTTAAGCGCATGCTTGGTATGGTTGTTTTCATACATGTGAGACCCACTCATGGATTGTTCTTGTTGACCAGAAATAAATTTTGTAATGAATTGTTTTCGAACAATAGCTACATTATTAACTACTCATTATACACTTAAAGTGCTTTATTAAAATAAACATCTAGAGTTCTAAAACAAACAGGTGCTAAATAATGTGTTTTGCTAATACAGTTTTATCATTTCTGGTGTCTTTACATTGCAGAAGATCGACAATTTGCACGTACGCACTTGATTGATGAAAACCACTAAAAAACAGTGTTCTATCATTTTGCTTGAATTAATATTTTAAGCAATACGTTTAAACTGCATTAGAAAATATAAAACATGCAGGATATGTTTTTTCTATTTACATGGAAATAATGATGTCGTTGTTTAAATCAATGTTGATATAGGGGAAATTATTTTGTCTTCCATATCCTTTATGGCGTATATCAAAACGGAAATTCTACAAAAATAGAACAAAATACATTCACGTTATTTGAAAATGACAACAGCTAGGTTGTAGTACACTTAGAAATTTTTTTTATATTTTACCAATATTATTTGCAATTTTCACTTTTACAGAGATATTTGAATATAAACACTTATACAAGCCTATTTAGCTACAATCAGCAGGATTAAAATAGTCTATGAGTGACTTTGTCTCAAAAAATAATGACAATACATCTTGTACCAATATATACGTCTAATAGTCAGAAAACAACGTAACTGCCAAAAATAAAAGTCGTAATCACTTTCATACATGTATATACTGTTATATAAATAAAATACGTCTGCATATAACAGCTGGAAAGGTTGGTATTGTCATCGTAGTTATACAAACAACTAATCGAATTATTCAGTTCCATAAAATATCTTCGTAAACATAAACTATATCACCTGCATGAAGTAAAATTGTATTTTGGGATCCAGAGCACGTATGAATAGGCCCACAACTTTCTTGGATTGTAGTTTAAAACTGCTAACATAGGCGAGAATGACATGTGTATACCACAAGGCACGTAATTAGGTACTCGCCAAATGCTGACATAGTTGAAGTTTGGAAAACATGTTAACAGTCGTTACAGAAAAAATGTCTTTGAAAGACTGTCGGGTTCCATTCTGAAAAATTTTCCTAGCACAAAAAGTTTACTGCTTTCCACTTTGCATATTAGAGGATTCAGAGCGAACATACTTTCACACTTATCAGATATGGGAAAACTGATGGTTAAGTTTTGCACTAATTGGTACTCCATAGTGGAATTACAATTTGCAATAAATAATTTGAAAAGCAGCAATAACTTTTATTATAGAAGTTGTAAATTGAACTTTTGTTCCTTCCCAGTATGGAAACGTTTGTTTTGTCTGTGATATTAGGCATTCATTTATAATTGGAATTGGGATTCCAATAACATAGAAGATTATTTCACACGAAAAGGGATATAATACAAACAAATTTTCATTTTGTACGTATTATTTTAATTTCAGTATTCATGCAAGAAAACTTTAGATAGCTAGTGATATATTTTTATACTATTAAAGACAAGCACATAGTTTTTCTTCGTCACTTCTGAATACGGCTTGAAATATTGTCTGACCTTTGACATATTTAATAATATCATAAAGTTAATACATCGGACAATGGTACGGAATATTGTTATATGTTGAAAATGAAAAACTCTTTGAACAGATTATTGTGTATCTTAATTTTTTTAAAATCAATTCTGGATTGCTCATTCCAAACGAAGGAAGTTTTATAAAAACTCAACCAAAAAACGTCGAAAAACAAACGTATATAAATGCTAATAACATCAATTTAGATACAGTCATTTGATTACCTTTTCCTAAACAAATATTATTTACATATTGTACGTACTTGAGTTTATTACCACTACAAAAACAAGTAGAGAAATATATTGACGAATACGATGTATCCTCCTGCTCAAATTGTTTTCTAGCATTAATATTGACCACTTTTACTCAAAATGGACACTTTAAAATTTCTTCTATGAAAGGACATAGGAATAAGAGTACACTCCTAAGTTTATTTATTTTTACTTGTTTTCCTTTGTAATTTTTTAAAGACTTGCCAGAGAAAAAGTTCAACAACTTGTTATTTCTGGCAAAAATTGTTTACCAACCAATTTCAAATTTCGTCTCATTTTTCCGTTACAGGTTTGTCACGGTGTTTTAATTATATTGTATTATTTAGAAACAATTAACACAATAAAAATATATTTAAAATCAGAGATTAATTTTAATGACATACATTCTACATACATCTTATCGTTGTTTCTGTTATTATGTCACATGAGTTGATGTACGCAATAATGACGACATTGTAGGTCAAACAACTGTTTTATAAAAATCAACCATTTATAGACAGAGTTATTTGTTGGAGACCGAAAACGCCTTATGAGTATTCTTAAAAACTAAATATAATTCAACAAAATATAACAATGTCTTTTTAAGAAACAAAAATTAACAATTAGTACAACCATTTGTGTTACCAAACAAAACTATCATGAATCTATATTTAACTTGTATTTCAACAATTTGTATTAATTGACGCTAGATTTATGAAACCTTGCGTTTGGCATTAAATAGCAACAGAACTTGTATTTATTACAACACACATTTTTGAAAGACTCTTACTTAACTGATAACTGATAATAAAAGGAAATGTGTGTATTAGAAACACTGTTAATAACAAAAACTTCAACATTAGAGCTCGTATAAATGTCCCTAATAAATCTTCCTATTATAAAAAGACCGGTGGTATGAAATAAGACTAAGCGATTTTTGTCGGAATTAACAGTCAGCATTTGATTACATAAATAATTTGTTCTTGAACATAACTGTCATATATATTACCAGCTATTTCATTAACTTGTCCATAAAACTGATCTTAACTACTGATACACAACTTTTAGGTGAAACACATTGACTCTAACAAAAATAATACAAAATTAGTATTGAGCTTGGCAAAAAAGCATCAAAATAGAAATATAATAATTAGTTATATTGTTGGAAAATTGATTTAAAATATTAATTTCTGAATTTGATAGAATCTATAATATGACAATCTACATTGTACTAGTAAACAACTGATGGATAACAGTTATTTTCCAATGTATAATTTAGAATTGGGCTTTATGCAAATTTATTTGTAAGCTTTTGCACAGCTCATTATTTATAATTTAATGCCATTGTGGCAATTTTTTACAGCTATGTCAGAGTTTCCATTTTGTTTTAAACAACAAAACTCTAGAGATCTTTGCAGAACCACAAACATTCTAAATATTGTTTGGTCTTCCGATATTTTTTGCTTTAAGATTCACATATGACTCTTAGTTAGATGAAACCCATGTTATAAAATTGTTTAACCTTGTTATCTTCCAAAACATTTTATTATTAAAATTTGATACTCGAGCACACACTTAGATGACCAACTTTTCACTAGTGTTCCATAGAGAAAAATGTGACAGCTTTATTATTTTGACAGAACCACTTAAAAAACTTAAAAACTATGACACAAAGACTACATTAAAAAAACTATTCAATTAACTAACAAATTAATGGTTTTAGATTATGTTCACGACAAGAATATAGTAAATTAATGTTATTTGTATTGCATGCGTAGCTTCAAGGGGAAATAACTCATTATTATTTTACATTCAATTTTTGTAGCTGAAACATAATATATTTTATTTCCATCAGGAATAAATAAAATATTAATAAATTAATAAATTAATTAATACAAATAACAAAATTTAGTTCAACACACAACAATGATGCTTCATGATTTATTTACAAAAGTATAATTTATTTAATATCCTTATTTCAAACATTTGAAGCCCATTTTCACCATTTTGATTGTTAATTACATACATGTGAGCCAAAAATGCATGAGTTGTTCAATAATCAATACATTTATTTTGTTTTATGCTATATCTCATTTACTTTTCTCTGCAAATGATCACCGTTTGGGAAATATTCCCTAAGTTCTAGACAGGGCGACATTACTAATCACAAACGAAGACCATAAACAAATTAAAAAAATACAGTAGTCTCAAATATTATAGACGTAAGTGTAAAAATTATGGCATTTTTCATTCCTGTGTTTAGTGTAGCTATTGCCATTTCCATTACCGCCGTGGTCGGAAGAATACAAACAGATAGTGATACGAAACACGATGTCATAGCTATCCGATAAAAAGTCTAACTTACAAGAACATGATTGTTGATATATTTTAATTAGTCTTCAGATACCTCAGGACATTCTGCGTCGAATATTTTTTGTGTGTTAAAGCACGGCACACTACATATGTATGGGTGAAAAATAGTTTGAAAATTAGCCACATTCATGACTTTACTTAACTCAGTTTAAATCTTTGAGTTTACATCAAAACAAACTTTCATTTAATGATTTTCTGTTTTAGTCCAGTTTAAGAATTGTAACGTGAACCCATATGTAAATAGTACCACGCAGAATGTTTTAAGGCAATAACGTAGACTGATACGTTATTTGTTGTTCTGTCTTTTGTGTGTTGGACGGCTGTGTTGTTATACAGAAAAATTCAAAAAAACCCAACAAAGTTCCAGGCAAGGAATTTTGCTGCGCTTGACGCTCGTTTCGTCTATTCAAGATTCATAAGAGGCGCTCATCCCAAAAAATTAAAAATACCAAACACTATATGAATATGAAGAGCATAGAAAAATAAAAATATGCCGAACTGCAAACCAAATTATGACTAAGGTAAACCTATACCTGGGGTAGGAAGAACATCAGGGTTTTGACAATTATGAAATTTACACGAGCAATGCAGATATACAAAATTGTGTTACTATAGGTTTTGAACAAAATATATGTGTATTATATTTCAAATAAGTATATTTGCACAATGTATTTTTGTTGATTTGCTCCACAATGTTTGTTTACTGTGGACGTCGTCAAGGAGGCGTATTCTTCATGGCTACCGCTTCATTAGCGTTGAATCGTTTTTTATTGTTTATCTAATTGTAGTAAATCACATTTTAGTAATCTAAAGTCCAACATACATAAAACGTATTAAATAACTTTAAAAAATCAATCATAACTTCTTGGACGATATTGAACCGTCTTTACCAATGATTACTATTAATTGTAGATACCAAGATAACAATTGCATATAACATATTCTAATTTAGAGCATGCTGTGATAACTTAATTCGTCCAACTCGTATTAAAAATCCTTGCAATGAAAGGTACATAGCCGGCTAATCTTCGTTTTCTACTAAGGATTTGTTAATACAGTTAAAAGCTGACTGAGAAATATTACGGTCAGGGTACTGGGCGCTATTTAGTCGCCTTTTACGACAAGCTAGCGCGACTGCGGTCTATTCTTTTCGCCACCCGGATCCCGCACGGGGCAATAGTTTTTCAAAAGTAAATCATTATTTCAGTCTTAAAAACTGAGCGTCACTCATTGCCGGTCTGTTCCTGTATTTTTATGAAACTGAATTTCTTCATATCTTGTTAAACACAAGAAGCTAATAGAAGATAGGTCCTTTTATAGTATTCATAGATATATTGTTGATGTCCTTTCAATTAACAAATCTCACTTTGCTGAGAGGCTATCCTCCAGAACCAGACATGACAGAAATCAATAAAACGGCTTCATCTACATCGAATTTAGACTTGCACCTCGAATATGACACCAACGGTTATTTCAGCAAAAAAATGAACGATTATGAATTTCAAATTATAAATTGTCCTTGCATGAGCAGTAACATTCTAGTTTCTCCCGCATATGGTGTCCATATTTCTTAATTTTTCAGATTTGTAAGAGCTGCAGTGGGCGTATTGAATATGCAAACGTCCTCTCTTTCTTTTGGATATACTTATAAGAAAAGATGAGGAGAACAAAAGTGATTGTCCACCATAGTTTGATTTCACTCCTAAGGTATCATCAGAATAAGTCATTGCTATATCCTCACCATCACACCAACTCAAGAACCTAAAAAACACAGTAGGAGGAACATAATTTTGACAATTATCTTTCGAATTTTGTTTTCGAAACTGTTTTATTTATTAAATAATATATGATTTTATTGAGAACTAAATAAAACTTGAAGTAATTTTACCCATATTTAAAAAAAACTATTCTTGTTCATTAAAATTTTCAGATAATTTTGTTTCCTTTTATAAAAACATTTGTGTTACCTCTAGATGAATAATAAGAATAAGCATGTTTAACTAGATTTCTTTTAAGGTTTCTATGTGATTCAATAAAGTTAATTGTATTGTATTTAAAAACCAATAAATACATACAAAAGAAAAAAACTACAATCTAAAAATTGTGTAAAAAATTCATGCACCTTGCAGTTCAGATTTGTGTCATGAATATTTTTTTATTAAGATAATCTTAATTTTGGACGCTAAAATATTACGATTAGGCATCTGTTTCAGTGCCTTTAAGTCAATAACGACGGTCATTTAATGTAGTTTTTTTCTTATAAAATATAATTAAACACAAAAGTTGTCATAAAGTAAAACATATGAGAGCAACGTGAAGACAGTTATATTAATTGTGTGTTTTTATTTTAGTTGTTAATGTATCTTTTTTTCTTCAAATTTTATATTTTGCAGTCCCTTTTACGAGTCAAGTACGCTAGTATTCAGATAATAATATTAAACCGTAAAATAACACCTTTTTTGAATCCGTCATCTTTGTAATGATCAGTTGCCTTTAACTTGGGTACCTTCACGAAAGGAGAAAAATAATTTTAATTGATTTTATTAGTTTCTTGAATGCATAACATGTTCTATTTGTTTTATATCTAGAGTTTGTCTTTAATACGTTAACATTGCCTCGAATAAATATTGATTGATTGATTGGGAGTGTCATACTTTTGTTGTTGATATCATGTTAAGGCGCTATTTATTCGACTAAAAACAAACGTTTAATCCCAGCTCAATTTTCCATGGTTTCCTCTCCTTTTTGCTTTTTGGTTCTTTCTATTTTACTACAGATTGATTGATTGATTAATGGTGTTTAACGCCCGAGCATTTTACTACAGATAATTGTTTCTTAATTTGTTATCATTAATGAATAGGGGCCTCAGTGGCCGGGTGGTAACAGTAGTTAGGTATTTACTATTGATAACATGCGTGTCAACACATATGTTGCGGTTTTGACTCTCACTACGGGTATGATGTACCCGACTCCAATTTTAATGCCAGTTTTTACTACTGAAGGTAAGAGGTTTCTGTGGGACTTCCGCACCTAAAACTGTACTCCTCAATATAGCTGACAAATTGTTGATATTGGCATTAAGCACCATTCAACAAAAACAAGACTTAGAGTACGATCTAAATAATAATCAACGAACCATTCAATCATTTTCTGTTGTAAAGGCAAATATATTCTCAATCATTTATAAATAGTGTTTTCTGACCTTTACCAGTTTTTTATGATAATATCGCATATAGTTTGTATTAGGATTGTCCACACTATTGTGTGACAGGATTTGTGTTACATAATGTATAATGGTTCACTTGCTTATGTAGTCAATTCTGAACTCGACAAAAAACATAAATTATGTTTTGTATTATTTGGAAATAATAAACTGTAAATATTTCTTGTTTGAATTAAAAACCATAGAACTTTTTACAAATATGAAATTAGTATTTTAAACCCAAACGTTGTGTTTTTGATATAAATTGAAATCGCTTCTTATGTTTAGTAAACTAAATTAGTAGACAGCTTTGCGCCAGCGAAACTAAAAAATAAGAAAAATTGCAAATCCTATAATATAACAAGCAACAAATAATACAACAAAACAAGCAACGCGAACCTCTGTAAACATTGGTGTGATATGTTTTTTGTCAGGAGGGGGGAGTACAATTATGAAATCGTTAAGTAAGAACATCTGCCACCGTTTGTGTATCTTATAACCCACGTTGCATTTAATTCTGAAGTGTCCATTTGTATGCTCTTTGAGTTTAATCCGCACCCCGATTTTTTCATGCTAGTGCTGGAAAAGTCTTCTAAAAAGTGTTATAAAATATATACAGATATAACTGAACTAACTAAATAACATTTTGTCATATCAATTAAATGTTGTTCTTTCAGTTGGGATGCAACAAGATCAGTATTAATTAATCTGTAGTAATTTCACACGGGCATGATTAGGTCTTGATAACGCCCGTGGGCATTCTCACGTCGTGGTATATCCTTCTCCAGTAACAATTAACGCAAACTATTTACTTTTAATTTGTATAAAATACATGAAGAAAAAAGTCATAATTTAGAAAACGTAGAGTTTATAAATAACGAAGAAATATATCACGAAGCCCACATTCAATTCATACAATGAGTGGTATTACGTTCGACATTGATAATACCTTCGGCTTTGGCTAGGCAATTATTAATGTTTCATGCAATACCAATCTCCATCCTTGGTGCAGTCAATAGATGATGACAATGCACTCCATACAAGCAACTGTTGTATAAATCAAGTTTGTATATTATGTCAATGAGTCAGTAAATAAGATTGCTTTTATTTATCAAATACATGTTTTGTATTTCAGGTATTTTCAAATTGTGTATTAATTTGTTGTCGAACTAACACCTGATTACACTAATAAAACACATAATGTAGAAGTTCATATTGTGTATATAAACGAATTTAAATGTACACATGTTTTAAACATGTCTATTTTATCTTTATTATTGTTAAGCAGCTATCTAAATGGTAAGCCAGTGACACGTCCATTAAATTAAGGGTTTGTATCCACACGGTGCTATTACGTTGTAATTCCACAGCAACAACAATTGTAGTCGAGACAACGTTATTGACTGTAGCGGAAATATATGACCTGGCTACCAAAATACCGTCTTTATACACTCCATAGCCACCACCAAAAGTGCCCGATATTAAGTAAGCAGATACAATATACACTCCTTCAATCTCAATCGTAAATTTTCCACTCTGTATGAATGAAGATACATCGCTGATTCCGACCTGTGTTCTGACTGAATCAAATCTCACAATTTGATTGGCATGACGACCATAATCTTTACTTTTACATGCGGTCAGTGCAACTAAAAATATACACAAAAAGATTTACAAAATGGTAATTAACAAAATAATGATGTTTCACACTGGTAACAGCTGGTAATATGGTATTTTAGTTCGGTATTGTTAATAGCTTAACATAAAATGACAACAATTTATTCTTAAATAGGTTAAATGGATCCACACAGCCACATTATTATACCTTAAGATTTGTAACACTTTTTGGAATTGTAGATCTTTTTTACCATAACTGGTGCGATATTTTGCCAGTTCGTACACAAAATTACCATTTCATAATACTTTTTAATAATATGACAATACCATTCCATATCATGACAAAATATCATTTGGATACTTAAATTCTTTGTCCAATTCACTTAACTATTTATTAATGGTTGAGCAATTTGAAACACTAATCTCATTGTGCCGTCATGAAATTTCAAGATAACCAAGCATTGCATGCGTATTAATATCAATTTGAATATCGCAATCCCTGTGATTAAACTTTAAATTTAAAAAATCTGACATAACCGTTAAACAAATAATGCACCCTATAAATACATACCCTGTTTTTCGTTTTTAGAAATTTGTTGTTGCATACTTGCAATGTTTGTGGTAGTTTGCAACTGCATACTCTTTAATTCTGCAATTGTTTGCTCTGACAAAACAGTGACGTTATACAATGCAAGAAAATCTTGGTTACGGGCTTGTTCGTTCACGCTTAAAGCATGTGTTTGTGAGCTAATGGCTTGCACTTGCTGTTGTAATGCATGAAGATCTTGAAGTGATTGAATGTTTTTAAGTAACTTTAAACCTTGAATCTCCTCATTTAGTTCATCTGATTTGGCTTTTATTGTATCCAGAACATGTTGCTGATAGGTAAAGTTATTATATAAAGCTTCAAACTTGTTTTGGAGCTGTGTATGGTTTTGAACAGGGACATTATATTTTTCTTCAATTAATCCACTATCACTGCAGTTTCCGATGATGTTCACTTTCTTTTCGATGGTCTCAAGTTTGTTTTGAATCTGACTTGTTAATAAGCTTAATTCTGCATCCGTATCATGCCTTATCTGTTCTATTTTGTGGTATAGGACTTCCATTTCATTTTGCTGTTGTTTCTTAGCGTCTAGAAATTCTGCTTCTGTCAGGAAACGCTGATTTGTAACAGCACTTTGCGGATCGAGAAGAAATCCACTTATAAACGATAAATATGTCAGAAGAGAAACACAGATTATCATTTTTGTTCAAAGGCTTAATAAATGATTGCTCAGTAGGTGTTTACGGTCCAGTGCTTAACAACTTTGAATTAAAAAAAATATGACAACTCAAAACAGCTCATCTAAACAAAAAAAAAGAAAAAATATGAAAATATATAGCATAATCGTACAGGCTTTATCGCCCAACCTCTGCTAAAACATCAAACATTGTTTTGACAGTTGACAGCGTATTAGTGTTATTAATTACATTATAATCCTGTCACCTCGTGCTCTCCTGGGGTGCAAATAAACATTTATTAAAGAAAATTAATATCGTCAGCTCATTTTATCTGTCCAAGTAACCAGGCAGCATAAAAATGATGACTTGATATATAAAAATATTTGCCCCACCTGTGTAGCACCTGGGGATTGGAAATGATTCAATCAATAGTTGGTCAAATAAATGATAACCAAAATAATAAAAAATGTCAGACTTATTACTGAAATACTTTCATTGGATCATTATTAGAATAATGATTCAATGAAAAGTTGAACTTTAATCTAGCCTGATTTGTAACATAGCTCTACAATTTATTATCAAAGGTAGACCTTAAAACTATAGTAAATAATAAAATAATTGATTATAAGCCATTTAACCAAAAACGCCTTTTAAGGATCTAATGTAATATCGCGGATTTTCAGCACTGTCTGACAAGACGTAATTACGCAATTTTTGTTTCCAATTGCTACTCAAAATCAGGATATTAATTTGTCGCTTTGTTATGTTGTAAAGACTCAACGATTTAGCTAAATAATTGGCGTTAAACAACTATTTAACCAAACATAAATTTGTTTTTTTTATTCGCCATTTCATAAAACATCCATATTAATGCCCATTTAATGTTAAATATACCGAGAACCACCAACTAATGAGTCTAAACAAACATTTAAATCAGCAGACTTCCACAAATCCTAGAACTTTTTTAAAAAACAAAATCAAGTTCTTTAACAATTAAATTACTCTTGTGTTGTGCATTAGTTGCTTTCGTGTGTATGCTGTGCTACATGTTTTCATGTGTATAATACTTCTTCCGGTGACAGTTTGTCCACCATTTGTTTTAAAATGGCTTGTTTATATTTCAAACTTGCAAGCAAGATTTAGTTGTTATCATTTACAAGAACAAAAAATGAGAAGGAAAAATCAACAGTTAATGGTCGAAATACAAACTATGGGTTCTATTGAGCAGAGTACAAAAAACCAATACACTGAAAAACAACAAGCTCAACAGACCATAGCCATACAACAATTAGAAAACTTGCATAAAATTTCTTACCTTAACTTGAGCATGATGATAATAGTAACGTTACACTGTTGTTGTGAGGCTGTTTTTGGTTTGGCCTTAAATTTGTAATTTGTATTTGTTTGGTCTTATATGTTCATTTGTATATTTGTTTACCACTCCATAAAAATGCATTGTATTTTTTTTACATTGATTGTTATTTATTTACTTGAAAAGAAGAAATTTGAATAATACTTTAGAAATATTAACTCCGAAATAATAATAATAAACGAGTCAGCTATAAAATTATGAACATTCATTGAGCTACAGAATCTTAGAACATTCATTTAGAAGATATTTATAAAGGACTTCGATAAATGTGAATTAGTTATAATTTGCTGGACTTTTATTCGTGCTGTTGCATTTTAAACCCGATAATAATTGTTTGGATAATTTATTACTATTGGATTTTTTCGTACAAGTAGACTTAATAAATTCAAGACTGTTTAGGAATTCAACTTATTTTGGATAAAACATTTGGAATTTGGTTTATGGATTAGACATTTTACTGTTGACACCAGTTGGAATGTAGACAGTTAATATAATATTATCCTTTATTAATTTATAAAAGCAATTTGTTAGTAAAATAAGTGTAATTAACTGTAATTTATGAAGAATTTAATTATAATTTGTATATGTCTTGTGTTGGTTAATTTAATGTTTGTTCATACCTTTTGAGCTCGCATAACGTTAAAGACAGCAGCTGAAGTGCAGCAAGCTAAGTTTGCTTTCTGAATAGTATATCTCAAATGACTTAGACAAAATTAGAAGAACGTTTACTTATTTAACTAACTAAATATACATTTGTATGCATATTTGCATAGAACGCAAAGGTCGTGGTTCACAACTTTTTTCCACCACATAAACAGTTTCTTTTACCATGAAAAAAAAAGAAATCTAACTAGTAAATATGCATGCACTTTATGTATTCGCACAAAACAATAAAAACACTGTAAAAAAGGAAAAAATATCATTAATCAATATCCCAGAAAAATATGTACAAGCAAGTCAAAGTAAAAGCTACGGGTGTAGAACAAGGGAAGGTGAAAACTTGACAATAAAACAATATAAAATAAATCGATTTAAAAAAATGCCCGTTTATCGATTGTCATTAAATTATATACATGTTCGCCAATACCATATCATTGGATTAGAAATAACTGTACAGGTTCGCCCAATACAACAACACGGAATCAACAACATATGAGGATCCACAATGGGACTAACATAAACAAATCTCGTTCTATGCATAACGGAATTTATTTTTGAAAAAGTTCGGTTTTTACCCGTAACTGAAACTGGAGGCTCGGAATTAAATATTGTCGTTTTATTGTGATTTAAAAAGCCCACACATTTCAAATGGTTTTTGAAATTATTAATATTTTTTAACGTAAGACAAGTTTGATAATCTCAAAATAATAATATTTTGTGTTGCTTGATAAACATTAAAATACCATCTGCAATGTTTTAATGAAAACACAACAGATAATTAAGTATAAATTATTGACAAATTCATTAAGACAGGTGATACCATTAGACTAAGAAATGGAACTTAAATATGACTTAAAAATCAATGATAAACACTTAAATTAAATCAATATCTACACGATCAAGAACTAGACTCCAAGAAAAAGAACGTGAACATGTTAGAGAATTAGAATTAAAAAAAGGCTAAGATCGAAATAAAACAGTTTGATAAAAAGACGAAAGAATAGAATTAGAAAAAAATATAAATTGAATAATTGTAACTTCAGAAAGCAACACAAAGTCAGAACAGTTTGATGCATCAACAAAAAATTTTAGTTCCTTAACTTTTCTGAACAAGCTGTTAATAAATATGTTCCTCAGTTGGATAAAATTTAAATTGCCAAAACCCGTTTAGTCTACTATGCTGCAAAGTATTTTAGTGTGCATGGCCGATCAATTTTCTCAGCCCTATTATCTGAACAAAGTACTGATTATGCTTTCTGTTGAAAAAGAAATTTTAAACGCTTATGAGTTTCTACCGGAAGCTTATAGGCAAAGATTTAGGTCTTGTAAAAACATTGAATCGCTAATATATGTTTAATTAGCCAAGGACAAAAGATCTGTCTGACAAAGGCATTGTGTTAATTTAGATTTAAAAACTCATTAGATGGCAGAAATAGTAAAATCTTAAGGAATGCTGATATGTTTTTCTAAACATTTGTCATAGGTCGAATGTACACTAGTCAAATTCATTTATGCAGACTTCAAAGTACTGACAACCTTGTTTACAAATATAATATCTGAACAGATCACATCGTATTCCAGTTCCGCCGTGTCCCAAGTCGGACTTTTTCTAGAAATCTGGTCACGTGATTTCTGAATGTTTTGAGGTACAGAAATGAAATGAGATACAATCAAAGCGACAATTAAATTGATGTAGGACGTCCAACAATACTGTTGAATTAAGTCGTCCTGTTGATAGCCTGGTTTGACGTTAATTGTTCGTGATAATGTGGAAGATTTTAACCACTTTATTGCAGTGGAGTTCCTTGCTGCTGATGATCCTCTACGACCTATTTGTATTTTAATAAAATAAATTGAAAATAATTGCTGACCTGATTGTAACCTGTTATTCAACAGTAGATGAGGTTACGCTGCTCAAAAAACTTTCGCTCATTACAATTCACTTTCCCAACAGGCAATCATCCAAACTCTAATTTGAAAAACATAACTTGTTGGTAGTTGATAGTTTCAACATTGAAGCATAACTTGCAAAACATACCGCACTCTAAAATAAACAATTAAAAATTGAAATCTAATTCAGATGCTGGACTTAGAATCTTTGTATTTGTATTTTGTATCAATCGCAATAACGATTGAAATCAAGTTATAACTAACTTGAGTTTTTAAGTTTTTTTATTAGGATACAAGTTTATTTCTTAGATGTCACTTTATTAACCGTGTTGGTTTATCACATATTTATATCTACACAATAGGAAACAAAATACCAGGATTTATAAGCTCTGCCTAGTTTCATAGTTATACAGAACAGCTCTCTATTAAACGTTACGCACTACAAATCCATTACTTAATATAAACTGAAGAAAAAACGATAAACAAGAAAACATTCTTATAAGTACATGAACACCTGAAATGAATAAACATGTGATATCCTGGGTTTCCTTGGTTTAGTGTAACTGACTTTTTTGCTGAAATCCGTGGTATTACTTCAAATTATATATGGTATATGAGTCTCAAATTTTATTTCATAATTACCTAATTTAGGAAGGTCGATCAAAGGAAACGACAAAATAAAAAAACGGACAAAATACACAACTAGGAAAGAATGATATTTCTTACGCAAGATAAACGACAATATACTTAATTAGTATACATGTAGTTAAAGCATATTTTATCGCCAAAAAGCAAATGGGATTGGACACAAGTAAAATTCTTACTTAGGTAGTCCTCTGCAAAATACAATTTTAAAGAAAAACAATACGAATAACTATGCGTACATAATCAATGATATAAAAAATATAAGAAATGCATAAATATGTAAATGTGAAAAAACTTATAAAAGCACAAGGTTTAGATGCCAGAAATATTTAACAGTGACCATCTTTCCTCTCTAAAGATTAATCAACAACTAGAAATTGATTTTGAGATTTTAATAAATTTGCATACTTCGTTAAATAGTTTTTTTTAGTTTTTGTCAGAAAAAGCTCAACAGCCATGCGTGAGTAGGTATGTGTCTAATGGAATTGCACCAGGTTTCCAGTCGGGACTATTTAGTAATTCGGTCTTCTGTATTTGATACAAACGGCATTTAAAGAAAAAGTGTTCGGCACCTGATATACCACTACCTCTACAATATGGGGAGGCTATTATGTTCACTTTTGTGTAGATCATAGTTTAGGAAAGGTGCAGAACATCTAAGTTAAGTGAGTATAATCTTCATTTTTCTATGACCTTATATGAAGAATAAAGATACATTGACTTTTCTTGATTTATTACACGTTTTAAATTTTGCCATAGAATCTACATTGCGAATTGATGCGTCTAGTTTATTCCACTCCTTTATTGTTGAGGGAATAAAGGACTCCCTTTTTATAGACAGTCTACATAAAGGCAGAATTATATCCTCTCCATTTTATGAGGAACAAGATCTTGTAAACAAGTAAAGGAGTTTTTATTATAAATATTATGAATCATTTGCAGTTTTCTTTCTTGTAGCGTTTCCCAACCGACTTCGTTATAACCTGTGTCATTTTTAGTACAAGTAGACAACCCAGTCACTATATTCGTGCAGACTCCACCTTAAGTTTTTTTAGTGTACCAGTTTAAACTACCGCACAGTTATTCTACACAGCTGAAGCATATTTATGAAGTGGTCTAATAAATTAAATAAAGTTATTCTTAATTATTTCGACTTACTTGGTACTTTAATTTGCGGCGGGTATTGATGTGACGTCTTCCACAAGATATAATATGTTCAAAGTGAACATTCCATTTTCCATTGCTGTTAAAGCAATGCCTTAATGCTTATGAACAGTTTTTATCTGAATAACTAGTTGTTATTGGTCGAGATGTACAATAGGGATTGCGATATTAGAAAATACCATCACTTCGGTTTTGTCTTGGTTGAAGAACATTAGCACCTTTATTGACCATTCATCCAGCTCTCTCAGAGCGTGTGCAACAAAATGTTTAACAATGTTGATATCCTTGTTTAAGTAACTAAACGAAGTGTCATCAGCAAACGGTCCCAACAAGAAAGTCATATTGCATGTCGTTAATATAAATTATAAACAGTACGAACCCCAATACTGATTCCTGTGAAATACCTACGAATACTTCCCCAGCTGTTTTCAAGACCTATTTATCGCCAAATCCGAGTGAACTACAAAACAAAAAGGTCGGTATTGTATGTATATTGTTCGTTATTCTTATTTCAGGAGACGAATAAGATACTCTCTAAATACTGATTGTGTGTTGCGTTTTATATTTTGTAACACTTCTTAGTGTCTGAACAGGGCTGATTAATTGCAGCAAAGATGTATGATCATGATGTATTGTTTCTTTCGTGATGTTTGTTTTACTTGAGATTTGGTCAGTGATGAGCGATTGGTCAAAAAGTACGGCATATTCTACCGCAATGTGTTTGCGCATGACAAATGACCAACAGCTGATAATTTCTAGTATCACTAGTCATTGTTCTACTGAGCGTTGATACAAATTTTATTGGTAGTAAAGATCAAAGGAAATTTTAATAATTTACCGATAATTTATTTTACTGTTATTTTAATATTGGATAGAATATTTTCAGTCCTTTCTTGAAAGACTTGAATTTCTACATTTTTGTCATTTGATGCTGAAATAGGACACACATGTTTGTTAAGAAGTAAACATTTCTCATCTTCATTATACACAATGTCATCACATTCGTCATGATTTATCGTATAATATAACAGAGTTGATTGGCATTCCAGATTTAATTAACATTTTCATAAATTTCCATAATGTTTTTGTATTGTTTGCGTTTTCTAAAATAATATGGTCTACATAAATTCTTTTCATTTTCTCTGCCTCTTGTAGTTCAGAATGTTATTATCAGTGTAAGGTTTTAATGCGTTTTTCCTAAGTCTATCAGATTCAATATTCAAACATCCGCATAAAGATTAACGCATTCTACAATATCCTTCAATATAAAAAGGTAATAATTATGCACATAAATTCTTCACTAAGTTCAAAATCGATATTTCCTGATTTACTACTAAGTTAATCTAATCGACAAATGGTATCCATTAAAGAGGTCGTGGTGTCAACCATTCTGTTTCTTTAAAGTAAATATAGGTGTATCTTAAGCGTTAAATTCTCCATTAAAGTTTGCGAAAAACTGCATGGATGTAGCGTTTCACTTGAGAAATGAATAGTCCGTAAGTTGGAAAGATACAATATTCCTGTCAAGAAAAGGTAAATTAAAAATGTGAATATTAAAATCATTCATTTCATAGATTTATGGACTTTTGAAAATAGCAAAATCCTGTTATTCAAATGTAAATTTCAAGAAAACGTGAAAAGCTGAACTATGCTTGCTGATAAAATGTTTAATAGCCAGATCATCCGAATATATGAATAAATGATGCAATAAGTAACTAACGTAATCATTATAGCGTTATAGTGTTTGAAATGTTACACTTTATATATTTTTATAACACAATTTTAAATCTTCAATTAAATATGATCAAACGTTTGATGAAATAAAGTCATAGATTTTGAAATAAAATATTATCTACCCATTTAGAAAATTTCTAGTAAATTTTTAGAACATTCGTTTTACCATTTGAATGACGTGATTAAATACCAAAATAGTCAATGGACGTAATCGATGCAAGGTTAATTGACAATTTGTAGTTTATTTATATTTATTAAAATGACAGGGGCTTATACAGAGTTATAGGAACATAACAATTCTGAACTACTCATTTCCAGCCATGTATCAACACCAGCCACCGCATGTTACTACGTAAATTGTATTTCGGATTGGGTAAGAGATTTCTAAAACCATTACTCATCGTAGACGTTCAAGCAGGTGCACTTCATAATAGAGAAACCTAGCTTATTCGGAATGTTACATATTGCGTTTCAGTGCGAGTTCCACCACTGAGTATGAAACACGATCATTTAATGTCATTCGCATCAAAGGCCTACCTGGACCTCTTTTAATCCTACAACCCATTGTGGGACCCTACACACCGAAAAATAGACCGACAGCTTAATTAGCTTGTAGTACAAAGCTACTTATAGTGTTGCGACCCGTGTAGATTACTGGACGGGGTTTCAATAGGCCTGGTAAACGTTTCCCATAGCCAACTGAACCCTTATTTCTTCTAAACGGGAAATCGAGTTACCCTTGACTTCGATGAATCGACATGTCACGTCTTGCCCTTTGTGAATGCGTTTCATTTTAGCTTTTCTATTAAATTATTTTTCTTTCATTGAAACTATACTGCGAATGTTATTTACCATATGATAGGCAGCTTCCTTATATAAATTGCAAAGAAGGTGGTGGATGATGCAAAAGCTTCCTCTTTAATTTTTAAAAACGAACCAGATATAGGCTACTATTAGCTTGTTTCTGAATCCTTTGTGTTTTTTATGTATTATATGTTTGCTTGTAACTATGTATTTTATTATAAAATATGTTTAAACTAAAATATTCGTGAGATTTATAGAAGCGACAGGTTTGCCGTGTGTTGTTACCCGTATTGGTGGAGAACGGGATCCTGGTAGCTGAGAGATCACTCTCTGCTGCATCCTTTATTTTGGATGAGTGGGTTTAGGGATCAACACGCCCCTTTGGCCATTAGCAAGCTTGTCATTAATCTTCTACTTTCACTTGGTCATATTTCATTAATCTTAATAACACAATTTTTAGTTGCAGGCGTTGGCTTATGTGTCAATCATGTAAACAGTTTAGAAAGGTTGTTTTGCCAGGTAACCCCTGGCACGAGGATTGCGTTATTGTGAAATTCGTCTGTTTGAGTATACCACCCTTGGAACACCTGATTCTTTCTGCTGGAGTTCCTTGGAGTCTAAGAATTGCCTCTGTTGGCGGGTTGGGGACAAGGTTGGTGAACCTCCTCCATCTCACCACGGCTTCTAGAAACCTGCATTTACCCAAACAGGTTCCCAAGAAGACAAATGACGTTTCGCTTGAAGAAGTAGTTGATGAAGATCACTAGTGAACATTTATTGTGCTGTCCCTTTGTGAATGCGTTTCATTTTAGCTTTTCTATTAAATTATTTTTCTTTCATTGAAACTATACTGCGAATGTTATTTACCATATGATAGGCAGCTTCCTTATATAAATTGCAAAGAAGGTGGTGGATGATGCAAAAGCTTCCTCTTTAATTTTTAAAAACGAACCAGATATAGGCTACTATTAGCTTGTTTCTGAATCCTTTGTGTTTTTTATGTATTATATGTTTGCTTGTAACTATGTATTTTATTATAAAATATGTTTAAACTAAAATATTCGTGAGATTTATAGAAGCGACAGGTTTGCCGTGTGTTGTTACCCGTATTGGTGGAGAACGGGATCCTGGTAGCTGAGAGATCACTCTCTGCTGCATCCTTTATTTTGGATGAGTGGGTTTAGGGATCAACACGCCCCTTTGGCCATTAGCAAGCTTGTCATTAATCTTCTACTTTCACTTGGTCATATTTCATTAATCTTAATAACACAATTTTTAGTTGCAGGCGTTGGCTTATGTGTCAATCATGTAAACAGTTTAGAAAGGTTGTTTTGCCAGGTAACCCCTGGCACGAGGATTGCGTTATTGTGAAATTCGTCTGTTTGAGTATACCACCCTTGGAACACCTGATTCTTTCTGCTGGAGTTCCTTGGAGTCTAAGAATTGCCTCTGTTGGCGGGTTGGGGACAAGGTTGGTGAACCTCCTCCATCTCACCACGGCTTCTAGAAACCTGCATTTACCCAAACAGGTTCCCAAGAAGACAAATGACGTTTCGCTTGAAGAAGTAGTTGATGAAGATCACTAGTGAACATTTATTGTGCTGTCAAGTAAAGACAAAAAACCACTTTCTCAAGTGTCTAATTTTGACATCAAGTCATCTTTAAATGGATTCTAAAGACGTAAAGACGATTTTTCTGTTTTCAAGATGTGCTAGCCTCAGCAGGATTTGGTATAAAGTTTTGATTTTGAATTTTGATGACAAAAGCTTACAACATCTTACTCATTTGGATTTTAATACTGTTTGCATTTGAGCGCGACTGATTAGACGAAACTTGCGTCTTTTATGGCATTTTATTTGCAATCACTGGGTCTATATCTGTGCTGGTAAGCTGTTAGTCCCCGAGATTATCATCCGCCCAGTAATCACACTTAACACTATTTAAATTGAAAGTTGTTTTCTATATTCAAGGTGTAGATAGTCTTAGCTGGATTTAGTATAACGCTTGAGATTTAAATTTAAGTGATAAATGCTCTACAGCATTTTAATTTTTTGGGATTTTAATATTGTTTGGTTGGTTCGTTTTTTGTACCTGTCGATGATGCTTGTCATCCAGAAAGAATCACCTTCATCATTAAATTATTTTGAACCGTTTTGTTTTTGTTTTCGAGTTGTGCTAATGTGGCACTCGTGTTGTCCCTTGTGCATTTAAATTTCTTTCCCCGAGCTTCTACTTTTGTTTACTGGCTTAGTAGTCCCAATTGAAAATTGCTTAACTCATAATGTAAACACATACATGATTAAAGAACACATGAAGATGCATATTTTAAAAATTATTCAGCGATACAAATCTCTTGTTAATTTTTGGAACAGAGTTAGTATTTTCTGAATTTCCAGTCATTTGGTAATCCATGAATTCACAGTCGTGGATCAGGAGGCTAGGATCCAAGTTCATAATAAACTTTATGAGATCCAACCACATCTGCACACATAAAATTTTATAGAGGTCGTAATAATCAGCATGAACGTTGTTTTAAAACCACCCGCAATGTGCAATGTGCGCTATGTAACATTCCATATGCCATCAAGCACGTCCTGATGGATTGTGTAGACATGGTCCACATTCGGGAAGCGTCTACACTTTAGATACGCTTTTATATCTGCTTACAAATGTTGCAGGCGACACAATTTTACAATTTTTAAAAGAAACTAATCTATATTGTAAAATTTTATACTATTTAATTTGAAATGCATACATTTTTGGTTTAATTTCCTTTTTATCTGTACATATTAGGTCACGTTTTATCATTAAGGGAGGATACTCTATAAATCAGTCTTTTAATAGTAATTTCACATACTGAAATATTGCTGGAAGTAAAACATCAATAAATAAATAAATAAATAAATCAAAAACATTCATGAATAGACAAACCACTATGAAATTCCGTCAAGGATGTAATGGCACCCATACTGGATCTTACCGCCACATTTGAACGAACTAGGTGCTGACTCTGTTACCGAACTAGATACCAACGAACACGCTCCGTTACATATTGGTTGATCGGTTAAGGTGGCGTATTAACTAAATAAGATTCCACTCAGGCAAGTTTACGAACAAACTTAGTTACTGCTTGTAGACGCTACTAACTATATGTCTATATACATGATAGTGGAATAGTGTATTAAGGTACTCGCTAAATTAACGAACAAAGTAAAAATATGGAATTATCTGCAAAGAACATTAATAAAGAACTATATTGTATGTGCTGGCATTTTGGCAATGCATACCCCATATTAAAATACTTTGCGAAGATATGTAACCCGTTATATGAAATGATGGGGGAAAATCTATTCTGGTGGAATGCAGAACAATAAATAGTTTTTATCGACTTTGCTTAAGACAGCATTTTTGACACTATTCACTAAAACGAATATTTATACTTTACACAGACGCAGTAGGAAGGTTATGTCAATCCAAAGGGGAATTGACAAGACATAGCATAAGCTTTTCGTTCACACCCCAAAACAGAGGCGCCGTTGCACTACTTGGCCGGAACTTGTGGTAATTAATCAATTCACAGTTCTGATTTGATTTAAACATATTTTATTCATGAAATACATGAATTGGATTGGATAGCAGGACCAAGCCTATATATATCCTCTCTATTCACAGTTCTGACACTATAAGTTAGGACGTTGATTCAAAATCAGGACATATCAATGTAGCCTAGCTATTGTATTTCAAAGCAACTCAGGGACAAGTGGTTACATTGATGAAGGAGTGAACCCATTATTATATTATCATAAAGAAAAGACAAAGTATCTTGATGCCAAAGATATACTTCAGAATTGGCAGTGAAAGATTTACCTTGTGATGAATGCATGTACTGTTACCGTGCACATGAAACATAGGTGAGGTGACGATTTGGGGGAAGTAGATGAAGTGGGTGGACAGTCACCTAAGAGTCTTTAAATTAATAGCGACGTATTCTTTTTGGACAACTATGGTATATTATTGGATACCTCTAATAAGAGGAGAAGAACACTAGACTGGCCATTCCTGTTGACATGTAAAACAGTCATGGAACACTGTCTATTGCAGGCACTAAGCATTTTTTATGATTTAGATAAAGAAATAACACTAATGGTATAACATGTCGCTTGACATTATGACTGTTGTACAGATATTCGAGGCGTGTAAAGAACACTGGAAGCTAATACGTAAGTTTATATACTCATTGAACCAGAACCATTTTAAATATTTGAAGGAAATTGTAAATCTATATTTATGAGACCATTTTCTTAGACATAACAAGGCAATGAGCAGACCTTGATGGTTGTTGCCCGTTAACAAAGTGGACAAAATGTATTCCTCTACCGTCAAAAACGCCGACAACTAGAGCCATTGACAATTTTTTGCACCATATTACTACTAATTTAAGATCTTTTTTAAACCATGGACAACATATTGACAATTCAATGTTAAAGGTATATATGGAAGGACCAGGCACAGTGATTTCTAAAATAACGTCTTATGTTCTTAAACTAAAATCACAGAAAATGATGTTCAAAACCAATCATTATCGTCTTAAGATATGTAGATGTTAGAGAATTCCGTCGTGGCTGAAAGAATCCAAGGCAAGAACGCAATATCATTACATGAGGGGCAAGTTTCAATCTCTATCAAGAGATGTTTCATCTAACATGTAATAATTTACTTTCGTAGGCGACGGAAGACATTGACTCATATAAATGCCCACACAGTAAATCGGTGTGTAATGAAACTCCCCAAAAGCTATAAAACAGGAAAGGAGACTAGGTAAACATGGTTTTGACGACCTGAAAGATATTTACGCATATAATAGGTCAAAATGGACTTAACCACTTGAATGATAATTGTTATTTGACTCATAGTTTATTTTAGATTGTTTAATTTTATGTGGGATTTCCCTTTTACGTTTGATTTATAGACAACATATTTGGGCAGTATATCCAGTTTTGAAAACTTAAGAGAAAAAAGATTTGTAGGAAACCGGGTGATTTATGATACAGTGATGCTTGAAAGGAAAACCGTTGCATAAGTTCGATGTAGCCTAGCTATTGTATTTCAAAGCAACTCAGGGACAAGTGGTTACATTGATGAAGGAGTGAACCCATTATTATATTATCATAAAGAAAAGACAAAGTATCTTGATGCCAAAGATATACTTCAGAATTGGCAGTGAAAGATTTACCTTGTGATGAATGCATGTACTGTTACCGTGCACATGAAACATAGGTGAGGTGACGATTTGGGGGAAGTAGATGAAGTGGGTGGACAGTCACCTAAGAGTCTTTAAATTAATAGCGACGTATTCTTTTTGGACAACTATGGTATATTATTGGATACCTCTAATAAGAGGAGAAGAACACTAGACTGGCCATTCCTGTTGACATGTAAAACAGTCATGGAACACTGTCTATTGCAGGCACTAAGCATTTTTTATGATTTAGATAAAGAAATAACACTAATGGTATAACATGTCGCTTGACATTATGACTGTTGTACAGATATTCGAGGCGTGTAAAGAACACTGGAAGCTAATACGTAAGTTTATATACTCATTGAACCAGAACCATTTTAAATATTTGAAGGAAATTGTAAATCTATATTTATGAGACCATTTTCTTAGACATAACAAGGCAATGAGCAGACCTTGATGGTTGTTGCCCGTTAACAAAGTGGACAAAATGTATTCCTCTACCGTCAAAAACGCCGACAACTAGAGCCATTGACAATTTTTTGCACCATATTACTACTAATTTAAGATCTTTTTTAAACCATGGACAACATATTGACAATTCAATGTTAAAGGTATATATGGAAGGACCAGGCACAGTGATTTCTAAAATAACGTCTTATGTTCTTAAACTAAAATCACAGAAAATGATGTTCAAAACCAATCATTATCGTCTTAAGATATGTAGATGTTAGAGAATTCCGTCGTGGCTGAAAGAATCCAAGGCAAGAACGCAATATCATTACATGAGGGGCAAGTTTCAATCTCTATCAAGAGATGTTTCATCTAACATGTAATAATTTACTTTCGTAGGCGACGGAAGACATTGACTCATATAAATGCCCACACAGTAAATCGGTGTGTAATGAAACTCCCCAAAAGCTATAAAACAGGAAAGGAGACTAGGTAAACATGGTTTTGACGACCTGAAAGATATTTACGCATATAATAGGTCAAAATGGACTTAACCACTTGAATGATAATTGTTATTTGACTCATAGTTTATTTTAGATTGTTTAATTTTATGTGGGATTTCCCTTTTTACGTTTGATTTATAGACAACATATTTGGGCAGTATATCCAGTTTTGAAAACTTAAGAGAAAAAAGATTTGTAGGAAACCGGGTGATTTATGATACAGTGATGCTTGGGAGGAAAACCGTTGCATAAGTTCGATTGCTAGTTGATTGCTGTTATGAGTGTGTTATCATCTGATATGAGTGTGTTATCATATCAAGGTGAAATGCATACCTCTCCTTTTATAATAAGCTCGTGTATGTTCTTATGTTTGGTTTTTGTTTCCCTTTATATTTTCCATTTTTTAATTTTTTTCACTGTCGCTTAATATTACTGCCTTGTAGGAATAGAAGTCCCTTCTTTTTAAGGCAGAAGGTGCAAGGGTGAAGGGTAATTACTCCTTACACTTCTGGGCTTTCCTTGTGAAGCCTCGACTGGTGCCTGCTTTGGCGAAGATAACTGGAAACTGAGAACGACGCTGCAGTTGCGCCGAGATTGGCATATGCCTGTTTACGGTGTTATTTTTGGAGTCCGTCGTAAATGCTATAGGCATAAGGTTATTAAGTGGACTAGTAAATGGTAATGTGGCATGAGACTATGATACAAGGTGAATTCATGGTCACTGCACATTTGTAACTTTAATGTTTGTTGTCTGCTTTTTAAGGGATTTGAAACCACTTCCAGCAATTCCTCGGCTACAGCTTATATATAGGCGAAATCATACCTGATGAAAACCGCTGACTTGCAATCTTTCCTCAGGAAAACTTTAACTCTCAAACTAAAATAACTTCCTTAACCACTTAGAAGTATAGAAATTGAAACTATATTTTAGCAAATTTACAAATAAACAACCGACGTTTAATTTGCGTCCCGTATTAAGAATCAGTTATCTTAAATACATTTTCGATTTCGGAAGAGGAAAACATATTGATGATAGTGGGAAGATGTTAGTACGTTTTTAATATAATAACATTTGACAGATTTATGTATCATTTTTAAATGGTATCAACCTAAAATTTTATTTTATCTTTATGATTGTAATACAATTTTCCCAACCACCAGCGCTTCCGACGTTAATATCAGAACGTGTTTGAATCCATACGGTATCTGAGGGATGTAATTCAACAGCAACAACAAGTGTGCTGGAATGATGACCCGTAACATCAGAAATGTATGAAGTGGCTACAAAATTTCCGTTTACATATACGCCAAACTGAGAACCGGTGCTGTACGCTAATATAGAGGCAGCTACAACATAAAGTCCATCAATTTCACAAGTAAACTTCCCACTTGATGTCATTGAAGATAAATCCCTTATACCGATATGTGTTCTAATGTTAACAAACTTCATGATCTCGTTAGTGTGAAGATTAGAAGTCGACAAGCACGCTGTAGTTGCAACTGTGAATATAAACACGGTCAATTAGAAATTAATTTAGATCATCAGAGATTGACGAACTTTTGTTTTTTATAAGAATATCCCTTCCTAGGCCTAAACTGTGTACATTTAGAATTTATTGAAGAGATGTTCGATTGTGTCTTTGATATTGCTACATGTGCATTTATTATTTATCTAAGCTTGCATTTCTTTTTGAAGCTTTGACAGAATACCATGTAGATTTGCAAGAAGATGTTTTTTTATATTATTTGTACGGAGTGCCTGCTTTCAAAATGTAGCGGATAACGTGTTTAGAAAGTACTGCCATGCACCATGCGAAAAAAAAGATCATTTTGAAAAGTTGTAGATGCCTAGTAAATGATACAAAAGGTAATATTAAAAGTGTCGAACCATCTTTCTATTCTCATATAACGACTCATCATTTGAGTCGTTGATTTATTGCTGTTACTTGTTTAACCATGAATTTGCTGACATTCTTGATGGATTTTAAGGTACCATTAAATCAAGCATAATACATAAATTCACACGTATGTGATAAGAAAGTGGTAAAAATCAATTTCAACTGCTTTTTCCAAAAAGTTCATTTTCGAATTAGGCTCTAGGAATGAAATATGCGTACGAAATATCACAAATTTAGAACCACTTAAATTAATAAATTAATGAAACACACCTTGCTTTAAAATTGAATAATTAGCATAAAGAAAACAAAGCTAATATGCATTGCGCAGCATTAAGGACCTGAATATTTTTATAAGCGTTTTATGTTTAATGTTCAAATGTGTCATTCAGAACCTCGTGTCTGTCTAATTGGAAGTAACGTCCAGCGTAAAATGCTTTTTGTGACAAAAGTCAAAAAGTCTAGACTTGTTGGTACAGTATGCATGAATTATATTAGGCAAGTAATTATAACTTTTTCCATTAGCATAGACACCTGTAAATTTCTGTGATTACAATGTGATTTTACATAATGGGATGACTTGCCAGTTATTAGTTTCAAATCAGATTAAATGTATTTGCAAATGTGATGTATTTATATATAAACGGATAAATTAAAAACCTACCACGCTGGCTATTTATATCAATCTGTTGTTTTATTGTGTCAATAGAAGAGTTGAAATTGGTACCAAGAGTATGCATGTTCTGAGAAAGTTCTCTGATATTGGTCTCCAATATTGACGTCTTTCCATTTACTAGATTCTGGATGTGGTTGTATATGTTGAACGTTGTTTGGTTTTGACTGTTTTTGAGTTCATTCAGGCTGGTGTCGGTCTTTGCTGCTAATTCATCAATCATTTGCCTTGACCAGACAGTGACATTGTATAATGCTAGGAAACCTTGAATACGCGCCTGTTCGCTTACACTAAGAGCATGAGTTTGGAAACTTATTGACTGAACTTCCTGTTGTAATTTATTGAAATCATGAAGCACTTGCACGTTTTTTAGCTGTTCAAGATCCTCAATTTGTCCTTGAAGTGTATGTGTTGTGTTCCGCAATATAGCCATTTCATTTTGTTGGTTGGCGAAGTTCTTTTTCAATTCCACAATAATTTTGGTCAAACACTTTGCTGTTATTACTAGTTCCATGATTGGTGAAATTTTTTTCAAATGCCGTAAGTTTGTCTTGAATTTGGGATGCAAGCAAGTTTAGTGAAACATCAGTATCATGTCTTAATTGCTCCGTTTCTTGATGTAATGCTTCCATTCTATTTTGAAGTTGTTTTTTGATGTCAAGAAATTCTGACAAAGTCAGATATTGTTTCCCTGTCTGGTTGCCGACGTTAAGTGGCTCCAAAAGAAATCCATTGATGAATGAACACAAAATGAATGTGATAACTAAACACAACATCGTTTAGTACTTGCAAGAACAGCAATACTAGTAAACTGAACTAAATTTTTATATTTATTTTAAAATTTTTATATACAACCATTTATCGTTGCTAGTTAAATATGTTACCGGTATCTGTTACTAAGATTTATCAATGTCCACCTACTTTAAATTTTGTTGTGAGAACTGTATATCTTAGTAACTTGAAAATGTGTCATTATTAATACTACGTGTCAGTAAATGCAAAGTTTTCACAGTAGTTGTTAAAAATGAAAATTACCATCTACATGTATACTATTAAAATGATTATCTCAATGCCCATCTGTTTTGATGCCATGCATTTCAAAAAGTTTTCTGACTTAGAACACCAGATGAACAAAAATTTTTGTTCGTTTCAAATATGCTCCTGGTGTAAAATGTAAAAACAATACACGCTCCTTTTATTGATTTTCCTGTTTGCATGTTTGGTATCCTCAAAAATGTCGTTCTTGTGTTTTGTAGATTTTTACATCTAACCCAAATGTCTACCATTCTTTCTTTAGTGTTTTCTAAGATATTATGATGTAACCAATTTAAATATGTGAATTTAAAACAGACGATTTACTAAAATCTGAAACAATAAATTAAAGGAAAAGCGACTAATTAATGTTTGTCTGATAGGAATTCAAACGCTGAAGATTTCGATGAGTGTGGACAAAATATTTAATATATAATCAAAACTAGTATGTGCATTGAGCCGCTACAATAGGAAACATTCTCCGTTCCTACTTGATTCTTCTTACTTTCTAGTAGACATGTGTTCCGGATATACGTAAAACATTGAAAAAATGATAAAACAACACAACTCAAAAGCCAATGTGAGAATATAAATCCGGATTCAGACAAGAAAACCCGACAAAATACATCCAAAACAAACAAACCACACACACAGAATAAATGTACTCTGAACTTAATAAAAAATGATTTACGCTCAGATTTTTTTTTCAAAATAGAAAACAATGTGTTCTGGACTTTCAGCGATATTTAAAAAAAGTTATGAAAACGCGTTAGCATACCTTTAATGGCATTCCAGATGTTTCGTTAACAAATGTCCTTTTTCTTGTACTACGGTCTAAAAAGTCTATAATTATTTTAGCGTGTGTTTTAAATATGTTATTATGGTTATTGAATTGTGTTAACGAAATTAAGAAGTTAGAACCCATAGCTTAAAGCAAATAAAATCATTTTGTCCTTGATAATTATGCATTAACTGTTTTTCGTTTGTTTTTAAATTTTATTTCTGTCACTGTTAATATTATTATTAAACACCTACTACCAACAATGTTTGTTTTTAATGATAAGGAGCCTCTGCATGTATTAAAATGCCAAATTGTGAGCGATTACTTGATTCTGGATAGTGTTGCTTATGTTAAACTTTGATGACTAGCAACGGTCTTCAGTGGGCAAATCATCAATGGAATTTTACAGATTTACAGTTTAACCCGCCTAGCAATGGTCTTCGGTAGGCAAATCATCAACTGTTTGACGTGATCAAACAGAAAATTGTACCATGTTAGAAAATCATAAACACGCGCCGCATGTATATTTATACCAATGTATATTTATACCAATATCATGAGTTTGGGAACTTCTTAATTATTGCTGACGTCAACAATTCTTGGCAATAAAAATTCATGAGGTCTCCAGCAT
The DNA here is from genome assembly GCA_944474755.1 of Limnoperna fortunei. Lineage (NCBI taxonomy): Eukaryota > Metazoa > Mollusca > Bivalvia > Mytilida > Modiolidae > Limnoperna > Limnoperna fortunei. The sequence continues at coordinate 7,319,276 of OX104121.1, read as the reverse complement.
GGTAAAAGCCATTTCGTTAAATAACGGATTTTGCTGTTTAAATAAGTCATCATACTGTTTATTTTACAAATATAGTACAGTGTTTAGGCTGTCAAGTAAAACAAAATGTGTAACCCTTTCCTGAACATTCTGTTTTCATTGTCAGTCTTTCTGTTCTTTCGGAAAATTCTATATTCGATTTTAAATTTCGGAATCCCCTCTTTCTGTTTTATTACTGCATTTGGTCTTTTCATAACGTTTACATTTTGAGAAGTGATATTTTTTAAATGCTACTGGAGGACACGAACAATGTTGATCATGATTAAATGTCACGTTTTATAAATGAATTGATAAATTATTGTATATGCATAATTTCATAGTAATTTCGATGTGGGACTATAAGTCGTAAATAGTAGAAACTGTCTGTATTAATAATTTTTGATTGTTCTTTTTTACCAGGAACAATGATCCCTGTAGTAGATTTACCACATACGGACTATAGTAACTTGGCAAATAAGTAACCACGGATTTAGTTTACTTGTTATATTGGTGTGTACACACTAATTTTACCATGACTAAGTTATCGCATAACGGATACTTACAAACTCTTAAAAGATTTGTGGTCCATCTGAGCTAAGAAAAAAAAACAATCACATAATAATTTTGAAATATTAGAATTTAGAATCGTTGTCTTAGTGTTATCCCAAACTGGGTTCACATTACAATTCACATCACATGTGACTTTTTTGTATGTACATTTTAGACATACACATTACTTTTCAATCATATAAAAGAGATGAATACAGAAGATTGTAATTTTAGGAACATGAGAGCTGTGTAAACCTGATAGGCACCAGTTTTTTCAGTTCATTTTTTGTCTCTGAATTTATGCCACTCTCTTGCATGATAAAGATCCCTTTTGTAGATTTCTAAAGGAAAAATACTCATTTAAGTCCCTACAAAAAGCTAAATTGTCGGCCTCCACCCAAATACTATATACTATTGCAGTGCCAGTCAGATTTCGTTCTCGTTGTCCCATCTACTGTTTCCGTTGATTTGTTTATGTAACTTGTTTTCGTTTTGAATATCGCTGAAATACTGCTCGATCGACGTTCAGCTGTATATTCAATCACTCATTTGTATGTCCACGCGTTTGTCTTTTAATATTGATTGTCATCTTGTATAACGTCATAGCACCTTCTTTATGCTACATTTATATCATCGCTCAAAGAAAAATATCCACCATTTTTCATACGGTGACATTTATTTTTCAGAATACGTCTATCTGTCAAAGTTCTAAAAGATTTTTCTAACAAAAAAACACATATACCAGCGAAATAATTGAGTGATTGGATGCTTGCTTAACTTCCAGTAAGCAGTAGTTCAGCTATATTCAGAACAAGAACAAGTTAGAAACAATAAAAAACTTCAGGAACGATGGACCAAAAGGCAGAAATTGATGGCCACTGAAAAAATATGGGGTGTCGAGTTAGATTCGGAAAATTTAGCCTTCTATAGAAGCTATAATTATATTACTCTAATTAAGATCTACAAATTAGTCTTAAGAGTTTTAGAAGTGTGACACTGCAAACACGTTACCCACTGTGGTCAGAGGTTAGACTTTCCGTATTTCGACCTACCCATATAACGAGACGGCATCCATATCCGCTACCTTAGGATGCGCAAAGCAGCTCTGTGGGGTGAGCACTATTAACTATAGTCACAGTCCCAGACTAGCAAATTGAGCTGCTTAGAGTAAAAGTCAGCGTGTTTTGGTGGTTTTTTTCTTAACAAATAAAAAAACTGCTAACAGCTTAAGGTCGAAATTATGCTCCAATTGTAGATTCAACAAATTTTATTTTGACATCAACAATTGTTTCCTCAAAATATTCATTTTTTTTAAAAAAATGTTTTTCCCTTTTGACAGGGCGATTTTTTTCTGTAGTAAATTTTGACCTAAATCGGAACTTAAGTACCTTAGTTGCATTATTCATAAGCTGAAAGGATTCAATATTACTGTCAATGTAGGATAAATGTATGATGTAAATATTAAACTAATTTCTTGTGTCGAAGATTTCAGTATTTTAACACATGCTATATCTCAAAGTTTGGGAAAAAACATTTCTAGTCAATTTTTAGACCATTATTTTAACATTTTCACTTTTAAATGACGTGATTAAATACAAAAAGTAGTCAATGGAAATAATCTATTAAAGGTTCAAAAAGCTAAATATCGCATGAGCCATATAAATTACAGTTTAGATTTTATATGTGTTTGTTAAAATGACGAGGAATTAAACAGTGTTATAGGAACAATTTTGAACTAATTAAATATATAACATAAGTTAATGTATATTTTCGGTGTTTTGGGGATGTTATTTATTTGATATAAATAATTAAATGTCCCTAAAATAAGAATTTACACATCAATAAACAAATAAAGGGATTTTGCAGACTTACAGGATAACTTTTAAAACGATAAATGCAATTACATTTTATGCATGTAACATCTGTACATATAATGTTGATTACGATTATTTAATATATAGATGTACTCAAAATAACAGTAAATTATTATTCATGCAATTTTATTTTTTATGAAATGGATTTTTCAAAACATTTTAAAATAATTCGTTCAACAACTTTATCGTGTATCATGTAGTGTAATCAACATACAATTGGGATACCGATGCGTGCGACATGTTTCTGTATTTCTGTAGATTTTATTTTAGACAAAAGGAGGACACAAAAGACATAATTGTTTATTTAAGCATTAAACTAGTTCGTGAACTTATTAATTTTACTTCTTGTTGTAATTTATTTAAATCCCGAAGCACTATTACGTTTTTCAACAGTTTCAGATAGTGAACTTTTCCAACTAGTTCATTTGTTGTATTTGTCATTTTCAACTGATATTGTTGCTGATTTCTAGAAATATTTTGCAATGTCACCTTGAATGTTTGCATTATTTTGTTAATGCTTGAAAGTCTGGTTGTAATTTTGAATGGTTTTTCAACAGATCTTGAAATTGAGGCTGAATGATTTTAGTGTTATTAATGCCATTTTTAGTAATATTATGTTCGAAGATATCAAGCTTGTTTAAAATCTTGGAGGGTAAGTGTGCTCATTTGCACGTATTATCCTTCTGATGTAGTAATTGATACATGTTTTGTCATAAGTTAGCCGTTTCAGTATGTACATCCTTCATCCCACTCTGCTTTTGCTTTTTATTAAACGAAAATTTGGTCACTGGAACGATAGCCTGTTATTCCTGTTTGCTGGCACTTTGAGAAAGGAATCCATTGACTCAATCAAAAATAAATACATGTCAACACTCAGAATAACATGTTGCTGTACATGCTTTAGTATGGTATAAATATAAAACCATCTCGAGTTATATATACGTGTCATCTTTTTCCAATTATAATAAATAGATATATACATCATTAGAAACATAAATATGCCACAGTGATGTCCTACTAATAATAGTTCATATTGCATTCTAAAATTAAGAATAACTTAAAATCAACTTTTTGAATCAAATGCATCTACAATCTGAATACACAATCAGCACATAAATTTCATCCCGAATGTACTGTAACACATTATTGCTTTATTAATTTATTTATTATTTTGCTTAATTCGAATATAATGATTTTCCCATATTAGCTTAGTTTGGTAAATAAGAGAACACGTTCCTAAAACAAAATTTCGTTATCGGGACATTATTAGATTTAATTGTTGTAATAGCCTTCTAATTATACATGTATTAAAAGTCTTATAAATTTTCCTCTAATACCCACAAAGACAACACACATAATAGAACTATGAAACAACGTCACCAGACGATGCAGAGACAGCAAATATATGCAATGGCGATTACAGCATTTATTAAAACAACCAACACATGGGTTCCAGAGTACTACCCAGGAACATTTTGTATATGCTGACTTATTAACGCACGCTACTGGTCTCTAACATGCTTATGTCATACATTTCAAAGTTAACAAGCTTTTATAATAATCTACTAGACTGAGTTTGAACGTGAATTAACACACATATATGTACTTAAACGAAACAATTTCAATAAAGCTGTGAGACAAATTTCTTAATGAAACAATTAATTTTATTGACAAAGCTATTATGGGTCGTGTATATTAATTCTTCTAAAAGCCATTGAAATTGTTGGCACAAAATGTCTTACTACTGCTAAAAAGTTCTTAATATGTGTTCTGCTGTCTTTCTCGAATTTTATATCCTAGACTTTGGAGTTGAAAGATCTAGTTAGAATTTTGCTATTTTCTTTAATTTCGTTTCAAAATAATTGTTATACAAATGTACGTAATGTAGACACTAGTTACGCTCAAGCTCATAACAGTAAAGGCCAATTAATTTTAATATTGGAAGAGGAAAATCGTAGAATTTAACAATAAACGTTCACATTTTGGCAATTTATGAATCATGCCCAAATAAAATGTATTTAATATTCTAGTTGAGCTTTCTATGACGTTGTAATAAAAATAATTAGGAATACAGTTGACTGTTCTTAATAATTTAAAGCAACATCCAAATATCAGTTATTAGCCACATTTTTTTATTCATATTGCACCATACCCTAAACAGTAAGTTGGTTAAGGAAGCTGATATGCACCTTTAGGCATCATAGGATTGATAGAAACGCAAAAGTCTACATTATGAAAAACTACAAAAATGTTATTCCAACAATACAATAATTGCTTAATTCGGCCTTTCAGAAACAATACAATACTGGTTTTCATAAAATTATTAACAAATCATATTCATTTGTAAACAAAATTAATTTGTCATGTGTCAAACATTTCATATAACAGAGAAATAAATTACCTACTCGAAGATTAGTTCGTGATGTTTCACGAATACGGTCAAGATTTATGTACTGAAAACTTACCTGAAATGTCCTGACATGTCCTAAATATAACACCATGTTAAATATTAAACTTATCAAAATTTGACATACAATTATTTAAACTAAAATAATATATAGTAGACATTGTTCTTATTAAGTTCAGTTTTTTCTCCGCACGAAAAACGTTGATGTGATTTTTTTTCTGTATTATTTTTTCTTGGCCGCTGCTTAAACAGCTAAGGTTTTTAAATGTCACTTTAGATTTTGTTTGTGACAATGTTAATTGAAATAGTGGTCTGATCAAAAGGTTTAAAAAAGAGAAATTGTGTCGTTACATGCTTCAACACCGCCAAGCTTGGATGCATGTTTTTCTGAGACATCGCCAGCGCAATAGATATCGCGTAGCAACCTTTTTCAAAGTCTTTGGTGAAGTTGTACGCAGCCTCGTCACATTATCTAGAAAGGGCCTGATGACCACTTATACAGGTTATGTCTTTTAAAGCATTGTGCTTATAATTCTCAAGAGCCTAAAGAAGTACTGATCAAAGGTCTTCTTCATAAGTCCCATATCCTTTGACCTTAAAACTGATATAAATTCAAATGAGAAATTAGCTGTTATGTAAGACTCAATCTTCTTATACCATTTATGTTATACTGCCATCTTTGATTCAGCGACTCAATCCATTGATAAAAAAGAATCGAAGATAGCGAGAAGTATGGTACATCTTTTAACAAACGTACACACGACACAAAAACCGAAAACTGATTGGCACGAATCCTACTATAAACGGAGTATGGTTTGAGTCCAGGTGCTCCGGAAAGGCAAGTAACTCCTGCTCCACGCGAGACAAAAGTCACATCAATCTGGTAATTAGTCGTTACCCCGGGCTGTCATTATTTGGTAAAAAGGAGCGGTTACATAAAGAAATAAATGATCATGTGTGACACTGATATTAGAATTTAAAATTTATGCTGTGTTGCAGGAATTAAAAATTTTTGGACCAATTTAATATCCATAAATTATAATGATATCTTTGGTGACATTTTATTTGCAACTACTGGATCGATGCTTCTGCTTGTGGACTTTTAGTTCCAGGATAGTATAAACAGGTCAATCATCACACTTGGATGCTAGTACGCTTTCATTGATCTAATCAGATTCTATATTTATTATGTTTATATTATTTAAAATGTTTAAACACGAAGTATGTTAAGGAGTATATTGCCATTTCACCCAATGGAACCTTGCAATGTTTTTGTTAAATCTGTCGATGAGTCTTTGTTATACAAAACGCGCGTCTGGCGTTAGTAAATTTATGACCTTGAGATTAGTTTAAATTAATGACGACACGCATTTTTTCATAGGTCGTATAAACATAATGTTAACAAGTGTAAAAACGTGGGCACTGTAACTGCCAGAAACAGCAAATTATATGTCCTATCTACTTTGCGACACTTCTAGATTTTCTACAAATTTTTTGTCAGTCCCATTTCACCCTAGAGTTTATTGGTTGTTAAATTGTTTGCGCCACAACTATAGCTTCCTTGACAGTGTGCAACTGATCAAATAAATATTCAAATCAATCATATTTTCCCTCGTACAAATATTCCATTGTATTATTTAATACCTACTAATTTAATTCCGACAAATTCATAATGTATCTAAATTACTACTCTTTTCAAAGATAAGGAATCGATTTATCAATCAATTAAACAGTCAACCAATCAACCAGTTTCAGTTGTATTCGTAATCTCCCTTTCTAAATATGTTGTCTGTATATGTTTGCCTTTGTACCTTGGCGGTCTAACTCTAAACTTTGTGTGTTATTATCTCATATATTGTTGGTACTCGACCTGTACACCTTTTTAGCTAATTTATTTTTAAACATTGTGAAAAATGAGAAATCTATAAATCTATCTAAAAGTTTTGGTAGCACTTAAACACACAATGTTCGAAACACATGTGCATTTTAACTTTATATATACAGAGTCAATTCCGTGGTTTGAAACATGAAAACGTAACCCGTTATATTATGTTCGTTATGATAATAATTATTTAATAATAAACAAATGAGATATTCTTCAAATATTTTGACATTTACATTTTTGGAACCTTCTATTGAAACATATACTTAGGTTAAGTTGAAATGATTAAAATTATAAATTATTATGTTTATCCTTTGATTTCGTTACAACAATTTTTTTGTAATAAACCAATATCCTAGCTTCTGTGGATTTTGTGTAAATTATATGATTATAGGAATCAATTTAGTCTTGTTTCTTGCATAGAAATATTCATGTTAGAGTTGGGAACATAGACGAAATACCTATTTTTCTTAAAAGAACAATTAAAGAATTAATTCAATTTTGCTTCGCTAAAGCTATAATAGAAACATTCCAGCAGCTCCGGTGTATGGTGTGCACATTTCACAACTTATACCTTATGCTAGATCCTGCGATCGATATTCTGATTTTATAGACCATTGATTTGTTCCGTTTGTCGTAACTACTTTACCATTCATCAAAACTTCTCTGGGTAAAACACTTACCGGATTTCAGTCGAGTGAAGCAAGAGTCCCTTACCTTCCAGAGCACCGGGACGTACCCCGGTTTTAGTAGGATTTGTTATGCAATTTCTGATTTTGTGTTGTGTTTCTGTTTGTTTTGTGGTTGTTTCCACTGTTGTTTAACCATGGTTTTGAATTCCGTTGACTTATCGTTTCAAAAATACTTCACGCTATCTTTGATTCGTTTTCATACAATGTTTCATATGTGTTAGATTGTTTTACTTAAATATATAGTTTCTAATTTTTAATTGAGAATTGCTTATTGGTTTTCCAATCCTTCCTGTTCATTATAGATAACCACGGACGCCCCATGTCCGCGCAAGCCTGTGAACATTACTTTTGGCTTCTTTTATGAATGATACTCATTTCACTGTTTTGCAGAAATCCACAGTTAAATAGATACATTTAATTATGGTCATTTAGAAGGTCAGTCATTTCATTATAATTCTTTCTTTATGTATTTTAATAGAGTTTGTTTTATTGCTTTCTATTTCAACACTTAGATTGCGGGTTCGTGTCTCACTGCCGTCAGGGTGTACTCGACTCCAATCTTAATTGACAAGGATTGCCAGTTTTACTAAAGAAGGTCGGGGTTTCTCTCCGGGTATTCGGGCTTCCTTCCCCAATAAAAACTGGACGCCATGATATAGCTGAAAAATTGCTGAAAGTGGCGTTAAACATCATTCAACAAACAAACAAACGAAAATATTGCTATCTAACTTTGAATTTTGTGTTTTAAAATAATTTTATGTAGATACAATAAAACGACTTACTTTAAATACACTCACAAGTCTAAATGGACAATATAAGTTTAAACAGATTTATTTGATCTTAATAATAGTAAAACAATTCTCTAATTGGAAACCCTCTGCTACATTCGATAAATAAACAATCTGTATCCACACGGTATCATTTGGGTGCAACTCCACAGCAACAACCGCTGTACTTGAGTGATAGCTATCACTTCGACTGGAAATATATGACCTGGCTACAATGTATCCGTTTTTAACCACGGCAAAGTCAGCATTGGCAGAATTTGACATCAAGGACGCGCTTATAATATACAACCCTTCAAACTCGCATGTAAATTTTCCGCTTGATATAAATGAATGTATATTGCTGATTCCGACTTGTGTTCTCACGGAGTCAAACGTCACAGTTTGATTGACTGTCAGGACGCAAAAGTCTTTACTTTTACATACAGTAGCTGCAACTAGAAATAAAGGAGATTGACGCAGGTCGTATTTAACATGACTTTAACCTTTTAATAACGCATGGTATTATACAAAATAGTATGGAAGCCCGTACGTGCCACGGAAAAAATAATTTATAACTTGTGCGCACGAGTTTCAAACTTGTACGCGCGAGTTACAAACTTGAGCGCACGAGTTTCAAATCTTGAGCGCACGAGTTTCAAATCTGTGCGCACGAGTTACTAACTTGTGCGTACAAGATTTTAAACTCGTGTGTTCAAGTTAATAACTCGTGCGCTCAAGATTTGAAACTTGTGCGCTCAAATTAGTAAATCGTGCGCACAAGTTTGAACTCTAACTCGTGCGCTCAAGTTAATAACTCGTGCGCACAAGTTTGAAACTCGTGCGCACAAGTTATAAATTATTTTTTCCGTGGCACGTACGGCTTACATAAAACTGTTATATTGTATCTCTGCTTTATTTTGTTAAACTATATGTCGAGAGACGTAAAAAATCACTACATTGAAAATAGATGCACAACATAATAACACATCTAATATACTTTTAAAACATAGTCAAATATCGTGTAAGGCGCCTGACATAGTGCACTCTACTAGCTAATAGTTTAAGTAATTCTAAAAAATATTTAAAACAGAAAGAGGAAAAAAGGACACAAACAAACAAATAAATCCTCGGCATGTGACTACAATTCAAATTTCCTGTTAGTATTTTTTGCTGAAATAAAAAACGTGGACGGTTTTTCCTTCTATTTTAGGTAACAATCATCGTTTTTGAGAAAGTCGATGATGCTGGAGTGCCCATTATAGATTATCAATACCAAGTTTGATTATAATTTGCTCTGATGTTTCAGAGCAAAATAAAATAAAATAAACGGAGGATGAATAAAGTTTAAGGCAAAAGATCAGACGAATTAATAATAAAGAGATTAGGTCCCACCAGTAGAACTCCTACTCGTCTGTATCTGCCATAACCAAATTTTCCGGTAGTTCAAATCTCATATGTTTTCTGAATTCTATCAATACCTTATATAATATACGGTATGCTTAATAACGTGCCAACCATATTTAACAAGCTGAAATGGATTAGACAAAGACTGGCAAAGATACAACTTTCAATAAACAGACATATGTCATGAGAAAGAAATAAAGTAATTGAGTGAAACCAGTGTTTCGCAAAGGTATAGCGTTTATCGTTAATATATTATTTTAGTCATATAGTATAGTGTTTAGTTTAAACAAGGTGCTTGACTTCACGTTTTGGGGTTTGAAGAATAAGGCGCTAAAATAAATGCCGCAATTATTCATGCAGACAACTTAAAATATTAGCGTTTATTATAAATTTCTTGCGGCTGCTGCTGTAATTTTTAGTTGAAAAAAAATGACAACCCATGTCATCTATTCGGGTGTTTGAAATAAATACAGAATATTTTATTTACTGCAAATTATAAAGGAAAGATTATTTCAAACTCACCAAAATATATAAAGCGCATTTCACCAAACATGCCTAAATTTTACAATAGCAATGAAATGAGCAGAAATCATTTGAACTAAAACATATAGCAACCATTAAAACTCTTGTGTTTATTAACAATTTGGAAACTTAAAATGTAATTATATCAAATAATTACAATAGTTTATTTTTAGAACAAACAGCACGGAAACATTATGCATACATACCCCTTTGATTGTTTTTAAGAATCTGTTGTTGCATAACTGTCAATGTAGAGTTGGAGGTACTCTGAATAGTCTGTATATACTGAGCTAATTTTTGAATTTTGTTTTCAAAAGTAGCATTCTGTACGATTATCATGTTCTTGATATCGTTATATATCTTTGAAGTGGTTTGGTTTTGTGCGGTTTCCAGTGTTCTGATATTGTTATTTATACTTGTGGTAATTTGAAGTTGACTATTTTTCAGCTCAGCTATAGTTCTCTCTGACGAAACTGTAGAGTTATGCAAGGCCAGTAAGTCTTTAGTTCTGGCTTGTTCCTTCTCAGATAAAGCATTTGTTTGTAAACTAATTGCATGCATTTGTTGTTGCAATGCATGAAAATCATGAAGGCATTGAACTTTCAGTACATTCAAGCTTTGAATTTCTCTGTTAAGCTCTTCCGACTTCACTTTCACCGTATTCAGTTCATGTTGCAAATGTGTATAGCTCTGTAAAAGTAAATTATATTTAGAATTATCTTCTATTAATCGATTATTGCTGCAATTCATGTTCCTGTTGACTTTGTTTTCAAGGGCCTCAAGTTTGTCGTGGATCCGAGTTGCCAATAGGATCAAAGCTCCCTCCTTGTCAATGCGCATCTGCTCCGTTTTGTTGTATATTTCCGTTTCATCCTGCTGTTGTTTCTCTGCCTCTAGTAATTTAGATTGCGTAGGTAAATAATTAATTGTAGTAGTTCTTTGAGTGTTATTAGTCAAAAGAGAATGACCGTTTATTAACGGAATATATGCAAGAAGCAAAACACACAGCATCGTTGCTCTTTTTCTGAACATGTTGAATATTTTTCTCGATTTTTTCAGCGCTATAGTGAATGAAAAATTAACTAAAATTTAACCACTACACAATAGTTCCAAACAAAAAAACCGTTTTCGAAATGTTTTATGAAGCAGTCTTAAATCGACCAACATACTAGAATACTAAATATTGACAGCTGATAACATATAGAACGTAATTAAATGACGGTGTGAATATTTTATTTACTCATAACCTTGTACTTGAATCAAGATATTATTTTGAAATCAATGAACCACAGATTTGTTTTACTACGTTATATCTTTGCAGTAACCAAGACTACTTGACAAGAATAAAGATTTCATAAATATCTAAATCGCCTATCGTTGCGAGGCAAGCGTGAAATTGATTATTGGTTGCGCAGAGTCCATACATTACAAAAAAAATTCAAAATGTGTCACAAATAGAAAAGGCATTTCGGCGTCATTATGTCGCGGTCTAGTTTAACGAGTTGATGAATACTATACTATTTTATCAGAGAAAATCTGACAAGGAAACCTATTTTTATTAAAGGTTTAACTTGTCATTTTTTACAATAAACTAATAACTTTAAAACTTTGAGATCTGAGCTATACATATTTTATGGGACCATATTGATCTGTGTAAGCAGATTTCGTTTTATTTACAGTCATCTTCCCAAACACAGAAAATTTTGTGTTATCATTATAACTAGGAAATCGTAAGATCGTATCAAAAAGATGGAAATTGTTTGGTAGTCCGTGATTGATTTTTAATGTTTTTTATGATTGGAGTTGTCCTTAAAAAGAAGTCATCCCTGACATAGAATAAACCTTTAAAAAAAATTTTCTCGAAAACAATAAGACATGCGAGCATGGGACACCACCATTGGACATGGTACCAAATAAGTCATCGACTAATATCAAGATCAAAGGTCACTTAAACTATGTTATCATAATAACTAGAAAACTGTAAAAGATAGCAGACAATAAATTGGAAAAATACTCTGATCGATAAACTGTGTTCGAGTTATTTGATTTGACATGTTTCAGTTAATTGGCTGATAACTTGAAAACGGTAGGAGATAATATATTTAACATTCATATTTAAAGTGATCAATGTGATCTGTAGGAAGAGAGCTTTAATTTAAGCCCTTTGTCAAATCATCCGTATATTTTCTGGCTTTAGACCGAAAATGGAACAAATTAATTTTTAATTGCTAACTATGGTTTGTCCCAGCAGAAGAGTAAGAATAGTTGAGATTTTAAGACAGGAGTGTAGTTTTTTTTGAAAACTTTTTGTTTCAATAGATGAGAATTCAATTTAAAACTCCAGACTGTTGTTTGGATATTAATGTCAACACTTAATTGACAGCAAGAATAATCCATGAATAGTCTCTAGCACTGCAAGGTTTATATTCAATAATGAGGGCCACGCCAAAAAGTGCGGACGCGCCCTATAGTGATCAGTCTGTCCGTCCATCCGAAGCTAATCGTGTCCGAGGTATAACTTTTTTATCTTGTAAGGTAGGCTTTTGATATATGGTATGTGGATAGATAATATCAAGGCGATGTGTCACATACCATGGTTGATGACCTTTGACCTTGACCTCAGGGTTGGCAGGGCCCAGATAGATGGATACCATCTCTCTGATATCTAGTTAAAAATATAAAGGTAAGTGCAACAAAAGGTCAACAAGTATATTCAACCATAGGACAGTGACAAAATTTATATTGGATAAAGCCGCACGATATGAAAAAAAAACTAGTAAGAACAGCATAACAAAAAAGATAATAGAACTGGGCATCTAACTAATTTATAACCCCACTGCACCAAAAACAACTGTCTCAAACCGTTTTAGTTGATTACACAAAAAGATAGTCATCTGCACATTTTCATAACTATGAAAATACTCAACTCGGGAATATTGGTTAGAAATCGTCGAATAATTCTATAATAACAAATGCACAACTTTAAACACGTGCCATCTTTTTGTTTAGTTTCAGAGATCTGTGTTGAAAATACACAAAATAGGTACCCAAATGTGTAAAGGACAGACAGACTGACACTCCCATCACTATAAACCGCCGCTTTCAAACTGGTGGCATAATGAGTACAGGAACACAATCAACACGGGATTGCACACAGACGCTCTGAAGAGTCAGCAGTACTAGATTCTAATACAGATAATAGGACACATAATTATATCAATGATAGAGTTCATTTCTGGAATAGGAAACCTACCTATGGCTCGGCATAAATGTCTGATCACATTTGGGAGATGATATTCCATAAAAATTAACCAAATCATGACAAGGACCATTAAAACATTTAAGGAGACAACTTAATGCTGGTACGAATCCCATTTTTTATTATATAATAAACAATAATATACACATTAATGATGACATTGAATGTCAAACAACAGACATCATAACAACCAACAATTTATAGGGCCTGTTTTTTCAAGACTGAAGTATCCTTTTATGAATAATCGTAAAAACAAAATTTAACAGTCGTTTTTGATAAAACAGAAACTTACAATTATTACAAACAATCTTTGTTGCCAAATAAAGAATATATATATATAACTTGCATTCCAACTATTTTTATGGATTAAAACAAGATTTACAAGATCTTTATCTATGGCAACACATTACTGTTATTTGTTACAATAAACATTTACTGAAAGACTCTTATCTGATAACTGATAATAAAGGTTACATGTTTAATAAATGTCAACTGGAGAACTCGTATAATTGTCCCTAATTAATATTCAAATGTACCCCATATTATGAAAAGTCAGCACATGTGAATTTAACATCAAGATTTTTTAAAGCTTATTAAAAGTAAACATAGGATTAGAACATTTATAAAATATTAACATTATACAATACATTCACTTGATTTCAGTCAACATTTCATGAAAATGTCTGTACAATAAAAATTTAAACCACTGATAACGTTTAGTTTAAACATTATTGATCACACAGTAACAAAATACTACTGAACTGAGCAGAATGATTTTTACAGAGAAATATGATGAATGTAACTAGTATTGTGAAAAAAAACCAGAGGTATACAATAGAAACTAATTATACATATCAATTTAAGCATTTGCTACTTCAAATCGTGTGAGGGGTAATAATCCACATGGATCATATAAGCAACTAATGAATTAGAGAAAATGCGTGAACTTCATGCATAATTATTTTTTAAACTTTCGAACATCTTATTTGTTTTAAGTTTGTGTAGATAGAGTGTAATGCTATGTCAGCAACTTTTTGAGCTATATTTTTGGAATCAAAACAAAAACCCCAAACTTTCAGCTTACCAGCAATTACTTGGCATTCCAATAATTTTTGCTTTAAGCTTCACTTATTATTCTTAAATAGATGAAACCCATGTTTGGCAATCCAAATTTTTTAACCTTGGTATCTTTGATAACAGTTTATTATCAAAATTTAATACATGAACAAAGCATGCACTCTGAGCTCACCAAACACAGACGCAAAGAGTAGCAACATCTGTCAGCTTTAAAGTAAACACTCAACTAACCTTGTGACTTAAAAATATGACACAAAAATTACATCTGAAAAAGAAAGACAAAAATAAATTGTTTATAGCTATACCTGGACACAAAGATAGTCAATCAATGTTATTTTAATTGCTTTCCTGACTTCAAAGGGGAAATAACTCAATATTCTTTCATAGTGGAATTTTTTTATTTGAAATACAAAATATCATAAATCCATCAGCATTTCTGGAAAATGAAAAATCAAAATAAATAAATAAATAATACAATGTTTACTTCAAACAACAATGATGCTCCATCATTATATACAAATAGTTTCTTTATGATTAATATCCTTAAATATTTTAGACTTATTTTCTACATACACAAATAAATTACAAGTTCTTCCAGGGTCTTCACAATAGAAAAAAAAACGGTTAACTGGACATGAATAAAACTTGTGCATTTAGAATTGACTCTTTTTGATAATGCTTTTTATTCCCCAGTAGCAGTGGATTTTTTTAAAGATCAGCCATAAAAATCATCTACATTGCCATGTATTTTAAATGGATCAGCCCATAAAAACAACTTTCAGCTACATTGCCATGTATTTTAAATGGATCAGCCCATAAAAACTTAGCTTTCAGCAACATTATCATAATCCACAAGTCTTGTAGTCATTTCCTACAAGACATGTAAAGTAAAAATGTCATATTAATTACAAGCCTATTTTTAAATCTCAATAATGGAATGAAAAAAAGAAGGGCTATTCCACTTTAGAGTCTCATGTAGGGTTGAAAGGATTAATAGGAAAAGTTTATTGTTAACTTTTAAAACCCTCTATTGACTGTTAAATGCAATAGCCCTAAAACTAATAATACTTAATAACACTTTTACTGGCACCAGTACACAAGACACCAGAAACAACTTTTAAAAATTAGCATTCCAACTTTTATATTAAACTTAGGATTAAATTAAATCAAGGAAGAGACAGATTGTACAAATATTATGTCTTTAAAAGTCTTTCCTTTTCATAACTGGTCCTGATGTCGTCTGCTACTTGGTTTCTGTAAAAAAAAAAATATTCCAGAAATCATTGTTAAGTCATATTTTATTGGTTGAATGGTAATAGTGGAAATATTTTGAGGGGTGACCATGTAGTACATCAATATATGTTTAAAAAAATAGGGTGTTCATTTATATAAAATAAAAGGCTTATAATGAAATCTCTTTGTAACAGTGGAATATGTGTGCAATTAATTCACATGTAATATCTATAAAATTGAATGAGGTTTAATTTAATCTTTGTCAAATAACTCAAAGTGCATATGACCCAATATAGTAACTGACTTAAACATTTTTTGTAGGCTTTTGGGCAGCTTAATACTCATGTTAGATTTTTGCAGTGATACATGTGTTTTTATCAGGTCTAGGCTAATATGCAAATTAATATGTCTGCAATGAATGTACAAATAAATGATATCTGGGAGTCTTATCTTTCAAGTCAGAGACATCTTTACTCAACAGTCCTTGCATTTTCTCTTTAAAGAGGAAAGTTTGGCATAGAGAAAGAAGAATCAATTTCAATGTTAACTTTTGAGTTAAATGGAAATTCTTTTAAGGTTTACTCAACAGAGGAGGGAACAATGTGTCTAATATTTAGACATATTCTTGTTAACAATATATATTGACTGCTTGAACAATCAATGAAGAAATTCTACATTTCAAACATAATCTTACGGTTTTATTAGTGCCATAGTCAAATGGAGTAGTGCGAGTTCTCCTGTTGCCAGGCGTATCTAAACCAGTCGATCTAGAAGGTGTGATGTCACCTTGTGGTCTGGATCTACTGGAGAAAACTGGTGTACTGCCTTGATTTCTAAAATATAGAAAAAAAAAGATAAAATAAACAATGGGGTTGCAAACCATTATTATTAAGGTTCTATATGGAGAATTGGACATTTTGTTTTTGATAAAGATTTTATCAAAGCAAGTATATTGTGAAACAGAGCAGAACAAAATGTCTTGTATTTCTGTTATCAGTTTATATTTTCCTACTGACTCAATAAATTTGGTGATATACAGTATACACAATATAAGGAAATTGGTTGCTGGTGTTGGCTTTCTCACTGCAAACATAAGATATCACTGTGAGAAAGCCACTACCAAAAACGAATTGCCTTATATTTTTTTTATCAGTATATATATTTTTGTGAAAGACATGTCGAAGTTAAAAAAAAATAAATACAGAATCAATCTGTTATTCTAAGAGAGCTATTTTGTCACAGTTGTCAGTGAAAAAATGTGTGCTACTATATTTAGTGTCAAATTCAATCCAGCGAAATGTGGCATAATAAAAATGGATGTTTTTTCTCAGATCCTCAGGCAAGTAAGTCATTTTTAATCAGTTATGTAATATTTTGTGATTGAGAATCTTTTATTTTACTTTAAATTATAAATTGTCAAATTTTTAAATATTTTGCTCTCTAACGACCCGTATTATTTCAAATTTATGTCCCCAACGTTTCTGCCCAATTCCGCCAATTCATGTCAGTTTCACTATTTATTGTTTTCTTTACTTTGTACTTGATATCGTTGTCATTTCTGGTAACTGTTTGGTGCCATGTTATTTTTAATTTTTAGTACTTTGCAGTGGCCAGGAGAGATACAATTTACACATCATTTATTTAGAAATTCCAATTGTAATTACATTTCATATGCGATGAGTTGTATGTTCTTGTGTAGGCTGAATTATACTGCTGTAATAATGGTGAGGTTATTTGCAAGTTCTTGTGGCAAATGAAGATGAATTTGTGATTTGTCAGATCACTTGCTGTTGATGTTTGTGCAGTTTGAAGTGTTTTGTTCAGATTATTTAAACTGTATTATTGTTGATGAAAAGTAGCTGCAAAAACGTAGTTCTGATGGTCACGAATGGAAGGCAGAGAATATTGCATGTAATTTTTGGAACCGTTAAAACTAAAAGATGCTGTAGTGTCCCTTATACATGTAGACATATTTAAATGCAAGTGCTATGAGGGAGAGAATGCTATATTTCTAGGAAAAATGTGTAATATTTGATGTTTTGTTCGTTTTCTAAGGGGGTAAGGGGCGGGGATCTATGTCATGTTTTATTGTATGTTGTTTTGTTTATTTTGAACATTCTGTCAGTTACTGTGACGTAATCATTGTTAGATTCCTCCGCAGCCTACTGACCCAATAAATTCTGCGATAAATGGCAGTATGATGTTACTGACTTTATCACCGGTACTATAGGATTAAACACCATTTTCAATGGATTTATCGGTATATCAACAAAACCAACTCACTTACAAACAAATGAAAGTCCGAAGACTTTTATGATATGTTTGTGAGTGATATGGTCGTATTGATATACCGATAAATCCATTGAAAACGGTGTTTAATCCTGATAATTCTTTAAAATTGCATTAAGGAATTAATTTATCTAACGTGTTTCTCAACTTCATATTTCTTGTGTATTTGGTAGCGGGATTGACTGAACGTATGAATATTTTGGTTTTTTTAACGTACGATTATTCCATAAACCATTTTCTAATTTTAATAAACAAAATTAAGTTTTATATAAATCTAAAACCTTATTTTCTGTATCGAACACAAGGAAAGTTTTAAATTTAACAATTCATTTATGATAATTCATCAAACAAATAATTTATAAGCTGATCGCTACTTTCGATATTGAAAGCCGCCATCTTTGCTTACGTTGGTTACGGTAACAATAGTTCGGTCAACGTCATTTATCCAAAAATAAATTAAGTCAACTTCATTTATCAAAAAATAAATTTCGTTGAAAACCTATACCGGAAGTAATCTCAACCAATGAAATAAAAGTATTTCTAAATATGCAAATCATATTAGAATTATACACACATCAAAGGGAAAATGTACAATCTGCTGATAAATGCCAATAAATTGTCACTTACTTCACTGACTTTATAGATCAAAGAGAAAATCTACAAATTCTCAATAAAAGTGTTTACCAAACATAAAAAATTACAAATGGGATTGGGCTGAAATTTCAACCTGATCTTCATTTTGTGGTACTTAACAACTGCAAAGTTTCAACAAAATCTGTGGATGTGTTTTCAAGTTATCATCTAGTAACCACCAATTGATGACCAAAAAAAGCTTGAATCAGCCCTATTGATAACTACAAATTGGATTGTGCTGAAAATCAAACTTGATTTTCATTTTATGCTATTCAATAGATGTGCAAAGTTTAAATAAAATCTGAAGACAGGTTTTCAAGTATAATCTGGAAACCACAGAGGCACTGACAGACGGACACTCATATCCATACAGAGGGTATAAAAATGACTGAATGTATTACCTTGAACTATTTCTGTTTGCCCGAGGTTCCATAAAAGAACTAGGGACTTCCTGTTCCTGTCGTAATTGTCTACCTGCAGTTGTTGTTTTGTTTGTTTTCACATCTCCTGAAAATATAATGCAAAAATATGATCAAGACTTATGGAGTTCACAGAAGTTTAACTATGATTTACCTATAACCATGGCAACAATACATTGGACAGAATTCCTCTTGAACATGTTCATGTCAGTATAATTATTCAGATAGTTATGTTTCAGTGTTAAATGCTAGGCTTAACTGTGTGTTATAAAATTCAAACAGTAGCAGATATCAAATTACTCAAATATACCAAATGCCGTAAATTTGTCAGAAAATAAAAAATTTATTTGTACGGGACTTAGAAACAGGTAGAAATGCGAGGCTATGCCCAGCATTTCTCACCTGTTTAGAGGCGAGTACAAATAACATTTTTATTTTTGACAATGATTGAATATTGTTTGTTTTTATCCTGCAACCACAAAATACACATTTTACAGAGATGAAAAATGTGCACTTCTAGTCTATTTCTTTGGCACAATTTCTAGTTATAGTTTGATGTCATAAACATAAATCGTATTCATCAACATGTCATAAACCAGAACAAAATGAATATCATAAGAAGTGAGGACAAAGGTACTATGAAACTTTGTTGGGCACAACGAAATAAAGCAAAAATTTATTCAGCTACCTTTATTGTACAGCAAATGTAATGTTTTTCAGAATAAAGAGTTCTTTCTCAAATGATTTATTTTTGTTGGCATGAATGGGGTTTTGTGCCAGTTTTTAGAATTTGTTTGGATTTATAATGGCATCCAGTGTTAATGTAGCAAATGCACCTTTTCAAAAACCATGACATTCTCAAAAGATCTGAAGAAAATTCTGAAGTGCAGTTTTGAGAGCAGAAGAACTGACAGGAACTAAAAAATACAATTTTGAAATAGGATTGATATCTATTTTGGATGAATTAATCTGTGTGTGAACAAGACCTACTCACTCACAAACTAAATGAATTCACTTTCTATGAATATTAATGAATCTGAATTATTGTGCCAAATAATTACCTCTTGCACCAGAAACTGTTGGAGTGTATCCAGGTGAATAATTCTGTCGGGAGACATTAATATTATCTTTACTTTGTTTCTTTTTAGATCCATTGATACCATTTAAATGGCCTAGAAAATCAAATTCTGGAGTAGGTTCACCATGCAGTAAATTTTCCAGTGTATTTTTAGTCCTTGCAGCACTGTCTGTTCTTTTTGGCTGACTGAGCCTTCTAGGGGACGCCACATTTTCCTCATCACTGTCATGAGTGGAAGAATATCTTCTCGTTTGTGGGACTTTCGGTTCCTTCAAATCAACACCATATTTGTGTAAAGTCTCCCGTAAATGCTTCGAAGGAGGCTCATCCTTACTAGCACTATTGCTAGTTCTGCTATTTGGTGTTGGACGATTTTGTAAAATGTCATTTACATTGGGAGGTGGTCTGTGCCTGTCTGACAATAATGATGACGACGTTTCCACATTTTGCTTTTTTGATTGTCTTCTGACAGCAGGGGAAGCAGCTCTTGGTGTCATGGAACTGGGTTCACATACTGCCTACAAAGATAAAGCTCTCATCATAATTTCATCTATCTTATAATACATGTGAATCAACTCCTCGTCCTATCATGCTTATCATGTTTTTTTAAATGTTTTTTAAAATACAGAGTCTGACAATAATGCATGTTCAGCATTCAATAATGATAAAAATTCAAATATCAAAGTAAACCTTTTTGAACTGATAGACTGGGACAATTTTTTCACAGAATTTGCCAAATGCAAAATTATATGCCATTAAATGTTATGCATAAAAAAAACCCAAGAAATAAACCTAAACACAGTGTGTATGAACCACAGAATCATTGTTGATTTACGAGTTAAATTAGTTTAAATTAAAAAAAATCTGAAAGTGGCTACATTAACCCTTTGTTCATTTAATTTAATTATTTTATTTATTTGGCCAAAGGTAGTCTTCATCTTTTAATTTCTCTACCAGGTACATAATGCAGAAATCCATTAAGCACACTGCAAAGAAAAAATTACCAGAATGTTTGTTTGTTTGTTTGAATAGTGTTTAAACGCCACTTTCAGCAATTTCTCCGCTATTTCATGGCGTCTAGTTTTTATTGGGGAGGAAGTCAAAGTACCCAGAGTGAACTCCTGACCTGCGGTAGGAAAACTGGCAATCCTTGTCAATTAAGATTGGAGTCGAGTACATCCTGCCTGCAGTGAGAATCGAGCCCGCAATCTCAGTATTGACAGACCACGTGATCAATAGTAGACGAACTACCTTGACCACTCGGCCACAGAGGCCCCAGCACCAGAATGTTTTATTTTAATGAGTATTTTAACTTTTCCTGGGAAAATATTAATGACAGAAAAATTAACCAAAAATATTTAAGACTGAATTAAGTGATGCATCTATGACAACACAAGTGTGGACACAGAAAAACGTCTCGCCTGCATTCCGCATCAGAAACGAAAATAAATTTCCTCATAAGCATTACATAAATAGCATTAAATACCTGTATACCAAATATTGTCACCATACCATGCATAGTTACAGAGGAACTGTCCTAATACAAAAACTTTAACATAGTCGCTGGACCGTGAAATTAAGATCAAGGTCAGGTGACAACTACCAAACAGAAACAGAATGTACTATTCATCAGCAACCTATATACCAAATATTGTCATCCTACCATGCTTGGTTACAGGGGAACACCAGTAACCCAAAAACTTTAACGTAGTCGCTGGACTGTGAAATTGAGGTCAAGGTCAGGTGACACCTACCAGACAGTCATGTACTATTCATCAGCAACCTATATACCAAATATTGTCATCCTACCATGCTTGGTTACAGGGGAACTGTCATCACACAAAAACTTTAACATAGTCACTGGACCGTGAAATTGAGGTCAAGGTCAGGTGACACCTACCAGACAGTCATGAACTAGTCATCAGCAACCTATACACCAAATATTGTCATCCTACTATGCGTAGTTACAGAGGAACTGCCGTAACCAAAAACTTTAACGTAGTCGCTGGACCGTGAAATTGAGGTCAAGGTCAGGTGACAGGTGACTGACTGGCAAGTACTCATCATAAGCTACCTCTGTACCAAATTTGATGGACCTAAGGCTTGGGCTTACAAATATATGAAGCAAGATGTCAAGTGTTTAGGCCGCCGCCGCCGGATTCCCATACATATGTCTAGCCTCCAGGCACTTTCGTCGCAGACGAGACAAAAACCTTTTAAATTTGTGTATATTTTAACATACTTGGTGCTGAACTAAGACATCTTGAGGGAACAGTTCGTCACAAAATTCACATGGAAGCATGAAATTACCACTATCTGGTCCATGGATGTCTACATTCTCACTGTCACTAAAAACATAATTGCAATAAATAATTGTTTATGATTAATCCAAAATAATTTAATAAAATTCATGTGTAAAATAACATCATCAGGACCTTGGATGCAACATAGAAGCGGGTCAATTGGTCAAGGTAGTTCGTCTACGATTGATCAAGTGGTCTGTTAATACTGAGGTTGTGGGTTTGAGTCTCAATGTGGACAGGGTGCAGTCGACTCCAATCTTAATTGACAAAGGATTGCCCGTTTCTTGCAAAAAGACTGGGTTTTCTCTGGGTACTCTGCCCACAGTGAGACACAAACCAGCAACCTTAGTGTTGGCAGACCACATGGTCAATAGTAGGTGACTAACTACCTTAACCACTTGGTCACCAAGGCCCAACCAGCAAACTGACCAAGTCTGCAATCTCTAGTTTTAGGAATATTTCAAAAAAAATCAAAATGTGTTAGCCCTGCATGCCCCATTATTTGTACAAACATGCTACAAAATATACATGCTGTAGCTCTAAAAATGAGGGTGAAGACAGCTGGACAAGTGATGAACCCTATTCTGCGAAATATAAATATTATAGTCCTAAAACTGTATGAGACATTTGCTGGACAGGCAATCTGAACGAAACGACAAGGGTAAATCAATACGTTCTCCCTTCCAGACTTTTTGTGGAAGGACATAAAAATGACTGGTACATTAAAAATTTCTTGCATCCACAACCTCAATAATACATATATAATATTTGATTTCTTTTTAAAACCTATAAAAGTCTTAGTTAATTTGTAACATCTCTTTTCTGAAAATGAAACAATATACAAACTCTGCCCAAAGATTCTGGACAACACCAAAGTCCAGGTTATTTATCACAGAAGGCTGTTGTCTGGTTGATTCTTGTTGTCTGTATCTATTGTCAGTACTGTGTACCAGTGATTCCTGAGCAATCCTGCCAGAACTCCAACCGGAATTGTCTTGGTTATTTACATGTGGCATTAGAGAGCTGAGAGGATCATCTGTACAATGACTCTAAAAACCCAATAAAAGACAACAATTAAGAATATAACTTTTATATGTGTCAAAGCTGTGTTAATGCCGGTTGTAATAACAAACCATAAGAGTGTTATTATCATTAAGTGTTCCTTTAATAAATCGTTGTTAAATGAACAATATTAGGTAAAATATAGTAGATGCATTAAAGATGCAACATAGGAGCTGCCCACCAGTTTGCCTGAAACATCGCTAAAAATTAGAATTCTTAAAATATTTTTCTTGAAAAAGTTACACATTTTCTTATTATTAATAAAAAGCTCTAAAATTATATTATGTTTTTAGTGACATACATTTTTATGCAAAATACGTTACAACAGACTAAGTCATCAAATATATATAGTAGCAGTCATATACATGTATATTATTAATTGATATTTTTCTGATAAATTTGATTGGTGTAAAGCCTGTCACATGACATGCTGTATTTGGTAAGGTTCTTTGAAAACGGCTGATAGAAAAGTGATGTTGCACGGTTATATTTAGAAAACATGATATTGCACGGCTATTTTTAAATAATTGGAATTCCCATTTAAACAGCCAATCAGAATGACTTCTGTCTGTTTCCGGTTTGAAAGTTAGGAAAGTATGTACATTGTGAAAAATTGCAAATATTTCAATATGTTGCATGTATTTTTGTATTTATAAATCTTTTAAATTGAAAGTTTTCATAATTTCAGATGATATTGAAATGAAATGTGATATTTTCGTACATGTGACAAAACCCACCAAAACAGTAAACTAATCAAAAGAACGTTGAACTAAATTCCTTTAAAATACTAGTATATACAGATGTGCATAAAAATATCAATTAATAATATACCAATTGTAGCCTTTAACTACGGTCGATATGAAAAATATCGACATGAGATAACATATCGACCTCCAACTTCGTTGTCGGTCGATATGTTCTCATGTCGATATTTTTTCATATCGACCTAATTTAAAGGCTATGATTGTATAATATCTCTAGATCTGGGTCTGTAGCTCTTAAGGTCAAAAATAGCCAAAGGACATGAAGAACTACTTTTCCCAAGCAAATGTACATACTGTATGTATGACAGCTAATAAATTTACACAAATGTGTGGCACGTAGCAAATACATTTACCTGATGATTGACCAAGTCATCTATGGGTATAGCTTCACCACAGAACTCACATGGTAACAGTGATATATCTGTAAAATATTATAAGATGGTTTACAAGTTTCTAAGAAGTAAGGCTTATGAAAAAATTCTTCTTGTAAACTGACTTTTCAAATTATTTATTCAAAACATAATATTACTAACTAGAGGCTCCCAGGAGCCTGTATCGCTCACCTGAACCTGAAACCAAACAACCCTTTTTTATCCAGCTTTTCTTTGCTATAAGGAATTGCCCAACACTTCTGCAAAAATCATTAATTTTGACATTTTAAGTGAAATAACTCCTATAAGGAGGATCTTTTGATGGTTAGGGGGAGAAGGGAGGTTCACTTCAAATTTTCTGTACCTGTTATACTTTTTTAACTATCAGTCGAAAACTCTCTAGACCCCCCCCCCCCCTTTTTTAAATTTTTTCTATTTTAATCCAACGTAGCTATGTAGGTAGTCAGGTGTCATGATTTAGACAATTTTGGTAGAGGACATCCTAAAGATGATGTATGCAATGTTTCAAAGCAGTCCTTTCATTGGTTTAAGAGGAGAAGATTTTTTAAAATCAAGTAAATTTGATTAAAAAAATGTTCAAGGAGAATAATTCCTAAACGGTTCATCAGACAATCTTGACCCTAAAGTCATTTTTGTAGCCCTCATAGAGCAGAACAATTAAGCAATGCTTACTTTTTCTCTAGTTCTAATAATTTTCAAGATTTTGAGGCAAAAATGTCAAAAATAATCAATTTTGACAATTAAAGGGCAATAACTCCTATAAGGAGTCATCATACAACTTCAACCCAATGGCGTGTTTCGTAGAGCTTTTGATGCAGATGAAGGCATGTCTCTTCGGTTTTCCAGTATCTGTTACACTTTTTTAAATATAAGCCAAAAACTGTATTTTACCGCCCCCCCCCCAAATCCTATTTTTAGCCATGGTGGCCATGTTGGTTAATCTGCAGCCATGGTTGGTGCAAACTTGGTTGAGGACATTTGACAGATGATGTGTACAAAGTTTCAAAGCAGTACTTTCAGTTGTTTCAGAGGAGAAGATTTTAAAAAATCAATTAAAACCGATTAAAAAAAACAGTTCAAGGGGAATAACTCTTAAACGGTTAATCAGACAATCTTGACCCTTCAGTCATTTTTGTAGCCCTCATAGAGCAAAACAATTAAGCAATGCTAACTTTTTCTCTAGTTCTAATAATTTTCAAGATTTTGAGGCAAAAATGGCAAAAATCATCAATTTTGACAATTAAAGGGCAATAACTCCTACAAGGAGTCATCATACAACTTTGACCCAATGGAGTGTTTTGTAGAGCTTTAGAAGCTGAAGAAGGAAAGTCTGTTCGGTTTTCCTGTATCTGTTATACTTTTGGAACTATAAGCAAAAAACTGTATTTTGACCCCTCTGTTCTATTTTTAGCCATGGCGGCCATGTTGGTTGGTCTGAGGCCATGATTTGGGCAAACTTGGTAGAGGGCATTTTACTGATGATGTATGCAAAGTTTCAAAGCAATCCCTTCAGTGGTTTTGGGGGAGAAGATTTTTGAAGAAAAGTTAACGACGACGACGACGGACGACAACGACTACGATGGACGCCAAGTGATGGCAATAGCTAACATGACCCTTTGGGTCAGGTGAGCTAATAAAAGTCATACTTAATTTTAATTAACTGTAAAATCCTAGTTATTTATACCATATATACTATTTCACTGTTTTAAACAGACTACTTTCTGCCATATAATCATGAATAGGCCATTTTGCATGGCTCGTAAGTTTGTAGCCGATTGGTTTATGTATTACTAGCATATATATCAAAACTTGGATTGTGCACTCGAGTCTGACTCGAGGCAAGATTTTTAATCCATCTTAATTCTTAAAAGTATTATGGCTTCCTGACCAATACCAGACAGTATGATCAAACTGACTTGATAACACAGGTGTAAAACCTCATTCAAACTATAAACAAATCTCAATTATCCACCATTCCCTCAACAAAACTCATTTTAACTTTAATTTAAACAAGCATTTTAACAACTACATGTACATGTATATAATAAGGAGTAACCTCCCCTCAAACTGAAAAATTGCTTAAGGTGGAATAAAACCTCATTCAAGCTAAAACAAACCCCTCAATTACTTACAACAAAAGTAATCATACTTGTGGATAGTATATATATGTTAAAAACTACACACGTTTATGTAATAAGGAGTAACCTCCCCTTAAACTGAAAAAATCCTTCAAAGGAAGAAATGGCTGTATTTCGTTAAACAGGAACTAGGTTAGTGACAGACCTGAAATCGAATCCCAAGTTATGGGAGGACATGCTGATGCTGCATACCAAATTTTAAGAGAATGTGATTATTAGTTGCTGAGAAAACTAGTGTTACAAAAAATTTTTCCCCGCCCACCCGCTTGACATTCACCATATTATAATGTGAAATCCGACCAAAAATTGGTAAACGTGACATGAAAACTCATTCAAACTAATCATATGTGATGAGCCTGTGAGTATGTACATGCAATAAAGAGTAAGCTCCCTTTACCTGCGAGATCTGGCTCTATATCATAACTATCTTTGACATTTCTGTCCACCATGTAGGATGGCTGTCCACCCCTTTGTACCAATGATGGCTTATCCAGCTGTTGCATGATATTTTGCAACCTGTCTTCTTCACTAAGCCCTTGTGCGAGATGCATGGCTAGCAACCTGTCATGTTCTTCCTGACTGGCACTAACACCAGTGTCCTTTCTTTGATTGGTCTTTTCTGTGAATGTTAAATAACTTATTAGTTTCAAATTTGGCAAACCAGCTTATCTTATAATAAGAGCATGTCAGCACTTTTCTAAGTAGTACGTATACTACGACATGTACTGTAGGACAAAGAAACACATTCAAACTTTGCATTGTACATGCATTAAAAGTACAAGCATATTTTTGTATACATATTATAGAAAGATAATTAGATTTTTGAAATTTTATCCTGTATGTAAGTGTAACTACTAGTACATCTAAACTTTTCTTACTGAAGCACAAGAACATTTATCCTGCATTTGATCCATACAAATGACTACTGCTACGCATCAGTCAAAGTTATTAATTAACATACAGAAAATACTGGGATGGAAATTTTACTTTATACACTCATGATAATGACTTGTATTAATTGACCCCATGTTGTTTAGATACTAGTACTAGTATACACTGTAAATGTACATCATCAATAACATATGCTGCAGCCTCCACAATGTTAATGTTATGTAACACTAAGCTATGGACATTAACCTAGAAGAGGTATGGTACCACAAAAATCTACAATAGGCATATATCATTGTATATTATTTGCACAAATAAATGACTAATGTCGGACATATACTACATTTCGTTCCAAAGTTCCCATCTATTAATAAGTTTTCATTCTTGATCAGATTCTCAATGACATTGTCGTGGCCACCACAAAAACCATGCAAACTGATATCCCCAGAATGAAAAGGATTTTACAGTATTTATTTGGTAGTATAATAAACAAAAAACTGTTTTGGAATTTGAATGTGCACACAAGAGGATTAGATAAGATAGAACTCAGACTTTACAATGTAAGCTTAGCTTTCACCAACCTCTTTGTTTGTTAACTTCTGACTTTTTGTTTGTTTTACTCTTAGTAAATTTCATTTTATCTCTCCTGGTATCATTGATGATAGGATTTGAAGTGCCACCAGCAGCGCCCGACATATCTTCTGATCGTAAAAGTCTATGCATTTCCTCAAACGTAAACGGATCATAAGAAGGTTCCATGTGATAGAGTTCATCAGGAAGTAAAACACTACTTCCCCCAGGTATGCTATTTATAGCAAAACCATTTGATGGATTTCTATTACTGCCATTGTCAGTTGTTGGTTTCTGTGTTGGATATGTACAGTTACTTTCATCGTGTTTTATTTCGTCCTTTTTCATAATAAATTGTCCACATTTGTGACATGTTTCAGTTCGTGTACCACAATATCCTAAATGTGAGTCCAATTCACTTTTTGGCATTTCTAGCTCACAATATAGACATTTCATTGGCCTTTTGGTACATTCATCTTGCTAATGAAAACGAAAGACAATATTACAAACATTTTGGAAACAAAACAGCAGTGATATCATGTGCAATAATAACAAGTGTACTGTGGACACAGAAAAATGTCTCGCCTGCAATCTGCATCAGTAACGACAAAAAATTATGTAATAAGCATTACATAAATAGCATTAAATTGTTATCATTTAAAATATACAATGCATGGTTACAGAGAAACGGACCAAATCTGATATTTGAAGGACACAAGAAAATTCTTTGTGTAAACATTCAAATATTTGGAGAAAACATGTACATTGTAGTTCCCTTGTGTACACACCCTGTCCTAAATTAGGAGAAAACATGGAGTTTCCTTTACATTTTTAACCCTAATCAGTTACACCACTTTAAACACCAATGCCTTAAGACCTGAAAATTTTTAGGAAATAAGGTTTTTCATTACAAAATTTAGTATCTTATTAAAAAAACTTAGTATATTTTATTAGCAAAGTTCTTCATCAGGAAAGTGAGTGTTTTACTTTTTTATACAAAAATAATTTATCGTGTGTATGAATGGTGTTTAATGTCACTTTCATAAATTTTCCAGCTATATAATGGCAACCAGTTATATTGGCCAAAATTGTTAATTGAACCCCTGGGTAAGTTGATTTTATGCCCTAAAGCAATGTTGATCATCATCATTTTTGTTATTTCTAATGTTAATTTGGACTATTACCTCATGTTTTTCCAGAAGATTTTTCTCAACTTGAAGTCCACATTTTGAACATGCAATTTTAGCATGTGTTTCCTGGAAGTGTTGATCCATTTCTCCCTTTGGTATTGGTTCTTTACAATGCTTACACAGAGCAATGTTTCTCATACAATGGATTTCATGCATAACAAAGTTAGCAACACTGATGTCACGCTTGCTACAATTATATGAATATAGAATTTGAAAAGCCATGAATTCAAAATTTCAGGTTGTCAGGTCAGTAAAAATCAAATACTCAGCAGATGACCAATTGTTTCGATTCAATCCATTTATTGAAGATAAGGCTATTGAAAATGTTTTGGTTTGAACATCTACATGTATTGTCAATCAATATTTTTAACAGTATGAATCCTGTAGTGGTGAAATAGTTCTATTTCCTGTTCTGTTAAATATTGGTATTAACAGAATCAGATAGAGTTAAATTTCATAAATATGGGAGATTTCTAGAAGTTTTTTTATAATGTAAACAACACCGGCTTAAGTTACATATTTTGCCTCACAAACCTTTTATTCAATACACCGGCCATGCTTGACCTTGAAGAAAAGATGTACATGTTAATAGATCAGTTTAGAATAGTTAGCTTTATAGTGTCACCTTGTTACTAGGGTAACATATTGAACTCTTTATAAATATACCTGTACATACAGTGTTTTTATACAAAGGATTGAAAATGGGCAATGGATTCTTTGGTGGAGCATGGAACACTTCTTTCCTACAACATTGGGAATATTGGATGATGGTGATGGGTTAAGGCAGTTGTGAAGATTAAATCATTATCTGCTGACAGGCCATTTTAATCATTTATTGCCGATTTAATTAAGAAAAACTACATACATGTGCATGTATATAAAAATTATTTTTTTTAAATCAACTAATGTAAATAAACTAGTACTAAATGGTTTTTGGGATGAGTGGTAGTACATTTAAAGTTGTCAAGGACCCTTTCTACCGAACACAACTTTTATATGACTTATTAAATACAAAGTTCTTTAAAATAACGAACAATATCAATATGCTATGTTTTGCAACAATCTAAACAAAGAATGTAATTTAACTTGCGATTTTAATTATTGGTATATATGTATTTTTTCATTTGCTTCGTAATGTTGATGGCATTATTTAAAATATTATTATTAAAATTACTTCTTCTAACATTCAAATTAATATGATGTCACAATAATAATTCCGACACCATATTATGCTCAACTGAAAAATATCAAACTGGAACAATGCAATTTCGTTAAGATTTCTCAATATTTTTGTTTTAAAGGTATGTAGATTCAATAAAATGACAAGAATATATGTTTATGTCAATTTTATTTGCTTAAACATACTGTTTTGGGATACTTCTACTGGATAGTGGCTGCCTTCAACACATTGAAGATAACGTCACATAGATGTGCATACAGCAAAAATTAACTAAATATACATTATTAGTTTCAAAAAACTGTATTACCAGTAAAAGCGTCCTTAGACTAGAGCCGCTTCTCACTTTTAGAACAATTGTTAGACATATTATAACTGAAATAGATTATTGCAATTGGGCTCTATGCGAATTAGAACAGGGTAAGACCTTATATTTGTCAATATTTTATACAGAGCTATATAAATACTATTATTAAAATTACTTCTTCGTTTTGCTTTAAGTTATCTAAATAAGAGTTGCATATATATGGGTCCGAGTTGTTTCAGTATACGGACTGAGTTATCCTGTATCAATTGACCCATTTCCAGTTTTACATGATTTATCGCCCTTTTCACTTCCAGTTTAAAAAACTACGACTATCATCACTAAAAGACTATGATATTGAAATAAAGATTTTGCATTTTTTGTTTTTATGCCAATTAAATTATCTAATTATCCTCATTAGTAGATGTTACTATAGCCATAGGCAACAGGTGAGTTTGAATATTTGAACATGTTTGTCACTGGTAAGCTTGTTTAATTAAGCTATAGATAAAACAGCTGGGGTTCTATTTGATTAGTATCATTAGTATCATTAGTAGATGTTACTATAGCCATAGGCAACAGGTGAGTTTGAATATTTGAACATGTTTGTCACGGTAGCAGGTCGTTCCGTCCCCAAGTCGATCCGGCCCCAGTCGGTTCGGCCCCAGACGATCCGTCCCCTAGTCGATCCGTCCCCTATTTGTTGGTCGATCCGTCCCCAATAAAAAATGTATAAGTATATTACTACATTTAATTTTATTTTAACTGTTTTTAAGTGTAAAAAGTGAAAAAGTGTTGATTAAAGTTAGTTTAATAATTAAATAAACAAAATATGGTATGGTTTTTAATTATATTTAATTGTGTTGTAATTGATTTTAATTGGAAATTGTTAAAGTTTTAATTAAAATAAGTTAAATAATTAAATAAACAAAATATAGTGTTTTTAATTAATTAAATGATGATAACATTTCTGATCAGTGCACATAGGCGTAATTACCCTTTGATTATTTTTAAATTGTTTGCATAACAACTGTAGGCTATGCTTTGTATGATTTACTCTGCATCCAAGCTGACTTTAACATCAAAGGTTACATAAATACGACAATTTATTGATGCTTAACATCAAAAATTTTAAAGAAAACATTCATTGAGATCAAAGAATTTCTCAAAGAGAAAATATTAATTGGGATTCCATATCGTTGGATATATAAAATGAGCCACAAGCAGACCCAGTACCGGAGCCAGAACTAGACCCAGTACCGGAGCCAGAACTAGACCCAGTGTCAAAAAGATTAATACTTAATAACAATTACAATTTAATTAAACGTACACATAAAACCATACTGTAGTTGAAGAAGTATCAATACGTAAAAATCATCCTTAATCATGTAAACATATTCGCATGCATAATCGGCATAATTAAAAATACGGCTTTTCTATTATACATGTATTTATATCTACCTGCTTTATTTATTTAACCTACCTTTGGTTCTACAATTACATGTCCACATAATGAAAAAAGTCTTTATTTAATCTGATATTCTTCAGAAGACTTTAAAAACTTTCTCTGTATCATGGTCACAAAATTGGCATGCATACTCGGCATTCAAAATAGTGAATTCCAGTGTAATACCTTATTTACCATACTTAGAAATACTACTTATGAATGGTTTTTTTTATATTTTACCAACCTTCTTTATTTATTTTACCTACCTTTGGTTTTACTGGGGCCGGATCGACCTGGGGACGGAACGACCAGGGGACGAATCGACCTGGGACGTATCGACTTGGGGACGGATCGACTAGGGGACGGATTGTTTTGGGGACGGATCGTCTAGCATTCGTTTGTCACTGGTAAGCTTGTTTAATTAAGCTATAAAACAGCTGGGGTTACCTTTGATTAGCATCAGGTAAATGGGGTAATAAACATTATGGATAATTAATTAACAATCAGGTTTACACAAGCATGGGGTTTTAATAACATCTTCAATTAGATTTTGACATCTGTAATTAACATAAAGCATTAAAATTTATCAAAGGTAATTGTCCATTCCATAAGTTTTCAATATAGAACAAACTGCGGCTACCGGAAGTGGACACTAGGTGGCGATTTTAAAATTGGGAAAGTCGTCAATTCATTGCCATGGGAAATGCATGTAAACCTTTTTTGTTTAAACATGTATTTCCTGCTATTTATCAACTGAAAATGTTTTGAATTAACTGAAATCGAGTTAATAATAATTAAATATAACTACCAGTTTTTGCATAGTTTTGTTTCCACACTTGTCTCTTCAGCCATGTTTTAGGTGTGACTCAATAACGAAACTGAAAGTTGCCTGTTCTGAATATATTGTTTGAATGACTCACTTAAATTCAATAAAATAAACAATAGTTTGGAAATAAACTGTCACTCTTAAAACATATAATAAACATTGGACTCAAGCTGCTTGAAATTAGGACGCTGAAATATGATGTCGTGACTCTGTAAGGCATGACAATTTCAAGTTTTTTTCCTCTGTTTGTGTTCTGTCTTGTCAACAAAATATTTTTGACAGCACATATTGGAAATGTTAAGAAGTAAATAATTGGTCAAGAAGTTACAGATGTCGGTTTTCATTGGTAGTTATCCTTGTGGAAATTCTCTATTTATACTACTTCCGGTTTTGCCGGTTACCTGCACGTGGGTAATTTTTCCACGGTCATTTGTTGTTATTCTGTGTTTTCAAGACTTTAGCAAAATGGCAACATCTTTAAATGAAGCGCAGTTAAAACTAGTGACTGACTTGGAGTTAGAAATGATGGCTGATATGTATAATAGGTGAAATCCTTTAACTAAAATCCAATTATCGACTTGTTTCATCAGCCCAATGGCAATGGCCCCACACTTTTTATAATCTACAATTTGACCTTTCCTTCTTCATGTAAATTAGACAATCTGGGAGGAGGGCTTCATTTGCTGAGTGATTAAGGTAGTTAGTCATCTACTATTGATCACGTGTGCCGGTCGAGTCTTGCAGGGGACTGGTCAACGGGTGTTGACAATGATCGGATTTCCTGCCTTAGGTTTGGGTTTTCACATGGTACTCCGACTTTCACCACACCCCAACCCTTTTAAAACTGCAATCTTAATTGACAGCTGTACTTGTGCAGATCGATGATTTTCTGCCGAATAAAAACTAGATGCCATGAGAGAGAGAGAGATATTTGCTTGACATCCAGCAAGCAGTATTTCGGCTATATTCAGTATGAGAACAAGTTAACAAACAATAATCCATTCGGAAAAGATGAAACAAAGGATAGGGGAGAAAAATTTAGGCTTAAGCCTTGTACTATCGATATCAATAAAAGAGGTCTTAAAAAATAAAGCGTGATAATTTGAAGAACATACAACGGTAGCTTAATAATCACTTTATTTTATATCTAAACGGTAATTGGAAGTCTAGGGTCTTGTGCTGGGCTGGGATGCTCTGTAGGTTAAGTACTGTGAACCAACATAGTATGGTCCAGTGATAAATTGAGGAAAGTGGCATAAAAATAAAAATGTCTTGATGACTCGTTTTCTGTAACGTTTAGATTGATTACAGATGAATGTCTTTTTGTTCCTCAAAATATTATCCCATCATCCCATGAGGACTATGACAGGGAGTACCATTTACATTATTATTCATAGCACACAAATACACTTTCAAACCTGAAACATGAGAAAGTATATTTGTCTTACGATAAAATGGATGCCATAAATTACTTGTACTAGTAGCATGAATGAATAAGTGCCTAATCACATCAATCACATTAATTAATAAATGGTGATAGCAAGGAGGGCCGATATTGGACCAATCAAGTAAAAAGCTGATATTTGAAGGTCATGCTATTGTTTTGCAGTGAAAGTCAAAATAAAATTTGACATTCATGAACATGTAATTAAGGCAGAGTTTTTCTACTAATTATTGGTTCTAATTGTAGTTGGTTATTGCATGACTTATTTTCCCTTGAGTTTAACAGGCACACGTGACCATTCATTATCAAAGTGTTTTAATTTAGAGCATACACCAATTGTCTCTTGTTTATTCCTTAAAAGATCAAAGGAAAAATCTTGATTCATGTTGCAGTTTAATTAAAATCTAGGATTTTAAAGTTTTTATCCTCCCAATTTCCACAGCATTAGCTTAGTCCCTCTCATAAAATTTTTTAATGTTTTGTTGATCAGAATAGAAAGTCTATTTAAACCTATTAAGAGAATGTTATATTGCCCCAAGAAGAAAAATGCTCCCACTTTTACAAAAATTACAATATCACCCCTTAAAAAACCCCAAATTACCAAATTATTCAATTCCTCCAATCAAAATCACCACTTAGATGTAAAATCTACATAATTAAAAAAAAAGATGTTAAATTTGGTTGTAATAAATTTCTGTACTGGGGTGATTTTGTTCTAAAACAAGGGATATTTTTTCGTGTGCCATTTCTGACCATTACCTCTCGATACTGATTATAGAATAATTAATACTATCCTCTTTGATAGGCGTCACCTATATGTAGACAGTTTTATTACATACAGTACAAATCATTACACTTGCAACACCAGACTCCATGTAATTTTTTCAGTGACCTTTAGTAATAAATCATTTAAAAACACATGTAATTGTACCATTCATTACATGTAAAGTTTGAAGTAAGATAAGGCAGTATTACATGTGAACAGTAGAAATATTTTATGGCTATCTACATTCTTATCAGTTTTATGGAAGTGGTTTTATAATAAAACTTTCAGTAACCACTTGTTAATGAATCATCAGATAAGATGAGATGTACCCTGTAATAGCAGTAGAAAATAATGTTTATATTCTTTAACAGCTGTATTAAGTTTCTTCTGCAATAATGAATAAATAAATTGAAACTAATCATCACTGTTTCTTTTTTAATTGTATTTTTTGTCCCTCCTCAGTGTTACTGAAGTTGAAAAATATGCAAGGGAATCTGTCTTTAACAGTGTTGGTCGCTTTAAAACTTTGTTCCACAGTACTTTTAAGCACCTAAGGTACTGAGGTGATAACAAAAACATGGAACTTGGCCATTATCACTTAAATGTTCTATTTTGAATGTTTATTCAAGATACTAAAGTTTTGGAAAATAGTTGCTGATAATTAATACCTGTACAGTGATCAGCTGAAGTGAGATCAATAAAAAATGACCAGTACCAATTAATCACATCGATTCATTAACTATCCTGATTAATTTATCAATACAACTGTATGCTAACATTTATGCAAAAATTAACAAGATGGATAATTTACTTTTTTTAAACATAAAATTTAGACCATAATATTGAAAAGTTGAATAGATTTTTTTTTAAATCTATTATTTATGTCATATAAATAAATTTTGCGAGAATACTGACTTTTGATTGGCTGGAAAATATTTTCTATCAGAGGATGGAAAACAATTTGATCGTCATGGAGACAGGAGCCATTTGACGTCATATATTACTCCATGGGAAACTAACAGTTTTTGTGTTGAGCTCTTTTTAAAAAAATGTCTAGTTACAAAAATAAAATTTTTGAGTTTATTCTATTGTTTGAATTTATTTATAAGTATTAACTACAAAAATTTTTTTTTTCTCCATCAAGGGATAACAAAATTTCTGTTTTGCACATAATTTTTGTAGTTAATCATTAAATATTATATAATTATATAATAAATATTTATAATAAATTATCAAAATGGTGTTGATTTGAAAATCTAGGGTGCAAAAATCTTATCTCCCCTTTTTATTAACAGTATCATCTTTGGTATTGAATCAATCTAATTAAAATTTAATCTTTCACAAGCTCCCCCCCCCCCCCCCAGTTTTTGTTATTGTGGATGTTAAGGGACAATAACAAAAAGGGGAGCTTGTGAAAGATTTAATTTTAATAAGATTGGTATTGAATGTAAAATAAAGATTTTCATAATAATTACATCTTTTTGATATCAACAAAACAGGGGTGGAGTTAAGTGCTTTTTGTTCCATTACAACTTGGAAATTAGTCAACTAGAATGCCAAACAGTCATTTTAATATTCTGAATAAATGTTACTGCAATCAAGGATTGACAGAAACAGAATTGACAAATAGACCAACATTTAAAATCTCAGTTAATTTTACAAAGCAGACTTATGTAGTTTTGGAGTTTAAACTATATTACACTGTAAAACACTGAAATTGTCTTTATTTAATAAAATTGACAGGACAATCATTATACATCATTTGTACATCTTTGTTATTAATTTCAAATGTTCCTATATACATGCATACAATTCCATGGTATGGTAAGAACTAACATGAAATAAGTATCATTTTCACGTATTTCCTTTTTAAGTATTGAGGCATTAAATAATGCTTAAAGATGTATATATGGAAAATTGAATGACTGAACTATTCATTTAACACTGATCAATATCTTCAGCTTTCAAACTATACCTTACTGACCTCAATAGCCCCATCCCATGCAATGCAATTACTGAAACAAAGTTTATTTTACCCAACTTTGGGTTTGCTTTTAGTAGAAACAATTTCTTTATTTCTCACATTGCTACAGTTGCAATTTTGAACTGTGCAGAAGTCCAATGACTTATAATCTAATACATAATTTTGAACAACATTTTCCCATAATTAAGTCTTATAGTCCCACAAATCACCAAGATTACTGTCTATTATTACCAAATTAAATTAACCCTTCCCCACCATCATTTTTAGGTCACACACAACATTTATAATAACATGCATGATTTTTTATTCCCCCATATTTTTACTTTTACAGTCTTCAATGTACTAATATCATCAGTTTATTTTCTCTTTCATACACAACATATTTTTTATGTTGATCATTCTGCATTAACAAAATGTTGAAAGTTCTTGAAACTAAATATTGTACTGAATGTTTAATATGAGTCTGTCCATATTCTAACCAGTTTTTAGTTACTTTTACTGCCACTTGAACAGACATCTTGGTTTTTGTTATCAATGGTTTTGTAGTATCACTATGGAGTATGGACAAGTTAAAGATGTCTGAAACATTAACATATCTGAAAAGGTCATTGGTCAATAAACACTTCTTTGTTCTGTCAAAAATGATATTAAACAAACACTGTCACAACTAAGATTATTCAAGTAAATCTTAATAAATGCCTAAATGATTAAGCTAATTAAACCATGTTAAGGATGCTGAAAAAATGCTGAGATAATAGGACATTTTTTTATGTATAGAAAGAGAAAAACTGCCTTTTACATGAGTTTAGTACATTTTTATAGTAGTTACCTATATCTCAGTCTTTAAGCAAATAGAAGTTGGGGTATATTTTATGCATAGATTCTGCAAATATAGCTTGTATATTTTCTTTTATAAATTTAAAAAAAAAATGTGGCATATGCTTTTTTTATGAAGACAGTTTGGCCCATCATCCAAAGTCAAGGGTTCTGAGTCCATGTGTATGAACCCCGGAATTGTGAGGATGAGCTTTGCCAATGGTGTATTATAGAGGACCACATAAATACAATACATATTGTTATCAGTGGAGTTTATTCAATGGGTACTTTAAATCTGACAGGGAAAATCAAACATTCATTAATTTTGATGTAAAAAAACTTGAACACCCTTATGAAATTATATATGCTATACTTACTGGTGACACTCTTAGTAAGATTTTTTTGTTTGAATGGTATTATAACGACACTTTCAGCAATTTTTCAGCTTTATCATGGCGTTCAGTTTTTATTGGGGTAGGAAGTCGGAGAACACGGAGAGAACCCCAACCTGCAAAGGAAAACTTGCAATCCTTGTCAGTTACGATTGGAGTTGAGTACACCCTGCCCGCAGTGAGAATCGAACCCGCGATCATGTGATCAATAGTAGACGAACTACCTTAACCAATCGGCCACCGAGGCCCCCTCTTAGTAAGAGCAAGTTGTTATTGCAACAATTAATGTAAATGACTTCTAAAGAAAAATTTCTATTTTATTTGATCTATTGTATATGCATAGATTTTTTTGCCATATCCCTTAATTCCATATCTTGATGGCACTCATATGTTTTCATTAAAACAAAATAAATTGGTTTTCCATAAAAAACAAACACTTTTCCAATGAATTTTACTGGATATTACTGACTGCTCCCATGACCTCTACTTACCATACATGGCAGGGGCGTAGCTAGACTAGTTACAATGTGGATTCACAAAGAACTAGTGGGGTCCGGGTATGCACCCCGGAATATTTTTGAAAACAATGGTGCAATTTGGTGCAATTTGGAGAATTCTAAAGTGGTTTATTTAGAACTGAAATGGACAGTTTATTGATTACAGGGATAGATTGCAATTTTGTTCTTAAAATAATGTGGATTCAGCCGTGTACTCGCGTATAGGCAGCTACGCCCCTGCATGGTGACTAGTACTATATAGTCGGCTAAAAGCTCTACAGAGCTTATGTTTATATTTGTTGTAAAATCTTACTTTCAATAAAACTTGTATGCTAATGCTTTATATATAAGTATGAGCAGCTCTCTCCAGGAGTGGGGTGGGGCCTGTACAGTAATGATACAGAAAGCGTAACTATAGATCATAAAAAATTTCAGCAGATATTTTGTGAAATTTAATGACAAATTTTTCATTTTTCATCTGTTTCAATCTTATTATTTGAAAACATTGTAAACTAGATTGTGAAATTTTTCTTCAAAACATTGTATAGACAATTTATCTTCAAACGATACATATCAAATAATACTGTTCAGTTTATTTTGGTTCAGAATTGCATAACAATTCCTCCCTACAATCAATGTAGGTTCATGTAAATTTCATAAGGAGGAATTTTGTTTTTGAAATAGGAAAATTAATAAATGGATGATTGATTTCTCCGGACTAATTTAAAGCTCCAATAGAACAAACTGCAGAGAGAACAATATCTATTGTATTTAAACAATAGGACAGTTCATCTTCCTAAAATCTACATACCCTGAGCAAAACCAACTTATACTCAGGAAAGGTTTCATGTGGTCCGCTATAAATAAATTTGAGCTGAAGTATGTATCTGCTCTCTCTTCCCACAGAGGTATTAATGTTAATTTTGAAATATTTGTGTTTGGATGACTTAGTAAAGTAACGAAGTCTATGTAAACACCTTTGTATGATTGTGTTTGTCTAGCCTGCGACGATAGTCACTGGAGGCGAAACATATATATGGGATTCCAGCAGCAGCAGCGTGAACACTTAAAATTTTGCTTTATATCTTTGTAAGCTTAAACCCTAAGTACATCAAATTTGGTCCAGTGGTAGCTTATGATGAGTACTTGACAGTCAGTCACCTACCACCTGACATTGACCTCAATTTCACAACCTACATTAAAGTTTTTGGATTAAGGCAGTTCCTCTGTAACCATACATGGTAGGATGACAATATTTAGTATACAGTGTACATATAGAAGCTGGACACACTATGCCAATTAAAGAATTATACACATACGGTAATTAAATTTTGACTGTCAGTTATATGTAATACAATTGGGCATCTACCGGGTATTGGGACATAAGCTCAATTGGCCTAAATCAAAAACTACAAATGGGATTGTGATAAAAATTACACTTGATCTTCATTTTATAGTACTTAACAGCTGTGCAAATGTAAGCAAATACTTGGACACGTTTTCAAGAGGAAACCATGGGGAAGTCCAACGGATGGACATACACTTATCAAAACGGACCTCACCACTTTGTAAGGCAGAGTATAAAAAACATAAACACATTATATTTTAAAAATTATTATTGAGCTATCTCCTTCTTATATGTATGATCTAGTTACATAAAGACAGCATGAGTATGACTTGAGGCAAATCAGGCTAAAATATATTTCTCCTTAGTGCAGGACAGTCTCTTATCATTATTTTATTATACCATCCACAAACTTGTTTGGGGGTATATAGGAATCACCCTGTCTGTCTCTCTGTCTATCCGTCTGTGCACATCCCTTTTAAGCGCTTCTCCTAAACTGCCTGACAGATTTTAATGAAACTTTACATGAAGGAAGTACATCATATGTAGTTGTGCATGAAGAATTTACGTGTCGGATATTATTCAGGGGAGATAATTGGACTAAGACTTTATAAATATAGTACTTAGTAGGAGACTTCGTAAGCGCAACTTCTCCTAAACCATTTGACAGATTTTGATGAAACTTTACATGAAGGAAGTATATCATATGTAGATGTGCATGAAGCATTTTTCGTTGCCATCGGATATTATTCAGGGGAGTGAATTGGACTTGAAAGCGAAGCGGGGGTATCCCTTTGTGAGCGTGCTTACAGTCCACACTTGTTCCATCTGTAAACAGACTATGGAACTGTTTAACCTTTGAGGCAAGAAAATGACATGTCTGTAAATTAGTATTGTTAAACTTAATAAAGTTTATAAACCTAAAAAAGAACTCTTTAAATATTTTGATTGTCGAACAAGAAAACTTAACATTATCCATTGTCAGTTGTATAATGAAGCTAGTTAACTAAATTATCTTTTGTTAAATAAATTTGTTGGTTGATAACCCATCTTGCCCAAATTGCATGTGTAAATGAAAAGACAACCAACAGTTTTTTTGGTTGCCTAGCATATTATATTATTCTACTTTTTGGAATAACTATAATGAAATGATCAAATTGAACATATAATTGAATGAAAAACTCTCTTATAGTGACAATTACAATCTTAAATAGTAAAAGTTGTCATAAGTATATCAAACAATCTGGAAGATTAACTTATTGTTATAAATTAGCATACTTTCCCACAACTTTTTTTAAAACCTTTTACTATACATCTTTCTTTCAAAAACACATTTTTTTCTCGAGCTTCCCTCAGTTTAATTCTTATTCATGTAAAATCTGTCAATCTCTCTTATTGAGGTGCAAGTCCCTTAATAGTCTTACACATAAATGTACATGTAGTATTTACAGTCTATTCAATATTTACATAATGGTGTACATAAAAATTAAACAATTTACAATGACAATTGATGTGTCTATATCTTGTGTATTGTTTTATTTTGTCAGTACATACTATTATTGTACCCCATAATGGGGGTGGGGGGGGGGGGGGCTTACATATTCTTGGCTTGTTGCTCTCTCAAAAGATTCAATTGGCTTAAATCAAATCAAATTAAATTAATTACATACATGTAAATCAAATAAATGGGAAAACTAAATTGCTGCTGCACTTGAAACCTTTTTTAGTAACACATTTATTTAACACATACAATAGAGTAATAAGTAAGAACAAAAAGAATGCATTTGTAACATGAATCCTTTTAACATATTTGTTCAACACATACTAAAGAATTTCAGAATGACAGATTTGTTTGGGTTTTTTTTTGTTTAAATGTTGTT
Source organism: Limnoperna fortunei (assembly GCA_944474755.1). Taxonomy (NCBI): domain Eukaryota; kingdom Metazoa; phylum Mollusca; class Bivalvia; order Mytilida; family Modiolidae; genus Limnoperna; species Limnoperna fortunei. The sequence goes on along the minus strand of OX104121.1, from coordinate 7,276,988 downwards.
TAACACCACTTTCAGCAATTTTTCAGCTTTATCATGGCGTCCAGTTTTTATTGGGGGAGGAAGCTGGGGGACCCTGAGAAAACAAACCCCACCCCTGACAGAATGACAGATTTGATTATCTTTATCCAGATGTAACATAAGTGCATTGTATGACAATTATGAAACAAATTTTAGTTTCCTCTGCTGAACTTCAGTGATAAGTGACAAAATTTATTTGCATATAGAATCTGAAGTTGGTATATGGCACAGGAGTATGTTTGACTATTGTGGCACAGTAGTTAAAGTAGTTGAGATTGCGAATTAAAGTCCGACTTCGAGCAAAGTGTGCTTAATTTCAACATAAACTGACAATGATTGTAAGTTGTCCTGCCAAAGGCCAGCTGTTAAAACAGCGTACTATGGGTTTTCACCCCAATAAAAACTAGACACTATGATATAGCTTTAAAATTGCTGCAAGTGAATTAAACCAATGATGCTAATGTTCCTGTTTGCACTAGTCAAATGGTTCATTGACAAATTCAAATCAGTTTTATACTTTATACACAAATTTCATGGGACTTTGCTTGTATGCCACAATGGCAAACAATATGAACATTTGCAGCAAATTTAAGTAAGTGACAAGTAATTTTTTTAACCTAGAACTGGGAATAGCAGCCTTCTGCTTTGTACACAATGCCTTATTTATTTGAAAACTTAACTGAAAAGATGTTTTTGGGGTTTAACACTAAACTCTTGTTGGTGTGATTTGGGTGGTAATTAAAGAGGATCAATATTCTACTTTAATAAATTTTTTTAGCTCACCTGACCCTAAGGGGGAAGTGAGCTCATCACTTTACATCTGTCATTGTCTGTAAACTTTTACATTTTAATTTGGTGTTTAAACCAAACTTGATATAATGTTCATTGTATGGTCCTATACAAAGTCAATGTTTGTTGTTCTCATCTGATTTGCCACAGCAGGACTTTGTTAAACATAAGACCTGAGAAAATTATTAAGAAGGCTTCTTCTTTGATACTGGGAAACAATTGAAGCAAAACTTATCAGCAATATTCAATAGAGTCCTCAATCAAATTGGACCCTATTTTTATTCTATAAAGAAAAATGTCCAGAATTAACGTCTCCAACTCTGCTGCCAGAAACCCGTATATGTCTCACCTTCAGCAACTTACAATGCAGGCCATTCAATAACCTGCATTAATATGTCTCTATTAAATAATGCTGTTATTCTATATAATTAACAGTTTAAACTGCCAATATCGTAACTTCATTCAATTAATATTTTTGCAATGCCAATTGTTTTGTTTGGGCAAACCTGTTATAATTTTTTGGAACAAAATATTGTTTACAGAAATATTTTTAAACAGTCTTACTTCTAAATCTGAAAATCTGCATCAAAATGATGTTGGGGCTTATCAGTATCATTTGGTTACAGGAGCTGTATGACCAATTAAATTGTCAGACCAATTATAATTTTTGCCAGTGATAAATACCAGATGACTGTAAAACAGTAGCTTCAAATTGTCACACATTTGAATGAGATCTTGGTAATTTTAGACTTGAAGAAGTTTATGGAGTTCACTTGGTTTTTATTATTTGTATTGTTTGTTGTTTGTTAAAATTACTTAGTGTTCGACAATGTCCAATTTTCATTCCTATAATTTGTATTAGGGAAAATCGTCTTTAACAAATCAATTTTTTTATGTGTTTAGCTTGAATTATTTTTTTATACCCCCCACAAACTAGTTTGGGGGGTATATAGGAATCACTCTGTCTGTCTGTCCGTCTGTCCACATCCCTTGTAAGCGCTTCTTCTCCTAAACCGCTTGACAGATTTTGATGAAACTTTACATGAAGAAAGTACATCATATATAGATGTGCATGAAGAATTTGCATCACTGTCGGATATTATTCAGGGGAGATAATTGGACTTGAAGCGAAGTGGGGGGTATCCCTTGTGAGCTTGCTCACAGTCCACACTTGTTTATAACTAGCTTCAGAGATAGCATTTCATATTATAGTTCCTCAAATAAAAAACTAAATTTCTGACAATTTGCCGGTCAGGAAACTTGTCATAAACTTGGTTTTTTGTTAGACATTAATGGAACAAAGAACATTATATATTTTAAGGCAATAAAGATTTCTCACAAGAGAATACAATAAGAGAGGGTTCTGTCCACGAGTACCTGTTATAACATGCACATTTAAAAGTAACATTATTAAAATCTGGTATTTATCACCAGCAAAAATTATAATTGGACTGACAGTTTAATTGGTCATACAACTAGAGTAACCAAATGATACTGATAAGCCCCAACATCATTTTGATGATTTTTAGCTTTAGATATATAAGACTATATTATGAAGTTGTCCTATATTTTGACCATCAAATCACAGACACTGTTACTTTAAAAGACATCTGTTTATTTTATCAATTGACAATTTTTACAATCAATCTGAATTTGATAGGTACAGGTTAGAGTTTCTTTAAGATTTAGTAATAAAGGATGTATAAAACATCAGAATATCTTTTCTGGTCACTGGCCTATAAACAATTATCTTTGTTAAGTCAAAAATGATATTAAACAAACAATTGTGTATCTAAAGTGTATACATTTTTTATTTTCTGTTTTAAAAATCTTTGTCAAGATAGTTATTGTTATTGAACCATCCCAAGGATCATTGAAAATAGTGTTAGAAAAGGGCATTCTGCTCATGTATAGAAAGAGAAAACTGTAATAAATATATATAATGTAGCATTATTATATGGTTTTGATACACATAGGTCTTGGTGTTGAAGCAAAGAGAAATTAAAATGAATTTTATAATTAAGGAAGCATAGATTGTGCCAATTAACCAGTTTTGTTTCTTTCTGTAATTAAGAAAAAAACTAGTTAGATGGTTTTATTTTTTTTAAGACAGCTTGGACTGTATAATATTATATTCATTGGACAATCTGTGTTTACTGCTTTAGGAAACTCCTATCTTGTTAACTTTGTGGATTAATGACTGCCCATTTATAAGTGATCAATGTGTGGATGCAATTTGTCATCTACAATTTCTCAAAGAACTTAAAATTGGAACAGAAGGCATTAGCCCAAACTGAATTTTAAAGATAGTTTCTCATTGTTCAGACTTGAAACATCTCGATACTGATGGGGCAGTTGGTTGCATCAGGTTAAAACATAGAATATTTAGATGTCTGTGGGTCTGCTATTTGCAATGATGAGCTGGTGGCATGTATTCAGAACTTTAAAAAGATAAAAACACCACTGTGATTGGCTGCTTTGTAACAAACTATGCAAAAGATATATTATTTGAAAACATTCCAGGATTAAATCTTTTTATTATACAAGGTTACTAAAATAAAGAGCCCAGCTGATGTTAATACTTTGTTGAACTAAAATTCCATTTATATCATTGTTGATAATTTACAAATGTATACTGAAATTATGCAAATGGCAACTGGAATCCTTATTATCTAGTATATCTAGAGGTAAAATGGCATTATAAAAGAACAAAATTACAAAGAAAAGGCTACTAGAATGCTATCGAAAACACACCTAGTAACATATACTACAAGCAAACAACAAACAAGCAACATGAACCTCTCTAAACAAAGTTGTGATCATATCAAAGTGGTTTAACACCTGTGCTGTTCTTATGGTGCAAGTTAACAGTTCGTCAGTAGGTTCTAATTGACCTTTACTAAATGATTTACCTAACTGACCATTATAACATTTCCTGGCAGTGAATTTGTTTAATCCCCCTTTTCTAAGTAATCTCTAAAATATCAGAATGGGCAAAACTTAAGTCTAATAAGAAAATTTTACTGTTTAAAAAATTATTTCACAAATATAGTTTTGGTTGTCAGAATGGTAGAAACAGGTGTTTGTGAATTTTTTTACAAAATTTAATACTCAGTGGAAATCAATAGTCATTTCACATTCAAAATGTTTTTTCATCGCATAAATATCAATTTAAACAGATTTAGTTAGAATGAGAAAAATTTGCAATGTGAAAGTTAAGAACTACTTTAGTGCTATAAAGTTCTACTTTTGACTACAGCATCACCTGATTCATAATTTAGTGAAGGTCAACCTTGAAGAAATGGATTTTATGCATGGTACTATGTATGTTACCATATGTGAGAAATTTTGTGTCAATTTTGGAGTGAATATTTTTGAAGAAAGAAACAATATAATGTTTAGTAATCTGAATCGGTAGAAATTTAAAAATAAGTTAAGTTAAAGCAAACAAGACAACTGTTTTAGCTAAGTGATAAAATGGCATCCAAAATATCAATATTTAAACAAGAAATGGTACCTCCCCTTCCTTTGTTTTTGTTTATTAAAATAGACAAGATCCACAGTTGTAAAAATCCTGCACTAAAACATACTAAACTGAATTAATTTATTTGAAAATAATATTTATTTACTGAGATAACTACAAAATAAGTAAGAATTGGTAAGTATAAAATCTAGAAACAGCAGTTCCAGTTAAAAATAATATCTATTAATGAGCTCAAACTTTACTAGTGATAGAAAACCACATTATAAGGCAATATAACATGCTATCTAAAATCAAAATAATAAAGTTCATTTTCAGTCGTAGTTCCCTCAAACATTTCAGTTTTAACTCTAAACTTGTCCAGGCAGGACAAAATATGAAATTCTTATATGATATGAGAATGTTCATGATTAAGCCCTTTGATAACACATGAGAAGACAAAATATTAATGTAATAAAGAGAACATTGCATTGGTGAATATCGGTACAGATTATCTAGTTCTTCTTTCTTTTATACATTAGTTAAATAGAAGTTTGCGTTAAAACAAACTGTAATAGAAAAAACATTACACATTAGGGGCCTCGGTGGCCTAGTGGTTAAGGTAGTCAGTCATATTCTATTGATCATGTGGTCTGTCAACACTAAGGCTGCGGATTCAAGTTGCACTGTGGCATTTGAAGCACTCCTACACCCAATATCTAACTAAATTAAACAATTTATATTTTGGTACCACTTATCCGCATTCAGCTTAACCTTCACTAAATGATTTGCTTCATGCAGCTTAAAAGATGGGTAAAATAACATACCATTGACTTTTCAATGTAAGTGCAAAACAAAAAATAGTTAAGCTAACTGCATTTTTTAACTCCTTAAATAAAATTTACCCAACTGGTTATGTTGGACCTTTGTGATGATCAATTTATAACCAAAAAAAAAAACTAATTGGAAAATTTCAGTCACTTTTTTAATAAATGTTTGTTTAGAAACTGTGCTGTGAGATGGATTGTGCTATACAACCATAACCAAAAATGGGTCTTACTACTGATAAATGACCTATCTGCTATATTACAAACAAGATGATTTTAATTTAAAAATTATAAATTTTCCTCACTTGTGCAGCAATAATTCAGCCTCTCTTGCATAGGTGTACGTGTATATATTTGATCAGGTATGCAAGAGCTTTCAATGAGTATATTGATTTATGCAAATGTCACCAATTTCTTAGGAATAGACGTACAAGCCAAGGTTACAAGAAAAAACATCTCGTCCATGCCTTTAATAAGTTTTACTACAAATACCATTCCTGTTGATGAATATTCTACTTTATGTGAAGATGTGATTGCAGAAAGTTATCCCAATTTTTGAATTTAGTATAAAGTAATTGTACTGCTGTGATCATTTGACAGTATGCTTGCTATTTTATGTTTCTTATTAAATAGTTTAACTTTGAAATGAATAAAAGCATGAGTTCATTAAAAAAAAATACATAATAAACAGTTAAGAATGTTGGAGTGCATTCCAGTTTGGGGATTCCCAGATTGCAGCGTCCAATTAGCAGATTCCCTATTATTCAATCAATTAAGAACAATCTGTATACAAATAAATATCGAGAATTATGTGTGTTTATGAAAATTATGTAAATTAAATAATTCTTATTAATTTAATTGACATAAAAAGAATTTTTTACTTAGAAATTTTTGAGCTTAGGATGTTATTTGTTTTAAATCAATGTAAGCTGATAATTTTCATTTGAGAAAAAATTATGGATACTTAGAAAAATTAAGCAAATTAATAACCAATACTATTAGTGATCTTTTACAATTATAAATTATCAGCTTGTGTGGTTATTTGTTCTGAATTCATATGAAAAGATAATAATTAGTTACTAAGAAAAATTAAATATACAAAAAGAAAATTTAAAAAAGAATTGCATTTAAGTTACAGAACTTAATCAACCAATTCAACATCTTTCCCATCAATATTATGGAGGATGCATACATAAACCTACAATCATTCATATGCCTGGTAGACTGTTTTTAAATGGTCAAATATCAAGGAATCAGCACATTGGTAATCAAAATATTGGACAATCTGGGAATCAGCAAACTGGTACTAAACCAAAATTTTGTACTGCTTGCATACTATATCATTGATTATGTCTAATTTGGAATTGTCAGTTTGAAAAATATACATGTAATTGCCTTTCTATGTAAAATGTATTACATGTAATATGAAATATTACATGTAAGTGTTTTTATTGGTCAAAAAAATTTGCTTTGGGAATTACATGTAATGTTTACCTTAATATATGTTTAACTAAATGTAATGTATTCCAAGTTTTCATACATTTCACATCTAATAAGTGCATATAAACTTAAAACTGTCAGTTGAATGTTTTGGTAAATATCTCATAAAAAATTGATAAATATAATGTATATAAAATAGTTGGTTGTTCTGTTTGTTTCAATTATCTGACTTTTAATAGTCTATTCAGTTACAAATTTTTATAAATCTAATTAGTACCAGGGTGATGGGATGTTCAACTCATCAGATAAGGTTACAGATGCAAGTTAGACAAGACCTTTGAAATGTTAAGGAAATATAAAAATACAACAAAAATTAAATAGTACTTTTAGCGTCAAAAGAAAACACAATGGAAGTAAAATTTACATTTGGTTAAACAAAGAATTATCACCATCTTTAATGACTTACAGAGAAATGGAGTAAGACACAAAATATATTCAGAAATAACAAAACGTCTTGTTAAAGAAAATATTATAGTTAATAGAGGTTTTGTAAGATGCACAGTGATTAAATTTATGTCAACTGGGTCAATAAAGAGAATAAATGGAGGTGGGTGACCAAACAGACTGTCATCAAATCACAATATCATAAATACAAATGGCTGGAACCTGAAGCTACATACAATTGGCATCCTAGTTGAAGCATTTTGTTTCAGGATTAATATTGGTCATACACCAATGTTTTTGTATTCATTTCTGTAATGCAACTTCTGAGCTGTGCTAATTAGAGTGAATAAATATGCTGGGTGTATTCATTTTGCAAAAACAACTGAAGGTCTCTAAACATGCTAAACTGCAACCGAGTTTGTACCTGCATAATATCAAGTAAGACTGTCAAGAAATTAAAACAACTTGATCTCAAATCTTTACAGTTTTGCTACATTCCATTATCATTATGCTTACAAATTATTTCAGATAATCAAATGACATCTAAATAGAAAATTCTTAACCAACTCCCAAATTTTTGTCATTATAGAAAGTTTTACTTTATCATTCTCAGAATGAAAATCATGCAATGCAGGCTTGGTGGGGTGGGGCTTAAAATAAAAAATAATAATAAATAATGGTGACTTCCACAGCAGACCGTAATTTTAAATTTCTGGCCAGAATCATCTATCTAGACAAAATGTTAAATTCCCACGAGCTGTATACTTAGTTAAGTATAATGAACTCTTCTCTTTTTGAAATCAATTTAAAATGTAACATCACCTAGTAAATATAAAAGATTGTATGAAGTCTGCAATGACCTTTTGTTCATATCCATTTTTTAGACTAGAAAATCATGGAAAAATGCTTATATGAATGTACAATCCATCCACCGTCAAAAAAATTTTGTGGTACAGATGTCCAGTTCAAAAGGTTTTGTAGTTTATGTTTCTTGAAATACCAATCATATTGAATGTTTTATTTATTTCTTGGGCTAATAAAAAATTATAGTGCAATGTCATCTTGTTTGTTATCATTGTTGAAATTAATACTCGGGTCTAAACAGTTAAATTAACAGCTTTTATAACAAAACCGTTTTGTCAGCCTTCACTAATCGACAAAGACAAAAAAACAAGAAGACCACAAATTATATTTTAATATTTTCATATGTTCGATCTCTTCTTATTATCTCTTAATGATATATAATTGTTTTCGGGTAAATTGAGCAAAAAGGTAAAAACCATACTCTACAATATAGTTCATGTTGTAAGTGATAAAATGGCTAATTAAGAATTAAAGAAAATATTTCAGTTACAGTTTTTCGTATTTGTTAAATCATTCAAGCTTTAAGATACATTTTTTATCCTGATCTAATAAGAAGTAAAGATGTACAAAATTGTATATTAATGCGCTTTTGACTTTGCTAGATAGGATCAACGCTTCAATTTTATTTCTTGGATTATTTCATGATTTATAGGGTATGCTTAGTATTTTTTTTAATGCATTCTTATCTTTACAAAATAAAATGTATATATATGTGTTTCTTTTATCAATTTATTAGATAATTTGATAATAAAAAGGCATTTTTAGATTGTGTTACGTTATATTACGTAATGTATAAGTTAGAAAGACTTGTTCGGTTCAATTTTATCCTAATATATTTTGTTTTGTTTGGATTATTTCACGATTGATAGAGCAAGCTTCATATCTTTTTTTTGCATTCGTATCTTTATATAAAATGTAGATGATTATAAATTTGACTTGATCGATAATTTTCAATTTTATTTCTTTCGTTATGTCAGAAATTATAGGGTACTTAAGCTTTGTATTTTTATGCAGTTTCTAATCTTCACATAATAGAATGTGAATGTATTTGTTTTTATAGGAATTCACAAGATGATTTGATAAAAATAATGCATTTAAAATTTTGTTGTATTACGTAATGCATGAAGTTCCCCTCTGGCATCATTAACGCGCTTGTGACCACTAATCCAGAAAGCCTTGATCGATAATTTTCTGAATTATTTCTGGATTATTTCATAATTAAGGTAGAAAATGAAACCTTTATGTAGAAAATTCATCAATCTTGAACATTAAATTTTATTTCCATGTGTTTTGATTATTAACGATTTATGAATCCCAAACTCTCTCGCACAAGATTGGCCGAGAACGAGGCGTGTGTGCGTGGTGGTGGGAATGGGGGGTAAGAGATATTTGTGTGATGTAATTTTTAATTGGAAATTAGATGTGCCTTGTTTATTTGCTAATTGCTCATTTATGTCACTGAACTTTAATGAAAGGTTAAAATGAAAGACCATTTAGATTCATATAATTAGCCACTAAAATGCTAATTTAGATTATTATTTGTATAAGAAAATAAGATTTTAAAACGCATGTTATTTAAGAAATCAGATTTCTAAATAAGTGAAAAATGTCATAGATTTTGGTAGAGAAAATAAATTTCTTTATAACAAAAAAACACTAATGGTATGGATTTTTATTTAATTCAAGATTTAAAATTTTTTATGTTAAACTATTTTAAAGAAGCAAGTTATATTTAGATACTAAAGGAATTAGATTAAAAATACCTCTATAAAGATTGTATATGAAGTCCTTTAAACAAACAGAAATTTTAAAAAGCTAAACGAAATTTTGAAAAATGTATATAATAATACAATAGAAAAACAATTCAGTTACATTCGAATAAGGTCATCGACAGTGTAAATAGTTGAAAATAATTTTAGAAATTATTGTTTTTGACGATCTTACCCCCCCCTTTTTTCCACAGAACCACGTGACTATGTGATATTTCGAAAAGGTCAATGTATTGTTATTGTACGGTAAACATTTGTCTTTCCAACACTTTTGCTTTTTCCGACGCAGTAGGTATTATATGAACTTTTTAACCTTTGACCTCACGACACTTTACCTCTCGAAAAAGCAAGTCACGTGATCGTAATTCTGTTAATTGGCAATACACCTTTCAAATTGTGTACAATTATTATTAGATTTTACCGTCTGTTTGTTTATATAATTATTTCATAGTGCAATTTAAGTATTAAGAACGATAGCTCTAGATGAGCTGCAGTTTGTAAAATTTTATATCGAAAATGTTAAATATTTTTTATTTGAAGTACAGCGCAAATTAAAACGCATATTAACACAATGATTTTTGCGAGCTTTTATGAAGTGTAAAAATGACGGAGAGGAAGAAATTTTAATTAATTTCTTTAATAAATACAAATTAGCAATCATTTTATATACATGCTGATATTAAATCAAATGTATTACTGTTCTTGGGCGTCTGTCGTAGTAAACACATAGAGAGTTGTGGCTCTAATTGTAAAGTATACTTTGCTTATTCAGTAAATTTTAAACTATAAACATTTAATTAAAAAAATCTAATATTCAATTTGTTTACATTATTGTATAACTGCTTTGGTGCTCGAAGAAAAACATTTCTATATCTTAGGCAGTGCGTTTCAATACATAATGGCAATAAACGTTCTGGAATACATGTACATGTACAACAAAACAACAAAGTACATGTAGTATGTAAATTATCAATTTTATGTTAACTGTATGCTTGGTAAATCTGTTAATATCGAAAACACGTAAATAAAATAATCTGTTGAAATATAAAACACATATGGTATGGGGGAGGGAGGGGGGGGGGGGGGGGGGGGGGGCACACATGTATAAATTAATGCTTGCTTTTTTTACAGCACTCTTCTCAAAGTTGAGATATTTCTTGCTTTCCACAATCGTCTATTTGTAACCCTTTACAGCATATGATGAAATTTTAAATAAAACAAATTAAAAAAAAAGCTATTAAACCAAATCGGGTACACCTATAACATATAAATCGAACATCTCTGGATATGGGTGTAACCCATATTATTTTTTGTTATGACTGCAATCAAAACTTTGATAATCAACAACTTTGTGTGCAATATAGATTTGCATATTTATGCAAACAGGTGAACATCTTTTTATTTTCGTACTCATTTTAATCGTCAATGTTATTGAACTTGAAGAAGTTCAAACATACAATTTAGTGCACTAAAATCATTTTTAAGTATTTTTATGTTACTCAGGTAAAAGTATTAATTTCTTTTCTTAGATTATTCACATTTATTGTTTTCATTTTGGTCCCATTTTCTCTATTAAAATTGCACACAACTTTATAAACATCATACAGCTGTTAAAGATTATAAACATTATTTTCTACTCCTATTACAGGGTACACCTCATCTTTTCTAATGATTCATTAACAAGTGGTTACTGAAAGTTTTATTATAAAACCACTTCCATAAAACTGATAAGAATGTAGATAGCCATAAAATATTTCTACTGTTCACATGTAATACTGCCTTATCTTACTTTATACTTTACATGTAATGAATGGTAAAATAACATGTGTTTTTAAATGATTTATTACTTAAGGTCACTGAAAAAATTACATGGAGTCTGGTGTTGCAAGTGTAATGATTTGTACTGTAGTCTTTTTGTTGTAACTTATAATCTTTGCTTTGCAACAATACAAATTTATATATTTATGAGCATATTGCTTTTATTTTTTCAGAATGACAAATGCATGTCAGAAGAAATGTATACCACCAAAATATAATGACTCTGACTTGTCTAAAGGTGAATCAGTGTGTTTAGATAGATGTGTTGCTAAATATTTAGAAATGCATGATAATATTGGAAAGAAACTTACAACTATGTCACAGCAGGATGAAGCTACAGTTAAAAAACTTCAAGAACAAATGCAACAAAAACCTTAACCGTAAATGACCAATAGTTAATGAATAAAACCATACAAATATTTATACAAAGAACCAGTGATTTTACAAAGAAGTGTTAGAAACAACGTTTTGCCCGAACAAAAATATCATACAATATGATGTTAACATGTAAAATCGTTCATTGATGACTTGCACATGATCTTGGAAACTTACTAGCTGTACTGTTTGGAAGAAAAGAAAACAACATGCGATGCCAGAGAAAAAATCATTGAATGACATGAATGTAATCCGATTATAGGATAAAATAAATTTGTTTTACCAATACATACTTTATTAGATGGATATTTGTCAAGTTATGATAAATCCAGTGTCATTTAAGCATGACACACAAGATGTACAATGTACTTTACATGTTCAGTAAAAAGCTGTTCTTCATTTCTTACTGTTTCATGTTTATTACATTTTATTGTACAAGTCATGTAAGATTATATTTTCAACCATTGTAAAAGTAAAGATGGATCAATGCCAAGATTTTTATTTTGTTCTTGTTGAAATATTTCAGTTTAGGTTGTTTTAAATTGTTTTGTTGTGTGTGTGGATAAATGTCAAAGAAATAAATGTAAATATATTTAATTCATACTTTGTTACCCATATAATGGGTCATAAAATTGTGCCTTTAATTAATAAAGGCCTTTGTTGCCCTGTGGTCTAGGTAGTTTATCATCTGACATTGATCACTGGCATGTCAGCATGGGTTTTGAGTTTGGGTTTGACCTTAATTTATAAGGGTTGTATTTTTCACCAATTATATCAACTTACTTTTCACACAAAAACTTGTGTTATTGTTTACATGTATTGTGTAGCTTATAAGTGCTGAAAGTGTTAACAAAAACTAAACTAACTGTACCGCTGAGTACAAATACAAATGTATGAAGAAAAAAGGGTTTAAAATTGAATGTAGTAGTTGCTTAAGGCTTTATCCCCAGTTAATGGGCCTAGATTTCAAAAAATAAAACTTGAATCACTAACTTAAGTTTTGTTTTCTTACCTACGCAATATTGAAATTTAAAAATATTTGATATTCTTCAATAGGGATTTAAAATCAAATGCAGCTAAGACTTCTTTGGGGCTCGTTTTGTTTTTGGAAATGGTTAAAGGGAACAGCAGCCAAAAACAGTAAAAGTAGTTCAAAGAATAAAGTCGGATGCAAGTTCCACATCAAGGTTGACAAGCTGGTAATATTTATACATTGTTTATAACGTTGACTAGTTGCTCAATGTCCTGCTGTACAAACTGTCAAGTTTATATTTTATCTATACTGCATACAAGTTTCATTGTCAGGGTTTTCATACAGATATTCTATTGCATAATTTGCAACAATAGTAAGAAATAAACACATGTGCGTCTAGGTGGTTAAGTTAGTGTCTATTTTACTGATCACATGGTCTGTCAACACTGATGTTGCTGGATTGAGATTACTGTGGTCAGGATGCACTCGACTCCAATTTTAATTGACTAGGATTGCCAATTTACCTACTGAAGAGCAGGGGCCTGGTACCCTGACTACCTCCCTTAAAATTGGATGCCACAATATAGCTGGAAAATTGCTGAATGTGACGTTTAATACATTCAAACAAACAAACAAAACCTATTCCCTGAACTTTGTCATCCTATATATATTCAAATAAATGTTCAGTATTACTTTAACTATCTCTCAAACACAAATTTTATATTGTCATATTTTTATTAACTAACCTTAATAAACAAAGACTATTAATCTCCAAAAAAATACTTTAAATTCCTTAAACAAAAAGACAGCATGATATAGACAAACAGTAAAAAGAAATTTTAAAGATTTGTGGGGAAAAATCTTTTTTAATCAAATCTCTTTATATAGGTTTAAACACATGGCTACATATTTATATATGTGCCTAATACTAAGTCACTTTCAGTATATTGCAAAATGAGGAGCTGCCTGCACCCACAACAAAAATCCACAAGAAAAACTCATTTGACATAGCTGTATTGTAACCCATATGTAAATAACACTACCTTGGAAATGGTATTTTGTCTGAAGACACATATGAATCACCCGCATTCCAATTTGACAGAACTGTATTATACTTAATAGTAAAGACGCACAACATTATTAATGTTTTTTTGTCTAGGAGAGACAAATGGTGCCTCTCCATGTATTTTGAGGAATATCATATGCCATAAACTAAAAATGTGTGTGCTGCAAACTTATTTCTCAGCCAAGGTATAGAAATATCTCTTGACTTCCTGTTGGTGGGATTTCTATGTCTCATGCGTGAAATTGCTTATTGTGACATCAGTTTGTTATGACATCATGGAAGTTGCAGATGAATATACACAAAGGCACCAAACTGAAGAAATGTCTAAATAAACTTGGGTGAGAAAAGGTATCAAATCACTGGTGGAAAGTCGATTCAAGAAAATATCAAACCCACAGGCAAAAAGATATATGTTTGTCCAATCCATCGGCAGAGCCTCGGGATGGACAAGATATCTTTGCCCTTGGTTTGAGATTTTCCTGTCTCGCCTTTCCACTTGTGATAGATACTATTCGTCTCGATCATGACAGTTTAATGTTTTTACCCTAGTCCAATTATAACTACTATTTTGATGACATTTCTGAAGTCCAAGTCCTTTAATTTTAATGATACACACATTCTACAGGGGCCACTCATGCCATAGAAACTCGTAATAATTGTAAACTTGTGTATTGAAAACAATTTAATCAAAACAGTTTTAAATATATATCATCAATAACATGTTAAAAAATAGAATTGCAATCTTGTTAATCATAGTAAATTTGTAAATATCGCAGTTTGTAATCACAATACCATAACAATAGTTTCTTAATTACATGTAGTATAACATTAATTATACTTTAAATTAATGTTGCACTTATATAAAAGTGAAAATCAATTAAGTATAAAAAAGGCAGAATAAACCTGAATATTTAAATTTTAATATTCAGCAAACCTTTCTGACATAAAATAAATCCCCAAGCATCACACTTATTATGACATATTACAATTTTATACATAGAAAGAGTGTAATTCCATTCATTATGACATCAAAAAGTAGTTTTGACAAAAGTACATCTTGTATCACCAATATAGATAATACAAGGTTTTTTTTCACCCAGGTTGGATAAATCAGAAACATTTCCGATTTTGACATAATAGATACTTAATTTTAGATACTATTACTTTATTTAGAGAATAATTCTGTTATTACAAACCGATCTTCACTGAGCCCTGATATGGACAAAACAACCAAAATAATTAATACAATGATATATAATTATTTATACAATAATAGTCATGAGTTCAGAAATTCATATGCATGTAAATAAAAATAGAAGAATGTGTCAATTCGACACAGATGCCCACGCCAAATGAAGTCCCAAACAGCAACTTGTGATACTGAACCACCCTGCCAAATTTCAAATTGTTCTCGGGTCAGTTTCTGAGAAAAGCTTGACAGAAATTCATACAGACGGACATGCATAAAACTTAATGCCCCTGACATGTCATCGCTGGGGCATAAAAGGTCAAGTAATTAAGAACATGGTGTCACCCTGTTTTGGAGGTATAATTAGTTTTATTCTTTAAAGCAATTGAACTCAGAGACTTGGCTAAGCATATGGAATTGGTATTATGATGGCACTTGCAAAAGAAATTGGGATTTAAAGTGGTTGTATATATATTTTTGTTAGTATATTTACATGTACATTTAGTACACAATTATTAAAAAAGTAAACATGATAAGTATAAATAAAATATGCTTTACCAACCCTTACTTTCATTCAAGGAAAGACCTTAGTCAAAGAATTTAGTTGCCAAAGTAACTGGATATAAAAGAAACCTTCATCGTGGAAATCAACTATACTAAAAGTTGACGTATTTTGGTTATTGTTTTTGCGTGACAAATGAAAACTACTTACCGCGTATTGTCCAGCTTACGCTCATTTTGTAGATAACAAAATGAGTAAATTGAATTCATCACTTTATTTTCCACAGTTATTTAGTGTTTTGAATTGCGACATATTTTTCAATGTGATAGAGCAATTTTCTATAGTAAAGTTTGACCTAAATTACAACGGAAGTATATGTTTGGAAGAGTACATTGTCCTCGGTTCGAAATCCTTGGGGTAATATCGTCTGCAGCATCTGGTCTGCAGTTAAGGCAGGAAAATCCTTGGGGTTTGTCCGAATACCACTGAAGGTTACTAAAGCAGATGATCTTTTTTAAAACAACACGATGTCTCTGTAAGAACTCAAATGGCTGACTTCCTATGTAAAATTCCCATAGCAAATGTCAAGGACGATTTGGAACTTATCAATAACAAAGGCATAATATAAAATATGGACGTGTAATGGTGTAGAAATGTTTTAAATTGGATTTTAACACTACAAAGGTACAATATGGAATAATGAAAAAATGCAAGCAAAACACCTAGCGCAGCGGGGTGTAACATTTAGTATACATGGAAATTATCCTACATCAAATTTAACATCTGTTGCATGTACAAAGTGATATTCCCCTTGGCTCAAATACTGATACTTTCACCATCATTTTAGCTTCTCGTCTTGTAAGCAGTTTGCTGCCATTTTGTGGAATACCGCCTGCTCCTACAAACTGAAAAAATAAATTTGATAACCTCTTTTTGGTAAGAAACAAAAACACAAGTTAGCTATTGAGTGCTAACAGTTAAAAAAGGAGCCCTACATATCTTAATAGTGTTTAGGTTTTTGGATAATGTGCTTGTCTGATGTCTTATGTGCAAGATTTCAATATATCATAAAAAAAAGGATCGTCAATGGTAATCCATGGTTGATTTCATTTCCCATAAGAGTCTCTATCCATATTGTATTTTTTAAGAACCTTGTTGTCATTGGTAATTACATAAAATCATACATTTTTTATGAAGCCAAGTGAAAGGCAAATAGATAAAGGAATGAATACAATTTGAAAATGAAGATTTCAGTATAAAACAACCCGACAGGTGAAGGAACATAATGGAATTCATTGTGGCTCATCTTGTAAATCACAAATGATCACTGCCACATGATTTCTGAGGTACTGTTGGATAATTTGTTTAATTTAACCAAGGCTGATAATGTTATGATGTTTTTGTTTTAATACTGTTTAACACAATTTTCAACAGTGTCCAGTTTTTATTGGGGGAGTAAGCCAGAGTACTAGGAGAAAACCCCTGACCTTTGGTAGGAAAACTGACAACTCTTGTCAATTAATTGTCAAGTGCACCCTTCCCCCAACCTCAGTGTTGACAGACCACTAGATGACTACCTAGATTTACCACTCAGCCACTGAGGTCCGCTATGGTGCACGTGACAAAGGTTTAATATTAAGGGTGTGATTTATGCAACATTATGTCATATTATTCTGTGTTTCAAAACATGTTGAAAATAATAACTTTTTGCTAATAATCATATTGCAATAATGACTGAACAAAAATAAAACTCATGGCAATAAAATATGCTTTAAAATATACCACAACTGATAATATTTTTGCTTTTTAAATATAGTAACTCCATCTGCTTTAATAATTGTGTTACTGACCTATACAATGCATTGTCGATTGACTTTCATTTTTCTATACATTTTTGCCCATATTATTATTATCTCCACACATAGGAGAACCACTTATATCTTTGCCTATATTATAATCATCTCTGCACATAGGAGAACCACTTATATCATCACAACTTCCAACAGCTCCACAAGGTTCTATGCTGTCACTCTCTGTACTGTACTTTTTGGCAATGTCAGATCTGGGTGTGTTACATCTACTGCATCGTTTTCTTGCTGTGATATTGATATTCGCACACTCACTGTTAGGAAGAAAGAGCATAAAGTTAAAAAAATATCAAGGCATCTGCTTAAGGTAGTTTAGCCATATAATATTGAAAATGTGTACCACTTAACTGAATTGTTTTCATTTCAAACTGCTTACACGTTTGGTGCAGCTTATGCTCCTGTTGTAGATCCAAAAATGTGTAAATTGAATTTAACAATTATTTTCCACAGTTATTTAGCGTTTTGAAATGAGGTGGATTTTTCATTGTGATAGAGCAATTTTCTATAGTAAAGTTTGACCTAAATTACAACAGAAGTGTAATGTTTGGAAGAGTCAATTGTTGTCTATTTGATATCCTTCAGGTAATGTTGTCTGCAGTTAAGGAGGGAAAATTCTCGCAGTTTGTCCGAATACCATTGAACGTTACGAAAGCAGACGATCTTTACGAAAACAACGCTAGGTCCACTTTGAAACTCAAATGTAAAATTCCCATAGCAAATGTCAAGGATGATTCCGGACATGTCAACAACAAAGGCATAGTATAAAATGTTATCGAGTAGAATTTTTTTAAATTGGATTTTAGCACTATAAAGGTACAGTATGGAATAATAAAAAAAATCGAAGAATGTGTCCATGGGACACAGATGCCCCTGCTAAATGAAGTCCCGAACAGGAAGTAGTTGTCCAACAGGTCTGAAAGTCGCTTAGGACGTACAACTTGTGATACTAAACCACCCTGCCAAATTTCAAATTGTTCTCATGTACAGTTTCTGAGAAAAGCTCGCCAGAAATTCATACGGAGGGACGGACATGAGTAAAACTTAATGCTCCCATCATGTCGTCGCAGGGGCATTAAAATGCAAGCAAAAAGCTGAGTGCATGGGGGTGTAAATTTTAGTATAATTTAAAACATAAAAAGATACAATTCTAGACAATTTCAGACTTTAAATGTCACAAACAATTATCATATTTGACAACATGTCATAAACCAGATGAAAATACTTTATACAGTAAGAAGCGAGGACAAGGGTACCAGGAGACTTTATTCTGCACTGCCAAATACAGCAAAAATGTATTAGGCTACCTATATTGAACAGGAAATGAACTGATTGTGGGATAAAATGAGTTATATTTCTACAGGGCCCAAAAATTATCATTTGTACCAAAATAAAACACTTGTCTTTCAGAAAAGGGGGAGCCTTAAAACCTTTAAATGTTGTTCCCTTTGCCATTTGCTGCAGCATGCAGCATTTTGAATTACTTTCAAAATGAGTTGCATTCTCCAAAACACATCTGTATCAAACACAAAATCAACACACTAAGATTTATTAATGCTACCAATGTGTACCTACCTAACTTCACATGTCCAGCCACTAGAGCTAGGATTTTTTATTCCATAACCATTTCCTTTAAATAGAAAAAAATCATCCTTGATATTGAAAACATGTCATATGATAGACGCAAGCCTGCTGTTTAAAAAAAATTATAAAACTTATATGGCAAATATTTTATTTTGATTTTGTTTGCAATTGGTTAGTTAATAAGATAATTAAAAAAGACCTTATCAAGTATATTTCCCATTTTCAAAACATGCTGAAATATGTATTTTAAGTTGAGTCAAGGTAACTAGCTTAATAGTGCATGTGTAGTTTTTGTTTCTATGTATAAACAAACAAGCATAACGACCTTGATTTTAAAGTAAAACTAGAGGCTCCCAGGAGCCTGTATCGCTCACCTGAACCTGAAACCAAACAACCCTTTTTATCCAGCGTTTCTTTCCTATAAGGAATTGCCCAACACTTCTGCAAAAGTTAAGGGAAATAACTCCTATAAGGAGGAGCTTTTGATGCTTAGAGGGAGTAGGGGGTTCACTTCAAATTTGCTGTACCTGTTATACTTTTTTAACTATCAGCCGAAAACTCTCTTGACCCCCCCCCCCCATTTTCTATTTAAGCCAACGTAGCTATGTAGGTAGTCAGCTGTCATGATTTGCATATTTTGATAGAGGACATCCTAAAGATGATGTATGAAATGTTTCAAAGCACTCCTTTCATTGGCTAAAGAGGAGAAGATTTTTTAAAATCAATTAAAATTGATTAAAAAAATGTTCAAGGAGAATAATTCCTAAACGGTTCATCAAACCCTAAAGTCATTTTTGTAGCCCTCATAAGAGCTGAACAATTAAGCAATGCTAACTTTTTCTCTAGTTCTAATAATTTTCAAGATTTGAGGCAAAAATGTCAAAAATAATAAATTTCGACAATTAAAGGAGTCATCATACAACTTCGACCCAATTGAGTGTTTTGTAGAGCTTTCGATGCCGATGAAAGCATGTCTCTTTGGTTTTCCTGTATTTTGCCCCCACCCCCCCCCCCCCCCCCCCGTTCTATTTTAGCCATGGCAGCCATGTTGGTTAATCTGTGGCCATGGTTTGTGCAAACTTGGTTCAGGGCATTTGACAGGTGATGTGTACAAAGTTTCAAAGCAGTACTTTCAGTGCTGCTTTGAGGAGAAGATTTTAGAAAATCAATTAAAACTGATTTAAAAAAACAGTTCAAGGGGAATAACTCTTAAAGGGTTAATCAGACAATCTTGACTCTAAAGCCATTTTTGTAGCTCTCATAGATCAGAACAATTAAGCAATGCTAACTTTTTCTCTAGTTCTAATAATTTTCAAGATTTTGAGGCAAAAATGGCAAAAATCAGCAACAAGAAGGATGGTCGTTTCGGTTTTCCTGTACCTGTTATACTTTTTGAACTATAAGCCAAAAACTGTATTTTGACCCCCTGTTCTATTTTTAGCCATGGTGGCCATGTTGGTTGGTCTGAGGCCATGATTTGTGCAAACTTGGTAGAGGACATTCCACTGATGATGTGTGCAAAGTTTCAAAGCAATCCCTTCAGTGATTTTGGAGGAGAAGATTTTTAAAGAAAAGTTAACAATGACGATGACGACGACGGACGCCAAGTGATGGCAATAGCTCACATGACCCTTCGGGTCAGGTGAGCTAAAAATAGAGGTTCATGGGAAAAAAATAGCAAAAGTCTGATATGGCCGTGTTGCAAAGCAAGTGCCTTAATAAATAGGGAATGACAAAACAAACATCAATTATAGTTTTCTATGGAGGACCCCAAGGTACCTGGTGAAACCCCCACCTCTGGAAAAAACATATTGGATAATGTTGGTCTTATTTTATGAGTAACTCTAGGAAAGCCTACCTTTGCTGTTGTTGTTTGGTTGCAAGAACTGAACTTTGGCCAGTTGTCTATCACCATCTAAATTTTCATCTGCCTGCAATAAGATATGATAGTATTAATCTACTTTCTGAGTAACTACATGTATTGTGAAATTATTATACCCATGTTCCCCATAGGGGTATACTGTTTTTGGTCTATCTGTGTGTCAGTGTACATGTCCATCTGTAACCCGCATTTTTAGTCACATTTTTCTAAGAAATGATAAATGATGCAATACTGAAATTTTGCCAGTAGCTTTGTATGATCATGTGGAATTTTGTTCAGACCTCTCATTGGTCAGAGAGTAGGGTATCATCAGGGTACATTAGCTCACTGTAATTCCTGTTGTATTTAATAAAAACATTTAAATATATTTTATTCAATTTTATTTAATATTTATTCATTATAATCTGTAAAACCCATGCCATTTTCACATAGTCTGCTGCTAAACTTACATAATATGAACATAGCAACAGTAATTATAATGTGCATTAAATACTGTTAACTCATTTTTACTCCTGGGAGTACTATGATGAATTTCAAGAGGACTAGTGATATCAGAATTTCAGGACACAACAAATTACTTTAATTTCTTTAGTAAGGTGAAATCTGATTGGCCAATTTAAATGAAGCAACACAGATTACAAGAAATAACTTGCTTTATTACATGACAATTCTTCTGGCATAGTTTAATGATGTCATCACATTTTTTGCAATTAAAATTGTCAATTATTATCATTTGAATTAAATTATAAAGAATATTAAAAATTTCTGAACAGGTTATACTTTTTACATTGTAACTTGTTCAGAAATTTGAAATTATTTTCATGCTGATAGCCATCAATGACAAAGTCATAAAATAAAGGATCCCTGAAACAACATTTTAAAACTGATATTGAAAACTGTTCCCCACAAAATTAAACCAATCAGAAAAATAGTGTCTGGCTTATGCAAGTTTTATTATTTAAACACATGTACATATATATGTATGGTATAGATAGAATGCATTGTATAGAGAAGATAACCAGTATTGTAACAATAAGCACAATACATATTGTCCCAGTAC
Organism: Limnoperna fortunei; assembly: GCA_944474755.1. Lineage (NCBI taxonomy): Eukaryota > Metazoa > Mollusca > Bivalvia > Mytilida > Modiolidae > Limnoperna > Limnoperna fortunei. The sequence goes on along the minus strand of OX104121.1, from coordinate 7,255,063 downwards.
TTACTGTCCAAGAGATTTTATCTCTTTACTTACTGTACATCTACAAATCATGCTGTCATTGACATATGGAAAGCCTACATATCATTTTATATTCTTTATTTTTGTTTAAAATGCAAAAGTACACATATAATTCATACCAGAAGTGCTTATAGGATTACAAATGTGTTAGGGGAGACAACTCAATCACTTTCATTACAAAGCATTCAAATATTACTTGCTTCTATGACTAGGTATTATTATAAGAAAAATAATGTTTGTTTGTTTAAATGGGGTTTAATGACAGGTTCAGCAATTGTTCAGTGACTCCATGGCATACATTTTTTCTTGGGAAAGGAAACCAGATTACATGTGCCTTGAACTTCTGTAGGTATTAAACTTGACAATTAGCTTGACTGCGCCCCACAGTGAGACTCATACCTGCAATCTCAGTGTTTACAGGTATGTGATCAATAGTAGATGACTAACTACCTTAGAATCTTACCTGAGAATTGAATTTTATTTTATAAGTTATCAAAATTATAATATACCTACATCATACACATCTAATTCAATTCTAGAGCTGGTTTTGTAATCTCTGACTTGGTAAACCCTTTCTTTGGGTGTCACTAATTCTTTATCTCCTTCTTTGTCCAGTATTTTCTTCTGTGATTTAACAAAGTCTGTTATATCTGTTATGCTACAAATCCACTCAGTTCCATAAGTCTTTAATATCTATTAAAAACATTTTTTAAAAGACAATTAGCAGTGATTAGGATAGACAAAACAAAAACAAAAAACACAAAAATATAAATTGGGTAACCCGAACCAAGTAAAAACCATTGGTTAAACAATATATACAATATTGTATTTCTAGTCAAGTTACTGAAAATGAACTTATTAAGTAAAAAAATTGAAAACCAGTTGCCACTGAAATCTGTGTAGATCGTGGAAAAAAGAAAAACAAACTGGAACATTTAGACAATCTGCTACGAAACGCTGTTGGTTTGGATTTTTGTTAAGTTTTGGCATCTAATACATGTGATACAGGGAGGGGAGATTACAGTCTTCGACTTGGATATGGAGACCAAAGAATGCCAACACTGATTTGTGATTTTCTGTAATATTCTCCTGTTTTGAAAGCTGATGTGTAAATATGATTGCCAAGTGAACTCACCATGCCTTCTTCATTTATTTAACACATTATCAAATGTACAAATTTTATTTTATTTAACACACACAAACTGAGGAATGGAATTGGTTTCAACAAAAAACAATGTTGTCTTCCTGATTTGCTATGAAACAACAATGGAGAAGATAACAAACATTTCGTTAATTGTGGTCTTACAATACAAACCTTTCCTTTTAGTCCTAACTGTATAGCTCTTCTAGAGACTTTCTCGTAAGTTGGAGAGTGGTCAGGGTCCCATTGCAATCTGACGTTTATGTCATTTGTTTGCAGGTTTTCTTCCTTTTGCAGCTAAAAATAAGTTACATTTTGTAACTTTTTCTACTTGTTTTACAGTAAAACAAATAGTCTTAAAAGACTGTGTATTTAACAGAGTATATTTACTGTCAATTCCTTATTGATGTTATTTCAAAATTAGCATGCCTTCCATTGCCTGTGAATTTACAATATGTAGACAATTTTTAAAATAAAAATACATAGCATTGAGTTGAATTACTGAACATGTTTGTTGAGAAGCCACAATAATTAACTAATTTACTAACACGAACATTCTGCTTTTTCATAATCCTCTAAAGTGCATAATTTTATTAATCAAAGTTCTGGTTTTAGAATATTAGTGAAATATTATTCATAGAAATCTTCTGTATAATGTGGTTTAAATCTGTCAAGGAAAATATTTGCCTATCTTGCTAACCAGAACTTTGCAAGTTTTACTACCTACTCAGGCTCAGCAAGATAAAACAAATATCATGGGAGACAACTCTTCGTAAGTTTTGTTATTCGACTTACTGCTGCTGTATACGCATTTGCCAATATAACTTCAAATCCATATCTGCTCATCCTGACAGCCAAAACTCTTTCCTGGTTTTTTTTACTTGCCCAACCACATCTATATGTCATCCAAAGAAAATTGGTTTTAATCCATGACATTCTTTCATAACTAAATTCAGGCCCACCAAATCTGAAATATAAACAAATACAAAATTGAAAGATCAAGAAAAGCAAAGATAACCAATGAGATACTTAAAAATGTTTTAAAATTTTCGAAGCGAGAATGTTCACTAGCTATTTAGGTGCCCCCACTTTTTTTATCAGCATAGTCATATTTTGAATATGATTCACTGTATGTATGTATTCCTACTAAAAATATTTATATTGTTTCCCTTTAATCATAGTTTAAAACCATATGCCCAATTATGGTTGTGCAGAATCATGCCTTTGCTACTTTTCCTTGAGTATTGGTTTGAAAATCATAGAACTTTTTTTTTAAATTCAATGTCCAATGAAAAATATTGATATACTAGTAGCATTTCAGCATATACTGGGCGCTGCATGGTTCTAACATCAGGACATGCATCGCGAACCGTGTAATTATGGACATGTTCTGGACAGGAATTAATAGTTTATTCAATGATCGTTTTTTTGGGCTTGAGAATAACTCTTTAAATCTTTCCGAGAATCTCTATATTTATGGGAAATAAAACATCACAAGTCCTCAAAAAACTAGTGACAATCGATGCACTGATACACCTTTAATTTATTTGAAGCCATCTTACTAGTATGTCCTCACTGTTCTGTTTGCACTACCTCTAAAGTCTAAACAGGCAGAACACAGTCTGCGAAATTAGCACAAGTCCGCTGGCCCCTGGCCAGTAAAAATCCTTTCGGGCAAGTGAAATTTTGATAAAATTTATATTGAATATATAGGAGAAAATCCAAAAGTTCAGGATTCGGGCAAGTGAGTTGCAAATCCTAATTTCAAGCACTGAGAACATTTCCAGATCATTGTTTTGTTTCACTCGATTCCTGTCCAGAACATTCTAGCTGTGCAGAACAGCAACTCATGTAGCCCCTGGTTTCCATTCTGCTAATACCAACTGTCTACATTTGGACCAGGGTACAACAAAAAAGGAGAAAAATCTGCCAAGTAGTTTTATATGCCATACCTGGTCCTATCTTTAATGAATTGGTAAGGTTTGTGTGATATTTTTTTCATATTGGAAGGTCATATTTACACATACAAAGACAAAGTCCTCTGGGGGCTTCAGTGGCCAGGTGGTTAAGGTAGTTCCTTTACTATTGATCACGTGGTCATAACTGAGATAGCAGGTTCGATTTTCACTGAAGGCAGGGTGCACTCGACTCCAATCTTAATTGACAAGGATTGCTAGTTTTCCTACAGCAGGTCGGGTGTTCTCTCCGTGGTACTCTGACTTCCTGTATCTGTATGGGTATGTCATAGGCTCCCAGTTGATGGTCTCTTATACTTCCTCCCCCAATAAAAACTAAACGCCATAATATAGCTGAAAAATTGCTGAAAATGAAACATCATTCAAGCAAACAAACAAACAAAGTCGTCTGCTTAAAGTTAATAAAATATACATCTTTTAAGATAAGTAAATTTTCTTACTTTTGGTTTTCTACAGCATATCTTGCAATAGAAGGCTTAAATGCCTGATAAACTATAACAGTATTGTCATCATACTGTGCAAGAATGTGCTTTCCTTCTTTTGGCCAGTACTGTTTTTGAACAATGTATTTTGCTACATCTATTCCTCTTGGGACAATGCAACGAGCATTGTTTGTGACAGAATTCATTTCAGTTTTATCATCCGCTTCTTTACGAATCTCGTTGGAATAGTTGACATATGATTGCTCATCCTTAGGTGTCACATTAGAAGCAGCAAATTTAGACGAAGTTTCACAGTTGTCATCCGAATTTGGACAATTTAATGCCATTGCCGAGTAAAGAAATGTAAGTCGGATATAACGAAACTAGTAAAAAATACTTCAAAAGTATAAAAATAGGGATTGTGTTTACCATTGCTCAAGCAAGTGAAATTAAAACCGGAAGTGCCCTGCAACACCTTAACAATTAAATACGCTAAATGTAAATAGTTCGTATAGTGAAATGTTCAAACACAATGTTTATAATAAATTTATGTTTGTGTTTATTTAATATTCATTAAAATTCATGTAGGAAAACTGTATGAGTGAACTATGTTGATAGAATGACATTATACAGCGGCTTGATTTCTAAGTCAAAACAACGCGAGAACTACTTGCCAACGAGAACTTCCTGATAATGGCTTCTCGTAGCCATGTGGATGTCAATGAAAGGCGACTTAGGCCTATATATGGTTCGTCTACCTAGATGAAATATATAAGAATTAAAAATCTCAAAGCATGAATAATATTGTTTAATAATTGTGCAGATAAACACACCTCTTCATTAAAAATAAAATGGTTCACAACAAAAAACTATCAAAATTGAAAGCCTCCTTATCCAACAGCAGCACGATCGGATTTCGCTGAAGGGTCGCAAACGACAAATATTGAATAAGGAAACTCTCATTGATCTGTATTTGTTATGATGATTCCATAAAATCAACACTACTGAGTCTTCGTGGTTATAACTTGGGATATTCCTACAACTTTGCAACAGTTCCCATACATGGCAAGAAATCAGTCTAGATAATTTAAAGGGGGCTTGTTTTGTAACCATGTTATAACTTAGTTGTATCCATCAATCTGTGTGTAAGGCTTAAAAATGTTGCATATAAAAAATGCAATTATATTAAATTTTTTGCATTGTACATAAAGTCTTTGTGTGCAGTAGATTTTAAGGGTATTCGACGTTGTGTGCAATGAGCACTATTCTTCCAGTACAGTGCAGTCTACTTTCTAGTATTATCACACTTGCCCATGCATGACATTGTAACCCATAAATATCATAATTCAACCTCAAAAAACATTTTAATGCTCGCTGCTGGATCTTCTCACTGTTATAGCATTGGTCTGCTGTATGAGGGTCCCATAGAACTAGCATATTCTCAATTTGGTTGTACAAGTCCCTGATATTCATGGGACTTGATGTCTTTAAGAAAGCACAATGTTTTTGAATCATTTTGAAGCTATATTTCTGGAGTGTTGGTCCCATTTTAAGTCGGATTGCAGGGTTATACCAAGCTACATGTATTAACCAAAGATAAAGATTTGAGAGTACATGTATGCATAGGTGGATCACTGCTACATTTATAATGTCAAACTTGACTTCAGTGACCTTTGAAGGGAATTTGTTAAAAAAGGTCACATAAGACGAGGGTCTTTATACAGAGGTCATGATGTTTGTACACCAGTCAGTACAGTCATGTTGTCAGCTTCATACATGTGATATTTCTCTCAGCCCAATGTGATTGATTGATTGATTAATGGTGTTTAACGCCCGAGCAGCAATATTTCAGCTAGAGACTGGACTAAATTTTGTGTGAGATTTGATGATTTTGTGCGAGATTTTTAGTCGACCCTGATTTTCCGTTATTATTAGCGTTTTCATTCTTTGATTTTGTTTGATGTTTTGTTGTTTCATCTTATTGTTTAACCATGTTTATGATTCTTCTCTGTTGTTCTTGGTGGAGCCTGTACTGGATATATTTGTCCCCTCTTGGACTGTACCTGACACTCATGAAATGAATAAAAGTTGAAGTTTTTCGGCAAGTTTTAGCTCTTTGAAAGTTGTAAATCTAGAATTTTGTAATATTTGTTGTATAAAAATTATAGCCAGCATTATGTACATGAATGTTCCCATTTAGGTGACCTTACAAATCTATCATGAGTTAATAGTAGAAATTGTTGTACAAAATAAACTTTAAAAATATTATTTTCTTTGAACTAATTCTTAATTTATTAATGAACAAATATTTTTTTGTCTTTGAACTAATTCTTAATTAATTAACTTGTATTTACCCCTAAAAAACACTTTTATTTCCAATTAATTTTGACCATATTCCTTAATTTAGTAACACCCAAAATAATCAATAGTGTAATTTCGATAATCTCGGGATTTATCTACCGATCAATGAAAAATCTATTGTAAACAAAGATGGCGGCTTACGAAATAGCAAGATGCTTCGTGCTGAAATAATATCAATTTTCTTTTACTTTACATTATTTGTTTTGCGTGAGATCATTGTCTCACGTCGTGAGAGCGTGGGGACCTTCAGAATTGCGTTAGTTTTTGTCTCACGCCGTGAGATATCACATGTATGCAGCTTGTAAAAGAGGGAATTGTAGACCTGTATTGTTTCTTTTAATTAAAAATTAAAAAAAAGACATTTTTGTTATTACCAAATACAAAATGTGCAACAATCATCAGAGTGTTTAATTTCTGATAATTAATGCATGTCAGCTTTATTCAAATTTAGTTGTATTTTCCTTTGTATCAGTTTTAGTGGTATCTTGTGTTTTAACAAAACCCTCTATGCAGAAAGTGAATGATGGTCGAGAACCTGTGTACAACTGTTCATATTGATTATTCCCCTTCATTAAAAAAATGGTGTGAACATATAAACATGAGGTTGCCACAAACACGTCCATTTCTTAGAGCTATTTAAAAATTTTATTAAATAACATACATTTTCCAAAAAACCAATCTCTTTCATACATGTACATGGTCTTCTGGTATAATGTTTTATTTAACATCATATTCACACTACCCTATTAAATACAATATTTGTCCGCATGATATAAACTTTTCTAAATGGCTTTAATTGGCAAGAAATAAAGTTATTGGTTCAACATAAGGATTAAACATGCACACAAAATTCGAGTGAATGCAATAAAGGATGTAGTGATTATATTACATGTTTGATTTTGTATAGATTGCCTGGACAATGGTAACAACAAAAAGGCTATACAGGAAGCTGACAAAGTACTAAAAAAACAAAAAGATCTGCAGTGTGCAAAGGTAAACATCTGGTTCTGGCTGCTAAAGTGGCCATGGTTAAGGTAGTTAGTTTACTATTGATCACATGTTCCGTAAAATTTAGATTGCGGCTTTGAGCCTCACTTTGGACTGGGTGTTCTTGCTTCTAGTATTAATTTACAAGCTTAGGATTCATCCGATTACCAGTTTTCCTACCTAAGTCAAGGTTTTCTCAGGTTACTCTGGCATCTGCCCCAAATAAGAATTGAACACCATAATATACCTGAAAAATTGCTGAAAATAGCATTACACAATATTCATTCCAATCGAATTGTGCCAGTACATTTCTCTTATTTCTTTTAGTAGTGTAAATAAAAATATCATGTCTGATATTCTATTGGTAGCATTATTGAATTCTAATAATTGCTTGCAGTTTATCATAAATTTAATTTAGATTTTTTTTATTTTTTTTAAAAGTTTACACTCATCTTGAATAAAAATTGTCAGCTAGGTATTAATTATGTATGGATTGCAAACATAGTATATGTTATTTTGTATTTGTTGGTCGGTTTCATAAATGATTCTTGGTTTGCAGATACTGAAAGCCTTAGCCTTGCTGCGTATTGGGAAGCACGATGACAGCACAGCTTTACTTGATGAAATCCATGCTCAACACCCAACAGATGAAGCTACACTGCAGGCTATGTGTATTTGTTATAGAGAAACATTCAAGTGTAAGGATCTTTAACAAAGAAACAATAGTAGTGTAGAAAAACAAGCAATATGGTGTTTCATATAGATACTTTACTGAGACAATTAGGTTGTTTTTCAATTATTTTCTATGAAAGCAGACAACTTCCGGTTTGGGGTGGGACAATACAATTGTCGTCCTGTCGACAATCTGTTGTCTAATGTCTTGCCAGAAATTTATCCTGAAACAATTCTGATTTTTCATACTGTAAATTATGTTGTTTACCACTAGCCTTTTTTATAAAATAAATCAAGAGAAATCAGATTTGGTCAGCTTTCAGATACTAGTCGTCAGTCTTTTTAATTAAATATTTATGTCTAGTTTGGGTATAAAAAATAATTGCTGCCTCCATACAAGGTGAACATTCAAATTGTTTCCCCTTGGGCAAAACCCTCATGGAAAACAACCCTCCTCAGGTAAACAATTTCAGTGTTCACCTTGTATGGAGGCAACAACTTCTCATACATCAGAACCATATATGTTAGTCCTTAGATATCTACTATTGATTAAAATTGTGTCAACAATGGGGTTAAGAGTTAAAGAGTGACTTCATGCCAACTAAGGCTTACAAATAAATTCTTTTGTTTATTCTCTTGAGTACATACAAATCATTCTATAAGTGTCCTTTGCATCACCATCATGTCATAAGCTTTAAATTATTAGAACCCTTAAAAAACCACAATTATTTCTCTATCTCTTACCATGATTCACGTAAAAGTCAGTCTTGCTTTGCTTCATATCTCTTTTTTTTCTTTCCCTTTAACTTTACAAAATTTTCTGTTGGTCATTTAAGGGGCTTTCTAGCAACATACTTGAACATGTTACATTAGTATGCCTATTTTCAGAAACCAATCAAATCCTGGTATCATATCACACCTCATGTAACTAAAAATATTCTGAGATATAGACAACCACCGAATATGATTAAGCAAGACATACATTGAAATGTAGGAAGGACAAGAAATGAAATTAAAAAATACTTGTCCACACTTTCACAACTGTAACCAGTCAATGTAGGTTAGGCTAGCAGATCTGACTAAAGTACCAGTCAGACAGTCTGTTTTATTGGCCACAGACTTTCAGACCAGTGCTTGTTTTAAAGACTAGTAAATGACAAAATGTTAGTAGTCTCCCATTATCAAGTCAATAATGTAAACATTGAAAGGGAGATAATTTTTTTGTTAAATAAGAGTCAGGTATAACATATATTGCTATGTTTTTGGTTGATGTAATTTATATCTATAACTAATTAAATGAAAGATGAACACTATTTTTCCTGCCTTTCTATATTTGTGCCATTCTATACGTCATTATTTATCTGTTTCAGTGGAACAGATAATAGATTTATATGAAAATGCTCACAAGCTCAAACCAGACAATGAAGAGATCCTGTCGGCTTTGTTTATGGCCTATGTCAGACTTGGAAACTACAAAAAGCAACAGCAGATAGCCATGCTGTTACACAGATTACAACCACAGAAAAATCCATACTACTTCTGGGCTATTATGAGTATAGTAATGCAGGTATATATGTATAGAGTGGAGACTATCTTTGTTTATCCAAATTACATGTCATGTATATTTTGCTTTAAACCCATCTGCCATTTGCAGGCCACCAATGTTCAATCTACTTTCATCTCTTAATTCTAAAAATAATTTAATGCTTATCTACCTTTTTCTGTGGTTTTAACCATAAAGTACATGTATATGGTAAAGCAATAAAAAAAACCCACCCCCAATTCAAGGAGTGGGCATCCTAGGCCCGCCATGTGCCCACTCGCACAGTGGATGGTTTGAAATGGCAACATCTGCCTGAGCTGTTTTGTACCTTCTATTTCTTATAACCCCACTTCGAAAAAGAAAGGGTATAATGTTTTATCCTGATCTGCTCGTCCGTCAGTAACAAAAAATTATGTTGCAATTTTTGTAAGCAACTGTAGGATGCAGAAGCCTGATATTTGGCATATTGCTTTATCCACTAGTACCATATGGTGTAGAGCGATTTTATGCTCCTTGGTCATCTACTTCCTGTTTGGAAAAAGCTGGATGCCACTATATAGCTGAAAAATTGCTGAAAGCGGTGTTAAACACCATTCAAACAAACAAACAAAACAATCAAGATGATATTGAATTTGTTATGTAAATAGATAGAATTATAGAAGTAAAAAGTTATACCTTGAAAAAAAGTTGTATATTACTAATTATTCATTTATTTTGATATTTTAGTTCTGCAGGATAAGGGTAAAAGTTACATGTGGTTAACTTTTGTTGGTATGGTTCTATCAGACATCTTGTTTGAATTGCTTCTCCTTTGACCTACTTTTTTCTTGTTGTCTACATTATTGGCTAATATAATTAGATCTATTACAGTACTAATGTTCTGGGATTTATTGTTTAAACCCAATATGGCCTCAGATAAAAAAAATTGCTGGAGTAACGTGTATGGAAAATAAAAGCTACTGTCTTTGACCTTTGCCTTGTTCTTTTTTTAGAGCCACACAGATAAAAAACTTGCCAAAACCATGTTCCTTCCATTGGCAGACAAAATGACGAAGAAATATGTAGATGAAGGAAAAATCAATGCAGAAGCAGGTATGTGACAGGAGTGTTAGAATAATACACCCTACATAGGTTGCCGTAAAAAAAAATGTTTTTCTTTGACAGACACACATCATAATTTTACTACAACTACAATTTTTCTGAAAGAAAAAAGAAAAATTTCTATAACCAATTTCCTACCTTGTGGTTCGATAACATCATCTTTTATGTATAATACAAAATCACATACAAATATTAAAATACAAACATTTCAGTAATTAGTATTAAAAGTTTTTAGATCTATTTTAATTATCTGTTATTATAATATTTAAAACAAGAGAAATTTCTAAAAGCAAGAAAAACAATGGAAATAAATTAAACAAACAAGACTTAAAATTAAAATGATTGAAAAATAACACAATTAAGAAAAAAGCACAGATTGCGCTTGCGCTGAAAAACATGAAGAAACAATGATATAAAATTAAGAGTCTTTAATTGACTTGAAAAAGAATGACATGCTATTTAAAGATCTTACAAGATGGTCAAAAAATAATTGAATTATTTATGAATATTTCTTTATTCTTACTTAAGAAATACACATTTAAATTGGAAGTAGTTGACTTTCTCTTTTAGAAGTACAGCTTTATTTGATTATACTGGAGTTACTAGAGAAGTATGAAGAGGCCTTGAACTTGTTAAAGAGCCCACTTGGAGGTAAAATTGCAAAAGTTATTTGTACAATAATAGACTTTTTATGGGGGCAATATTTGTTCATATTCACTTTAGGCCTCCGTTAGAGGTTTATAAAATTTTGACTGGTCCATAAAAACATGTATTGCCTGATATTTAAAGCCAAAGTTTTTGATTTTATAGTGAAATAAAGAAGTTATTTTTCAACAGATGACTATTCGTCCTTTAAAAGAAAGAAATTTTAATGTGCTTTGTTAGCTGCAATTTGATTGGCCAATTGAAATTTAAATCTTAAGTTATACGATATCATGCATTGGTCACATGACCTATTCTAATACTATTAAAATCCAAATAGTTCATTGAAGTCATTACTGTTTTCACCATTGGAGTTGTTTCACATTATCTGCAAATTAAATTAAAGAAATATTACATTTGTAAATAAACAATAACTAGCAACATAGCTGGCATTTTTATGATTCATTAGTATAAAAAATTTATTTGCTTTCTTTCAAGTTAAAATTGACAACTGTCGTCACTTTTCCACCTTTCTTTTCTTAACGTTTTTTGACAATGCAGTGTCAGTAATTAAAGCACAAGTAAAAACTAGAACTTCATTCACTAAATTTCCATACAAACATCCAATTTTTGATTTTATAATCTATTTCTGGTAAATTATAGTTGATAAAAGCAGGTATTTATTTCAAATATGTAACATTTTGTTAATACAGTATGTGTTTTATTATAATAAAGGAACATCTTTTCAGAAATAATTTTTGGACTTTTCTAAAATTTATAATTAGTTGGTCATGGTATATTCAGGATTTTACCTGGATTGCTAATACATAGTATTCTGTATTTATGTTAAATTTGACTCAAACATTACATCGTCGGAACCACTTGCTGGTCTCATCGTCCTGTTGCTAGCAAAACTCCACAATTGGTTTTTGAGAATAAAACCATAGTCTTGTCTTATCATGGTGGCAACAAACAGCAAAATGACGATAAAGAAATTACTTTATTCACAGATCGTTTCCAGTTTTTTGCCAATGTCTGTACCTCAAATAACATAAAAGAAATGTATATCATGTTTGAAATTTGTATAAAAAGATTGAGGTTAGAAGATTTCATTTGCCAAATTACAAGTAATAAGACTGAATTCTGCCATTTATCCGGCAGATAACAAAACTAATCTTGGATTATTACTGCAGTAAAATTCAGCCTAATTTATTTATTTCTCTATGATTGCTTAAAGAATCTTCTCTGAACAATGACAAAATTTACTGTTTTCCACCTCATGGTCTGCATGTATTTCCACCATGAAACCAGTCATAATGCTTTACTTACATACATGTATTTGAAATTCTGTCCATTTATCCTACAAGTACTCCTATTTTTTTATGTATTTGTGATTGTCCTTTATTATTTCAAATAGAAAAGCTGTCAAGTGAGTTGCTATTCCTAGAAATTAAGGAAGCTGAGTTTTACACCAAGTTGGAGAGATGGCCAGAAGCAAATGCTGCATATAAAAAATTAATTAAAGAAAAGTGAGTGTTTTGTTATATAAAAAGTGTATTAAATGAAATGAAAATACGTATTCAAAGCTTGCCATTATAAAGCAGCTCAGATGAACTTAGCTGTCCATCCATTTATACTTAAGTTGGAGTGGACACACATTTATAGTTAAGAGTGGACATAGTGGACACAAGGTGTGCAAAATGTATTCCTTTGTCCACTCTGTAAACCTTTTAGAGTGGACATGCAGTTTCGTGTGCTTAGTGTTAATATTTGAATGTATGATCCACTGGAAAATGAAGAAAAGTCTATGTTCAAAACTACAAGACCTACCAAACTAAAGTCAATCCATATTTGTATAACCTCGCTTTGAAGAAGATGGGTATACTGGTTTACCCCTGTCTGTCCTTTTGTCCGCAACAAAACTTTCGTAACAGTTTTTTCAGCAACTGCTTCACAACCACTTGAAATTTTATATGTGTCCTCACCTTGTGGTCCTATATTGCGAGTACCGATTTTTGGTCTGTCGCATATTTACTTCCTGTTTATCGTCTTACTCAATTCAGTGATGTGAATAGCGGGGGTATACTGAGTGAGCAGTAGCTGCCAGGTCAACTAAAATCCTTCTATTGTATAATTTTAAATCAAATAACATGTAAAAGTATTTGTGAAATTTCATTTCAACCATGTAAAGGTTTATTTTGTGTTTTTGGTTTCATATGTGATTTATTTCAATTAAGTTGTTCTTATGAGGAAAAAATGTATTAATCCTGTATACAATTTGGATGGGATTGCTATTATCATCAACACCTGCATTTACATGCTATCAACTTTTGTCTTTCTTTTTTACAGTGCAGACCATTGGTTACATTGGCAACAATATATTGCATCATGTCTAAAATTAGAAGCAGCAGGCTGGACACCTCCAGAAAATGATGACAGGTTAGCAGAATGAATTCAGTTCGATCTTTCTGGTTATATTAATTAATTTAATATAAAGGTAATTTTGAAGAAATTCAAAAGAATTAAAATAATATTTCATTGGTTGGATATGAAAAAAAACACTAAAGCACTTAAAGACAAAGCAAAAATCTCAACAAAAATGAAAAGCAAATAAAAAGGCCAAATACATGTTCAGTAACTATTGGCATCCAACACTGATATAAATCAAGTGGTTAATTAAGTTAGTAGTCTACAGTGAATCATATGCCTGTCAACACTGAGGTTGCAGGTTTGAGTCTTACTGTGGGCAGGGTGTGCTCGACTACAATCTTAATTGACAAGGATTGAGTGTTTTTCTGCCTAAAGTGGCATTAAACTGCATTGAAACAGCCAAACAGCGTTTAAATCTTAAAAGGGATTCCAACCCTCCCCGTTTACAACACAGACATGCAGAAAAGCACCAATAAAAACAAACATTATGTCTGCACAATACAAAACAATCGACTATGAAACTGAAATAAAAGAAATGGAAGAGAAAAATCCTAAAATGTTAACGTGTTTTTTTCCAGTTTTTCAGAAGTTCATTACACGACAGAAATGGCATATACCTTCATACAAGACATTCTTAAATGGAGGGCAGACAGCCGTGTCATGCGTGGACCCTATTTAGCCAAATTAGAATTAATAAAACAATTAAGACATACTGGGAGTAGTAAAACAATTAAAGGTAAGGTGTGCTGATTGCTATTATTAAAGGTAAGGTGTGCTGATTGCTATTATTAAAGGCTGATTGCTATTATTAAAGGTAAGGTGTGCTGATTGCTATTATTAAAGGTAAGGTGTGCTGATTGCTATTATTAAAGGTAAGGTGTGCTGATTGCTATTATTAAAGGTAAGGTGTGCTGATTGCTATTATTAAAGGTAAGGTGTGCTGATTGCTGTTATTAAAGGTAAGGTGTGCTGATTGCTGTTATTAAAGGTAAGGTGTGCTGATTGCTATTATTAAAGGTAAGGTGTGCTGATTGCTGTTATTAAAGGTAAGGTGTGCTGATTGCTATTATTAAAGGTAAGGTGTGCTGATTGCTATTATTAAAGGTAAGGTGTGCTGATTGCTATTATTAAAGGTAAGGTGTGCTGATTGCTGTTATTAAAGGTAAGGTGTGCTGATTGCTGTTATTAAAGGTAAGGTGTGCTGATTGCTATTATAAAAGGTAAGGTGTGCTGATTGCTGTTATTAAAGGTAAGGTGTGCTGATTGCTGTTATTAAAGGTAAGGTGTGCTGATTGCTATTATTAAAGGTAAGGTGTGCTGATTGCTATTATTAAAGGTAAGGTGTGCTGATTGCTATTATTAAAGGTAAGGTGTGCTGATTGCTATTTTAGTACAACCTGTATAAGTATTTTTGGAGTCGTACATGTACCATTATTCATTCTAGTAAAACATAGCGGAAAATTACCATGCATTTGTGAAAATAGATTAAATTTGTTTAAATCGTATGTATAACATGAATAGCACAATATTTTTATATTGATGTATATTTACAGGTGTCACATACCTATGCATTGTTTAATATACATATGACATATACAAATAAATAATATGAATATATTCACAGCCTAAATGCAAGCATCACACATTTTATGGTTGATGGCGTTACTTCCGAGCCCCCTAACATGATGTCTTCCTCTTACGTGTAGGTGACATCACATCAATCGATTGTCAATATATTTTTAAACAGTGTTTCGGGGATTGCAAAAAACTTGTCTGACATTTTTGTTGTTATTTAAAAAATAAACACTTAAATTTTGTCGATGTCAATTTAAATTTTAAGTCTACTTTCAAATTAACAGTGCTCGTCTGCAATATTTTCTTGGAATAGCTCAGCTACTATCTGAAATTGGTTTGTTCATATTGATCACATTATTTTGTTTACACACACGCATGCTACAGTTTAGCTCGCATCTGCGATGTTCGCTATTCACAAGTGTGACTTCAGGAAAGTTGTGCTCAACTACAAACTTTTGTTGACAAGGCAGTTTCTCTGCAATATGTTGTGGCTTATCACCAACTACTCTGACCTCATCCCCACTGAAAACTGAATGCAATTATATTGCAAAATCAAATGCAGAGAGTAATGTACAACCTGAATGGTTGGTAGGGTGTTGAAACAAAGACTAAAGACTTTGAACTTGGTATTTTAAAAGTGACTTGGGGGCCTCTTCTGTGGCAGAGTAGTTAATATAGTTTGTCTACTATTAATTACATGTACTGTCGACTGAGGTTGTGGGTTTGAGTCTCACTGTGGGCAATCTTAATTGACAAGTATTGCCAGTTTTTCTTCCGAAGGTAATGGTTTTCTCCTAGTACTTCGCCTTCCTCCCCCAATGAAAACTGGACAACATGATATAGCTGAAAAATTGCCGCAAGTGGCATAAACACCATTCAAACCAATCCAAAAGTGCCTTCAAACGTGACACATATGTTTTTCTTGAACAACTCTGTAAACATTTTCATTTAAGAAGTCACCAAATGTTTATCTAATTACCCCCAGAGACATACATGTATAACACTCAAAAGCAGAATGGGAAGGATGTATATTGCTTTTGAGTTCAGAGATAACTTTGTTGTACTTTTAAAGTTGATTATGTAGCTAAAATTAAAGTGTTAGAGTTAAATTTTGCTGGTGAGGTTGAGCAGAGTAAAATGTTGGTGCTTTAAACAGTTATTGTGTATTTTATGTCTAATAAAATGGTGACTTTCCTGATTTCAGATTCTCCTATATCATTAATGATAGAATATTTTGAACTGTTTGGGGACAAGTTTTGTTGTCATGAGGATATGTCAATATTTACAGAACTGCTCAATAAAGAAGAGGAAAAGCAGGTATTTCCCTATAAAAAGTTTCAGATAAAAAACATATTTACTGCAGCATTAGAATAAACTTGAAAGTTGATGGCTAATACAGTACAAATCATTACACTTGCAACACCAGACTCCATGTAATTTTTTCAGTGACCTTTAGTAATAAATCATTTAAAAACACATGTAATTTTACCATTCATTACATGTAAAGTATAAAGTAAGATAAGGCAGTATTACATGTGAACAGTAGAAATATTTTATGGCTATCTACATTCTTATCAGTTTTATGGAAGTGGTTTTATAATAAAACTTTCAGTAACCACTTGTTAATGAATCATTAGAAAAGATGAGGTGTACCCTGTAATAGCAGTAGAAAATAATGTTTATAATCTTTAACAGCTGTATGATGTTTATAAAGTTGTGTGCAATTTTAATAGAGAAAATGGGACCAAAATGAAAACAATAAATGTGAATAATCTAAGAAAAGAAATTAATACTTTTACCTGAGTAACATAAAAATACTTAAAAATGATTTTAGTGCACTAAATTGTATGTTTGAACTTCTTCAAGTTCAATAACATTGACGATTAAAATGAGTACGAAAATAAACAGATGTTCACCTGTCATGCCTGTTTGCATAAATATGCAAATCTATATTGCACACAAAGTTGTTGATTATCATTGTTTTGATTGCAGTCATAACAAGAAATGATATGGGTTACACCCATATCCAGAGATGTTCGATTTATATGTTATAGGTGTATCCGATTTGGTTTAATAGCTTTTTTTTTAATCTGTTTTATTTAAAATTTCATCATATGCTGTAAAGGGTTACAAATAGACGATTGTGGAAAGCAAGAAATATCTCAACTTTGAGAAGAGTGCTGTAAAAAAAGCAAGCATTAATTTATACATGTGTGCCCCCTCCCCCCCCCCCCCCCCCCCCCCCCCCACCCATACCATTTTTATTTACGTGTTTTCGATATTAACAGATTTACCAAGCATACAGTTAACATAAAATTGATAATTTACATACAACTACATGTACTTTGTTGTTTTGTTGTACATGTACATGTATTCCAGAACGTTTATTGCCATTATGTATTGAAACGCACTGCCTAAGATATAGAAATGTTTTTCTTCGAGCACCAAAGCAGTTATACAATAATGTAAACAAATTGAATATTAGATTTTTTTAATTAAATGTTTATAGTTTAAAATTTACTGAATAAGCAAAGTATACTTTACAATTAGAGCCACAACTCTCCATCTATGTGTGTACTACGACAGACGCCCAAGAACAATAATACATTTGATTTAATATCAGCATGTATATAAAATGATTGCTAATTTGTATTTATTAAAGAAATTAATTAAAATTTCTTCCTCACGGTCATTTTTACACTTCATAAAAGCTCGCAAAAATCATTGTGTTAATATGCGTTTTAATTTGCGCTGTACTTCAAATAAAAAATATTTAACATTTTCGATATAAAATTTTACAAACTGCAGCTCATCTAGAGCTATCATTCTTAATACTTAAATTGCACTATGAAATAATTATATAAACAAACAGACGGTAAAATCTAATAATAATTGTACATAATTTGAAAGGTGTATTGCCAATTAACAGAATTACGATCACGTGACTTGTTAATATAATACCTACTGCGTCGGAAAAAGCAAAAGTGTTGGAAAGACAAATGTTTACTGTACAATAACAATACATTGACCTTTTCGAAATATCACATAGTCACGTGGTTCTGTGGAAAAAAAGGGGGGGGGGTAAGATCGTCAAAAACAATAATTTCTAAAATTATTTTCAACTATTTACACTGTTGATGACCTTATTCGAATGTAACTGAATTGTTTTTCTATTGTATTATTATATACATTTTTCAAAATTTCGTTTAGCTTTTTAAAATTTCTGTTTGTTTAAAGGACTTCATATACGATCTTTATAGAGGTATGTTTAATCTAATTCTATTAGTATCTAAATATAACTTGCTTCTTTAAAATAGTTTAACATAAAAAATTTTAAATCTTGAATTAAATAAAAATCCATACCATTAGTGTTTTTTTGTTATAAAGAAATTTATTTTCCCTACCAAAATCTATGACATTTTTCACTTATTTAGAAATCTGATTTCTTAAATAACATGCCTGTTTTAAAATCTTATTTTCTTATACAAATAATAATCTAAATTAGCATTTTAGTGGCTAATTATATGAATCTAAATGGTCTTTCATTTTAACCTTTCATTAAAGTTCAGTGACATAAATGAGCAATTAGCAAATAAACAAGGCACATCTAATTTCCAATTAAAAATTACATCACACAAATATCTCTTACCCCCCCCCCCCCTTCCCACCACCACGCACACACACACACACACGCGCCTCATTCTCGGCCAATCTCGTGCGAGAGAGTTTGGGATTTATAAATCGTTAATAATCAAAACACATGGAAATAAAATTTAATGTTCAAGATTGATGAATTTTCTACATAAAGGTTTCATTTTCTACCTTAATTATGAAATAATCCAGAAAAAATTCTGAAAATTATCGATCAAGGCTTTCTGGATTAGTGGTCACAAGCGCGTTAAAAATACTGTTCAGCTAATGATGATGCCAGAGGGGAACTTCATGCATTACGTAATACAACAAAATTTTAAATGCATTATTTTTATCAAATCATCTTGTGAATTCCTATAAAAACAAATACATTCACATTCTATTATGTGAAGATTAGAAACTGCATAAAAATACAAAGCTTAAGTACCCTATAATTTCTGACATAACGAAAGAAATAAAATTGAAAATTATCGATCAAGTCAAATTTATAATCATCTACATTTTATATAAAGATACGAATGCAAAAAAAAGATATGAAGCTTGCTCTATCAATCGTGAAATAATCCAAACAAAACAAAATATATTATGATAAAATTGAACCGAACAAGTCTTTCTAACTTATACATTACGTAATATAACGTAACACAATCTAAAAATGCCTTTTTATTATCAAATTATCTAATAAATTGATAAAAGAAACACATATATATACATTTTATTTTGTGAAGATAAGAATGCATTAAAAAAAATACTAAGCATACCCTATAAATCATGAAATAATCCAAGAAATAAAATTGAAGCGTTGATCCTATCTAGCGAAGTCAAAAGCGCATTAATATACAATTTTGTACATCTTTACTTCTTATTAGATCAGGATAAAAAATGTATCTTAAAGCTTGAATGATTTAACAAATACGAAAAACTGTAATTGAAATATTTTCTTTAATTCTTAATTAGCCATTTTATCACTTACAACATGAACTATATTGTAGAGTATGGTTTTTACCTTTTTGCTCAATTTACCCGAAAACAATTATATATCATTAAGAGATAATAAGAAGAGATCGAACATATGAAAATATTAAAATGTAATTTGTGGTCTTCTTGTTTTTTTGTCTTTGTCGATTAGTGAAGGCTGACAAAACGGTTTTGTTATAAAAGCTGTTAATTTAACTGTTTAGACCCGAGTATTAATTTCAACAATGATAACAAACAAGATGACATTGCACTATAATTTTTTATTAGCCCAAGAAATAAATAAAACATTCAATATGATTGGTATTTCAAGAAACATAAACTACAAAACCTTTTGAACTGGACATCTGTACCACAAAATTTTTTTGACGGTGGATGGATTGTACATTCATATAAGCATTTTTCCATGATTTTCTAGTCTAAAAAATGGATATGAACAAAAGGTCATTGCAGACTTCATACAATCTTTTATATTTACTAGGTGATGTTACATTTTAAATTGATTTCAAAAAGAGAAGAGTTCATTATACTTAACTAAGTATACAGCTCGTGGGAATGTAACATTTTGTCTAGATAGATGATTCTGGCCAGAAATTTAAAATTACGGTCTGCTGTGGAAGTCACCAATATTTATTATTATTTTTTATTTTAAGCCCCACCCCACCAAGCCTGCATTGCATGATTTTCATTCTGAGAATGATAAAGTCAAACTTTCTATAATGACAAAAATTTGGGAGTTGGTTAAGAATTTTCTATTTAGATGTCATTTGATTATCTGAAATAATTTGTAAGCATACAGCAAAACTGTAAAGATTTGAGATCAAGTTGTTTTAATTTCTTGACAGTCTTACTTGATATTATGCAGGTACAAACTCGGTTGCAGTTTAGCATGTTTAGAGACCTTCAGTTGTTTTTGCAAAAAGAATACACCCAGCATATTTATTCACTCTAATTAGCACAACTCAGAAGTTGCATTACAGAAATGAATACAAAAACATTGGTGTATGACCAATATTAATCCTGAAACAAAATGCTTCAACTAGGATGCCAATTGTATGTAGCTTCAGGTTCCAGCCATTTGTATTTATGATATTGTGATTTGATGACAGTCTGTTTGGTCACCCACCTCCATTTATTCTCTTTATCGACCCAGTTGACATAAATTTAATCACTATGCATCTTACAAAACCTCTATTAACTATAATATTTTCTTTAACAAGACGTTTTGTTATTTCTGAATATATTTTGTGTCTTACTCCATTTCTCTGTAAGTCATTAAAGATGGTGACAATTCTTTGTTTAACCAAATGTAAATTTTACTTCCATTGTGTTTTATTTTGACGCTAAAAGTACTATTTAATTTTTGTTGTATTTTTATATTTCCTTAACATTTCAAAGGTCTTGTCTGACTTGCATCTGTAACCTTATCTGATGAGTTGAACATCCCATCACCCTGGTTCTAATTAGATTTATAAAAATTTGTAACTGAATAGACTATTAAAAGTCAGATAATTGAAACAAACAGAACAACCAACTATTTTATATACATTATATTTATCAATTTTTTATGAGATATTTACCAAAACATTCAACTGACAGTTTTAAGTTTATATGCACTTATTAGATGTGAAATGTATGAAAACTTGGAATACATTACATTTAGTTAAACATATATTAAGGTAAACATTACATGTAATTCCCAAACCAAATTTTTTTGACCAATAAAAACACTTACATGTAATATTTCATATTACATGTAATACATTTTACATAGAAAGGCAATTACATGTATATTTTTCAAACTGAAAATTCCAAATTAGACATAATCAATGATATAGTATGCAAGCAGTACAAAATTTTGGTTTAGTACCAGTTTGCTGATTCCCAGATTGTCCAATATTTTGATTACCAATGTGCTGATTCCTTGATATCTGACCATTTAAAAACAGTCTACCAGGCATATGAATGATTGTAGGTTTATGTATGCATCCTCCATAATATTGATGGGAAAGATGTTAAATTGGTTGATTAAGTTCAGTAACTTAAATGCAATTCTTTTTTAAATTTTCTTTTTGTATATTTAATTTTTCTTAGTAACTAATTATTATCTTTTCATATGAATTCAGAACAAATAACCACACAAGCTGATAATTTATAATTGTAAAAGATCACTAATAGTATTGGTTATTAATTTGCTTAATTTTTCTAAGTATCCATAATTTTTTCTCAAATGAAAATTATCAGCTTACATTGATTTAAAACAAATAACATCCTAAGCTCAAAATTTCTAAGTAAAAAATTATTTTTATGTCAATTAAATTAATAAGAATTATTTAATTTACATAATTTTCATAAACACACATAATTCTCGATATTTATTTGTATACAGATTGTTCTTAATTGATTGAATAATAGGGAATCTGCTAATTGGACGCTGCAATCTGGGAATCCCCAAACTGGAATGCACTCCAACATTCTTAACTGTTTATTATGTATTTTGTTTTCAATGAACTCATGCTTTTATTCATTTCAAAGTTAAACTATTTAATAAGAAACATAAAATAGCAAGCATACTGTCAAATGATCACAGCAGTACAATTACTTTATACTAAATTCAAAAATTGGGATAACTTTCTGCAATCACATCTTCACATAAAGTAGAATATTCATCAACAGGAATGGTATTTGTAGTAAAACTTATTAAAGGCATGGACGAGATGTTTTTTCTTGTAACCTTGGCTTGTAAGTCTATTCCTAAGAAATTGGTGACATTTGCATAAATCAATATACTCATTGAAAGCTCTTGCATACCTGATCAAATATATACACCTATGCAAGAGAGGCTGAATTATTGCTGCACAAGTGAGGAAAATGTTTAATTTTTAAATTAAAATCATCTTGTTTGTAATATAGCAGATAGGTCATTTATCAGTAGTAAGACCCATTTTTGGTTATGGTTGTATAGCACAATCCATCTCACAGCACAGTTTCTAAATAAACATTTATTAAAAAAGTGACTGAAATTTTCCAATTAGTTTTTTTTTTGGTTATAAATTGATCATCACAAAGGTCCAACATAACCAGTTGGGTAAATTTTATTTAAGGAGTTAAAAAATGCAGTTAGCTTAACTATTTTTTGTTTTGCACTTACACTGAAAAGTCAATGGTATGTTATTTTACCCATCTTTTAAGCTGCATGAAGCAAATCATTTAGTGAAGGTTAAGCTGAATGCGGATAAGTGGTACCAAAATAGAAATTGTTTAATTTAGTTAGATATTGGGTGTAGGAGTGCTTCAAATTCCGCAGTGCAACTTGAATCCGCAGCCTTAGTGTTGACAGACCACATGATCAATAGAATATGACTGACTACCTTAACCACTCGGCCACCGAGGCCCCTAATGTGTAATGTTTTTTCTATTACAGTTTGTTTTAACGCAAACTTCTATTTAACTAATGTATAAAAGAAAGAAGAACTAGATAATCTGTACGGATATTCACCAAAGCAATGTTCTCTTTGTTACATTAATATTTTGTCTACTCATGTGTTATCAAAGGGCTCAATCATGAACATTCTCATATCATATAAGAATTTCATATTTTGTCCTGCCTGGACAAGTTTAGAGTTAAAACTGAAATGTTTGAGGGAACTACGACTGAAAATGAACTTTATTATTTTGATTTTAGATAGCATATTATATTGCCTTATAATGTAAAGTTTGAGCTCATTAATAGATATTATTTTTAACTGGAACTGCTGTTTCTAGATTTTATACTTACCAATTCTTACTTATTTTCTAGTTATCTCAGTAAATAAATATTATTTTCAAATAAATTAATTCAGTTTAGTATGTTTTAGTGCAGGATTTTTACAACTGTGGATCTTGTCTATTTTAATAAACAAAAACAAAGGAAGGGGAGGTACCATTTCTTGTTTAAATATTGATATTTTGGATGCCATTTTATCACTTAGCTAAAACAGTTGTCTTGTTTGCTTTAACTTAACTTATTTTTAAATTTCTACCGATTCAGATTACTAAACATTATATTGTTTCTTTCTTCAAAAATATTCACTCCAAAATTGACACAAAATTTCTCACATATGGTAACATACATGGTACCATGCATAAAATCCATTTCTTCAAGGTTGACCTTCACTAAATTATGAATCAGGTGATGCTGTAGTCAAAAGTAGTACTTTATAGCACTAAAGTAGTTCTTAACTTTCACATTGCAAATTTTTCTCATTCTAACTAAATCTGTTTAAATTGATATTTATGCGATGAAAAAACATTTTGAATGTGAAATGACTATTGATTTCCACTGAGTATTAAATTTTGTAAAAAAATTCACAAACACCTGTTTCTACCATTCTGACAACCAAAACTATATTTGTGAAATAATTTTTTAAACATAGTAAAATTTTCTTATTAGACTTAAGTTTTGCCCATTCTGATATTTTAGAGATTACTTAGAAAAGGGGGATTGAACAAATTCACTGCCAGGAAATGTTATAATGGTCAGTTATGTAAATCATTTAGTAAAGGTCAATTAGAACCTACTGACGAATTGTTAACTTGCACCATAAGAACAGCACAGGTGTTAAACCACTTTGATATGATCACAACTTTGTTTAGAGAGGTTCATGTTGCTTGTTTGTTGTTTGCTTGTAGTATATGTTACTGGATGTGTTTTCGATAGCATTCTAGTAGCCTTTTCTTTGTAATTTTGTTCTTTTATAATGCCATTTTACCTCTAGATATACTAGATAATAAGGATTCCAGTTGCCATTTGCATAATTTCAGTATACATTTGTAAATTATCAACAATGATATAAATGGAATTTTAGTTCAACAAAGTATTAACATCAGCTGGGCTCTTTATTTTAGTAACCTTGTATAATAAAAAGATTTAATCCTGGAATGTTTTCAAATAATATATCTTTTGCATAGTTTGTTACAAAGCAGCCAATCACAGTAGTGTTTTTATCTTTTTAAAGTTCTGAATACATGCCACCAGCTCATCATTGCAAATAGCAGACCCACAGACATCTAAATATTCTATGTTTTAACCTGATGCAACCAACTGCCCCATCAGTATCGAGATGTTTCAAGTCTGAACAATGAGAAACTATCTTTAAAATTCAGTTTGGGCTAATGCCTTCTGTTCCAATTTTAAGTTCTTTGAGAAATTGTAGATGACAAATTGCATCCACACATTGATCACTTATAAATGGGCAGTCATTAATCCACAAAGTTAACAAGATAGGAGTTTCCTAAAGCAGTAAACACAGATTGTCCAATGAATATAATATTATACAGTCCAAGCTGTCTTAAAAAAAAATAAAACCATCTAACTAGTTTTTTTCTTAATTACAGAAAGAAACAATACTGGTTAATTGGCACAATCTATGCTTCCTTAATTATAAAATTCATTTTAATTTCTCTTTGCTTCAACACCAAGACCTATGTGTATCAAAACCATATAATAATGCTACATTATATATATTTATTACAGTTTTCTCTTTCTATACATGAGCAGAATGCCCTTTTCTAACACTATTTTCAATGATCCTTGGGATGGTTCAATAACAATAACTATCTTGACAAAGATTTTTAAAACAGAAAATAAAAAATGTATACACTTTAGATACACAATTGTTTGTTTAATATCATTTTTGACTTAACAAAGATAATTGTTTATAGGCCAGTGACCAGAAAAGATATTCTGATGTTTTATACATCCTTTATTACTAAATCTTAAAGAAACTCTAACCTGTACCTATCAAATTCAGATTGATTGTAAAAATTGTCAATTGATAAAATAAACAGATGTCTTTTAAAGTAACAGTGTCTGTGATTTGATGGTCAAAATATAGGACAACTTCATAATATAGTCTTATATATCTAAAGCTAAAAATCATCAAAATGATGTTGGGGCTTATCAGTATCATTTGGTTACTCTAGTTGTATGACCAATTAAACTGTCAGTCCAATTATAATTTTTGCTGGTGATAAATACCAGATTTTAATAATGTTACTTTTAAATGTGCATGTTATAACAGGTACTCGTGGACAGAACCCTCTCTTATTGTATTCTCTTGTGAGAAATCTTTATTGCCTTAAAATATATAATGTTCTTTGTTCCATTAATGTCTAACAAAAAACCAAGTTTATGACAAGTTCCCTGACAGGCAAATTGTCAGAAATTTAGTTTTTTATTTGTGGAACTATAATATGAAATGCTATCTCTGAAGCTAGTTATAAATAAGTGTGGACTGTGAGCAAGCTCACAAAGGGATACCCCCCGCTTCGCTTCAAGTCCAATTATCTCCCCTGAATAATATCCGACAGCGATGAAAATTCTTCATGCACATCTATATATGATGTACTTTCTTCATGTAAAGTTTCATCAAAATCTGTCAAGCGGTTTAGGAGGAGAAGCGCTTACAAGGGATGTGGACAGACGGACAGACAGACAGATAGACGGACAGACAGACAGGGTGATTCCTATATACCCCCAAACTAGTTTGCGGGGGGTATAAAAAAATAATTCAAGCTAAACACATAAAAAAATTGATTTGTTAAAGACGATTTTCCCTAATACAAATTATAGGAATGAAAATTGGACATTGTCGAACACTAAGTAATTTTAACAAACAACAAACAATACAAATAATAAAAACCAAGTGAACTCCATAAACTTCTTCAAGTCTAAAATTACCAAGATCTCATTCAAATGTGTGACAATTTGAAGCTACTGTTTTACAGTCATCTGGTATTTATCACTGGCAAAAATTATAATTGGACTGACAATTTAATTGGTCATACAGCTCCTGTAACCAAATGATACTGATAAGCCCCAACATCATTTTGATGCAGATTTTTAGATTTAGATGTAAGACTGAATAAGCATATTTCTGTAAACAATATTTTGTTCCAAAAAATTATAACAGGTTTGCCCAAACAAAACAATTGGCATTGCAATGAATTGAATGAAGTTACGATATTGGCAGCTCCTAATAAAATTAAAAAACTGCATGTTAAAACGAGTAACAATTTAGAGATATTTGTTTGCTAAAGTGTAAATATAAAGTAATTTTAAACTGTTAATTATATAGAATAACAGCATTATTTAATAGAGACATATTAATGCAGGTTATTGAATGGCCTGCATTGTAAGTTGCTGAAGGTGAGACATATACGGGTTTCTGGCAGCAGAGTTGGAGACGTTAATTCTGGACATTTTTCTTTATAGAATAAAAATAGGGTCCAATTTGATAGAGGACTCTATTGAATATTGCTGATAAGTTTTGCTTCAATTGTTTCCCAGTATCAAAGAAGAAGCCTTCTTAATAATTTTCTCAGGTCTTATGTTAAACAAAGTCCTGCTGTGGCAAATCAGATGAGAACAACAAACATTGACTTTGTATAGGACCATACAATGAACATTATATCAAGTTTGGTTTAAACACCAAATTAAAATGTAAAAGTTTACAGACAATGACAGATGTAAAGTGATGAGCTCACTTCACCCTTAGGGTTAGGTGAGCTAAAAAAATTTATTAAAGTAGAATATTGATCCTCTTTAATTACCACCCAAATCACACCAACAAGAGTTTAGTGTTAAACCCCAAAAACATCTTTTCAGTTAAGTTTTCAAATAAATAAGGCATTGTGTACAAAGCAGAAGGCTGCTATTCCCAGTTCTAGGTTAAAAAAATTACTTGTCACTTACTTAAATTTGCTGCAAATGTTCATATTGTTTGCCATTGTGGTATACAAGCAAAGTCCCATGAAATTTGTGTATAAAGTATAAAACTGATTTGAATTTGTCAATGAACCATTTGACTAGTGCAAACAGGAACATTAGCATCATTGGTTTAATTCACTTGCAGCAATTTTAAAGCTATATCATAGTGTCTAGTTTTTATTGGGGTGAAAACCCATAGTACGCTGTTTTAACAGCTGGCCTTTGGCAGGACAACTTACAATCATTGTCAGTTTATGTTGAAATTAAGCACACTTTGCTCGAAGTCGGACTTTAATTCGCAATCTCAACTACTTTAACTACTGTGCCACAATAGTCAAACATACTCCTGTGCCATATACCAACTTCAGATTCTATATGCAAATAAATTTTGTCACTTATCACTGAAGTTCAGCAGAGGAAACTAAAATTTGTTTCATAATTGTCATACAATGCACTTATGTTACATCTGGATAAAGATAATCAAATCTGTCATTCTGTCAGGGGTGGGGTTTGTTTTCTCAGGGTCCCCCAGCTTCCTCCCCCAATAAAAACTGGACGCCATGATAAAGCTGTAAAATTGTTGAAAGTGGTGTTAAACAACATTTAAACAAAAAAAACCCCAAACAAATCTGTCATTCTGAAATTCTTTAGTATGTGTTGAACAAATATGTTAAAAGGATTCATGTTACAAATGCATTCTTTTTGTTCTTACTTATTACTCTATTGTATGTGTTAAATAAATGTGTTACTAAAAAAGGTTTCAAGTGCAGCAGCAATTTAGTTTTCCCATTTATTTGATTTACATGTATGTAATTAATTTAATTTGATTTGATTTAAGCCAATTGAATCTTTTGAGAGAGCAACAAGCCAAGAATATGTAAGCCCCCCCCCCCACCCCCATAATGGGGTACAATAATAGTATGTACTGACAAAATAAAACAATACACAAG
Organism: Limnoperna fortunei; assembly: GCA_944474755.1. NCBI lineage: Eukaryota > Metazoa > Mollusca > Bivalvia > Mytilida > Modiolidae > Limnoperna > Limnoperna fortunei. Next base: position 7,226,869 of record OX104121.1, on the reverse strand, counting down.
ATATAGACACATCAATTGTCATTGTAAATTGTTTAATTTTTATGTACACCATTATGTAAATATTGAATAGACTGTAAATACTACATGTACATTTATGTGTAAGACTATTGAGGGACTTGCACCTCAATAAGAGAGATTGACAGATTTTACATGAATAAGAATTAAACTGAGGGAAGCTCGAGAAAAAAATGTGTTTTTGAAAGAAAGATGTATCATTAGTAAAAGGTTTTAAAAAAAGTTGTGGGAAAGTATGCTAATTTATAACAATAAGTTAATCTTCCAGATTGTTTGATATACTTATGACAACTTTTACTATTTAAGATTGTAATTGTCACTATAAGAGAGTTTTTCATTCAATTATATGTTCAATTTGATCATTTCATTATAGTTATTCCAAAAAGTAGAATAATATAATATGCTAGGCAACCAAAAAAACTGTTGGTTGTCTTTTCATTTACACATGCAATTTGGGCAAGATGGGTTATCAACCAACAAATTTATTTAACAAAAGATAATTTAGTTAACTAGCTTCATTATAAAACTGACAATGGATAATGTTAAGTTTTCTTGTTCGACAATCAAAATATTTAAAGAGTTCTTTTTTAGGTTTATAAACTTTATTAAGTTTAACAATACTAATTTACAGACATGTCATTTTCTTGCCTCAAAGGTTAAGCAGTTCCATAGTCTGTTTACAGATGGAACAAGTGTGGACTGTAAGCACGCTCACAAAGGGATATCCCCGCTTCGCTTTCAAGTCCAATTCACTCCCCTGAATAATATCCGACGGCAACGAAAAATGCTTCATGCACATCTACATATGATATACTTCCTTCATGTAAAGTTTCATCAAAATCTGTCAAAAGGTTTAGGAGAAGTTGCGCTTACGAAGTCTCCTACTAAGTACTATATTTATAAAGTCTTAGTCCAATTATCTCCCCTGAATAATATCCGACACGACGTAAATTCTTCATGCACAACTACATATGATGTACTTCCTTCATGTAAAGTTTCATTAAAATCTGTCAGGCGGTTTAGGAGAAGCGCTTAAAAGGGATGTGCACAGACGGATAGACAGAGAGACAGACAGGGTGATTCCTATATACCCCAAAACAAGTTTGTGGATGCTATAATAAAATAATGATAAGAGACTGTCCTGCACTAAGGAGAAATATATTTTAGCCTGATTTGCCTCAAGTCATACTCATGCTGTCTTTATGTAACTAGATCATACATATAAGAAGGAGATAGCTCAATAATAATTTTTAAAATATAATGTGTTTATGTTTTTTATACTCTGCCTTACAAAGTGGTGAGGTCCGTTTTGATAAGTGTATGTCCATCCGTTGGACTTCCCCATGGTTTCCTCTTGAAAACGTGTCCAAGTACTTGCTTACATTTGCACAGCTGTTAAGTACTATAAAATGAAGATCAAGTGTAATTTTTATCACAATCCCATTTGTAGTTTTTGATTTAGGGCAATTTAGCTTATGTCCCAATACCCGGTAGATGCCCAATTGTATTACATATAACTGACAGTCAAAATTTAATTACCGTATGTGTATAATTCTTTAATTGGCATAGTGTGTCCAGCTTCTATATGTACACTGTATACTAAATATTGTCATCCTACCATGTATGGTTACAGAGGAACTGCCTTAATCCAAAAACTTTAATGTAGGTTGTGAAATTGAGGTCAAGGTCAGGTGGTAGGTGACTGACTGGCAAGTACTCATCATAAGCTACCACTGGACCAAATTTGATGTACTTAGGGTTTAAGCTTACAAAGATATAAAGCAAAATTTTAAGTGTTCACGCTGCTGCTGCTGGAATCCCATATATATGTTTCGCCTCCAGTGACTATCGTCACAGGCTAGACAAACACAATCATACAAAGGTGTTTACATAGACTTCGTTACTTTACTAAGTCATCCAAACACAAATATTTCAAAATTAACATTAATACCTCTGTGGGAAGAGAGAGCAGATACATACTTCAGCTCAAATTTATTTATAGCGGACCACATGAAACCTTTCCTGAGTATAAGTTGGTTTTGCTCAGGGTATGTAGATTTTAGGAAGATGAACTGTCCTATTGTTTAAATACAATAGGTATTGTTCTCTCTGCAGTTTGTTCTATTGGAGCTTTAAATTAGTCCGGAGAAATCAATCATCCATTTATTAATTTTCCTATTTCAAAAACAAAATTCCTCCTTATGAAAATACATGAACCTACATTGATTGTAGGGAGGAATTGTTATGCAATTCTGAACCAAAATAAACTGAACAGTATTATTTGATATGTATCGTTTGAAGATAAATTGTCTATACAATGTTTTGAAGAAAAATTTCACAATCTAGTTTACAATGTTTTCAAATAATAAGATTGAAACAGATGAAAAATGAAAAATTTGACATTAAATTTCACAAAATATCTGCTGAAATTTTTTATGATCTATAGTTACGCTTTCTGTATCATTACTGTACAGGCCCCACACCACTCCTGGAGAGAGCTGCTCATACTTATATATAAAGCATTAGCATACAAGTTTTATTGAAAGTAAGATTTTACAACAAATATAAACATAAGCTCTGTAGAGCTTTTAGCCGACTATATAGTACTAGTCACCATGTATGGTAAGTAGAGGTCATGGGAGCAGTCAGTAATATCCAGTAAAATTCATTGGAAAAGTGTTTGTTTTTTATGGAAAACCAATTTATTTTGTTTTAATGAAAACATATGAGTGCCATCAAGATATGGAATTAAGGGATATGGCAAAAAAATCTATGCATATACAATAGATCAAATAAAATAGAAATTTTTCTTTAGAAGTCATTTACATTAATTGTTGCAATAACAACTTGCTCTTACTAAGAGGGGGCCTCGGTGGACGATTGGTTAAGGTAGTTCGTCTACTATTGATCACATGATCGCGGGTTCGATTCTCACTGCGGGCAGGGTGAACTCGACTCCAATCGTAACTGAAAAGGATTGCAAGTTTTCCTTTGCAGGTTGGGGTTCTCTCCGTGTTCTCCGACTTCCTACCCCAATAAAAACTGAACGCCATGATAAAGCTGAAAAATTGCTGAAAGTGTCGTTATAATACCATTCAAACAAAAAAATCTTACTAAGAGTGTCTACCAGTAAGTATAGCATATATAATTTCATAAGGGTGTTCAATTTTTTTTACATCAAAATTAATCAATGAATGTTTGATTTTCCCTGTCAGATTTAAAGTACCCATTGAATAAACTCCACTGATAACAATATGTATTGTATTTATGTGGTCCTCTATAATACACCATTGGCAAAGCTCATCCTCACAATTCCGGGGTTCATACACATGGACTCAGAACCCTTGACTTTGGATGATGGGCCAAACTGTCTTCATAAAAAAAGCATATGCCACATTTTTTTTTTAAATTTGTAAAAGAAAATATACAAGCTATATTTGCAGAATCTATGCATAAAATACACCCCAACTTCTATTTGCTTAAAGACTGAGATATAGGTAACTACTATAAAAATGTACTAAACTCATGTAAAAGGCAGTTTTTCTCTTTCTATACATAAAAAAATGTCCTATTATCTCAGCATTTTTTCAGCATCCTTAACATGGTTTAATTAGCTTAATCATTTAGGCATTTATTAAGATTTACTTGAATAATCTTAGTTGTGACAGTGTTTGTTTAATATCATTTTTGACAGAACAAAGAAGTGTTTATTGACCAATGACCTTTTCAGATATGTTAATGTTTCAGACATCTTTAACTTGTCCATACTCCATAGTGATACTACAAAACCATTGATAACAAAAACCAAGATGTCTGTTCAAGTGGCAGTAAAAGTAACTAAAAACTGGTTAGAATATGGACAGACTCATATTAAACATTCAGTACAATATTTAGTTTCAAGAACTTTCAAAATTTTGTTAATGCAGAATGATCAACATAAAAAATATGTTGTATATGAAAGAGAAAATAAACTGATGATATTAGTACATTGAAGACTGTAAAAGTAAAAATATGGGGGAATAAAAAATCATGCATGTTATTATAAATGTTGTGTGTGACCTAAAAATGATGGTGGGGAAGGGTTAATTTAATTTGGTAATAATAAACAGTAATCTTGGTGATTTGTGGGACTATAAGACTTAATTATGGGCAAATGTTGTTCAAAATTATGTATTAGATTATCAGTCATTGGACTTCTGCACAGTTCAAAATTGCAACTGTAGCAATGTGAGAAATAAAGAAATTGTTTCTACTAAAAGCAAACCCAAAGTTGGGTAAAATAAACTTTGTTTCAGTAATTGCATTGCATGGGATGGGGCTATTGAGGTCAGTAAGGTATATATAGTTTGAAAGCTGAAGATATTGATCAGTGTTAAATGAATAGTTCAGTCATTCAATTTTCCATATATACATCTTTAAGCATTATTTAATGCCTCATTACTTAAAAAGGATATACATGAAAATGATACTTATTTCATGTTAGTTCTTACCATACCATGGAATTGTATGCATGTATATAGGAACATTTGAAATTAATAACAAAGATGTACAAATGATGTATAATGATTGTCCTGTCAATTTTATTAAATAAAGACAATTTCAGTGTTTTACAGTGTAATATAGTTTAAACTCCAAAACTACATAAGTCTGCTTTGTAAAATTAACTGAGATTTTAAATGTTGGTCTATTTGTCAATTCTGTTTCTGTCATTCCTTGATTGCAGTAACATTTATTCAGAATATTAAAATGACTGTTTGGCATTCTAGTTGACTAATTTCCAAGTTGTAATGGAACAAACAGCACTTAACTCCACCCCTGTTTTGTTGATATCAAAAAGATGTAATTATTATGAAAATCTTTATTTTACATTCAATACCAATCTTATTAAAATTAAATCTTTCACAAGCTCCCCTTTTTGTTATTGTCCCTTAACATCCACAATAACAAAAACTGGGGGGGGGGGGGGAGCTTGTGAAAGATTAAATTTTAATTAGATTGATTCAATACCAAAGATGATACTGTTAATAAAAAGGGGAGATAAGATTTTTGCACCCTAGATTTTCAAATCAACACCATTTTGATAATTTATTATAAATATTCATTGTATAATTATATAATATTTAAGGATTAACTACAAAAATTATGTGCAAAACAGAAATTTTGTTATCCCTTGATGGAGAAAAAAAAAATTTTTTGTAGTTAATACTTATAAATAAATTCAAACAATAGAATAAACTCAAAAATTATATTTTTGTAACTGGACATTTTTTTAAAAAGAGCTCAACACAAAAACTGTTAGTTTCCCATGGAGTAATATATGACGTCAAATGGCTCCTGTCTCCATGACGATCAAATTGTTTTCCATCCTCTGATAGAAAATATTTTCCAGCCAATCAAAAGTCGGTATTCTCGCAAAATTTATTTATATGACATAAATAATAGATTTAAAAAAAAATCTATTCAACTTTTCAATATTATGGTCTAAATTTTATGTTTAAAAAAAGTAAATTATCCATCTTGTTAATTTTTGCATAAAATGTTAGCATACAGTTGTATTGATAAATTAATCAGGATAGTTAATGAATCTGTGTGATTAATTGGTACTGGTCATTTTTTATTGATCTCACTTCAGCTGATCACTGTACAGGTATTAATTATCAGCAACTATTTTCCAAAACTTTAGTATCTTGAATAAACATTCAAAATAGAACATTTAAGTGATAATGGCAAAGTTCCGTGTTTTGGTTATCACCTCAGTACCTTAGGTGCTTAAAAGTACTGTGGAACAAAGTTTTAAAGCGACCACCACTGTTAAAGACAGATTCCCTTGCATATTTTCAACTTCAGTAACACGGAGGAGGGACAAAAAATACAATTAAAAAAGAAACAGTGATGATTAGTTTCAATTTATTTATTCACTATTGCAGAAGAAACTTAATACAGCTGTTAAAGAATATAAACATTATTTTCTACTGCTATTACAGGGTACACCTCATCTTATCTGATGATTAATTAACAAGTGGTTACTGAAAGTTTTATTATAAAACCACTTCCATAAAACTGATAAGAATGTAGATAGCCATAAAATATTTCTACTGTTCACATGTAATACTGCCTTATCTTACTTCAAACTTTACATGTAATGAATGGTACAATTACATGTGTTTTTAAATGATTTATTACTAAAGGTCACTGAAAAAATTACATGGAGTCTGGTGTTGCAAGTGTAATGATTTGTACTGTACATACATGTACATGCATACAAACGAGGATACATGTGTTTTGTGTGTTGTGTATTATCTGCTATTTTCGGCATATTTTACTTTTTTGGCCATATTTCACAGAGTGAAAATTTTAGTAACAGTTTTCTCAGTTACTACTAATTAAATTCTCTTGAAATTGGTATGCAGCATCAGCATGGCCTCCCATAACGTGGGATTCGATTTCAGGTCTCTCGCTCACCTACTTTCTGTTTAACGAAATCCGGCCATTTCTGTCTTTGAAGGATTTTTTAAAAATATATTAACTTGCTTTCTGTTGGATGCATCCATGACTTTTGGTTTTGTTTCAGTGGGGTTTAAAGCTATTTTAAGCAATTTTTTAGCTTTATCATGGCATCAAGTTTGTGCTTGTGAATTAATAGGATGTGTCAGAGGGAAAACCCCTAATCGTAGACAGGATTGCCAGTTTTTCTACCGAAGTTCAGGGATTTTCTCCAGGTAATGTGGTGTCCTTCCCCCAATAAAAAATTGGCACCAAGATATAGCTGAAAAAATACTGAAAGTGGCCATCAACACCCTTCAAACAAACATACATCGACATTAGCAGAAAATATAAAATTCATTTGAAGGAGCCTTAGAAACAAGTAGAAATGTGAGGCTCTGTCGAGCTTCTCTCACCTGTTTCACGGCAAGTACAAATAAATTATATATTTTATGACAATGTACAAATATGGTTTTTATCCTTCAAACCTAAAATACATTTTACACCAATGAAAAACATTCACTTCTTACCAATTTTCGCCTTGAAATTTCTATCGTGTTTTGTCACAAACAATTATCAGAGTTGATTCAACAACATGTTGTAAACCAGAACAGAATGCTAAATATCGTTAAAGCTAGGACAAGGGTTCTAGGAGACTTTATTCGGCATGAATAAAGGAAAAATTTATTTGGCTACCTTTATTTTACAGCAGTTGTTATTATTACAGGATACTAAATTGTCGGAAAACTTATGATGTTTATTTTAAGGTAAAACTTTCAAGTTAAAAATTCTCATATTGTTGTTAAGTTTACATATATGTACATGTATATAATATCATAATTTAAAACAGCATTTCTTTCTGCTTTGTATTTTAGCTGGTAGATGCTTTATCTAAAACTTTAGACATCTGCACATCCAGTGATGTTGTATTTGCTAAAAATGTAAGTCCACTAATTGGTTTATTTACTGAAATGTTTTTTTTTTAACTTGCCTACAATAGCAGTTCACCATTTAGTGAATGTTCCACTTGGAACACTGCACAGAAAAAATGAATTATATTTAAGCAGCATAAATTGTCCAGGATAATTAAATTAAGCTTGTACATAAATAACTTTTCAACATAAATAACTTGCTGAAACTAGTCGACCAATAAAAATTGCAAATTTACCGTAGATGCTCGCTTAAAAGTCGGTCCGCATATAAGTCGGGGGGTCTTTTTGGGCCTAAAAATCTGGTATTTTGCTGTTGACCCTCGTATAAGTCGGTCGGAAGACAGACGTGTTAACATGAGGTCAAATCAAATAAAAATTCCAAATTTGTGAATAAAATCATTATATCAGTAAGACTTCTTGTTTATTATTTGTTTCTTGTGTTTTATGAATTAAATATCGCTTGTCATTTATCCTAAGTGGTTTGTTTACACTAGTGTACATGTGTTTTGAAAATGTAAACGTAATTATCTCCCTGAATTTGCTATGACTGAAAACCATAAAAAGACAAATGCAAGTAAATATACAAATATTCATTTTCGTAATTATTTAATAGTTAAAGCAGAGTTTTTAAAATAAATAAAAGCTAAAATACAAAATATAAAGGAATATAGTTTGTAAATTAAAATAATAATCGATGAAAAAAACCAATTCTGTAGCATATATGTATCAGTTAGTTTATCTTGATTTTCGGTTTTTAGTTGTATCATGACATCACCGGATGTATTATGCAATACATACAAATAAATCGATACTTGTGTAAACAGTGGTAAATACGAATGGAATTATGTAAACTGGATAAAATAAACAATAGACAAGTTAAAAAAATCTTTATTAATGTCTTAAATATACTTTATTTAGCATAACTATATCACGTATCTGTCTTTTTTCGTCGTTATAGTTGGCGATCTATGTACGGCCTTCAAACTTCGACCAGAATTCTTTCCTCTTGTGGTATGACTCGCTTAAAAGTCGGAACCCTTCTCTAAAACCAAATTTTAACTCCCAATTTCCCGACTTATGTGCGAGTATGTACGGTAAGCTTCCCACAAGGTATTGTTGTCGCTCCACTAATACTTATATAACAATCCTGCGTACCTTCAGGTATCCACTTCCTATGAGCATTACCTACAGATATACTTAAACAGTGTTGGTTCACCTATACCTTTCTACATGTACATAAATATAAAAACGTTTTCCAGGAACATATACCTGGTCACAAGGTCAGTGATAATTCAGTGTTTTTTCTCCATTTGAAATCTTTTTTAATTGATGTTTTCAGATCGATTTACTTTTTGTTGTAATTTGACAGGTAAAACAGATGCAGAGACATGTAACGATATGTAAATTAAAAAGACATTTAGGTCTTTATCATCAACAATCTATTGACGAAAGGTTAGCTTTGTCAAAAGATTTTCTTAGTCGACATAAAGAGGGATTAGATTTTGGTAAGTCTGTAAATAGTTTGGTAAATTAATATACGCGTAAACATATTAATTTGAATGAAAGGAAATACAGGTTCATGCAGAAAATACATGGTTTTACTGAAAAAACTTTTTATTAAGTGGTGGTTTTGATTAACTGTCTTCTCCCAGCTATGGACCTGTTTTTTATAAGTTTAAAACAAATTCCTCAGCTGATTTTTTAAGTTTAATCAGCATTACTTAAATGTTTGTCTTAACCCTTTCTACGCTAAACACGTCATGTCGGGCTGACTTTTTTTATTTATAACTGCTGGTTGTTTTGACTACGTCATTTTTTTGGTTGTTTGCATTGCAATCTCTAGGTGTGAATAACGATAACTACCGAGAAATTCCAATGTAAACATGATTGAGATCTCGTTTGCGTTTGAAATCAAGGGACGTTTATTGAAAAGGTTTAGCAGAAAGTTGAGATATACAAGTTTGAAAAAAAAAATGTAAAATCATAGTGTGGGACGGCCATGAAAGAGAAGATATTGATGATGAATTCCTGAGGATATTTGAAGAATCGGGCGATGAAAGTGAATTTGAAGGATTCTGGCCTGAAGACAAAATTGAAAACATTGAACTTTTGAATGAAATAGACTTTAATCAAGCATTAAAAGAAATAAATATCCGTGATTATGAAAATTTTGGTTGTAAATATTACAATTCTTTTCTAATATGTGCCCCCTTTAATTACCTGAATAATTGTCACTCAATGTTATATTGTAAATTTTGTTTGAAAATTTGTTTACCATACTTAAGACCACACAAAACATGGTAAAAATATAAAAAAACAAAACAAACACATTTTTTTTTTAAATCATTAATTTTATTAATCTGGTTTAACTGTGTATACCTGTCACAATAGATAACAAAAAGACATTATACATGTAATTATGGTATATTCACAGATACTGAAAAAAAACTTTCAAACTTTTGCAAGTACATGGCATCACACATACTGTACTAAATGTTTACCTTTTACCTGTGTTTTATATGCTTACACAGATGACATTTTTCAAAACAACAAAATTTAAAATACATTTTTGAAAAGGTGAAAGTTTTTACAACAGCTTACATATACAAAGTTTTTTTTTATCTTGAAAGGTAAAAAAGTTATAGCTGTTTAAAAAATGTGCATCATTTTGAGGATGTAAAACAAAAAGAATGCAGCAGCATCAGCCATTACAGTAATAATATATGTAGAATAGAAAACGGTTAAATTAAAAATCTAACTGCTGAATTTGAATCAGTTTCTTGTATAAAAATAATACACAGCTTGTCCTTTTATCAGTATCATTATGTGATGTTTCTCAGTCACAGGAGTTTCTAGTGGGCGGTATGACTTTTTGATATCAAAAACAGACTTAAGTTCTAGAGATGTACAGTTTGCCAGTATTACCAGTAGATTTAATGTGAAGAGTAAGCACCTACATGTATGAATGTACAGTGTACATGTATTTGATTACAGCCGTACTTTTTACAAGTACATGTATTTGATTACAGGTAAAGACTTGCTGTCTACAGATATACAGTTTAGTGACAGTTATTTGTTGTTAGGTGTTTATTTACTGGTTGATATTTGGGAGGAAACAGGTATGTACAGAAGAAAAACAAATGTGTCGATTCTGGCTACAGCTGTAGTTGGAATTAAAGGACATGAATAGATCATAAATCTACAACACATTTGATAAATGTGGTAATTCAACAAACATTAAGTGCCTTATGAACACACACACACACACATCCCAAATTTAAACAGACACCCTACAAGGAGACTATTTGAGTAACGGTTTACTATAAACTTGTGTATCACCTTGATATTATTTTTAGACATTTTTTATGTATTTTTTACGTATTGGATGATTGATTAAAGCCATATTTTGGTTCATTTAGAAAGAATGAGAATCGTTTATCTCTCCATTTTGCACCCCTTGCTTTGCACGTACCATCATGACAACTTGAATTATGTTCATTGGAGTATACACACAAATTTTCAACCAATCATAAAAAACATTTTACATCCAAAAATAAATTTTGCGAGAATACTGACTTTTGATTTGCTGGAAAATATTTTCTATCAGAGGATGGAAAACAAATTTGATCGTCATGGAGACAGGCACCATTTGACGTCATATATTACTCCACATGAATTGAACAGTTTTTGAAAAACATCCAGTTACAAAAATAAAATTTTTGGGCTTATTCTGTTGTTTGAATTTATTTATAAGTATTAACTACAAAAAATATTTTCTCCATCGAGGGATAACAAAATTTCCGTTTTGCACTTTTAATAAAATATGCTACTTTATTTTGTAGATGATACAAAATATATATGGCAGGCTATTGTGCAATTAGAGAAAGGAATGAAGAAAAGTATCTCAAATTTCCAGATTAAAATCTTACTTATGAGGTTGTATTGCATTATGGGTAAGTTAGAAATCATGAATAGTGCACAATAATGTCTATCTGTGGGTTTCATTGATTTTGTCAGACTTCCAAAAACATTCATATCATCCCAAAAGATACAGAAACATTGGGTGCCATATTTATACTCCCTTGTCCGTCCCATTGTCAATAACAAATATTTATGTTGCAGTTTTCTAAGTAACTATACGATGCAGAAGCCTGATACTTTGCATATTGCTTTATCCTATAATACTATATGGTGTACAGTGATTTTATGCTTCTTGGTCATCTACTTCCTATTTACCTAAATAACTTATTTTTAAAGTGGGGGTGTCACTAGTGAGCATTCGCTCACAGATTTACCTTGTTTTTTTATGGTATAATTTTACCACTTTATAATGTTTAGTTAAAAAGAGATTACATTTGCACTAGAGCATCGGTGGACTAAACTTTAAGCTTTCCTAAACTGACTACTTATTGGAGTGGGCCGTCTTTGTTACTGTTTTATAAAACTTTCAAATAAAATACTTTGATAAAAAGAGATTTTAAGAGAAAATTGGGCTTATATAGTGATTGAGTTTTCCAAAGCAAAACATGGACTTTGACATAAGGGTATCCGCCACTTCACTGACACCACATTTTGATCGGAATCATATTTGTGATGGGAAGTTGGGGTATAAATTAGAGAGCATTCTAGTTACGAAATAAGACAAAGTGGACTGGATATTTGTTGGCTTTGCTCTATAAAAGGTGGAAGTGGCTGCTTATGTCTAAATCCCTACCAAGTAAAAGAAAACATTTTAATTAGTGCTTGCTGCACTTGGAGTAAGCATGCAGGTAATTTTGTGTGTGACATTGTTGAGGTGTTTTCTGTGGTCGAAAACAATTTAATATAAATGTAAGGCATGGAATAAGGTTAATTTTTATGAACATTCATTCAATATTTTGTGTAATCTAATAGGCCTTAGATTATTTGACTAGTCATTAACATAATATCCTTATTATATGATATAATATATATGATCCTGTTGTCTTAATTAACTTTGTCCTGGATATCATCAATATCATTTTAAGTTTATTCATATTATAAAACATTTTTAATTGTATAATATTAATATTTATTGTATTGTAGGTGTATATGGACCTTGTCACACTTTATATGAGAGTTTAGAAGTTAAACATATCATGAATGATACTCTAGGGTAAGTACTGTGTTATTCAAAGACAAAATCTGTTTATATACTGTTTACCTTGGCAGGCCTCAGTTGTGATGTGATTAAAGAAGTTACATGTAATCATCTTGTATTGATCATGTGCTTGTCAACACTCTGGTTTTTGACTCGAGTCTCACTTTGGGACTTCAGTCTTAATTGACGAGGATTGCCAGTTTTCCCACTGAAGATTTAGGGGTTTTCTTTTGGTACTTTTACCTCTGCCCCTAATAAAATCTGGATGCCATTATAAAGGGGGACAATAGCTGAAAGTGGCATTAAACAACATACAAGCAAAACCTTAGCTTGCCAAATCAACTTCTTAAGGTGTGGTTTTTGGCGAGACATATGTATGGGAATCCGGTGGCGGCGGCATAAACACTTGACATCTTGCTTCATATATTTGTAAGCCCAAGCCCTAGGTCCATCAAATTTGGTACAGAGGTAGCTTATGATGAGTACTTGCCAGACAGTCACTTGTCACCTGACCTTGACCTCAATTTCACGGTCCAGCGCCTACGTTAAAGTTTTTGGGTTACGGCAGTTCCTCCGTAACTACGCATGGTAGGATGACAATATTTGGTGTATAGGTTGCTGATGACTAGTACATGACTGTCTGGTAGGTGTCACCTGACCTTGACCTCAATTTTACGGTCCAGCGACTACGTTAAAGTTTTTGGTTTACGACAGTTCCTCTGTAACCACGCATGGTAGGATGACAATATTTGGTATATAGGTTGCTGATGACTAGTACATGACTGTCTGGTAGGTGTCACCTGACCTTGACCTCAATTTCACGGTCCAGTGACTATGTTAAAGTTTTTGGGTTACGGCAGTTCCTCTGTAGCTACGCATGGTAGGATGACAATATTTGGTATATAGGTTGCTGATGACTAGTACATGACTGTCTGGTAGGTGTCACCTGACCTTGACCTCATTTTCACGGTCCAGTGACTACGTTAAAGTTTTTGGGTTACGGCAGTTTCTCTGTAACTATGGATGGTAGGATAACAATATTTGGTATATAGGTTGCTGATGACTAGTACATGACTGTCTGGTAGGTGTCTCCTGACCTTGACCTCAATTTCACGGTCCAGCGACTACGTTAAAGTTTTTTGGTTACAACTGTTCCCCTGTAACTACGCATGTTAGGATGACAATATTTGGTATATACGTTGCTGATGAATAGTACATGACTGTCTGGTAGGCGTCACCTGACCTTGACCTCAATTTCACGATCCAGTGAGAGACATTTTTCTGTGTCCACACTTGTTAATGCCATTGCTGTATCTGCCATATCTGACAACATGTTGAGGCCACAACATTAAAGTTGCTATGAATGGAGGCATCAGAAATGTATTTTACAGGCAAATGTACATGTAGTGTAGCATAATTGGCAGTACACTAAAAAACAAGGTCTGTGCAGCGAGATATAAACCTGATTTCTGTATAAATGAAACATGTAAATATTGTTATAGGCATAATATCAGTTCTGGAGAAATTCTGTGTATGAACAAGACCAACTCATTCACTAACATGAATTTTGAAAAAAAAAACTGTTTAATCCTTATAATTACACCCATTTATAAATATTCTGAAACCTTTAATTTTCTTTAATTGAGCACACTACTTTATTGCAACATCTATTAATACACTATGTCTGTTCAAAGAAAAATGAATGAATACTGTCAACCAATCATAAATTATGTAAATGATAACAGAATATCATATTGGATTTATCAATTTTTTGCCATACTTTTTTCTTATTATACCCCCGCTCGACAGAGTCGGGGGTATATAGTGGTCCTCATGTCCGTCCGTCCGTCCGTTCGTCCGTCCACATTTGGTTTCCGGATGATAATTCAAAAAGTTTACATACGATTTGAATGAAACTTTGGAATATTGTTATATATCAGGTTGGTAAGAAGCCTATCGATTTTGGGGGAAATCCGTCAAATTTCAAGGTCACAGTCCACGAAAAACGTTAGAAATTTTAACAAAAAAGTTGTTTCCGGACAATAACTCAAAAAGTTTACATCCGATTTGAATGAAACTTTGGGATATTGTCATATATCAGGTTGGTAAGAAGCCTATCGATTTTGGGGGAAATCCGTCAAATTTCAAGGTCACAGTCCACGAAAAACGTTAGAAATTTTAACATAAAAGTTGTTTCCGGACAATAACTCAAAAAGTTTGCATCCGATTTGAATGAAACTTTGGGATATTGTTATATATCAGGTTGGTAAAAAGCCTTTTGATTTTGGGGGAAATCCATCAAATTTCAAGGTCGCAGTCCACGAAAAACGTTAGAAATTTTTACATAAAAGTTGTTTCCGGACAATAACTCAAAAAGTTTGCATCCGATTTGAATGAAACTTTGGGATATTGTTATATATCAGGTTGGTAAGAAGCCTATTGATTTTGGGGGAAAGCTGTCAAATTTCAAGGTCACAGTCCACGAAAAATGTTAGAAATTTTTACAAAAAGTTGTTTCCGGAAAATAACTCAAAAAGTTTTCTTCCGATTTTAATGAAACTGTAAAATATTCTTATATATTTTGTTGGTAAGAAGCCTATTGATTTTGGTGGAAATCCATCCAATTTCAAGGTCACAATCCACGAAAAACGTTAGAAATTTTCACAAAAGCGGGGGTATCAGCGATCGCTAGATCGACTTTGTCTAGTTAAAGGGAAACTTCGCGAAAAAATGAAAACTTGATATTTTATTCTTCAACTAAAAAGAAACATATTTGCCTTTTGATGTTTTATTATATTTTCAGTGGTTAAGTTTCTGCATGGAATTTATCGTGTAAAAAATGCACTTATGGAGGTCAGCCATCTTGTCACCATCTCGTCACTAGATGGCGATACTAGACATCCAAGTACCTTAAAAGTCGTCGTATGATAATAACGTGAAACGGTCAATAACAGAAGGTTGTACTATAAATCAAGGTTGTGGAAAGATTACGTTTTTATTCGTATTCGGATACCGATCTATATATAAGCAAAAAAACCGACTTGTGTAACAAGTAGTTAACCAATTTAAAGACTTCTACTTAAGACTATTTCCACAGCAGCAACAACGGTAAACGGAAAGAAAGTCACAGAAAAAAAGTAACAGTTTTGATAGGAAAAAAGTCCATAAATATTAATTAAATTGAAAATTATTCGTATTATTATTTTCAACTTAATCAGATTAAGCAACTTATTGAACTAAACTTTTTTATACAAAATATTTGCGAAGTTGATTATTTAAGAAATAACGGTCATTAAATGAAATATTTTTAAATACTCTGGTTTTCGCGCATCAAAATTTCACTTCACGTTTAGTGCATTTATAATTATTATCATTATAATTATTATTACTGGTAACATTTATTGTGTGTGTGCGTAACACAGTTTCCAAACTTTTACATGTTGTGTATATTTGAGTTAACGTGTAAGTTTTACGTTTCCTCTGACTTGACATCTAAAGGTATTCGAAATCTTATATACATCCTGTGTTCCGACACTTCGGTGTATTCAAATCATACCTGTCTTGACAGGCATACCTGTCTTGACAGGAGGGGGTGTGCATTTCTCATTTCGAATTACATGATTAACCTTTAATCGGTTAGCTTTCGAAAAAGTCCGAATATTCATACTTCAAAGTCGGCGTCAAATGATCTAGTAATTGCAATAAACATCCTGTTTTTTTACCTGCTAATTCTGTTAATTACCCTTCATAAACGAGTAATGATTTACCTGTAACATTTTCACGTCCAGGTACAACTGCCGTTTCAAGACGTGCAAAATTATCCACGGAATTTTATTATATATATAAAAATAATCATATAAATATATCTTTTATTACAATTATTATTTAGGTAAATTATATCTGAGTTAAATAAAGACAGGTTAAAATTTGTGTCTAAAAATACTTTTATTAAAACAAAGATCATTAAAACAGTAACACGTATTTGGTAATCTTATGTTGTCAGTGGGTCATTAGTCATAGCCACAGTTTATATATTCTTCAAAGAGCTAAGGCAGAAAAACATATTTTTAAACTGGATTATTTATCATATTTACTGGATAATTACATTTATCACGTCACAAACGCAGTCACGTGATAAAATACTGTCAATATGGCGGCCCCCATACACAAAATTTTACTACCTTTAATCCACTCTAGAAGCGTAACGGTAAAGAATACAATAAAACATCAAAAGGCAATTACATTTCTTTTTATTTGAAGAATAACATATCAAATTTTCATTTTTTCGCGAAGTTTCCCTTTAATCAATTATGGAGCTTTTGGAGGTGATTATTAAATCTGATTACATTAACCAATCAACCCTTGATTGTATATCGACAGGCCAACTATTACAAAGACCTAATGTCAAAATGTGTACTATATTGTGTATTGAGTCATTTGAATTTGTAATTTCAGACATACAATATTTAATCACATAAGTAGATTAGGACATTTCATGGCAGCTTGTGCTACATATGGTTCTATGCTGAAATTTTTTGCTGTTAATCACAAAGAGGTCAGTAAACAAAATAATTATCAGTGTAGAGATTATTTTGCTGAGGTTCGAGTAGAGCACACCTTGCTTAAGTACGGTTCACATCTACAACATGTTGTAGTCATTAGTTTGACTAGCCACCTAGGGTGCCTCGGTGGCGGAGTGGCTCAGGTAGTTAGTCATCTACCATTGATCATGTGGTCTGTCAACACTGAGGTTGATGGTTCGAGTCTCACTTTGGGCAGGGTGTACTTGACTCCAATTTAAATTGACAAGATTTGCCTGTTTCCTACCACAGGTCTAGGGTTTTTCCCTGGGTAATCCGTCTTCCTCCCAAAATAAAAACTGGACGCCATGATATAGCTGAAAAATTGCTGAAAGTGGTATTCAACATCTTTAAAAAAAAACTTATCACAAAGTGCACTGTTCCTATAATCTTTTAAAGGATTTGCTTTGAATTTACAAACATTGCACTCAAGGTGGACAAGGGGTAAAGATAATTAGTTGTCTAATATTGATCATTTGCATGTCATCCATTAAGGCTGCTAGTTCAAGCCTTACTGGCAGGGTGTGCTATGCCCCATCCTTAATTGACAATGATTGTCAGTTTTCCTGCTGAAGGACGTGGGTTTAAGTACTTCGACTTCTATCCCTCCCTGAACTCCAAACCCCAATTAAAAACTGGACACGATGATATAAGCCAAAAAATAGCAGACATTGGCATTAACCTTATTCAAACAAACAAAACACACCCATCTAAGTACAGAGTGATGTTTCCAACACTAGTACTGTTTTTTGACAACTAATAGCATATTGTTGTCAACATTTGAATTAGAACAGCTTTTTTAGCTTATATCTCGCTGGGTATTCTGGCCATCCATCTATATACTACGATTTAGTTGAAAATTTGCTGAAATAGGCTTTAAACCCCAGTCAGAATATTAGGTCATTTTTAAATACAATTTTAATTCATTAAATAACGTAGATGTACTTGTCGTCAGACGTCAGCATGTACTGTTTGATTATAGTTAGTTATCTGATGTTGTATGTCTAAAATATTGGGTTGGCATCTCTAACTTACACACATATGGGAAAGTTTTAATAATAAGGGTTTTCTAGGAAAAAATTATCAGTTGTGAGAAACAAAAATAATGATTCCTTAAAATACTGTCGTCTTTCTTGGAAAAGGATTTTATGTATTATATTTGATGTATTTGAAACATATCACTGAGAGAAAGAACTTTATAAACAGTATACTTTTTTGTTCCAGTATTAAGACACATATAAAAAATTGAAACAGCAAATTTTTGCATGACTTCCCCAGATGTCATATCTTCTTTTTTTAGCTCACCTGACCCGAAGGGTCATGTGAGCTATTGCCATCACTTGGCGTCCGTCGTCGTCCGTCGTCGTCGTCGGCGTCGTCGTCGTCGTTAACTTTTCTTCAAAAATCTTCTCCTCAAAAACCACTGAAGGGATTGCTTTGAAACTTTGCATACATCATCAGTAAAATGCCCTCTACCAAGTTTGCCCAAATCATGGCCTCAGACCAACCAACATGGCCGCCATGGCTAAAAATAGAACAGAGGGGTCAAAATACAGTTTTTTGCTTATAGTTCAAAAAGTATAACAGATACAGGAAAACCGAAGAGACCTTCCTTCTTCAGCATCTAAAGCTCTACAAAACACTCCATTGGGTCAAAGTTGTATGATGACTCCTTGTAGGAGTTATTGCCCTTTAATTGTCAAAATTGATGATTTTTGCCATTTTTACCTCAAAATCTTGAAAATTATTAGAACTAGAGAAAAAGATAGCATTGCTTAATTGTTCTGCTCTATGAGGGCTACAAAAATGACTTAAGGGTCAAGATTGTCTGATAAACCGTTTAAGAGTTATTCCCCTTGAACTGTTTTTTTTTATCGGTTTTAATTGAATTTTTAAAATCTTCTCCTCTGAAACAACTGAAAGTACTGCTTTGAAACTTTGTACACATCATCTGTCAAATGTCCTCAACCAAGTTTGCACCAACCATGGCTGCAGATTAACCAACCTGGCCACCATGGCTAAAAATTGGATGGGGGGGGGGGTGCGGTAAAATACAGTTTTTGGCTTATATTTAAAAAAGTGTAACAGATACAGGAAAACCGAAGAGACAAGCCTTCATCTGCATCAAAAGCTCTACGAAACACTCCATTGGGTTGAAGTTGTATGATGACTCCTTATAGGAGTTATTGCCCTTTAATTGACGAAATTGTTGATTTTAGCCATTGTTGCCTCAAAATCTTGAAAATTATTAGAACTAAGAAAAAGTTAGCATTGCTAAATTGTTCTGCTCTATGAGGGCTACAAAATTGCCTTAAGGTCAAGATTGTCTGATTACACGTTTAAGAGTTATTCCCCTTGAACTGTTTATTTTAATCGGTTTTAATTGATTTTTTCAAATCTTCTCCTCTGAAACCACTGAAAGTACTGCTTTGAAACTTTGTACACATCATCCGTCAGATGTCCTTAACCAAGTTTGCACCAACCATGGCTGCAGATTAACCAACATGGCCGCCATGGCTAAAAATAGAATGGAAAGGGGGGGGGGGGGGGGGTAAAATACAGTTTTTGGCTTATAGTTCAAAAAATATAACAGATACAAGAAAACAGAAGAGACATGCCTTCATCGGCAGCAAAAGCTCTACGAAACAGTCCATTGGGTTGAAGTAGTATGAGGACTCCTTATAGGAGTTATTGCCCTTTAATTGTCAAAATTGATTATTTTTGACATTTTTGCCTTAAAATCTTGAAAATTATTTGAACTAGAGAAAAAGTTAGTATTGCTTAATTGTTCTGCTCTATGAGGGCTACAAAAATGACTTAGGGTCAAGATTGTCTGATGAACCGTTTAGGAATTATTCTCCTTGAACATTTTTTTAATCAATTTTAATTGATTTTAAAAAAATCTTCTCCTCTTTAACCCATTAAAGGACTGCTTTGAAACATTGCACACATCATCTTTAGGACGTCCTCTACCAAAATTGTGCAAATCGTGACACCTGACTACCTATATAGCTACGTTAGCTTAAAATAGAAAATGGGGGGGGGGGGAGTCAAGAGAGTTTTCGACTGATAGTTAAAAAAAGTATAACAGGTACAGCAAATTTGAAGTGAACCTCCCTTCTGCCTCTAAGCATCAAAAGCTCCTCCTTATAGGAATTATTATGACTTTTGCAGAAGTGTTGGGCAATTCCTCATAGCAAAGAAAAGCTGGATAGAAAAGGGTTGTTTGGTTTCAGGTTCAGGTGAGCGATACAGGCTCCTGGGAGCCTCTAGTTTATCAATCCTAGGTTTTAAAATGATTTTATAGTATTTTGTTGTTTTTTATTTTCCAGACAGCAGAATATTTAATAGCATCATACAAATATGGTTCCTTTAATAAAGTAAGTACTATTAAGGAAGTATCATTTCTGAGCTTTTAATTATTTAAACACATGCAAATGACAAATAGTGTAGATGATAATCAAGTATGTGTAAACAAATGATAATGTAATGCAATGCAAAAGTTGATATGTGTAATTTAACAAAATTAATTCATTAAAATGTCTCTGTTCATTGGGAACAATCGCCACATCAACAAATGCTAATGCAAACTAGCTGTGTTAGACAAACTTGTATCATAGCAGGGGTCGCGCTGGGCTTCGCCAATGTCGCCAATTGCGATTTTTTTTTTCATTTGGCGACAAAATATTGCGTCTGGCGATTTTTTTGGCGCCAAGGTTTTATAGTGTTAAACGATGCATGCACGTTTTAAATTTATCGGTAATCGGCGATTGCATCATTAAAGATCCTTTGTCGGCTTCTATGGTCGTAAATACACGTGTATTGTGTAGTATCCAGTGACATGTGTGTTATTTGGAGTTATTAAACGGAAATCGGCAATAAATGAATCAACAAAGTTGTCTGATGAAAAGCAGCTTTACCTGCTTCACATTGAGTAGACGTGTAATAAAACAATTGATGTTGTTAATTAATTTATAAAAATAACAAAACAAACATATTTTTGTAGTAATATTTTTTTTATAATGTAATTAATAAAATACAGGTATGAAAACTGACGTCGTTGTTGAGTGATTTCCGGACCGGATGTCCGTCTTAATTTCTTAATTAGAAAACTCTTACACATGCGTAGTTTTTATTTTCAGTATTTCCGGTTTTAAGTTCATTCACGGGAATATATGTTTCTAATAAATTACTGTAAAATTTTGGTTTTCTGCCAACAAGAAATCACTCACACATCTTTTCATGATTAAAATACAATTAGTGTACGGCTGCTCGAGACCAAACTTTTGAAAAATTGAATTAAGAGTCCGGCAAACTTGGATTTCGTCCGACGTTACAGAATATGTCACACATACTACATAGTGTTAAACAATTTCGCCATGTCATATAGTAATCTAGCGATTTCTAATATGGCGACACTTTTACAAAACTGGCGACGGAAAATTGCAGTTGGCGATTTTTTTGGCGCCAGCTTTTTAGAAGCCAGAGCAGCCCCTGCATAGTTGACATTTTGGCAAATATGAAAGTGTTCTCTAAACAACAAAACCATAGATCAAGTATGTTATATCCAGATGCTTAAGGTAATTCAATTTCTGGTTAGTGGTATGGTTGTTACGGACCTTGTTTCTAAATTTATTAGTCAAACTACTGGTTCTGATTTTTTATCTAGTTTTAAAATTGTGTAATTAATAGCCAGATAACCAGCTTATGCTTGATTCACCCACATGGAAAAACGAAAGGGTTGCTTTTAACCTTTAAGTTTATTTTTTAAGCATGATTAAGAATGAACCTTGTATGTTTCTAGATTTTTTTTTCTTCAAATTTTATTATTCAAATTAAAATAGCCCAAAGTAAACCAGTGACATTTTCAAACACAGTTATTGCCCCACCCCTAAAATTTCAATAAGTTGGTTTTTGTTGTAGATAAATGAGTTTGTCAAGTTCAGAGACAGATTACAGAATTCCTTACAGTATATCAGTGCACAGGTCGAAAACATGTTACTGGATATGGTCAATGAAACTGCCAAGTATGTAATCACACCAACACTCTTTTCATTCTAAATGTTGGGGTTCCTACCTGTTCTCCAGCTCTGGCTTCCAATATAATCTGGCTTCCAAAATAGCATGATACAGAGAAAAATATTCCAGAAAATGGTTTTGAACGCTATGAAACACAAAGTTATATATATGTAGTACATGCTCCATATTTGAAATATTGATCTCTAAGAGTGAAGTTTCTAATAGAGAGTATAAGTTGAAAATCTATGGTGTGCTACTGTATGGTCAAACTACTGTCATGAAAATCTTCATAGCCCTATTAACATAACATACAAAACTAGAGAATATTACAACTAGAAATAGGAAAACTCTTATGCACAGTTTAAACAAATTTCTTTAATGTAGAATAAATTATATTTAAAGCAATCCTGTCATAAGAAATATGTCTTAGCATTAAGACACTATGTAAATACAGTTAATAAAGAATATTTGTATATATGATTTTACTGTACATGTATTTTGTATTTTATGATATCACTGTTTTACTGTACATGTATTTTCAGACATCAGAGAACAGAACTGATGGTATCTTACATGGCTTTAGCTCCAGACAAAGGTAGTACAACATGTCAGATTTTCATTCAGGAGTTCTCATGTTTACATTAATTATACCCCCCGCTTGAAAAGCGGGGGGTATATAGTGTTCATGGTGTCCGTCCGTCGTACCGTCCGTCCGTCTGTCCGTCCGTTACACTTTCTCTTATGTGCAACTCCTCCTACACCACTGAATGTAATTTGATGAAACTTACACAGAATCCTTGTCACATAGTGACATTGTGCAGGAGATATTAAACATTTTGATCGGAATGATATTTGGGGTTTCCCATAGAAAAACATGGACATTGTCATTGACCTAAGGGGGTCCCTATCTCTTATGTGCAACTCCTCCTACACCACTGAATGGAATTTGATGAAACTTACACAGAATCTTTGTCACATAGTGCCATTGTGCAGGAGATATTTAACATTTCGATCGGAATGATATTTGGGGTTTCCCATAGAAAAACATGGACATTGTCATTGACCTAAGGGGGTCCCTATCTCTTATGTGCAACTCCTACACCACTGAATGGAATTTAATGAAACTTACACAGAATCCTTGTCACATAGTGCCATTGTGCAGGAGATATTAAACATTTTGATCGGAATGATATTTGGGGTTTCCCATAGAAAAACATGGACATTGTCATTGACCTAAGGGGGTCCTCATCTCTTATGTGCAACTCCTCCTAACCACTGAATGGAATGTGTTGAAAATTACACAGAATCCTTGTCACATAGTTCCATTGTGCAGGAGATATTTATTATTTTGATCGGAATGATATTTGGGGTTTCCCATAGAAAAACATGGACTGTCATTGACATAAGGGGATACCCATTTCCTATGTGCGACTCCTTCAACACCACTAAATGGAATTTGATGAAACTTACACAGAATGTTGTCACATATTGCCATTGTGCACTAGATATTAAACATTTCGATTGGAATGATATTTGGGGTTTCCCATAGAAAAACATGGACTGTCATTGACATAAGGGGATACCCATCTCTTATGTGCAACTCCTCCTACACCACTGAATGGAATTTGATGAAACTTACACAGAATCCATGTCACATAGTGCCATTGTGCAGGAGATATTTAACATTTTTATCGGAATGATATTTGGGGTTTCCCATAGAAAAGCATGGACTTTGTCATGGACATAAAGGGATACCCATCTTTTATTTGCAACTCCTCCTACACCACTGAATGGAATTTGTTGAAACTTACACATAATCTTGGTCACATATTGCCGTTGTGCACGGGATATTAAACATTTTGATCAGAATATTATTGGAGGTTTCCCATAGAAAAACATGGACTTTGTCATTGACATAGGGAATGCCATTCTTTGGGGGATTGGGGAGGGTTACGTGTTTTATCTGCAACTTCGCCTTCACAATTAACTAGATAAAGTTTCAATTTCATAATTAAGAACACCGGAATTTTCAAAGTAATTGTGAAGCAGGGGGTATCAATGGTGAGCATTGCTCACAGGTTTTTTTATTTTGGTATTTGCTTTAGTAGTACACATACACATTAAACTTGTTTTTATGTTCCGCCAACAAAGTAGGGGGACATACAGCTGATCCATCTGTAAGTTTTTCATCTTTTTGTTCCTCTTTTCGTCTGGCCTACCTCAGGTTTACTTTGTATTGTTTTTTTTTCTATGAAGATGACTTGACTTGACATCTTCATGAAACTTGGTACACAGTTACAACTTGATGAGGTCTCTTCACTTAAGGGATGTGCCAAATATTTCATGGTTGATTGAACTTGGAAAAAAGGGGGTGTGAGAAACATTTTCTTGTTGTCATTGTGTATTATGGTACATTTAATGACATTAGACAAAACAACTAATATATTATACAACGGTTTTTAGCTAATTATTTATTGAAATTTTTTACTAAAATATGCCCTCGGCTACATGTAGATGAGGGCTGTTTCAAATAGTTTCTAAGATGTTTTTGAAATCCCTTTTTTTGTACAAATAAGCTCCATGTCAAATCTGCTTAATTACCAATTCACCATGAGAACAAATATACAAGTGCCTTCAACACCCCACAAAGGTCTGGGGATTTCACCATTCCCTCTCAAAGATACCATTCAAGCAAGCAATCGAATACCCCACATTTACTTTCTGAAACACTCTAATAAATGCCTGTTTATAACTCAATGTGAATGAACTTATAAACTCTATAACCTTAATAATTTATAACAAAATAAGCACTTTCAAAAGATTTATTCATTTGGATTTGCGCCGAGTTAAATTACACATATGACTGCTTTTTATCTGTCCTAGGATTTAAAAAAAAAAACCTTTCATGTCAGTTATGGATAGATACAAGGATACTTAAGTTCATGCTATAAAGCTAATACAACTACTCACACAATAGGTCTCATAACATTCCTTTCTTGAAATAATTGTAGGATAATCAATTGCACAGAGTGAAGATTGAAAATATGATCACGCACAATTGCTGTAGAATGCACCAGATTTAACAAGTGTGTCGAGTTTGTTCAGGGCAGGAGTTAAATCTGAATGCTTTTCAGAACGAAATCATGTTTTCAATATTCACGATGTGTGATTAATTATCCTGTTTATTACTTTGACGAATACTTAATATGTCGTCAAAAACAGAGGAATTTTGTTTTGAATGTTCTTGCACATCAGTGTTTGCTAGTGACATTGTTAAGGAAATATATTGTTACGTCACTTCCAGGGAATGGAAGAACTTAATTTACTTCATATGGGATTAACCGGAATTTATTTCACTCGGAAATCCCAGTATTTCAGTGCTGTATATATAATAAATCCTTATATTATAGTATGTGTTGAAACCCCCAACATCTGCAGGAAAACTGTGATTTCTTGTCAATACCTTGATCATTGTAAATGTCGTTAATATAAAAAATACAAACCTTGTAATATGTAAAATACTAACTATTTTATGTGTTTATTGCAGAGAGAGCTCCATTTGATGACCTTAGTGATAACAGAGATTTGTCTTTGATGAGACCATGGGCTTGCCCAACCAGGTTAAGTTTCTACCTTAGCTTGTTTGACTTTTAACAGGACTATTTACATGTATATAAACCAGAAAATCTGGTCTAGTTTACTGATATGTTTTCACTCTAGATTTTTAAAATAAGTCCTCAAATACATGGCATTTTGAAGTTAGCAATATCACATGTACATGCCCTTCTGAGGCACCTGCGGTCAGGCCCAGTTATAAGTTGGGTTAATTGTTTCATCTTCATCTTTTTCTTGAGTTGTTTCCAATGATATTTTGTGTGTGTTTATCTATTTGTTTTTGAATGATTATGGCTAAGTGTTTGTCTTTCTATATGGATTTCTGATTTTTTAAATCGTGTCTTCGTGTCTTTTGTTTTCCTTGGATTTTCTATATATTATAGATTTCAGAGCACAATATTTAACATGCAGTATTATTAGTGGTATTGTATTGTTAAGTATTGAAATGTGGGCACTTAAAATAAGACAGTAGTCAATTAACTTATAGTAAATGTCAGCATATTTTGGTGGCATTTTTTTTCCTCACATTTAAAACTGCTTACCGGGTATGGACATTTATTAAAATATTTTTGTTTTTATCAATATCAGGTGTAATATTAAAGAAGCTGAGGAATACTCTTTTAAGGAGGAGGTAAGATATCATTTCCATCAATAAATTTAAGGTGATTATTTAATATTTCCAATTTTCTGCTTTTATAGCTAATGAACCAGTTCTTGTTTCACCTTCATTGTTTTAAAGGGGGCCTCGTTGGCAGAGTGGTTAAGGTAGTTCGTCTACTATTGATCACGTGGTCTGTCAACACTATGATCGTGGGTTCGGTTCTCACTGCAGGCAGGGTGTACTCGACTCCAATCTTAATTGACAAGGATTGCCAGTTTTCCTACCGCAGGTCGGGCATTCTCTCCAGGTACTCCGGCTTCCTCCCCCAATAAAAACTGGACGCCATGATATAGCTGAAAAATTGCTGAAAGTGGCGTTAAACAATATTCAAACAAACAAACATTGTTTTAAAGAATTAATAACTGTCAATTTATACTTTATATTGCTACTAACTACAAAGCATTCAATACATTGCTGCTCTCTGCCTTTCTGTTGTACTGTTCACATATAGCATCATGTTGTAGCCAAGCTGTGTGTGACCTCTGTGATTAAGTCGTCAAGGTAGTTAACCATTTAATGTTAGTCGTGAACATTGTAAGTTTAAGTCTGAATTCAGGCAGTCTGTGCTAGAATAAAAACTAAAAAATGGGTAATATATTGTAACTAAAAAAACTGCTAAACCATTCAAACGAACAAAAATAAATGCGCTTTATTTGCCATTTGATTCATTTGGGCTACCCCCAATTGATACTCCATAACACTGGTTCTTTAGAAGAATCGTAATACCATTTTATATACATTAAATTTTAACAGTGATTTATAATTCCAGAAAGCATGGATACAAGTGCGAGACTTAAGTTTGCGAATTCTTGGAGCATGTGTGATACTGGGACAACAGTCAAGTGCAAACACTAACAATAAAAACGGTGTCGACCACGAGAAGGTCAGACCAATGAACGAAGTGTTAGAAGATTTAATCAAACAATACAAAGAACACTTGTGTAACATTCGGGATTTTAAAAAGCCATATAAGGTAATGTTTGCTATGTATAATGAATTATGGCTTTGAATTCCTTTGTTTAGTTGTTAACTATTTGCACATCTCAGATTTATTGTAAGCATGCTAACTTAAGGTGCAGAGATTCTAATTTTGAAACGGAGTCGGGCAACATTAACATTAAAATTCATACTCTCCTTAGCAAGCTTGAAAGGGGTATAGCCGGGACTGGCCAGGTCAACTCGGCTAGGAATAATTTGGGTAGGCTGACATTTATAGCACTGGAAAATTCCTTTTATCTGTAGTTCAAAACGTAAAAATAATTCTTGATTCTACTCTATCCATGTTTGTTGTTCAATATACTTTGTAGATTTCGAAAAGGAGTATATGCACATTGTAGCTACTACAAAAAGCAAACATTTCTCTCCATTTCTTTTAGGCAAAATTTTCTGTCTATCCATGCATCCCATATCCCTGGTTTATTATTTGTCTATAATAGCTGAAGTAGTGCTTGTTGGATGTTAAGCAACCATTCAAACATCTCAATGCCTGCTTCAGGGCATGATTGAGTTATAATTTTTTAAAGTCCATACGGGGGCCTCAGTGTTCGATTGGTTAAGGTATTCCGTCTACTATTGATCACATGGTCTGTCAGCACTAAGATTGCTGGTACGAGCCTTACTGCTGGTAGGCTGCGCTCAACTCCAATCTTGATTCGCAAGGATTGCCAGTTTTCTTACTGAAGGTTGGGGGGTTTTTCTCAGAGTAATCTGGCTTCTTCCCCCAATAAAATATGGACACCATGATATAGCTGAAAAATTGTTGAAAGTGGAGTTAAACATGTTTCAAACAATCAACAACATATTTAAAAAAAAACCTAAACTATGAGAGTGATGGGCAGATATAGAACATTAAACTATACAACTACAATTTATCCACGTACTGAATATAGCTGAAATATTGCTTGCTGGACATAAAAAACAACAACCAATCAATCAATCAACAATTTATCTTTCAGTACCCCACACAGGGCCCCTATCCTACCAAGTTGTCATGTTATCTGAGTGACAACCACAGCCAGATCTTCTCACAGATGGTGGACAATGTGGCTTATGTGTACAAACTTCAGGAGGAAGGATTAGGTAAATACCTTGACAAACAAAGGGACATAACCCAACCATAAACTTAACAACTGACAAACGTAACGAGCAATAATTTGATTTGCTTTGTAGGCAGAAATCTGATTGACCAATTTCAAAAAGAGGAATGTATTATTACGGCTTTTATATTCAAATAGTTCCATGACATTAAAACATTTTTTACTGTTAAAATTGTCAAGTATTTTTGTTGAATTTTGGGGAATATTTTTAATTTCTGAATATATTCGATAACCTATTCAGTAGTTTGAAATATTCCTCAAACAAACCAGCACAACTCAGAATAAACAAATATGTAACACATACCTTGAGAAGTAAGGTGGTCCTGAAGAGTGAGTTGTGTGTATATTAGAATTAAAAAGACAACTTACTGAAGTACAAGAAGCCACGTGACGTTAATCTGCACTGCATCTATTTCATTTATTAACATACATTATAATTTCATATCTTGGATGTTATGAAATAAAGCATCAGCACAACTTTAAGTGGTTATAGTACCATGTTAAAGTGATAACTTGATGCAATAAAAAACTTAACTGAATCGTTAACTGTGCCACTTCTCTCTAGTGGCATGGATTTTTGTCAGTAAAACAGATTTACTCCACATATCAGGATTTTTCTCTTTCCATTGAGGTGGGCACAAGGTGAGCAATTCTTCCGTAAGTGGATGATTTCTCGTTGAGATGACCAAGAACAAATGAGCTCCTCAGCAGTTATCTGTACTTGTCGCACCATCAATCGAAACGCCTGAAACAAAAACATAACAGTTTTCTTGTTTCGGTCATTCTGATTTGAAGACGGATATTAAACAATTTACAGACTTAGACATAAAATTTCTATCACTTATGGAAAGATCGCCCAAATATACCAGGCATCTACATATAAGCATTCGAACTTTTGTACAAATTGTTACAAATTAACTTGCAATTTGTATTGCTCTGTTCTGATTGACAAGGATTCCTGTTTTTCTGCCAAAGCTTGGGGCTTCTTATTGCATTCTGTGGCATCCTACCTGAAAAGAAATGGACACCACGATATGTAGCTGAAGAAATACCAAAAGTGGCATAAACCACATTGAAACAAACTAAATACACATTACTTTTATTATTTGTTTTTCATTAGATAGCAAAGACGATCAACAAGAAGAAAAACTGAAATCATATGTTCCTGATCTGTTAGAAGGTAAGAAACTTGTATGTAATTAAGATGTATTTTCATTAAAAAAATCGACAAATAGGAACAACTATCATAGCAGACAGGAAAATGCTCACAGATTGGATATTGAATATGTATTGGTCAAGTGTGGATTTTTAAGCTATTTCATGGTGAGTTTTGGTTAATGTGCACTGTCATTTAACTGTTTTGTACTTGACATCAAACTGTAAGTCCTCAAAGTCAGTGTTAGCATCCTCTGTGATGCATGACTATAGTGATCAGTCTGTCAGTCCGTCAGTATCTGAAACTAATCGTGTCCAGATTTCTCTTTTGAGGTAAGCTTTTCATATTTGGCTTGTGGGTAGATTATTTCAAGGAGTTGTGTAGCATGGCATAACCTTTGATCTCAAGTTCCGTGTGACCCACAGAGATGGATACCATCTCACTGATATCTAGTTATACATACTTGACAGAGAATAAGAAAAATATTTGCATTGCATGGTTGTTGCCCAATAAGGACACCTTTTGTAGATTTAAAAAATAAAGACACATTGCACCAGCTACTTAAAGCTGAACTCTGTCATTACCCAATACTCCAAAGTCTCTCAAAATACTCTAAAGTTCTGTTCCTGGTAGTCCATCATTTTTTCCTGTTGATTAATTGTAAGTGTATGCATCATTTTATAAATTATGGTTTTTTTTTTTTAATTGCAGGATTATTATCCAAACACAGATGTAGTCTAGTGAAGTCTGACAATGATAAAAAATATGTAAATCCTAAAGTCTTAGAAAACCTTGTATTTTTAGCTGAAGTAAGTTGCATAAAAGTATCCTATAGACATATCCATTTTAAAGTATAGGGAATAGTTGGATGGAAGTTTTAAAATATAAACACAGCCAAGATATGTTTTTAGCTCATTGATTCAGTCCAGGTGAACTCATGTCATCACTTGGAATCTATCGTCATTGGCATCCTTGTTGTATTCTTCTAAGATCTTCTCTGAAGAAGCTAATAAATAATTAGGGCCCCGACACTTTGTGGCGGACGCCCTATAGTGATCAGTCTGTCCGTCAGTCCGAAACTAATCGTGTCCGGGCTTTAGCTTTTTTATCTTTTGAGGTAGGCTTTTGATATTTGGTATGTGGGTAGATAATATAAAGGCGATGTGTCGCATACCACGGTTGATGACCTTGACCTCAAGGTCAGCGGGGCCCACAGTGATGGGTACCATCTCACTGATATTTAGTTTGAATAAAATCTTAAATTAATCATCCTTATGATTTCTTTTGATTAAGTTTCGATTTTCCAACCAACATGGCTGCCATGGCTAAAAATAGAACATAGGGGTTAAATTCACATAATTGTCTAAAATCCTGACAGCCAGTCTTGATAAAACAAAATCTTAATATCAGAATGTCTGGATCTACCTCATACACAAAAATTGAAAACTATAATAGACATAGACAAAATTGTAAAGATCATTATTGATTAGCAAGAAAGATCTACAAATAAGCCATCTTGACTGAAATGATATAAGCCATCGTGACTGAAATGATATAAGCCATCGTGACTGAAATGATCTAAGCCATCGTGACTGAAATGATATAAGCCATAGTGACTGAAATGATATAAGCCATAGTGACTGAAATGATATAAGCCATCGTGACTGAAATGATATAAGCCATCGTGACTGAAATGATCTAAGCCATCGTGACTGAAATGATATAAGCCATAGTGACTGAAATGATATAAGCCATAGTGACTGAAATGATATAAGCCATCGTGACTGAAATGATATAAGCCATCGTGACTGAAATGATCTAAGCCATCGTGACTGAAATGATATAAGCCATAGTGACTGAAATGATATAAGCCATAGTGACTGAAATGATATAAGCCATCGTGACTGAAATGATATAAGCCATAGTGACTGAAATGATATAAGCCATCGTGACTGAAATGATATAAGCCATCGTGACTGAAATGATATAAGCCATCGTGACTGAAATGATATAAGCCATCATGACTGAAATGATATAAGCCATCGTGACTGAAATTATATAAGCCATAGTGACTGAAATGATATAAGCCATCGTGACTGAAATGATATAAGCCATCATGACTGATATGATATAAGCCATCGTGACTGAAATGATATAAGCCATCGTGACTGAAATGATATAAGCCATCGTGACTGAAATGATATAAGTCATCGCGACTGAAATGATATAAGCCATCGTGACTGAAATGATATAAGCCATCGTGACTGAAATGATATAAGCCATCGTGACTGAAATTATATAAGCCATCATGACTGAAATTATATAAGCCATCGTGACTGAAATTATATAAGCCATCATGACTGAAATTATATAAGCCATCGTGACTGAAATGATTTAAGCCATCATGACTGAAATGATATAAGCCATCGTGACTGAAATGATATAAGCCATCGTGACTGAAATGATATAAGCCATCGTGACTGAAATGATATAAGCCATCGTGACTGAAATTATATAAGCCATCGTGACTGAAATTATATAAGCCATCGTGATTGAAATGATATAAGCCATCGCGACTGAAATTATATAAGCAACCGTGACTGAAACTATATAAGCCATCGTGACTGAAATGATATAAGCCATCATGACTGAAATGATATAAGCCATCGTGACTGAAATGATATAAGCCATCGTGACTGAAATGATATAAGCCATCGTGACTGAAATTATATAAGCCATCATGACTGAAATGATATAAGCCATCGTGACTGAAATGATATAAGCCATCGTGACTGAAATTATATAAGCCATCATGACTGAAATGATATAAGCCATCGTGACTGAAATTATATAAGCCATCGTCACTGAAATGATATAAGCCATCATGACTGAAATGATATAAGCCATCGTGACTGAAATGATATAAGCCATCGTGACTGAAATGATTTAAGCAGTCGTGACTGAAATTATATAAGCCATCGTGACTGAAATGATATAAGCCATCGTGACTGAAATTATATAAGCCATCGTGACTGAAATGATATAAGCCATCGTGACTGAAATTATATAAGCAACCGTGACTGAAATGATATAAGCCATCGTGACTGAAATGATCTAAGCCATCGTGACTGAAATGATATAAGCCATCGTGACTGAAATGATATAAGCCATCGTGACTGAAATGATATAAGCCATCGTGACTGAAATGATATAAGCCATCATGACTGAAATGATATAAGCCATCGTGACTGAAATGATATAAGCCATCGTGACTGAAATGATATAAGCCATCGTGACTGAAATGATATAAGCCATCGTGACTGAAATGATATAAGCCATCGTGACTGAAATGATATAAGCCATCATGACTGAAATGATATAAGCCATCGTGACTGAAATGATATAAGCCATCGTGACTGAAATGATATAAGCCATTGTGACTGAAATGATATAAGCCATCGTGACTGAAATGATATAAGCCATCATGACTGAAATGATATAAGCCATCGTGACTGAAATGATATAAGCCATCGTGACTGACATCGTGACTGAAATTATATAAGCCATCGTGACTGACATCGTGACTGAAATTATATAAGCCATCGTGACTGACATCGTGACTGAAATTATATAAGCCATCGTGACTGAAATTATATAAGCAACCGTGACTGAAATTATATAAGCCATCGTGACTGAAATTATATAAGCCATCGTGACTGAAATGATATAAGCCATTGTGACTGAAATGATATAAGCCATCGTGACTGAAATGATATAAGCCATCGTGACTGAAATGATATAAGTCATCGTGACTGAAATGATATAAGCCATCGTGACTGAAATGATATAAGCCATCGTGACTGAAATGATATAAGCCATCGTGACTGAAATGATATGTCATCGTGGCTGAAATTATATAAGCCATCGTGACTGAAATGATACAAGCCATCGTGACTGAAATGATATAAGCCATCGTGACTGAAATGATATAAGCCATCCTGACTGAAATGATATAAGCCATCGTGACTGAAATGATATAAGTCATCGTGACTGAAATTATATAAGCCTTCGTGACTGAAATTATATAAGCCATCGTGACTGAAATTATAAGCAGACTTCTTATAGATTTATTAATTGTTGCCCTTGAATAACCAGTTTTCCAATTTTGGGTATGAATTGAAAATTACAATAGATAAATGTAATCAGCAAAATGTTAATCAAAACAAACTTCACATTTGAGATCACAATCTTGTGAAGATACCTGAAAGTCTGTATTCTGTATTTAGCCATTAAATTCACCAGGGAGCTTTTGCTTTGTGTTTTTGCACCATCTAACGAGATTTTGACTATTGGTTGCCTTATAACGTTACAATATAAAAATCCCTTCCAAACCCACCATTTCTTTCAGTATTATAAAGTAAAGCATCAGCACAACTTTAAATGGTTATATTACCATGTTAAAGTAATAACTTGATGCAATAACAACCTTGACTAAATCGTTAACTGTGTTGCTTGCTCTGTAGTAACATGGATTTTTGTTAGTTAAACATACTAAGAAGTAGGAGCTATGAAGCATAGTTCTGTGGTAGTCATATAATCGTTCACTGGTTTGTCAGCACTGGGCATGTGAGTTTGAGCTTGACTTTAGGTATGGTGTGCTTGACTCTAACTTTTTATTGAAATGAGGAACATGGTTCATGTTACCTACTCATGCTTTATTCAATAAAAACTGGCTGCCATGGTATGGCTGAAAGTAGGTGATGCCCCATTTCAACAAAAAAAAAAGCATTACAATTTATACATCATTATTTTAATTATGCCAATATTGATCTTTCTTCAATTAAAAGAGGTTGTCATTTTCAAGCTGAAAAACTGCTGAATGTGGCTACAATCTCAAAGAAAGAACACATGTTCATTTGTGTTTTTTTTTTTTAGATTTTGCCAGAAAGAAATAATATGCAATTTTAAGCATTTATTTTTTCTTTCTTTTTCAGACTTTGTCACATGTAGTCATTTTAACTGGTGTTTGCCATAGAATTTTAAAACCATTAAAATCATCTTTCAACAAGAAAAGTCGGAAAAAGAAGGATGCAGCTCCCCCTGTTATGGTAAGTTAATACTTATATAAAGAGATGATACACCAAACATAATCCTCACATATTAATCACTTATGGACAGCACAGAAATTTACCAAAAAATCTACAAAGCACAATTATAATGCTTGATGTAACATCATTTTTGATTGGACAATTTGAATAAGTTCATGGCATCATTTACCAATGAGGACATTAACGCAAATGCAGGCTTTGTTCCAGTAAAAAAAAAATCATTCATTTTAGTCAGTCAGTTCAAATTTGTATTGCTGTTGCATGAGAACCACAATGAATTTGAAGGCTTGCACACAGTCAAAAATCTGTTTGGCCAAAAAAAAATATTATTAGCTTCTCAGGCCCAGCCGCGTGTCCCATTAACCTGCTGCATTTGTCGTTTTTTATCATACCAAAAAATAATAAAAATCGGCAGTTCCGCGTCCTGCCCGGAAATTTTTCGCATCTGTTTCCGATACCGGTAAAATTTATGATTGCGATCTTGGTAATCAGCGAAACGTTTTCATAAACACGCTTTATCACGTGATGTGGTGATTTAAATATACAGCAATTGTTTAACTTCCGTCATCATGGCATCGTCTTTGGTGTCATGCCAAGTCCTCTCGGGAGGAAAAATGATAATACCGTGGACAATTCATTGCTGTTATAAGACAGAGAGTACGCTTGAGGACTTTCCACAAGTACATGCCAAAAAAAAGAGCTACCCTGCCTCATTAAAAAAAAATGAAAAATGGCCTGAGAAGTGACAATTTTTTTAAGAAAAAACAAGGAAAAAATTAAGACTCCTCCCTGCCTCATTAAAAAATTTGAAAAGTGGCCTGAGAAACTAATGATTTTTTGTACATGGCTTCACTTACTCTTGGCCTGTAAGTTCAATTTGGGATCACCAAATAAGGTTTGGATGTATAATCAAAAATCATTGTTTAGAGTTGATAGCCACTTTTTCCATTGATACTGGTATGGTCAAGAAAACAACTTTAAAAGTTTTTCATTTTTTGTGTAAATCATTTTTTTTTGTTTTTTATTTTAGCCCTGTACATTTGAAAACTACAACCAACATTTGGCCTCTTTGGAAAAGATAGCTAAAGATCTACATCAAGCTGTCCTAGATATTGACCCTGTATTTTTATCTATTGATCTCGCAAACCTTAGTTTAACAGAACCACTAACAGCGGATGAAGTAAGTAGATGTTTTGAACCAGACTGGTAAAATTTCCAAGATAGGTTAGAACATCAGTGTACATACACTTCATCTGGGTGGATTTACTTCTTGTGCTGTCTTTATCTCATTCTCTTTCATATTATCATTAATGCTATTTCTTTGCTTCATCACAAGACTTTAGGTATGATCCACCAAAAAAGCATTCCAGTCAAATGCAGGCATTGCTTTCAGTGAATAAAACTCTCATTTAAATCAGTAAATTCAGATTTGTATTGCTGTTGCATAAGAGGGAAGATAACCACAATGAAAAACCATTAAAAAATTTTTTAATGTGTATACATAGACCATAAAAAAATAAATAACATATATTGTATATATTTAATTGACAAGAATATAGACATTTAAAAAATATCATTTTTTTGTACAAATATTCAAATCTGTGTATGCTTTTGATAAAACTGTTCATAGCGATTTTGAAAAATTATCAGTAATTAGCTAAAGAAATCCAAGCTGTTTGTGCAAAACACTGTTCTCAGACTTGTAACATGTCAAGTTTATAATTTGTTTTTAAGGCTATTTTGTAAAGAAGGTGGTTTTAAAATTACTCAAATTAAACTGCATGCTTCATTTCTCTCTGAAACAGGTTAACGATTTGAAACAAAACTTATCAGCAATGTTGGTTGGCTGGTGCTCTAAAAACATTTGTTTTTTAATATTAATCTGAGATTCAAATTGGCAACCATCGCAGGACTTAACTTAGGACCTTTTGGACAATGATCAAAATGCCTTCTCAGAAACTGCAAATCTGATTGTAGCCATATTTTTTGTGAATGTTTTATTAATATCTACAATGTTTATAATCAGAATTTCAAAATGGCTGCCAGTAAAATCGTGGAATCATTAATATCTAAGGGAAAAGTGTTAAGAAAGGCTTATTCTTGGATATCTGAAAACAACCAATCGAAACAATCATGAGCAATATTTATTTCTATAAAAAAAAATGTGACATTCAGAACTTCACATAATAGTTACCACTGCAGACTTAGTTTAACACGGGACCCTAAAGGAAGAATTTCCAAAATGCTATTTCAGAACTGCAAAGCTGATTGAAGCTATATTGTTCGTTGGATGGTCCTCTTCAAACTTTCATTTTTAATTTGATTGGAAATCCAAGATAGCTGCCAATGCATGAATCAGTTTAAAATAGAAACTTGTGGTAAAATGTGTAAAAAAATTTCTGAAACCATTGAACTAGTAGACACCAAGTTGGAATCGGATGGCTCTTAATCAAGTTTCTTGTTTATGCCAGCCAGGAATTGAAAATGGCTGAAATTACAGACTTCTTTTAACATGTAAACAGGCCATCATCATTGCCTAAATAAAAAAGGTGAGCTATACAGGCTGTTAAGAGCCTCTGGTTGGAATTGCTTCACATAAAATTGTAGAAATTCTTGATATTGTACCTTGTATGAGTCAATCACCTAACAACAAAAATTTTATTTCTGTAAAAACATTTTTCTTTTTACATGTAATTGTTCCATACTTATTATATCTGGAAATTTTAGGAAGACATAACTATTGAGAAAGACATGTGGAAAAAAGTGGAGAAGAGCTACCAAGTGTCTGCCTGGGAAGTGACGGAGTTCCTACACAATAAAATGCAGTATTTAAGTGACTTGAAATTGTGATATATTTATTGAATATGCTGTGTACATGTACTAATAATTTATTGGCCTGCTGTAAGCAACCATCTTTTTTAAGAAGTTTGTTATGGTGCATTGTGTAAAAATAATTGAAGTCTTGGAGATCTTAGCATTATTGGGGTCTATCCAGAGAGCTTGTTTTTTTATAAAGTTCATGTAGAAGAATGGACGACACTTAAGGTTTCTGGTGAATTCCATTAAATTCATATTGAAAGATTGGAAGTCATTTTTTATATTAGCCTTGTGGTGAGGACGGAACAGCACAAAATCATGTTATGTAAATTCTGTTGTATGTCCCTTTTTGTGTTACCTATATGTTTACTGCTGTCAGCCATAAAAAACCAATTAAAGTTTGCAGTTCTGAAGAATATATTGTGGAATTTCACTATTAGTGACAGGCACAGTAACTGTCCTTATGAACTTGTCATTAATTCACGTATTGAACTCGAAATTATTAAGTTTTATAGTAATTTGATCTATTTTCAATTGTCTATTTAAAACAATTAACAAATTTTAGTTTGAAGTAGTTGCAACTTTTACAGAAAGGACCTGCGACTTACAGGTGACCTATAAATTATTTAGACTTTTTCCAATTGAAAGACTTCTGTTTTGACAATTTTGCAGTCTTGAGTAAAATGAATGGGACATTACTTTGAATGATAAGTGTCTTGTACTTTAGTGCAACTTATAGTCCAGACAATACGGTATACGGTACTTAAGTTTTGGTTTGATAAAGATGTGAAAGATATTTCAGTACAACAGTAGGAAACTATCTATAATTGTATAGTGCAGACTCTTATGTCATGATAAATGAATGATTAACTTCAGTCAATCTGCTAAAATGCATGTATTCCAAATTGCTTTCCAGTTCGAGGCAAACACAATTAATTTTTACTGCTGCTGAAGGGGAGTTTTTTTTGTATCTGTACCTCTAACATATTATATATATCTTTGTTTCATTTCATATTAAGATAGGGGTTCATTAGTAACTGCTGTTCCTTCCCATGGATATAGATGCAGTGTAAAAACTTTTTGATTTATGAGATTACTTAGGACGTAAAACTTTTTAGTGTTGACATATTTTAAAGATTTAGAGGCAAATTTTAAATTATTACACATATGGTGTAGTAATGTCTTTTCATTATTTTACAGTATTTTCCTTTCATCTATATGTGCTGTATTATCTCATCTGGCTCAGCTAGCGTGAGATGGGCACATCTAACCTCACTATAAAGGCGTTAAGTAAGCAACATGACGTCATAATGTAAGAAACAACATTGATTAACAGATTATTTACATTTTTAGAAACTCCATGTTTTTTCATGTTTCAAAAAAACCTAAATATAAGTATTTGCTTCCAAAACAACTTATTGAAATGTGAAATATCGAGATATAGCTTCAGTGTTAGTTAATTGACATTGTTTCATGTGTGGTCATATATTTTATTAAATTAATGTCTGAACAAAAGTGTACCGTTTACTGTCAATTTTATATTTATTGTAAATTTTGTACATTGTTTTCATATTGGAAAAGAAGAAATTAAACAACTGGAAAACTCTTGTTTTCTATGTCAGTATTTCAAACAAGATGACGTGTTGGACATTTTGATGACTCTGCAGCAAAGTTTTGTATAGAGTGATGGATTGTTTGTTTTGTTTGTTTGAATGGTGTTTAATGTCACTTTTAGCTATTTTCCAGCTATATCATAGCGTCCAGTTTTTACTGGGGAGGAAGCCAGAGTACCTGGAGAAAACCCAGACCTTGCGTAGGAAAAATGGCAATCCTTGTCAATTAGGATTGTAGTCGAGTACACCCTGCCCGCAACCTCAGTGTTGACAGATCATGTGATCAATAGTAGACAAACTACCTTAACCAGTGATGGATATTGTCCAGATAAGAACAATATTTCAGCTTTATTTAGGACGAGAACAAGTTACAAACAATAAATGAATCAATGGGGATAGAGGAGATACCAAAAATGCACAAACTTTGTTCCTTGAATGTTAAACAAACATTCCAACAATCATCCCATGGATTAACACCCTAGAACAAATTTTGAACTAGGTGCCAGAAAGATGATTGTGGTTTTGAAAATATTGTCAAGTGTTTGCAAAATAGAAGATTCCATTTTAAAGTCAACGACAGATGCCAAGTAATGTGACAAAAGCTCACATTTAGACTGAGGTTATTACATAAATTCTATAAATTATTTCACTTGAAGCTTTGCGAGGTTAAAACAAATTAATATCAAATTATTTATTTACATAAAAATTCCATTGGACTGTGATACACAACAACCTACACACAACAAAGTTATCTGATCCTAAACATTGGTTTAATATTGTGATGATGGAAGACTGGTACAATACCTTTACATACGTACAAGACTAAATAAATAAATATCTTAAGTTTTAACATTATAACACTAGATTATTTGACTTGTTCCAGTTAAGTACAGATATATCTTAGAAAAATCAATTAAAGACAGAAATGGCCGGATTTCGTTTAACAGGAAGTAGATGAACAACAGACCTGAAATCGAATCCCACGTTATGGGAGGCCATGCTGATGCTGCATACCAAATTTCAACAGAATGTGATTAGTACTTCCTGAGAAAACTGTTACGAAAATTTTTTCCCTGCTCGCCCAACATTCACCATACTATAACCCGGATTTTTACTCTGAAATCCAGCCAACAAGATGTGGGGTTCATGGTACAGAAAAACAAAAAAAATTGTTAATAATTGTCATGTTTTGCCGAAAATTAACTATTTTGTTTTGGATTAGGTTAATAAAAACATAAATATTGCCCAAGAGGGGAGATAACTGTGATATTTAAGATAATGTTACATTAAAATTAGTTAGTCTTTTCTTCCACTAATCATTACTATATTGATCAGTCTGAATTTTAAGAAACACTGCATTTAAATATAAGTGTATACATGTATAGAGTAGACTAGCCATATATGTGTATACATGTATATAGTAAACTATAGATATAAGTGTGTATACATTAGACT
This sequence comes from Limnoperna fortunei, assembly GCA_944474755.1. NCBI lineage: Eukaryota > Metazoa > Mollusca > Bivalvia > Mytilida > Modiolidae > Limnoperna > Limnoperna fortunei. The sequence goes on along the minus strand of OX104121.1, from coordinate 7,186,200 downwards.
AGAGATATAAGTTGAGCATATAAATATTAAATAAGGAGTATTTTACATAAGTGACTAATCTCTTAAAAAATAAAATTAATCATAATCAATACAACTAGACAAAGTCAATCTAGCGATCACTGAAACCCCCACTTTTGTAAAAATTTCTAACGTTTTTCGTGGACTCCGACCTTGAAATCTGACTGATTTCCCCTAAAATCCATAGGCTTCTTACCAACATAATATATAACAATATCCCACAATTTCATTCAAACGAATGCAAACTTTTTGAGTTATTGTCCGGAAACAACTTTTTTTCTAAAAATTTATAAAGTTTTTCGCGGACTGCGACCTAGAAATTTGACGGATTTCCCCCAAAATCGATAGGCTTCTTACCAACCTGATATATAACAATATCCCTAAGTTTCATTCAAATCGGATGCAAACTTTTTGAGTTATTGTCCGGAAACAACTTTTTTGTAATAATTTCTAAAGTTTTTCATGGACTGCCACCTTGAAATTTGACGGATTTCCCCCAAGATCGATAGGCTTCTTGCCAACTTGATATACAACAATATCCCAAAGTTTCATTCAAATAGGATGTAAACTTTTTGAATTATCATCCGGAAACCAAATGTGGAGGGACGGACGGACATGAGGACCACTATATACCCAGGCTCTGTCTAATAGGGGTATAAAAAAATATATAATAAAACTTTTTAAAGTTAAATAAATCCTTCAGTTGTTAAAAAAAAATAGTTGTCATGTGGTTTAATGTGGAGATGATATATACATCTGCCAATAACGATTTACATAGCTGGCATCTACATAAATGTTTCCATAGCAACATTCTTAAATTAATAACTTTTTGTTTGCTAAGAGACATTTACATAACTAGATATAACACGACCTTCAGTATTTAATTTGTAAAAGTCATTTACCTTTTATATACTAATAAAATTTTTTTGTTTAGTTCTAAGCTTATTACCGCTTACTTTATATATTGATCTAAAAATCATAACTTCCAAACTTTCAGTAATAGTTACATTTAATGTACAATATAGCTGCAGAACTGTAGCTTTTTAGGAACCTTAGCTATATTCAATATTAAAGTACAGAACATGAATAAATATTTGCTTTACTCTTAAAGTACATGTACATGTGTAGTACATTGCGTATTACTAGTATATCAAAATTAATTATTCAAATGTCGGCTTTTAATTGGTCAACAAACAGTGTATTTTTTGGCCATCACAAGGGTATACGTATTGGATAAAAAAATTACTATCATCTGGCATAGGTACCTGTGCCATGGTATTTTCTAAAAAATTATGCAGATCTGGGTATTGGGTATCCAATAAACATATAACGGCAGACATTTCAGCTATAGGTGGCCATAAGGCGATTCGATGAAATTGATCAACTCACATTAAGACTTGATATTCAGTGTAATTAAACATATAAAATGCCTTGTAGGGATATTTGCAAAAAATACCAGTAGAGAGATTAAATTTCACTTGACTACATGGCACGGGAAATTTTCCACCTCTTGACTGGTATTTTTGGCAAATATCCCTAAGACATAATGCATGTAGATCTGTTTAAAAGTCTCCATTTTTCCCTACTTTCAAAAATATTTACATGTACATGTGGTATTTGGTTCTGGTTCATGTTGTCAAATATAATATTGTTTACAAAGCCACCTATATAAAAATGATGGATTTTCAATGGATAAGAGTTATGATATTTTTCTGCAAACTTTATTACTTTTATTTTTTTCTCTCTACATTGTGGTATATTTTTTTCCGCCAATCAAGGTACCATGGTATATTTTAGATATACAACGGTGGATGTGAAATACTTAATTAGTTAAAAAAAGTGATAAAATTAACAATTTGACAACAGGTATGGTGGCATCAGCATGAGCCGACTGATAAAATTGTTGATACAGAAAACTACTGGCACAAAAAAAATTAAATTTTCAAATACATGTACAGACTTTACAAAGTCAAGGAGTTTAAAACTCAGTTCATTTGTATTAGCACGTCCTAAATATTTATTATATCTGTCATGGATTTCATAAAGATTGAACAGTATGGAAGATCATTTAGAGAATCTAATTATTGGAAATCGAAGCCTTAACTATACTGTATACTAGTACATAGAGGGGAACATATTCGGTGGAATTAAATTTATCATGTCTGTGGGTGGCATTTGCCAAAAACTGCTTTCAAGACTGGTATACATAGATTTTATTCTCCGTATGGCTCGTGAAATCTTCACCGGCCTCTCAAGCAGAATTTTTGGGAAATACAACTCGCTTGAATGATTTATTTCTATATGACATTATGTCATCCTTATCATGTGCTTATATACTTTGCACAAAATTTTCAATTCAAATGCTCTTTTTTCAGTCCTTTTTGGTACATGTAGTATTTTATTTTTAAAGGATGGAAAAATAATGTTAGAAATATATGTAGATATATAGGAAAACTGGATCAAACTACAAGGGGCTAACATCAAAGACATTGAAAAATTTGTATATCTTGGAAGCATCATCGGCAAGGAAAGGAGAGCAGACAAGGAAATCAAGAGCCGCATCAACAAAGCCTGCGCCCTGTCTTATTGAGCTCTTCAGCTTTTGCACAACAGACCAAAGTCAGTCAGAATCTTTAAAACAAACGTCAAAGCAGTCCTTCTGTATGGCCCCGAAACATGGAGACTTAACAAGACAGCAGTAAATTAAACAAGCTCTAGACCTTTGTCAACAGAAGTCTTAGAAATATCTTACGCATCATGTGGCCTGAAAAGATATCCAAATTTCAAAAAAACAAAGCAGACCCCGTTCGACCAAGAAATCAGGAAAAGGAAATTTGGTTGGATAGGCCACAGCCTCCAGAAAGACCCAGAAAAAATCACAAGACAAGCCTTGCAATGGAACTGCAAGGCAAGAGGTTGGTTGGAAGACCAAAACAAACCTGGAAAAGATGCACAGAGGGTGAAATGAAGACAGCAGGGTTCACATGGGCTCATCTGATGAAACCCCCCCCCCCCCCCCCAACAGGCTCCACTAGAGCAGTGCTGCTGAGGCCCTGTGTTCCCAAGAGGAGAAAGAGGATTAAGTAAGTCAGTCAGAAATATTTGTGTTCTGGACAGTGCTCACATTTCTACCTACTTCTAAAAAAAATCAACTCTATGTTTATGTATATACTAGTATGTCTATACGAGCGTAATACATACATGTACCTATTATAAATAATTTTTTATATATGCATTATACAATAAATAAATAATAATAGATATAAAATTAATACATATTGGAAATTAAAAAAAAACATAAAATAAGAAAAATATTCTAAACTTAAAATTACAAATATCACAGGATATTATACCATTAATAACTCACAAAAGAAAATTAACATATCCAATAAAAAGAGGTAGTACTCGAGTCCACTGGCCAATAAAAAGAGGTAGTACTCGAGTCCACTGGCCAATAAAAAGAGGTAGTACTTGAGTCCACTGGCCAATAAACAGGACTACATGAAAGAATGTGTTTGCAATTTGAACTTAATTTCCAATCCTTGGCAAATAAATAATACCACTAAATTTATCAAAATACATGTAAGCTTATTTTTTCTAAAATTGTACGAATATTGTACATTTAGCACCATGCAAATTTTACTGAACATTTTTAATATAAAATTTTATAATGAATTTAATTTACTAAAATATTTTATTTAAAATAATACAGTACATGTACAGGAATATGTAAACTTATCCTTGTTATCCTTATAATAATCCCCCACTGATCAAGTGATAACTAGTGTTAACTATTAACAGTCAAAAACTTTAACATCTAAATCACTTGCAATGAAGAGTTTCTTGTAATCTCTACTGAAACAAAGATCATTTGGGCATCGAATTCCTTCCTTTTCTTCTAATACTACTTTACTGTCTTTCCCATCAGAAGATAAACGAACAATGTTGTTTGAATAATATCCAGCAACATACACATATCCTTGTTGGTCTGTGGTTATACCTAACGCCCCATTTAAAGCTGCACAAGTCTTCGTAAATACTCGTGTTCCATCTTCCTTCACACAGTACAACTTCTTAGAATCATCTGTAAAATAGACCTTGTCGTCATGGAAGTGTAAGTAATGAATTACACCTGCATTGGTTGGTATTGTTCTCAAAAAATGTCCGTCTGAATCAAGAACAAAAATCTCGCCTTCTTTTTCTCCTGCAACAAATATTTTGTCATTAACCCATGTAACGCCTGTACTTAATAACAGATCGGGAACGGAAATTGGGGGCTGTGCCATGAAATTAGTAACAAACTGTATGGAACTAGATCGTGTACCGACAACTATTTTTCCAGTGGTAGGATGTTGAGCAATATTCCATGATGCATCTTTCAGCTTGCATGGAGGACATTCATCAACGTATTTTCCCTCCTGACTGTACATAAGAAGACGATCTGTGTCTCGCAGCAGTAAATAATTGTACTTGTCAACAACCATCCCTCGTATTGAACTGAACTTTCCTTCTATACTGTAACCAAATTTAAATGACCTTGGTGAAACCCCCTGCGACATTTTATTTGATTCCAAACACTTTGATGGTGTTTTTTGGTCTAGAATATTTGACATTTCTAACTCTACAGACCCAATATCTTCCAAATCTAAAATTGCTTTTGATTCTTTGTAAACAAAGCTGACATTGGAGAATTCGGATAATATCGATTCAAGATTTTTCTGTTCATTTGCCAGTTTAAGTTGTAATTCATGCAGAAGAAAGAATAAAAGCTGGTTAGACCCATTCTCTGTAGCATTGTTCAGCTGTTGTACAAATCCCTCTATCTGTGCCTGTGACTGCTCAATCTCAGTCTCGCTGTTAGTTATCTTGCAGTCTGCTTCATCCTTACAAATTTTCAATTGTAATAGAGTTCTTGTTTCCAACTCATCAAGATTCTTTATAAGTTGTGCTTTAAATGTTGATACTGCTTCAATGACACTCCTTTCCTCCTGTTTGATCCTGTATTTATTTTCACGTCTGCTGTTCAGAACTTTATTGAGAGTTCCCTGAATCTGATTTATTCCCAATGTAATATTTTTATAGAGAGAAGAACCTTTTGCATTTACGGATGCAGTTTCTATTGGTATAACCTTATTGCACGATTGATGGTCTTCTGAAATACAAGTTTTACAGCAAAGAGAATCGTGACATGCACAGACAAATTCGAGAATAAATTCAGGATGTTTTGCACACTGTTTATTTGACACCAAGCATTCAGGCTGTAAGACGGAAGCAGTTTTCTGCTCTTTTATTTGATGATACATTGAAGCCTTGCTACCTCTGTGTGCAGTCATACAATCATTGCAGAGAGCATCTTCACAGTCAACACACCACTTTGTGGCCGCCGAACTTTTCTTTACCCTGGAACACGGATCACACTGGGAATTTGAAGTCATTCTGAAATCAGACACAGAAATATTATTCATTCAAAAATATTGCAGACAGTGCATTGTAATAACTTAAATGCACCAAGGCTATATTCATGAATTTTAATTCTCGCTTAATTTTTGTTGAATCTTCTTTGGTTTCTGGTGGCCAATTGGTTAAGGTAGTTAGTCATCTATTATTGATGCAGTGCCTGACATAACTGAGGTTGCAAATTAAAGTCTCACGCCAAATAATTTTTGACAAGGATTAAATTGCCACTTTTTTTTACCGAATGTTGGCTGTCTCCGCTAATAAACAATGGATGCCTAGATATAGCTGAAATTGAAAGTGTCATTAAACCTTATTCACCCAACCAAGCAACCATTTACCACAATTTATAGATTAGTTGACATTAATTTTTTAAAGACAACTTTCACAATTTGTGTATTTTTCCTTTTATGTGACAGTGATAGTTATTATTTATATACACCTTTTTGACTTTTTGTATACAACTGTACAATATGTTGTAAAAGATACCAATGTTATAAAATTTACTAAGCAGGAGGCATGTTTATATTATTCAATACTCGTTATAATTAGTGGTGCTCAAACAGAAAAAATATTTAAAATCCAAATGATTCCAATGTGGTAGAGCTTAAACTATGAGCTCCTTTCCATTCAATAACACAGTAAAAAGGAATTATTTTCAAAAATTGCTGTTTACATGTGTTATTTAATCTTTTATGAGAATGCAATAAAGCAAATTTTAAAATATATTGGACAGAAAAACTATTAGACCTTTGAATGACATGTGTTTTAGATGATTTTTTCATTTAATAACATTCATATAAATTATTGTGCAACACATTAAAACTATTTAAGATTTAATACAAAAGAATTTTCCCCATAGAGGGATAACAAAGTTTATGTTTTGCACATTATATAATTAGTGTAGCAGATTATATTATATATATATACATGTGCAAAAAGGAAATTTTGTCATCCATGAAGATATTTTTGTACTTAATACCTAAATGTTATGTATAAATAAATTCAAACATTAGAATAAGCTCAACAACTTAATTTGTGCAACTTCACATTTTTGAACAAACATTATAGATCTTCCACCTTGGCGTATTAATATATTATGTCAAAGGGGCAAGTCTCCAGGAATGCTGACCATTCATGGACACAGAAACCCTGACTTGTGAGGATGACAATACATATATATGATGAAAACCGCTCAGATTTGCTAAATATTGCCATATATTATGATAATAAATTAATATCTGTGAAATTAGTTTTACCATTGTCCTACACACAAGTGATTTTTATTAACCAACCAATAATGCTTTTGGAGGTAAAATAGTAAGGGGAGAGCACTCTAAAACAAAGTATAGCAAAGTACTGTTAGTCTGAAGAAGGGCTCAGACAAATATTCATATTTCAGCATTCGGCGGAAATTATGATCTTATCATGCTTATGGGTAGATTCAGTGTAGCATTTAAAGCATGCATGTGTAGGTTGTCAGTGTATGTTCCTAAATTGCTAACATCTTAAGCTAGCTGTAAATATGTCATAATGACCACACAGTCTGGACCAAATCCGCAAACTTCTTATGCTCTGATTATTAAATGTGGTGTAGGACAGAATCTCCATATGTGTGAATAATCTTAACAAAATATGAGCCGTTTCTTTCCTAGTTAAGGCCCTAGCTACAGCTCTATACAAACAATAACAGCTAGTCTCCTGTACACTCGGCAGGATAGGCTTCTCCAAAACCTTCAAGTCTTTGGGGGACTTCTTGACCAAAGAAGTGACTCTGATTTTGTAACTACAGGGATGTCTCTTGGTTTCTCCCCAATGATTGATTGCAGTCTATAATATGGAACAAAATTGGCTAGATATAATTTTTTTGGCATTGCATGCTTTATTCATGTTAATGTATTTGTATTATTTTTAGATTTTAACATTGCACACATACAAACATTAATTGAAAAAGATTACTAGTTTTCCTTGAGAACGCCATGAAATATATATGACAAATTGCTTTTCAACCGGCATACATATAAAACTGATTATAAATTACTCTGAACAATGAAATGAATAAATACCTTGTGCAAAATCATTTAATACCCAGATTCGTAAACACCACCAAGTGTCCACTTCCGGTACAAAAACTGCAGCTACAGCCACAGTTTGTCCTGTTGAAAACTTTTGAAATGGACAATTGTCTTTGATAAATTTTAACCCTTCATGTTAATGACAGGTGTCAAAATCTGATTGAGGATGTTATTAAAACTCCCTGATGTGTAAACATGATTACTAATTAATTAACCAATATTTATTACCCCATTTATCTGATGCAAATCTAAGGTAGAACCCCAGCTGTTTTATAGCTTGATTAAACAAGCTTACCAATGACATCCGTGTTCCAATATTCAAACTTACCTGTTGCCTATCTATGGCTATACTAACATCTACTAATTAATGAGGTTAATTAGACGAATATTTAATTGGCATAGACAAACAAGTCAAAAACAATGCATACTCTTTATTTCAATATCATAGACTTTTAGTGATGATAGCTGTAGTACATGTATTTTTAACTGGAAGTAAAAGTCAATTTTCTCTTTTGTTTCTGCTTTTGCTTACAACTGCTATTGCTTAAGAGTTGGATAGTTTGAGAGGTATGGCATTACTGTAGAACAAGAATAATTTTTTTCCAGCCAATGTCTTTACAGTGGAAGCACTTCTTAAAGTGTGTAACTACAATGTGGTCACAACATCGAAATCAAAGTAGAAAAATCATTTGTAAACTTCATGCTTTAAGGTAAAATTCCCACATAAAGTTACTTATTTCTCCATTTTCATTAATATAAGTGAAAGAAAGATTTTTGTAATAAAAAAAGGTAGATGTCTCGAGCGCCCTTTCTGTTACTTTTACACAGGCCATCCAATAGGATAATGACCTCACCAGTACTACAAGAATACAAGAATACAAGTTCATTGGCCAATTATGGGCCCTCGAGGGGCAAATACAGCACAACATGTATGATTATTACAGTACATAAATAACATAGATTATAAATTTCAATGGCAAACAAATATTAGTCATAGAGAATGGGGAAAAAAAATTGGGGCATCATAGCTATTAATGTTCTATTCTACACTGATTTAGAGTGATGTCCCCTTGCTATTTCACCTTCATCAGGGCGTATCGGTCGGTTACAGAAATCGCTTATGTAAGACAAATGGTAAAACTAATTTCACAGATATTGGTTTATTATCATAATATACATTTCTATGTGATCTGCGCTATAGATATTGGGGATTTTTTTTACAGTTTTCGGGGATGGGGGGGGGGTTTCATTTTCGATATACATAAGCAGTTTTTATCTCAAAATACAGCATCTTTTTATTAATTTGCTTTTGCACGATTGCGCCTGAAAGTATACCTGTTTACTGTTTATTATTCTATACACTCCCTTCGTGTTCCCGTTCACCTGGGCAATTCTCCGATGGCATAAAGTGCTGTTAAGGGCAGATAACCACGATTTACATGTATTTTCAGTGATTATATGTCAGTCTACGGCCCCGTTCAGAACGAAGGGTTATTGGCGAATCAAGGTGTCGACATGAAGTTGTGAAGTCAAAAAACATGTCAACAATTAATTAATCTATTTATATCGTCACTGAGCTTCCAAAATGTCGTATATTTCAAATTGAGCAGTTATGAGTTATACTTAATTTTTTTTGTTTGAAGGGTCTAACAAAATATCATATACCTATAGCCAATGAAAACCACCAGTCAAAATGACATGAAACAAAATATCGAATATATTCCAAATTGTATAAAATATGAAAACGTTGACAAGGTGGATCATGTGTTAAAAACGGTTTTTTAAACAGGGCAAGTTTTATTTTTTACATTGTTTTATCATATCTAAAGATAGATTTAACAGAAAACAAATGGAAAATGAAGTAAAGACAAGTACTTGAATAAAAAAATAGAAAGGTCAGAATAGATCAGAAAGATCAGAATAGATCTTCTAAAATATAACTTCCCATTTTCGTTGTGTTTTAGTCCTAACGAGAAAGATTTACCATTTTGTATGATAAACATTTCTAATTATTTCATCTTTTAAAGCACTATCTAAGTGAATGTTAATTCTTTAATGTAAAATACAACATCTTGTAATTTATAAACTATAAATTCTCCATGAATGTATAAATCTTTTACAACATTTTGATTTTTTGTTAATTCACTGAATAATGCAAAAAAGAATTATAATAAAATGTGGAAATAAGTCATGTTATAAAACAAACAGGGAAGCTTGCATTATTTCAGTTGAAAAAATGGTAAATCTGGAGATATTTTAGCTTCCTGCAAATGAAATAATTAATTCTAACAAATATTTAAATTATACGAATGTTTTTCTTGTGTACTGAAAAGTTTTTGTAAACCTGCCATACAACATGTTGGAAGCTCAGCAACGATATAATAGATAATTAAGATAATTTATATAGTAAATGTTCAGCACAAATTGAGCGCTGTTTCAAAACAACAATCAAACTGCATGCAATACAACAAATAAATACAATAAATATAGATCTATGTTCATGATGTTGTAAATCTTTCATATATGTCATAAAGTACAAACTTGAGAGAGCGATAAAGAGAGATATTATTCTCATATTTCAATCCCTTGTTTAAACGATCAATAAAAATGGCAAAAAATTATGGAATCATTCGTTACGTTTGTTTATGTGGGAAAACATAAATGAAGTAAAGCAATCTGACTCAGTATGTGATTTTGAACTGGCAGTAGTGACGGTTCGTCCATATTTAACAAGTATGCCATGAACAAGAAAATAGATTTTAGACATACATACGTGGTCTGTCAACACTGAGATTGCGTGTTCGATTCTCACACGGTGTACCCGACTAAAATCTTAATTGACAAGGAGTTTTCCTACCGAAGGTCGGGGGTTTTCTTCGGGTACTCCGGCTTCCTCCTCCAATAAAAACTGGACGCCATGATATAGCTGAAAATTGCTGAAAGTGGCGTTAAAGCGTTATACATCATTTAAACAAACAAACAAAGTATCGCGATGCTTTAAACAAGTAACGCGATGCTTTTAACATGTATCGCGATAGAAAAAAACAAGCCGATTGAAACATCACAATTGTTGTGACACGATTAGTCAGCTAGTTGAAAAAAGCAAGTCGATGCTGCTGATACTTTTTTTCACTATGCATACAGTTTTATTTTCCTCGGTTTACTTTTTAAAAGTATCGCGGTGCCTTTCATAAGTCTTGCGATGCTTTTTGACAAGTATCGCGATAGAAAAAAACTCAAGCCGATATAAATATCCCAATTTTGACATGAACGGCCACTGATAGCAGAGGCCCTTTCGTTTGGGGGGGGGGGGCTGTAAGGTAATAATACGGAAGGCCTAACCACAGGCCATAGTGGAAACATGTTAAGAGGGTGTCATTTTCCTACGCTATAAAGACCCCATATGTTGTCTTCGAAAATGAATAGAATTATTGAAGCCACGTTTGTGTACATACACAATATAACCGAAACACTGCTTGCCGAATGTTAAGAAATCTTTAAATTAACCAATCAAGTATTCCATGTTTTTTTAATGTACCCGTCAATGCATTACACAAAAACCTGACATAACAAAGCAATAATTCATCTATAGCTTAGAAGTGTGTTAAACATGTTAATAAATGGGATATTTAACCAATCTTAGAAATGTTATTTATGCAACATGTTTATAGTGTCAAAGATTTGTTGAAACTCATCTATGATATAAACCTTTTGCCTTTTAAAGATTATCTTCCATTGTTCATAATTTTTCATCGACTCATATATTTACTTTAAAAAATTTCATCCTGATATAAATCCATCCTCCTGGAGGGCTGTACGGGTGTTCCCACCTTCCCTTGGTGCCAATAGGAAAACTGGTACCCTGCAAGAGTTCAAGCCCAAATATAGTTCTGTCCTTATTCTATTTCTTTGTATACGGAAAAAGGGATGTTATGGGTTTTTTGTAGGGAGAAAGAGAGCACAGGGCTATGATTGTGGAACCTGGAGGGTTGGGTTCAAGGGGTGGTAAGGGAGGGGGTTATAGTGGGAATTAAGGGATTGGGAGGGTTGGGTTAGGTGTAGGTTGGGTTGTTACAAGGGAAATTGGGGGTTTGATAAGAGGTGGAAAGGGAGTTCCCTAGAAAATACTGAATATGTGTTCCGAGGTTTTAGAATTTTTGTCAGTCATCAAGTTCATCATTCGATAATCATTACGGGATTAGAATGACTTCTGTGAGGATTACCATATTAGTAAGGATTCTTTTGTGTTTTTTATGTATCAGTTCCAGTTACAGTTAAATGTTTTATATGTTCGCGGAAATATTGTGCCATTCATTTCGGATGTTTTAGAATTTTGTCTGTGAACAAATATAATAAATAATACTAGAGCAATTCCAGTTGGATGTTGATATTGGCGGAAATATTGTTCCGTATGTGAATATTTGTGTTAGAATTAGTTTAGTTTTTTGTTCATGTTTTAATAGTTTGTTGATTTTGTGTATTGAAATGTATTGAAATGTAACACATATAATGGGTCACATTGCATTTATTAAATTTAGAAAGTAAACACTGGACCTGTTTTTGGTGATTATGCACATTTAGAGTTATATGTATTAGTCAAACTTTATTGGTTTAAAATTCGACTGGCTAAATGATATTTTTACAACTGCCGTTGCTTCCAAGCACCCTAACAGTGCCTCTGAATTCCAGTGGTCATATGACATCTTTCCATTTAATGACTGTCAGTTTTTACACAGAACGCTTCAGATATTACTAAAAATGTCTGAAATTTTTGGTGTATTTTAAAAATTAAAAAAAAATTGTAATCTGCTCTTCTCTCACTCTGTGACGGTTTTTTGACGGTAAAACATCCGGACAAAAAAATCAAGCATACAGATTTTCATCACTAGAACTACTGCAAGCTATACTGGTGGTACACAACAGCAATGCTGATACAGTTCGTTCAGGGACATCAGTTGTCATGACGCCAGAGGGCCTGTTCTAACATCGAACACCGACAGGCACGTCTACAATTGACTTTGCAGCAACACAATTGGCGTAACATAATCTTTTCTGAGGAAATTCGTTAATGGATATCATTGATGGCACAACAAGAGTGTGGATAAGGCGCGTAAAAACGTTTTGACAGTTGTATCAAAGAAAGGGACGATTGCAGTAGTCCCAACATCATGGCAGTTGTGGGATCGGATTAAAAGTTAAACTAGCCAGTTATCTTCCAGAACATTCGCACTGGAAGATGCAATGAGGTAACAGCTGCCCTATACATCGACTAAGTTTTGCAACCCCATATCATGCAACTTTTCGACTGTCATCAAAACAAGACATTCCAGCAAGATAACGTCCCACAACTGCATCTGAACTAGAGCAAGCGTATCAAAAACTAGGGGCATGCATTCCAAGGGCGTTTATAAATCATCTGATCAACTCCATGCACCGACGATATGACGCTGTGACGAGTGTTGGTAGACGTAGAAGTTGTTGACTGTTCATTATATCATCAAAACGATATGATTGTGCAGTTCAGACGTTTGAGAAAACATGATATAAACATACAACGGCCCAATGACAATGATTTTAATAAAACATGCATAAATACAGCTGAATCCGTTTTATTTCGAATTTTTTACTTGAGATAGTTACTTTGAAGAAATCATGCTCAGAATTTGTTAGCAATGGTTAAAAAAGATGGATGTTTTCGCATGTCTGATGATGTTCTCTATATACACACGCCGTTGGAATCCGTATAGTCTTAGTGCATCAGTGAAACAAATCTGTAGGACTACTTAATAGTGATCCTTGACAAATCTCATATCATTAAACTTCACGCTAGCAGGTAACCAATTTTTCAATAAATATTTTCATTAAATAGCTGGAATATCTTATTGTAATCATTCAGACCAATTTAGCCCTTTTTCATTACTATAGATACATGCCAACCACTTGAACACATTTATTCTGAAATCTTCATGAGAAGTCTATTTTCGATCAGATCAATCCACACTCGCACATTCTGTTTGAGAACCTTTGTTTTCTTCCATATCAAATGCAGTCATAGCAGGCAACTAGAATTGATCATAAGGATTTCAACAGTGAAGTTGCGGGTTTGAGCTCTATTGCGGGTATGTAGTGGACTGACAAGGAATGCACGTTTTCCTGCCGCTTGTTGGGTGTTTTCACGGGGTACTCGGGGTTTCTTTCCAAACAGAAGTGACCGAAATGTCATGGCTGAAAAAATGCTGAAAGTGCTGTCTACTGTCAACAAAGATTCAAAACTACAAATCGTTTATCTTTTGAAAGGTATCACAACAGTGATTGACTTAAGGATTCGCGATTGCTGTCAGCTCACTGCAATAATGAATTATTAAAATAAGTTGTATGCAAGTACTCACGGTTACACACACATTTCTGCAAAACTCACGAGTTAAATAATCCCCTTAATCTAATTAAAATTACATCTTTCACTTGCTCCCCCCTTTTTGCTTGGTCGCTGCGTGTAACGCAGCGACCAATAACAAAAAGGGGGAGCAAGTGAAAGATTTAATTTTAATTAGATTGATAATCCCCTAAGCGTTGTTACAGAGTTCAGTCTTCATTGCACATGATGACAGCAAAGATTTACCACTAAACATATTATTATTATAATACCAGTTGACTGAAAACCACTGCTGAAAACAAGATCACAACTAGTTCGAGAAACCTCTGCCGTCTAAGACTTTGACTAGAAGCGTGGGACCAAAGTCTTAAAAAGGGCTGGACGACTTTTGACTAGATTACAACACATTCGGTTGCCTGCATATATCCACTATTTTGCTGGATATAGAAAATGATTCAATTATTCGACATATTTACAATTGCATTCGATTCAGGATGTACATTCCTTTGGGTAATTAAAACAGAAAAGATCAAAACTGAATAAACATGAAATTATAGCGATAAAACTGATACTGCAACCGTTAAAAAAATCTAGTCATGAAAGACTTTCGGTTCAGGCATTTTTTATGAACCATAAAATTTAAGTTCAACAAATTAATTTGATCTGCCATAAAGAGCATAATATACACAACAAACAGTCAAAGTATGCAATAAGAAGTACTCTATCAATTGTTCTCAAAAGTAATACCCGAAACCGCTAAAAAACACTTCACGATGTTTAGCATTTGAATATATATAAAACGACAAAAATCATTGGTTAACTCTCGTTCGTAACCCGCTACAATTTAGCCAATTGTAAACGTGAAGGTGTCGTATAACTATAGGTCCGCCCAAATTACGTGTTCGGCCGGATACTTAAAACTAACATTTTGGGTCCGGGTCTCTATGATGAAAATCATAAAATTTACTATGGGTCAGCATTTCTTATTTAACTTTTTGCATAGCCACAAAGCCCTAAAATTTACAATTTATATGTCCGGGTCCGTGGCTTAAACGAAACTTGGAAATTCGGTATTGTAAACTGTATATATAATGTATGGGTCGTAACTTTATAAAAATAAAAAGGCGGACCTGTAAACTGTAAATATTATGGGTCCGGGCTATTAAATTTATTAGAATACCGCTGACCTATACACTGTAAATTTAAGGGGTCAGGGCTCTTTATTATAAAAACACTAAAACTACCTGAAGCATTCGGCCATGCTACTGACTTTCATCTGACGTCATTAATGGAAACACTTAAACGTCATAAAGTTTCAGAGTTGTAACAAATAGCCGTGTAGGGGTGTGATAAATTTCTAGAAGTGGGTGTAATAAAGGTTTATATCCCATGGAACGTTAATCCTAACCATAGCTGCAAAATTTGATATAAGAATTTCTAGAACGTTAATCCTATAAATAGCTGCAAAACATTGATTTATAAACGAGAAAAATCCAACCATATCATTATAATCACCAGTATATTTGCAAATACAGTCAGCAGGGGCATTTAAGCAGGCCTTTAAAATGTGTAACTGTATATCAAAAATATATATGTTTAATATTGATCATGTTTAACCACAGGTCCGGCGCCCTAAAATGAAAACTAAAGAACAATAATGGGTCCAAATCAGCCCGGACCTGTAATTATACAACAACGGGTGTCACTAGGGAAGCAGGATATACTTAATCTTCAAGATCACCTTTTTGTTTTGGTTTGGGCGTTTTTTTTTTGTTTTTGTTTTTTTTTTTTTTTTTTGCTTATTGTGTTCATAATTTCTATGTTAGTCAGGCCTTTGTAATTTCGTACTTGAGTGTGTCCTTCTGATTACCTTTGTCTATGCGCCCATGTAAAAATGTCCACACTCTTATCTTACGCATATGGAAGTGAACGTATGTCAGAGGAGATTACTAATGAACATGACATGTCGTGTCTTAGACTTACTTCAAACAATGCATACTTGGACGCATGAATTGAATCCATATTTTCCATGGTTATGTTTTTTGTCTGCCTTTTTAGATTGCAAATAAATCATGTTGTAAATAATGCTTTTGTAAGTCTTTGATCTAAACACCATGATAACAACGACATAGTAAGTAAGTTTATTTATTCAAAAGCAATACAGCTTATAGAATTGCAATAATTAAACATTGGAATTAGCGCCAATATGGACAACTAGCATGTGGTAATATGATAATATACATATACAATAATACAAACTATATATGGAGTGTGACAGAAATATGAAACTACTCTTTTCGACATTTTTCTGCCAGGAACAAAAATTTACCAAAATTATTTAACTCCTTTATGTTTCGTACAGACATTAATTGCACAAGTTTATAAACTGAAGGATTTCTCCAATAGTAAGATTTAATGTATTTTCTTCTCAAATCACTATATTTTGTACATTCCAATCATTTGGTATAGTACATACAATCATTAAAATTATTGCGTGCTTTCAGATTAATCCATCAGTTCAATAAAATAGGACATGAAACTTTGGTCTATTATAGATTTCTTAAGATTTACACCTCAGGGAATCTGTTTTTATGAAACCCATTGAATTATTAACTTTTCGGAGGACTCTAATAAATTATCTCAACAATGGCAGGGGCTGAAAAATTAAATTGACAGTATTTAATAAATACTTGATCTCGCCGCTCTACAATTGTTTAGCATGTATTCGAGGAATGCCCAGCAAGGGCGTAGCTTTAGTTGAAGAAAATGCATAAAAATAGGACGAGGGGTCGTTGGATCGTTTAATGCCCCAGTGGGTAAAACACTGGCAGGTGGTCAGGGACTTAGCCCTTTACAAATCCTTACTTATATCATATTAAAGGTAGGAAATATTTAAGATAGACCAATGGGCTATTATGGATTTTAGACATTTTATAGTATTTAGTATTGATAAATATAGTAATCGGTATGCAATCTAATTAAAATTAAATTTAAAAAAAAATTGTACTTTTAATTTCCCTCGACATTTCGTCCTCGCATTACGTTTTGCATACACTTCATTTCAATTAAAGCTATCCACTTCATTTCAATTAAAGCTACACCCTTTTATCAGTAAAGCTAGAATTATTGAAGCAATTTACAACAAAAATGTAGAATTTAATTATACAAATACAATGTAATAGTGTTTATTGTGCTCAGTACTCACACATAAAAACCAAAATTTTTCTACCATTGTGACATGAAATAAAAAGTTTCTTGTAATCTCTGCTAAAACAAAGTGCAAGCGGATAAATTATTCCATCCTTTTCATCCAATACTACTGTACTGTCTTTCCCATCGGAAGATAAACGAAGAATGTTTTTCCGACGCAGTCGGTATATTTTCGAATTGTGACCTTTGAACTAAAAGACGCTTACCCATGGTAACGTACTGTTATTGAAGACAAGCTTGCATTCTGATTGGACAAAAATAGTAAAAAATTCTGCGTTCGAACAATCTACTGTAGTTATACTCTGACAAGCATCCCTGTTTGCATTTCCCAACTATTATTCCAGCAGCCTGGTTTTTAAACAATTAGTAGTCTGCACGTGAATGACGACGGACGCAAAGAAAGATTGGCATTAATGGCTTTAAAAATCATAGAGCTAACAATAAACATATTTAAATATCCACAATGAAAAGCTATTTCAGAAGTTGAAGACCACAATTGTACATAAAAAAATACAAACCTTTCTATGTATATGTCGGAGTTGTAAGTTTTTTCTTGTGATGTATCGTATACATTAACTCGAAAACAAGTTAGTTAACATTTCAAAATTTCAAAACAGCACCTATTGTTTAAATAAATTTCATAAGCAAATATGTACTTACATGAATCAAGCTATATTCATTCACATGTATTCATTACAGTTTGCTATTTTATTAATTTGACTATCTTTTAAAATGGGAACTTCTAAGTAAAATATTTTAATTAGAATTGTATTAACATGAACACAAAATGTAAATTCAATGCTATTAAATGTGAATTGAAATCGGTAATGTGTATTCTATCCCAAAAATGGGGGAGATAAACCGTATGGGTAATTGAGGTCCAAATATAAATAATAATTGCAACGAAACAATCAGTAAATTTTACTCTTAATTATATGTGCTGTATATGTATAGTAAATAAAATGTGTTATCGAACCACTTTGTCTCATACTAGTCATTAGGCGTTCTGATAAATACCAATGACCTACTTACCTTGGTGTAGGAAATAATTTCATGATAGAGAGAGACAGAGAGAGAGAGTGCGTGTGTCAGGCTGTCAAATGAAGAAAATATGGCGTAAATACATCACCGGCGTGAGGATTGTTTACAGATACGATGGTCAATTGATCAAAGCAAATATAATTCTACACCAGACGAAATGCGCAAAAATTACACGACGTATGGTTTTATCGTGTAATTATTGTTTATCAGTTCTGAATGGCATTATTTTGGCATAAAAATATTTCTCTAAAGTTTAATTACGACTCAGGAGATGGAGCTCTAATTGCAAAGTCTCTTTTTGATAATACCCTATTGTATAATAACTTTTTTTTAATCGATGAATGTAGCAACCTTCTTATATTTTAGCCTTATTTTGGATACAGTTTGCAACACGTTAATTTTTACCCCCCCCCCCCCCCCCCCCCGCACACACATCAATGAAAGCAAACGTTAGTGTTTCTTGTCTCTTTCTTTCGTTTGATAAATTTTTGTAAAGTTTTTTATTGTTGTTGTTTGTTCAGTTTCCGTTCTACCTTACATACATCTCTAGTAGTTAAATGCGTCGAATATCTTTTTTAAAGATAGTACTTGTTTGATTTGTACCCGGCTACATACACGTATCCTTGCCGGTCGGTGGTTATACCTTGTGCCTGATTCAAAGACTTATACATCATGGTAAATACATGTGTTCCATTTTCTGCCACACAGTAAACTTTGTTGCTTTGATCGGTAAAATACACCTTGTTGTCCTTGTAATGTAGGCCCGTAATATTTCCGCTTGTATCCGTTGTTATCTTTCTAATATGTTTCCCGTCTGAATTGAGAATGTGTATCTCACCGTTTATTCCACCAACAAAAATGTTGTCATTAACCCAAATAACAGCACAACTAAAGTCTAGACCTGGAACGGTGATAGGGGTCTGTGCAATGAAATTTGTCAAATTTGTATGGAACCAGACAGTAAACTAGCGATCAATTTTCCAGACGTCGGATGTTGAGCAATATTCCACGATCCATCTCCCAACTTACATTCCTTTACGTATTTACCTTCCTGACTATATACGTAGGCGATTCCCGTCTGCCATCAGTAAATTATTGTCTTTGTCAACAATAATTCCACTTACTAGACCGAACTGTCCATCTATAGCGTAACCAAGTCTAAAAGACTTAGGAGAAGTGTTTATCCCTCCTGTAATTTCTTGGGCTTCTAGTAAATATTTTGTCGTGTTATATTTGACTTCAACCGTGGAAATGTCCAAGTCTATAGATCCAATGTCTTTAATATTTAAAATGTCAGTAGATTCTTTGTGTACTAGTCTGAGATTGGATATCTTTGATAATAAAGTCTCTAGATGTGTTTGTTCTTTGGTAATTTTACGTTGAATGTTATGTAGAAGTAGGAATAATTGCTGATTAGATCCATTCTCGACAATGAAGTTCAGTTGTTTTAAATATTCCTCAATTTGTTCCAATGATTTCTTAATTTCGATTTCGTCTTTTGCAATCTTAGAATCTGATTCGTGCTTACACTTTTTCAGCTGTGATAGAGTTGCTGTTTCCAACTCATCAAGTTTCTTGAAAAGTCTGGCTTTCAATGTTGATATGGCTTTTATAATGCTCTTTTCCTCTTGACTGATCCTGTCTTTATTTTCGAGTCTGCTCTGTAAAATTTCTTTCAAAGTTTCCTGGACCTGATTTATTTCTACAGAAACATTTCGATAAAGCGATGAGTCTTTCACGTTTTCAGAAGCGGTTTCAATTGGCATTACCTTATTGCAAGATCTATGCTCTTCAGAAATACACGTTTTACAGCAAAGAAATCAATAGTAAATTTGGTGTGTTTTGCACAATTTTTTGTCAGTCTAACGATGTCAGGTGGAAACGTTGAAGCAGCTTCCAGCTCAATTAAATGATGACGCATAGACGCCTTATTTCCTTTGTGTGCTGTTACACACTCTTTGCAAAGAGCGTCTTCACAGTCAACACACCATTGTATAGCAGCAGAACATTTCTCTACTCGAGAACACAAATCACACTGGGAATTTGAGGCCATGTCTAAAATTTAAACAACTTTGAGATAATTAAAATGTTGAGGACATATTGCACGTACACAGATTTAAGAGCTTGCTTTTTTTGTTTCTTCTTTTTTTACCAATTAACGAACTAGTCGTTTGTTATTTAATATGTAAACACCCGAATTTAACAGTCTTTTTTTGTTTTGTTTGTTTGAATATTGTTTAACGCCACTTTCAGCAATTTTTCAGCTATTTCATGGCGTCCAGTTTTTATAGCCTGAGGAAGCCGGAGTACCGGGAGAAAACCCCCGACCTTCGGTAGGAAAACTGGCAATCCTTGTCAATTAAGATTGGAGTCGAGTACACCCTGCCCGCAGTGAGACTCGAACCCGCAACTGGTGGAGAGTATTAAAATTTGAGAGTTAAATGACATTAGAAACATAAAGTAGGGTTTTTAATGAAGATAATTCAGAAAAATTTACAAACACGTGTAAATAGAGGTAAAGTAATATTTTAAAAAAAATTTTTTATGTTGGCGGGTATAGACTCTGTTTCTTCCCTTCTTCCACGCTATAACAAAATCGACCTAGTATCATTCGAAAGCGCAAGAAAATCGATTTTTACAATCCCCTGTGGCTTGCGATAGCTTAGTGTAGAATTACTCATTCACCAGAGCAATTAATTCTGCAGGGTACAACAGCCTGCTCGCACTGCCAATTAGAATACACGCCCGGGGTAACTGAACAAAGTTGAATAAAACACAAACCATAAAAATTATGGAGATAAATTATTAACTTTCAAATAAAGATGCCAAGTCATTGAAAAGAACGCTAGTCTAGCTATGAAAATTAGCAAAATACCGAAGAAAAAAAACCTGATCACCTATTTTCCTGAAAATTATTACCGAATAATTTGACAGTCTTTTGTTTGTACAAAAATGTAAATTGCATTTTTCTTTTTACTGAATAGATAACTATTTCTGTAAATTAATTCTCCAATCAACCAACAAACAAAGGAAGAGATAGGGTTATAAAATTCTTTAATAAAAGACAAGTCATCAAAAATGTATATATATATTAAGCGGTCATTTCGTAGCTCTTGTTTGGTAAGATTTATTTCCCTTGACGGCGTTATCTGTTTACATAATTGCATAGGTATTGGAATATTTTTGTTATAAAAGTGCATTTAATCCACAAGGCATAGCTCTACGAATATTTAACCTGTTTTCAAATATAAGCCTACTACTGAATACACAGAGAAAATGAATTCATGATTAATAGGGAAGCCATTCAGTAAACTAGGATAACTTCAAAACACAGGCACTTGTGTCAGAAAAAAAATTACCCCTATACTCTAATATAACATATAATATGTTATATTAGAGTATAGGGGTAATTTTTTTTTCTGACACAAGTGCATATGTTATATTAGAGTATAGGGGTAATTTTTTTTTCTGACACAAGTGCCTGTGCTTCAAAATCGAAAGTAGCCAACTTAATTGTTGATTTTGTAAGATCATTAATAAAAAAAATTAGACAGGTAGGAATCACTTGTAGCCAGCCTGATGTTGTTTACTCACTTACCGCAAACTTTGTAATGGCACTTTCTGATTTCAACCTGTTACGGTCAATATCTCTTAAGATCGAGTTGCAACAAATCACGTGATCAATATATTCAATCTTACGTCATATGTTTATTTTAAAAATACATTTGTGTTAATTTTATTTAATTCTCGCAACAGTAGACAATTTATAGTAATTAACAGTAGACAGCAAATAATTATTATATTATATTATGTTATAAATATATCGCGGGGTGGGGTGCGGGGGGGAGGGGGGGGGGGAGTTCGGTCAAAATAAGACATTTTAAACAAAAGAATCATTCTATTTATTGCCAGATAATCAATTTAGTGCTATATTATCTTTATGTTGCAAGCTATTATATTTTGTGTATTTTTTAAGGACAGACGTCTATGAAAAGTACTACTTATTACATTTGTGCGACACCGGAGCTATATACAAACTGGTGTCAGGGATATTCTTAGCGAAGTGTTACGACATGTAAATTAACAGAGATTGTGTGCACTCACATTTTTCCGCGCCAATTAAAATGTGTTTAAAAACCCATTATTTCTCTATGTATACAATTTACGTATGTAAATATTGTCTTTTCTGGTTTGTCTGGACCACAGGAAATTGACCCTATATCATTTGGGTCGAAATGGACTGAAATGAGTGCCGAAGAAATTCAGTAAAGAAACTGTTTAAGAAAATGTTTCGCGGTTGCAAAACTATTAATCTTTTAAATGAATTGATGTCATAATCTTGAAGAATAATTGTCAGTGAGTACGTACCAATACCCGCTAGCATGTTAGCAGTTGAAAGTTAACTTAACAACAAAGATAGGAAAGTAGTCCTGAATTGTTTATGATTACGTTAGAATCCTTCGCTTATTTCGTTCGCGACAACTTTTTTTTTTGTTTTCTGACCATACTTCGCCCCAAATGATATGGGGTCAGATTTCTGTGCCTGCACATATTAAAATATAATCGATGCATTAACATAAAATGCCTTTTAATAAAAGTATTATCGTTTGTTTAGAAATGACTCCTTTTTGTTGACTCTTGGTTTTTCTCGAGTTGTGTCCCTTCTGCCGAAGTGGTTTATTTAAACGGAGAAAAGCAAACCCGCATAATAGTTGCTTAGAACTGTAGAATTCGACTACTTTAATACCTGCTACTTTTTTACCGCATTTTCCATTTTCTTGAACCTAGGAATGATTTCTGTTTTAGGGAGTATATATACACGAGTGGGAAATGCCTGGATCCCAGGTATTTTCAACCCCTTCTCGTCCTGAAGGAACGTAATGCTGCTTGCTTGACTTAGTCGATAATTTTTTTATTTTTTAAGAAATTTAATTAACTTAACTATTTAACAAATGAACGTCAGTATTCACAAATTGAAATCTGACTTTAAATTTTTTTCTTACTTTTAATGGATCTAATATTTATTATTAATTTGAGTATCTGTTGATTAAATTTCGTTTAATTGTCAAAGTCAAATTGAAAACTGACTTTAATTTTTTTTAGTTCGCATGGATCTAATATTCATTACTAATTTGATTATCTGATTATTAAATTTGTAAAATAACCGAAAGACAAAGAACAATATAAATACTGCAGCAGTTATCGTTCGTGTATAATAACAAAATAAGTTATTGTAAAGGATTTGGTAAGACAATAATAACTTTTCAGTTAAAATTATTTAATTCTAGTACGCAGAGAGCGGGACTTATGTCAAATTAATTACCACTTGAAATTTTTTTTCAGACAGCCGAAGCCTATATCCAGCTTAAGTCTAAATAATAATCATCCTTAAAGTTTCTAAATATGGAATCTATAGTGTTTTCATATTTGACCTGTATTATGTCAAAGGGAAGCTGTATTAGCCCGGAGCAACGCCGAGGTCTAATACAGTTATTCGGGCCCAATACCACTTCCCGAGGACATAATACATTGAGGGTATGAAAACATTCATTTAATGACACTTGTATTAACCAGTTGAGAAAATTTTAGTACAATTTTATCAATGACCAATATAGCTATACTAGATCAAATTGGGCTTCTAATGTCATGAATGTACATAATAAAAGATTAATTCGAAACATCATCAGTATGAAAATATATTTTTTTCCTTGACAATTCTGCTGCAATTTACTGTTTTTTTTAAACGATATTTATAAATAAATTACCTTATTTATTTATTTATTTGCAAAACATAAACCCTGACGGGTTCAGCAAATACAAAAGAACTTACAAACAGAAACACATATAGAGAACAAAATGATTGAACATGTAAATGAATTATATATATATATAGTTATAACAGATACTAGTGACCAGTGTGGACCTTATTTTCGCAATTCAATAGATTGCTTTATGTAGTCGACAACGCTGGGCAAGATATCTGGTACAGGGTCAAGAACAATTTTAAGTCTGTCTATTGAACTAAGCTGCTTAAAATTGGGATAACATATATCTATTTTATGTAAAAAAATATTTCTTATCTCATTACTGGAAGTGAATTTCTGTGTTGGCCCTTTTTTTCTGTATTGAGCCTGTTTTTCCGTATTGCTCCTGTTTTTCTGTATTGAGCCTGTTTTTTTAGTATTGGGCTTGTTTACTAGATCCATATTATATGGACAATTTCACATGTATTTTAGACAATTGGTTAATAATATTCATTATTGTTCGTTAGATGTTACAATACCAATATTGGTGTCTTTAAGTCACAAATATCCAAAAAAAGCTCACATTTGTATTGATGTATTTTGCCCAGTAAATTAGTTACAGTGGTTAATTATTTTTTTTTTTTTCTAATGTCATCTCTACTGACAGTTTTTCATCGCCTAAATACAGATAGATCACACGCTTGAACCATAAAAGGAGGGTTCTTATTGTTCGACCCACAGAGCTGCATAGCGCGTCCCCAGTTGGGCGAACTGTATAGTCCATTTTGATTGGTGGGGAATTCAGGCTATAATTTGAAAAGCCCGGTCACGGACGGTAGTGGGTGATGTGTTTTGATAGTGACACGTTCCGTGCACGATGAAAGTTGTAGATTTCATAGAAATGGTAGGCTCGTTGTAGAGGCTGAAAAAAAACAAATTTCCGTCCTAATCCAATACTGAAATCTTTTCCAATGCAGCCTACATTTTTTCCCGTTGGCCCATTCCCTTTGATTTATTTTATTTTAACTTATTTTCGTCCCTCCTGAGTATAGCTGAAATATTGCTCCCTTGAAGTTAAGAACGCAATCAATCAATCAATCAATCATCCTTTCTGTATCCACGACAGGGTTTCTGTGTCCACGTGTGTCCACGACGTGAACACATAAACCCTGACTTGTGAGGATGTCAATCAATCAACCAATCAAATGACATGACATTAAAATCTATGATACAAAACATATACATACAGAATAGTGAAAGTAGAAAAATTATTATTATTAAAACGATATACTTATCCATGTAGACATCATTTTTGTCGCGGGTGACTAGTGGTTGATATTTGTTGAACTAGTTGGAATTATGCAAAGCTTTCGATCATCATATAAAATATTCAAAACTGGGCTCCGAATTCCGACAATGTGCGCTCAACCTAAATCATAATTGAAAACTATATTTCCAGTATTTCTTCCAAGAATCTGGACTGCTCAATAAGTACTCTAAATTCCGTCCTTAATTAAAAAGACACCATGGCAAAACTGAAAAAATGCTGAAAATGTCACGACTCTGCTTTGAATAATAAAATTCGATGTAAACTTCGTAAGTAACTTTAGTCTACACAATTTCATAACGCTGATGTAAACGTATTCACTTTTACCGGTGTTAAATTTCACGGATCACGGCGATGTTGTCAAATTCGCAGGTACATACTTTCACAGTTTAAAATTTAGAAGCATAAGAAATAGTATAATTTGTGCACTTTCGAGGATATTTTTAATGAACCGCGAACATAGCGAAAATAAGTACAGTAAATAGTATTTCATTCATACTAAAGAAGCTGCAAGCTTTGGGTGGTTTGTGGGATAATCTGCTTTGAAAAATAATCTATGATTTTAGTACAGGGCGACACTATAAACTGTATAAAGTAATAACAATCATGCTACAACAATAAAACAAATGTATCAAGTATTTGTATACAATATCAGTTGTTATACATTCAGTTTCTATTCTCAACGTGTTTTTATAACGTTTTGTTACTAATTTACAAGAAATGTGCACAGAAAGACTGTGTGAAGAGAAAAAATGCCTTCAATGGATTTCTTCTTGATAACTTTAGTTATTTCTGTACACTACGTCTTTCAGAGGCAGGTCTAAATGGGGGATCCAGTATATCACGATCATTTATCTATTTCACGATCCCCCACTCATGGGATCTGCAGCTGATTGCTGAAAAAAGTTACGCCATAGTGACCGTTACACATAAAGAAACAACAACAACCATTAAGCAGAAAGACATTCGAGTAATGACAAGTGGCTTTTAAGTATCAGAAAGCAAATTTGTAAAGCATTTTTATTTAACAGAACAAAAATGAAACTTATGTTTTAAAACATGAGTTTCTAACGAAAAGTTCAAACAATTATGTCAAGCATTTATAACATCATCAGAAATTATTCTTGTCTGTTAAAAATAGAAAATAATATCTGCTTGGTTGACCGTGGCTTAGGGACCGACCATTTAACTTCCAGATGGGGGGAGGGCCTTGGTTTTTTCCTAAAAAATATTTTGAAAATGATTTTTGATGAAAAAAATATTTTGGAAGCAGAGGGTAAGAAAAAAATATTCTGAAGAAGGATTTCTGCTATATTAAATAATGCTAATAATGAAACAAAATATTCTGTCGCGAGGCCTTAAAAAATAAATATTTTTTCTGCGCTCTGCGCGGACAAAAATTTTCTGACCAAAACAAAAACCAAGGCCCCCCTTCAAGTTAAATGGTCTGTCCCTTATGTGAACAACATTGTGATTCTGCAGTGCTTTTCACAAAAAGTTATTGTGTACAATCTATCATATATTTTAATTATTATTGACCCAACACAAGACTACAAGTCATGGCGATACAATGACAAATCACAAAAGATATAAACATTATATAAAGAAGTTATAATGATTTATAAACTAAGACTGATCAGGGTCTTCTTTCCTCAGTTCTAATGACTGTTCTATAAATGACGATACAGCCTTAATTTGTGTTGGTGTTGATGGGTTTAAGATCATAAGTGTTGGAAGATCAAAGGGAAATGCATTGTGATGTCAGCACTAAAGATATATTTTACACTTGCGACTTTTTGTTAAAACACTGCTGGTGTCTTATAAGAACACAAAAGATTTGAATTTTGGTAGAACAGTTTATGATTGCATGAAGTGGAAAAAGAGTAAAAATGTACATTAACATATAATACAATAAAAGTTTTTGCAAGATTATTCATTCATAGCAATAAATTATTATGGTCATAAAAAAGACTACACAAAAATGCCTGACCACATTTAAAAATACGTCTCGTTGCTTATGACATCCAGAATGATTTACCGTCAGAAATATCTACTTGCATGCAATTATTACACAATATACGTTTCTGTTTCCTGAAGCGGTATAACAACTGGTTGACTTTTCGAATTAGCTTTTTGCATCTTGTTTTTACCACCGCCGCCAATTTTCCGCATTGGCGATCCATCTGTCGGAAAAATGGGGAAATATCGTCCAGGTGAGTGTGGGAGCGGGGATTTCGAAAGTTTATACTCGCCCATGAAACGGGTGGGACTAGGAGAACCGTTCGGATTGTGTCCATTACCAACATCGTTAAACTGTTGTTCAGTGACAGTCATCTTACTCTGTCGTTGTGGTACATTCCTGTTAAAGTTTTGAGCTGGAAGAAGTCGGTCCGGTGATCGATTTAAAGCAACTCTATCGGCGGGTCTGCTCGAAATATGCGTCTGAGTAGGTGAAGTTCTCTCCTGAAGTTTAACCTGATTATTTCTTTCCGGTGACTTACTTTGAATTAACCTTTCTGATATTCTGTTTTGAACCTGAGCTTGCAGTTGTTGTGTTCTATCAAACCGCTTGATTTTTTCCGACTCGTTTTGTTTATAACTTTGATCAGTAAGTCGAGACTCAATCAGTCTCGCACCAACCTTAGTAGATGCGACAGTCTGAGGACCTTTGGATATTTTATTGTCATTTTTGTCAGTTCCACTAGTATTTGATTTATTATTGTACGTACCATAAAAATGTGACTGAGAATAAACGTTCCAGCCTGACCTTGAATATTGTTTTTCCGGAGGAATTGTTCCCGTTTGTGAAATATCCTCTGGTGGACGATCCGTGTACGCACGCGGGGTTCGTGCGAAGTTCTCATATTCCGTAGAGGCGATCAGCTCTTTATCGCCGAGCACTCTCTGAAACCAATTTTTATGATTATCGGATATTTTGAACACCGAATTACCTTGTTTGCGCTTTGATGTTTCTAATGTTCTAGAATCGCCTATATTATTATTTCCAAACACGTCAAGCACTGATCGAGACGTTGTATCACCGATACCATGACTAGTGTGTCCGTAATTTTCAATCGCTGTTTCCGAAACTGTACTAGAGTTAGAAGTAACGGAAGCACACCTTTCATCTATTTCAGTACTTAAATCATTCATCGAAAATGAAACCTTTTTCGAACTTTCCTCCAGTTTTGAATTTCCTTTAGTTGGACTAGTCCTCGCTGTTCTCTCCTTAATATTCGGAAGATGTTCACTGCTTGTTACGACGTTGATTTCACTATTATTATTTGTATCGATTTTTGTTGTAATATCTTCAGATTCATTGCTTAGCTTGATGTTTTCTTTGGTCCTAATATTAAAATCCGTGAACTTCGACAGACCTAGTGGTCGAGTCTTAGTATTTCGCCCAGGAGAATCGCGACCAATTACATTTTCACTGTTCGATATATTCGGAAGTCTTGCTATTGTCTCTCGAATTCTTTCCCTTTCCGTGTCAATATCTTTCTGCTTCATTTTTTTCTTCTTTACTCTAAATGGAACATTAGGGATTTTTTTCAACAACGATTTAACAACACCCCTATTACGACTATGGTAACTCCAAACTTCCTGACGTCTGCTGAATTCATCATCTTTTGGATTATCAATTAAACAGGTGCGTATTCTAGCCCAGCTTCTGGAAGGAGGTTCGCGATCAGCCCGCACTCCACCAACATGAAACCCAGTCCCAATAACTGGTAACCTCGAAGACGTATTGACACCTTCCATTGTTATTGTAACGAGTCGCTACATTCTTTTGTTTATCTATATTATTTTCCCGTTACAATATTGTACAACAATGTCATGCATTATCATTTTTAAGATCATATTTGGATCAGTGTATTATTAATCACGTGGTTTGGTTTTTTAAAATCCTTCCTTTACCCATTATGTTATTATCAAAACATCTGACTATTTCGTATTGAAAGGCCAAAGGTTACAACAAGATCACATGAGTTGTTGAAATACAGTCTTTGTTATAAATCCATAATGTAGATCTTAAAGCAGTTGCTGACTTTCTTTATCTAGATCTGGCCGTACCTGAAATTTAATATATACAATTTGAATATATTTATGAAAAAATCATAATAACATATATTTTTTTAAACAAATGTAAATAGAACTTGCATGCAGTATTTTCTTGTCTCAATTTGAGTTCTGTATTTAGATGTGTTTAGCACGACAAAACTACCACACGATGCTTTTACTGATCAACGACCTATATAATTATCTTTAATATGTACTATTTAAGTGTAATTCGGGTTTTATAATTTGACATTAAAAGCCGTGCCACCCTTCCCTCAAGAATAAAATTTAAAAAAAAAAAACAAAACAAAACAAATAAATAAAAACAAACAAACAAAACAAAACAAAAAAGTTATAATAAAGTAACTCTTTTTAACATGCATAATCTGACAGACATGAATTTATTTAATACGTTATTTTCATAAAGAAATAAATTGCAAAAAATACGAGTTAAATTTATGTTTTTTTGCTGTTATGCTTTCTTGCCTGCTTGCTTTATTTTAATTGATTGATTGATTGATTATCTGGCTCGCGTTCTAAATAGACATGCAGCTGAAATAGTACTTGCTGGCCGTTAGATTACCGTTCAGTCGATCACTCAACAAATATAGATTGCACCCAACTTGCATCTTTAGACACATGTCTTCTCGAAATATGGTCGCTTGCCACGAAAGATCTAAAATATCACCGAAAGTTAGACAATACAATTTTAAATTAGTTTGTTTTATAATCAAATTAAAATGTCTATTTTGATGTCTAACAGTTGGAAATATTTGTACGTAATTTAAAGATCCAAGTGATTTTTAAAATCATATTTTAAGTGTCAGTTGAATCTATGATATGACGTCTATACTATAATATAAATTTTTCCTCGTACAAATTTATATTGTTAAAATTTTAACACCGCAATCAAGATTTTAAATACTTTTAAGTACACTTGTTGGGCAGTATGATACTGATAGGATCATAAAGCACTGTGATATTAAAATTTTATTAAAAGACTATTACGATTAATTGTATATATAAACAAATATCAATAGCGACGGGCGTACTACGTTTACGCGTATTGGGGGATTAAAAATTATTACGTTTCCGAGCAAACTTTAAGGATTTAAGGATTATAATATTAAAAGATATACAGGTAAATTTAGTTGAAAATATCAATTTTTTAACAGAATATAGATGTGGTCAATGCAAAGTATCTATTGATGTGTTTGCAGCTCTGAATGGATCATACGTATGCGACACTGGCCACTATCTGAAATCACTTTAGCTTTCATTATCATTGGGAGAGAAATTTGGAGTAAACGGGAAACACTACTGACCTTCGAAGGAAAAAAGTCGAAAAATGTGTCCATGGGAAATAGATTCCCCAGCTAAATGAAGTTCCAAACAGGAAGTAGTTGTCCGACAGGTCTGAAAGTCTTTTAGGACGTACAACTTGTGATACTGAATTACCCTAGCTGCGAAATTTCAAATTGTTCTCATGTACGGTTGCTGAGAAAAGCTTGACGGAAATACGTACAGACGGACGGACATGAGAAAAACTTAATGCCCTCGATGTCGTCGCGGGGGGGGGGGGGCGGGGGGGCATAATAATTAATATGTACTTATTTTATAATCGGGTGATTTATTTTAATAGCATTTTCGGAATGACTTTCGGAAATCACTGGTTTTAGCATTCATAGAGATTACATACGGATGATTTTGTCTGCGTGAAACAGGCGTGAAGTGTCCTAGTAATTTTGTGTTAAGAGGGCCAAATGTGCATCGCCTGGAACCCAATATAAGATTCGGAATGATATGGGACCTGACTTAGAAAACCCTGTCTAATAACCTATATTTATCAACAGTAATAGGCTTAGTGCCAGAATATATCTGAGACACGCAGACTGGTACTTCTGTGAAAACTGGACGAATCTAGTCCAAAACTAGTCGAAAACGTCTTTAACCATCTTTAAAAAACATCTTAACTGAAGTTAACAAATTATAATTTCTTTATTTAAGTTTTTGCAGGACCTTTTAGTATTTGTATTAGTCGTCTTTTATTTAGAATTTTCAGCTATATTATTTCATATATTGACAATAACAAAAACCGTATCGAATAATCATAACTTGTACATTTCGGTAAGGTGAAATTGATTACACTAATTTTCTATCATACTGTGGTCCTAAAAAACTACAATAGGGTAATTTCAAGACGTCATTTCATGCGAAAATTATTACTGGTAAAATAAGACTATATGTATATTATGAAACACAGCTGTAATTTACCCTAAGTAACGGAAGCGATTTAAAAAATTACCCTCAATATTTGCTTTTAACATGTTAAACATTTTAAAATCTTTTGTCGGGAAACTAAATTGATCACCGATAAAAGATTAAATTGTATCCTTTAAAAGTGCAATGCTATTGTGTCGATATAGTTGTTCCATATTTACAACTACTATAAATATTTATATTCAGAACTAGAAAAAAGATATTAAACTTTAGAAAAATAAACTTTAAATATCTTGGTTAGTCTAAACTATATTTTATTGCCAAAATAATCAATTTCACATTATCATTGCAGTGCAATTTTAACAAGCATGAAGAAGGAGTCAGAAACAACAGTATGCTTTTTGTAAATCTGTTTCCTTAAGAGATTTTTTTACATTAATTACAACAAATACAGCATGCTCAATAATAGCAATAAATATATATAATCAACATAGAGTTGAATGATACGAGATGTTCTCTGTTATTTTGTATATAAAATAAACTGTACGCATAGTGTGATAAATACATCATGGTGCTAAATAGACTCTACTGCTTTGAGAAGTCTCTGATTGTTTAGACTTACATATTAAATTAAACAGTAAAATTATATTATTCACACATGTGATGTAACAGTGTTGTTTATTTATACTCTGTGCCTAGCGCGTCCCAAGGTGGCGAAAATTGGAGGCCCTCTCGTAAGGGGTTGTCAGGCCATAATACAGAAAGCCTGGCACGGGACCGTGTTTGGATAGTGCAAGGCTCCTTCCACCCTTTTGTAGACTTCGAAAAATAGTGGGCTGATTTTAGTTACAAAAGGGTAAAAAATTACTGAAAGTTATATTTATTTCTTAATATTAATTAGTATAAATATATACTTTAAAAGTACACGATAATTAGGTTATTATATGGCGAATTTCTTATCACACCCGTATCAACGTACCAAACCATATTTAACCTCAGTTCTTAAGTACCTTCTGGTACGGGGTCTCGAGTTTATATGGGGTGTGATATCAAAATAGCCATATAATAACCTCTTATTATTCTACCGGCTGATGTAAAACAATATGTCGATCTCGAAATTTTATTCAACTAACCAACTCACATTATACAGTAATTCATCTACATGTTCAATCATTTTGTTCTCTATATGTGTTTCTGTTTGTAAGTTCTTTTGTATTTGCTGAACCCGTCAGGGTTTATGTTTTGCAAATAAATAAATAAGTTTGAAAAAATAGTAATGGAAGCGGGAGGTTTGGCATGCCATAAAACCTGGTTTAACCCACTGTTTTTTAAATGCCTGTACCAAGTCAGGACCATTGCTATAGTTACTATATTTTTGATTGTTGGTTCTGGAGTTTGCCGGTTTCTCGGATTTTGATTTGTGGATTGTCTTTTTTTGACAGTGTCATCGGTGTTCGTTATTTTGTTATTACCTTAATTGACAACCATTAGTAACACGACGGGTATCAATAATGAAGCAGAACATGCTTATCGGCTTCCGTAACAACTGCTATTGCCCCTTGGTACAGACGGTTCGTGTTACTTATACTTGTTTGTTTTTAGTGCTTGTTGCTTTTTGTGTTTGTGCATTCGATGTTAGTATTTTCGTATTTAGTTCGTGTGTTTACCCCTATAAGTTTCTCCTGATTTACATTCAACTATACTGAACACAGACATAAAGCTATTCTGAACACACAGAAACTTAAATTGATATTAAAATATAATGGTCAATAATAATAATTGTGCTGGGATCTTGTCCATTTTGAACATTTAAAACGTTGATTGCACAACTTCATGTAGCCCCAGCATACTCCCAAAGTTTTATGTCAATCAGACATCGAATCTTCAAGAAAACGAGCAGTTAGGATTTAAAGGATTTCGAAGGAAAGAATAAAGATAAAAAGAAGAAGAAGAAACCGGACAAAAACAAAATGTTTCCCGAAACTTCGTTTGTTTATGAGCATTTCGGATTTCATGTCATTATATCGCGAACTAATATATCCACGCATGCGTGCGGTCAAAAGCTTTAGCGTCTAAAACGTGTTCTAAACTTATATCTGCACTATATATTTTGATGTTATATCTTTTGTGAAACATTATTGAAACCATACCAAACAATAAAATTAGCTGTTTTAGTATAGAAGTACACACATTTTCGCTTTACTCAACACTGTCCCTAAATATTCCCAGCGAATATGTATATATAAATGATAAGGGTGTCGTATACAGTACTTCCGTTTCGAACAATAGTATCCTCTACCGTGGTTTGTTTTGTTGGGTTTGTAAAAACATTTAATAGCTGTATAAATATACATTGTTATATCTTAAAATGGTTTGACCGTACACCTTAAAACGAGACTTAATGTGTTAATGTTCCCACATACACTGATACGGGGGAGTAATATGGAACAGTCAAAACAATACCATGTACCTAGGCCGGAAAACAACAGAAATTCCTGTTTTTGTCGCATTAAAATAGAAAAAAATCGTGGTTTGTATGGTGTTGCATATATTTACATATATTGGCCCTACCCGTGTGTAGATCCGTATAAACCAGTCCAATATAAACATGAGTAGCTCGGTACACTAATAAAGAACACGCTGCATACACGCTTATGATCATTACCAAAAATACGCCGGCGCGAAGGTGGGAGTATATAAAAAAGAGATAAACAGAACCGAAAAAGCCGAAAATAAACGACAAATACTGACTTTTAACTGTCATATTAGGTTCGGGGGGGGGGGGGGGGGGGGGGGCTAACACATCTATTACACTGTAACCTCGGACAGTAAATACGTTACGTATTATGTACAAGTTTTAATTATAATTAATTATTTAATAAAGCTATTTTAGAATGTGGAAATAGTTTTAATTTTTTTTCAATTATTTGATCATAGCATAGTCACAGACTAGTATATTAAAAAAAATCAAGATAAGAAATACATTCAATATAGATTAGTTAATTTCCAAAGTCCTCCTTTTCGTTTATTTCTTCTTTGTTTTTAATATGTCGTCTGGTATCCCGAACGCTCAGCTACAATGGTAGTTTACACGAGAAATAATTTTGAGAAATTCGATATTCAGACTTGTGCTACTACTTTGTTTTGGTCAGTACAATGGATTGAGCTTACACACGTGCAATGTATATGACGGTTAGATATCCTTTGAAATAAATTAAAATATTCCCCAAACATCTTTAGTGTATTGAAAGATCTTTTGAACTAATAACCTATGAAGATTATCAGATAGCGCATGCCATAAACATTATCAGATCTGTTTAATCAACAATACAGACAGATGTATAGAAAACACGTATCTTGATCAAGCAAAAAACTAGTTATGTTTAGAAATATTTATCTTGATCATTAATGTGACATAAACATTTGTCTCAAATGAATGAAGTGTGCGTTAAGTGGGCCTTAGGGTTTTAAACTGCAAAAATGTTATATAGTTTCTTGTATAACTCATTGTAGCAAAGTCAGTACTTTTGTAGAAATTGTGTTTTATAGTAAAACTCTCTCTATCTCTCTACTTCCATAGGAACAGATAATTATAATAATAATAATTATGTTTTATTAACTAACAACAACAATAATAATAATAATAATAATAATTATTATTATTATTATTATTATTATTATTATTATTATTATTATTATTATTATTATTATTATTATTATTATCAATATTATCATTATTATTATCATTATTATTATTATTGTCTTAACTTTACTGTACTGTTTTTCCAATAGAATAAAAGTCATATAAGTCGTTACTTAGGACGCCGCACGATTGATCATGGTGCAACCAGTACGATAGATTTCAACATCCACACAGTGTTTGAAACGGGTGTTTTAACACCTTTAACAAGAAGAATTAACGTCCTAACGTTTGTTATTAAAACGAGTGTAGACATATGCATTAAAGATTTAGAATGTAATGAAGGGTTCCCTTACCTTAGAGAAATAGTCAAACAAAAGATAATCCTCAGACTATATACCCATAAATAAATAGATTATCTGTTGTATGACCATATAGCAGACGGTAATGGCTTTTAACGGAAGTAGAAATAGATAAATCCTTCGATATAAACATTTAAATCTAACTAGTTAGATATGTTTGTAGAGTACTTGCGACTCAGACCTTCTCGTTAATGGTCGTTAGAATTAAATAAGTTATTTGCATTAAGTTTGCAACAATATTGTAATTTAACGCCACGTCGGTAATTTTTCTGCTGTTTAATCGCATACATTTTAGTGAGAGAGTAAGCCGGAATACCAGTTTAAAAAAACACGTCGACCGGAAAATGTGCTTGCGACAATAATCCATACTGATGTAAGACGACAATGATCCATACTGATGTAAGACGACAATAATCCATACTGATGTAAGACGACAATAATCCATACTGATGT
The DNA here is from genome assembly GCA_944474755.1 of Limnoperna fortunei. Lineage (NCBI taxonomy): Eukaryota > Metazoa > Mollusca > Bivalvia > Mytilida > Modiolidae > Limnoperna > Limnoperna fortunei. Next base: position 7,150,224 of record OX104121.1, on the reverse strand, counting down.
AAGACGACAATGATCCATACTGATGTAAGACGACAATGATCCATACTGATGTAAGACGACAATGATCCATACTGATGTAAGACGACAATAATCCATACTGATGTAAGACGACAATAATCCATACTGATGTAAGACGACAATAATCCATACTGATGTAAGACGACAATAATCCATACTGATGTAAGACGACAATAATCCATACTGATGTAAGACGACAATAATCCATACTGATGTAAGACGACAATAATCCATACTGATGTAAGACGACAATAATCCATACTGATGTAAGACGACAATAATCCATACTGATGTAAGACGACAATGATCCATACTGATGTAAGACGACAATAATCCATACTGATGTAAGACGACAATAATCCATACTGATGTAAGACGACAATGATCCATACTGATGTAAGACGACAATAATCCATACTGATGTAAGACGACATTCTATTTCATCATAATATATCTGATATGTTCTATGAGAATTCTTATATACAAAATTATACATAAAAAATCGCTGCCAAAAGAATGCAGTTTACATCAAATGTATCTAAGATAGGAAATCTTATAAAGTATATAAAGATATTTCAGCACCTTTTTCAGATTAATCACATGATATCTGTTTAATAGGTATCACGTACATGTAGCTATTAAGTTAACTTAACATATAACCCAGATACCTTTATCAACTATAATCTTGGATGTAAGAATTAAATGTTAAAACAGCACGCCATACTGTTACAAAACGTAACGAACGATAAAAAACTAAAGTAAAATAATAAACAGAAAACAATTTCAAAATATACAGTTGATAAATAAATTTTATCAATTATATATATTGCTGTTTATGTATTCGATGCGCAGTTGTCATTAGCAGCTCATAAATAACGATCGTGTTCTGTGATAATTGCATGTTTTGAAATGAATATCACTAAAGAAAGTGTTAAAATGTGATGCATAGTTTTCTGAGCTAATATTTGAACAACTAAAAACTAATCATTTGAACGGATTTTACTATAGAACTGTAAATTAGAAAATATTTTTTGGTCGGTTAATAATTTTTTATCATGCATTTTTATTTTCCTATAAACAGGTCAATAGTTGTTCAGATAAAATGCAAAAAGATGAAATTGCTTGCATACATAATGTGATGTCGATTATTGATATAACACATCTCCAGCCACGCCTCACGTCATAAGATTGTGTTTTACGCTTGTTGAGCTCTCTATTTAATATGTGATACAATTGTCTTTTGTTTATTGATTTTTTAAATATAGGAACGATTTCAGCTATGATCATCTATATTCCAGGCAAAAACCAGTAAACAAAATATATATCTAAAAAAGAAGGCTATTGATTTGTCCGAATACCATTTAGGGTCAAGAAAGCAGACGAACCTTTTTGGAAAACGTAAGATCCTGTTAGAACACGTATTAAAAGCCACGAACGATTTGTCGGCTGTAAATACCAGAGGTATTGTCTGACACATGAACGTGCTATTGTGGAGAAATTGGAACAATATAGAATAATAACAAAATGTTTGTTTTATTTGAATGGTGTTTAAAGCCACTTTCAGCAAATTTTTCAGCTATATCATGGAGTAAAGTTTTTATTGGGGATGCCAGTGTAAACAGAGAAACCCCCCGACCTGCGAAAGGCAAACTGGCAATCCTTGTCAATTATGATTGGAGTCAAGTACACCTTGCATGTAGTGAGAATCAAACCTGCAATCTCAGTGTTGACAGACCACGTGATCAATAGTAGATGAATTATATCAGCAATTCGCCATCGAAGCCCCAATAACAAAATGTATGCCAACAATTGCAATACACGGGGTGTCGATCAGTCGGCTAAATATAAAGATAGTAGTAAAGCTTTTAAATGATGTTCTGAACTGAATCTAACGACATTTATTTCATATCAGTAAAATTATGTTTGTTTCAATTGGATAAAACAAGGTCAGCTGGTATTAGTTAATCTGCAGTAATTTGACATGAAGGCATTACCACGACGTGATAACGCCCGTGGGCGTTATCACTTCGTGGTAATGCCCTCTCCAGTCACTAGCAGCATCAAACTGTTTATTTGTAATGTATATAAAAACATTATTTGTACATGTATAACCTTTATGAGGAAAAAGTTTCCTAAAGCTTGGAAAACATTATGTGTGTGCGTAAAAATGAAAAAACAATGATACATCATGGAGCCCACATTCAAATCATATAGCAAGCAGCCACAAATAAATATTACAGTCTTAAACACACAGTTTCTTAATTCTTCAATAAAATAAAAATAATTGTTGCTTATATAGCTGGCATTGTCATGATACTTGACAGCACTCGGGACAGTGGTATTGCCTTTAACATTGATAATGCCCTCGCCTTTGGCTCGGGCATTATTAATGTTTCAGGCAATACCACTCTCCCTCGTGCAGTCAAGATATCATGACAATGCCCTCTATATAAGCAACTATTGTATAAGTATGGTACCTGTGTACTGGCGTGCGACAATTGAATTTTCGCAACCAATAGACGTATGTCATTCTTTGAAAATACATTGAATTTTATCAATGCAAGATCTAAGACATTTGTTAATAACAAGTGTTAAATTGACGCTTATACTTGACTGGTTCGAACTAAACTTGACAGGATGTGTTTAGTTCGAGAGTTTTAATAGCCATTGTGTATTGTGAAAAATATGAATCTTCAAACTTGAAATCTACGTTAGAAGTGTTTTAGACATAGCATTTATCTTAAACTTGATTTGTAGTTTGTATTTATTACCAAAGTAACAAACCATGTTCTAAGTAAAGAATTTACAGAGATAAGTTCTATTAAACCAAAACAAACACTTAACATTGATACATCATATTACTGTTGTTAGAACTATTGATAAGTAAATAGTCACATTAAAACCTTTAAACTTATAAAAGAAAATATATTTAAACAAACATGCTATACTAAAACCGCAAGGAAGAACACGCATGCAGATCAAAATTTTACATAATAAATTATGAAATAGCAACAATGACACACCGGGTATCCATAGCCATCATCCGCGGATGGATCCAAATTCCTCTGAACCAATGTTGGCGATTGATGGGTTTCAAAATACTTGGATCCAATTAACACGGAGCAGTTGATCCAATTACTTTGAAACCCACCAATCAACTACGTTGTTGCTGTTGTTTGGTCCCTCGGACATTGAATCTGGATACCAGATTTGAATGAAAAAAATGGCGAACATTTCCAGTCACTGAATACACGTAGGCTTTGGCCCCATTGACCTAAAATGGTAAGGGTCTGGAAGTAGTATTTATAAACAATAAGCTAGCGAGTTCGAGACTAACTTGCGGGGGGGGGGGGGGAGGGGCAACGTGAGCTCAAACCCTTATCTGACAATGATTGCTCATTATCCTGTTAAAGGTCAGGGGTTTTTTAGGGTCTTCCGGCTTCCTATCTCAGTAAAAACGATGTTCCATGGTATACAGTTAAATAATATAGATGTAAATTGGTTTTGTGGTAGTTTTTTTAACCAAAATATGTAATTATGGCTTGACATGCATTTAAACTTCAATCATTCGAAAAGAAGCTTGTCAAAGTTGTAAAATTAAAAATTTCCTAATTTGTTGATTGTCAAATAACACTATTATTTGTCCTCATGTCTGATTAAAATTGTTTGACTGACAATTTTACAAATTCGTTCATTTCACATGGCATATGAAATTTATAAGCCGGAATAGATAATTTAACAAAATAATTATGGTTCATTTCACATACAACTAAAGTTTTAATAAACTGCAGACCTTTGATCTTGTTTTGCATGTGCAATGTTACACGCAACTGTAATTTAATAACTTTGTTGGCATAAATATTTATTCTATACAATACCTGTATATTTCAGCAAGATATTGACACCAAAGGCGATGAATGACACGTAATATATATTTATTGTTTTGTTGTATAGTAAATAATAAATTGTACATTACCGATGTTTAACCGATGGCTGATTAGTTATTGATCGGTGTACATAATCTCCGGAAGACTGCTGATGACGTAATATTAATTAGGTTCTTACATACGTTTTTGCCAAAGACTGGGTGATCTTCCATGAGTGATAGACATTTATCTTTTCGCGAGTGGAGCGCAGCGCAACTAGCGAAAATACATACAAATGTAATAATGTAATAAAAAACTCTGTATTAGGAGAAAAACGAATTAAAAAGTTATATAATTATGTGTTTTATACGGTCGGATGCGCGAAGACTTTTTTGTTTGATATATACATACACAATAAATAAGAAATGTTAGTTGTTTGCTACATTAACATTCGCTTTAAAAAAAAATGCAGATTAAAATAATTCAGGAATGTTTCGTCACATGTAAAGATGTTAAGAAAGACACAAAAATATAAATTTATTTAATATTAAAAATATGATCGGTATATTTCGCTCTACAAATACGAATGAACTTTGAGCCCGTTTCAATATAACCCTATAATGGTCCTAATACAAGGACACCACCCGCACTAGTGTTGAACCAAAGAGAGATGTCGTTATTTCGTGATTCACACAAAAGAACGACAACTGTGTAAATAAAACAATGTGAAAACTTAATTACAATATAATTGCAGGTACAAATCATAAGTATTATTCCAGGTGTTCCTGTACAATACAAAGTTATTTAATTTCATATACCGTTTCGTATTATAATACCAAGTGTTTTTCGCAATTACTTAAAATGCCAATATAAACATTCAAGTGTAATGGTTGAGAATTTTAGTCTCCTTTTTAACATGGTCGGTGAGAAAATAAACAGCAATTAGTGTTACATTTTCTTATTTGGGAGTTTAAAACCAATTTAATAAAAAATAATACCTTTTAGTCGCGTCCCCAAATTATTACCAAAACAAAGGGGGAGGGTCAAGTGATAGATATAATTCGACCCGCTTTTTTAGCGAATTTTAGTGAAAATTGTGGATGTCAGAATCGGTGGTACGAACAGAATTTTGCGTCACTTTCATTTATTTGTCATGCAGTCATGTATAGCGTCAATGTTTTCTTGTCGGAAAAGCGCGAGACCCCCCCCTCCCTTGACTTCTTGCAAGAAAACTAAGAATCCATGTCAATTAATGTGTTAAGCGAGCCTACCTTGTCCGAAGTCGTACTCGATTTCCCATCCCCGATAATAGATAGCTATATAACTTGACCACAGTGTTCATTTTAACAATCCACGCGACAGGTTGGACAGAAGTACCGAAAGATTGGTATGTTATTGCCGTCCGCCCGTATAAAAACTGGAAGCCACGATGTAGATAAAAAAATTGCTGAAGGTGGCATTACACACCATTAAAAACAGTATTGAAAATAGCAAGATTTTAACGAGGTAAAAAAATCAGGAGAATAAAATATGGCGCAATGAATTTGGCCTTTTTGAAGACATTTATTTTTGTTGTACAAACATAAAAATGGTAAAGAATATAAATCGACCCGTATTAAAAAATACTCAGACAGGGTCAGAAAATACGTGGAAAAATAATACACTTAATTGGCGTTATTTATTTTAACTAAAAACAAAATGAAGAACAAACTTACTTTTATATTCTGCTTAAACTTCTTACATAAAGTGCAGCAGTGACTAGGAAAGGTCAGATGTGCAGTCAAAAGTCGTGTACTGTTAAGTAAAAAAACATAAGCCTATAATCGGTATATACTTAGTCGGTAGCGTGGCACATATTTTAGACACGATTTATGAACACGTAAAATTGACTTAGAGATCAACTGTAACAATAAGTAGCTTCTCTTACAAGGAAAATATTTACTAATCATATAGAAAATACAACACGCTTTTGAAATAATATTGATTGTTGTTATACGACTATTAGGGTTATTAGGTCAATATTATGGACCCCACGGCAGTGGACTTAAATATTAATATTTTAAAAATGTATTGTTTACTTGCATGGTTATAAAGTTGTACCGTGGACGGGAGATGCACGTACTTATTATGAGATGTAACTGTACGATGAAAGAATTAAATGTCACCATTTGAAATTTAATCATTTAATCATAAAAACTGAAATTATAGATTTGTCAGATAATATAACTGTTTTAATCATTACAAACCAAGGTTGAATACGACCCAACGTATTGTGCCTGTCAATACCCTTTGTAGGTGGCCGATGGTTAAGTTATTTCTCTCAACTATTGACTGCATAGTCTGGCTTCAGTGAGGTTTCGGGTTCGTGTGTCACTGCGGGGCAGACGCGACCCCAATCTGAATTGACAAGCCTACGAAGGTTTTTCTGGGGTTTTCCCCGGGTACTCCGGATAGGCTCAATTAGATTATAAAAAATGTTCACGTAAATAGTGAGTATATGACAAATAACATTACGTCATTGATTTTAACACATATGCCGTCGTTTAACAGATATCCTGTAGTTTTAATTGTTACGTTTAATGTATATCGTTACTTATAATACATATATCATAACGTTTCATTGGTAACGTTCAATGCCTATTTACACGTGTCAAGAACAATGCATTTAATGCCTATTTACACTTGTCAAGAACAATGCATTACGCATTTAAGTAAAGTAAACAATTTTGAGTGAATTCGCCTTTTTGGTAGTTTACTTAGACGTTTTTACAAAGACACTGAATATAAAGTGTTTATTGAATATTTGCAGAGTAAACAGTTATAAAATGATTTGGTTATTTAAAGTGGGATAAAATTTACAGTGTCATCTTAATCTGTAGAAGTGCAGATTCATCCAGCACTAAGTGTTATACTTGTAAAAGCCTGAAGATATATTATAAGTAGAAAAAATAGAATGGTTTGCATTTTATAAAAGTATCTACGCCAGATAGAGATGATTAAAAAAAACAAATATTTTTTTCTAAATTTCCCCTGTCAAAGTCGTTAAAATGAATAAATTTTTCACACCCGAGGTATAGAAATATCGCTGATGAGATTTCTTTTACTTCCGTACATAGCAGATTTTAGTTGTAATGACAGAGTACAAATGAACTCACGCGCAATCATATGTACTGGTTGCAACATCTAATCAAAACGCTTGAAAAAGAACGCTGTTATGGTAACTAAACAACTATTTTGCTTTGGGCGTTCTGATTGGATGTCGGAGAGTGAGTAGGAGATGGCGATGAGAAATTTTTTAGTTAACGGAATACGTACATTTATGCGCTTTCGGGAAAGCCCGTGTGATCTTCCGCTCGTGCTATGAAATTTATATTACTCGTGGAAGATCATCCGGTCGTCACTGTTAAGTTTGCAGAAATGGCTGCCAAACATACTCAACATATGCTAAAAATATGTAACTTTGTGAGAAAAAGTTTCAGATCACGCATGGAAAGCGGACTCAAGAAATTCTCAAACTCGACTGCAAAGATACCTGTCTCTCTAATCCCTCAGCCGAGCCTTGGGAAGGACAAGATATCTTTCCATTAATAATCTTCAAATAGGAATAATTGTTTCCAGCATTTAAAGAATGTTACTACAAAACCGTGAAAACAACTTTTAATTCTGACTTAAATTCCCCCCTCCCCCGAATAAAACTATAACTTCAAAGCTCCGAGACGGACGCACTGTTTTTTTAGCTAATCAAGTATAAAAAAGGAGTTTATAGCTTTTAATGCGCACTCGCATAAGGATCGATTAGATTAGATTAATTACCAACCTACCACATAGTTTACGTTTATCGCCATGTGTATTGGTACATAGATAGAGGAACTTTTTATATAGTACCTAGACTTTCTTATTTTCTTGTCCGCCATTCATTCCCCCACCATCCAAAAAATACTGCTTCAAAGTCCCCCCTTTTACCAATGTATTCTCTGCTAATAAAACATTTATATATTTATTTGGATGCATGTGTCTTCTGTTGGAAACAAAACTTCTTCACGAACAAGAAGTCAAAGCTCCTAATCCCCAATTCCCCAAAAAAGAAAGAAAATAAAAACTGCAGATTCACACATTGCTGCATAAATTTATATTAACTTTATAAACTCCGATTTTAATCAAACATGCCTAGGGCTTTTAGAAAACATAGAATTATTATATATAGATATAAAATACGGTAATTCAAAATATCAAATACGAAGTTTGTATTATCTATTTGTTTTAGAAAGGTATTGATTTCACATGTATGCCTCGTCGCAATTGTTCATATGAATACAGGCTCCATATATATTTAGTTATCAAACGACCAAACATTAAAAAAACAGACAAAGGGACATCGGTGGTCAAGTAGTTAACGTGGACATAAATCTACTATCAATCACGTGTCTGTCAACACTGAGGTTACGGGTTCTATCTTTACTGCGTGCATGGCGTGCTCTCAACTTTGATTGACACGGATTGCTAGTATTCCTTCCAAAGTTCTAGGGTATCACCGGGTACTCCGGCTTCCCCCACCAATAAAAACTGGACGCCATGACCTAGTTGAAAATTCCTAAAATTAGCGTTAAACCTTATTGAAACATAAATGAAAAACAAGAAACCAGACAACCTTCAAGGGAAAAACATTCCCCGATATATGGACTGCAGTAACGAAGGCCAACAAACGTTGTAGTTTGCCAACTTTAAGGAGGAGGGTTGACTGCATGATTTTGTGAAGGTGTGAATACAATCGTAACATTTGAATTTTCGGATGTTTCTCTTATGGTCTTATATCAAGTTAATTTCAGGTAACTTCTAACTTATTAACGTATAATCTATATATCTGATCAGGCAATCATAAATATTATTGATAAGTGCCTAATCCATTTGTCAACATTTTATGATAATTCAAAAATAATGAACTAATATACCCGACTTTTTAATTTCTCATATTTTCCCACGCTTTACATAATAAATCTTATTAAAATTATTCTTTATACGAATTTGTAAGTACTGTACATTTGTATTAAATTGTTTATATGATATAAACAACATACATTAATATTAAAATGTAACTCACCTGTTTTCGCAATCTTATCCACTAAGGTGAGACCTGCCAAATGACCTCATATTTAAGGTAACATATTCGGTCAGACAGAAATCCATTTCACCTTAATATGTTATTAGTTTATTAAATCTTTCAATATAGGTAATCGATTACAATAAGATTAGTGGGCAAATCCAGGTGTTATCCGAAAGTGAACGGAATTCTTTAAAAAATCAGAAAATATCACGTCGCAATGAACTGCGACTGTCTGTTGTTAGAAAATGAGTGTATCGAATATAGAATGTTAAAATCGTGTTGATCTATAAATTATCGACAAATTATTTGTGTACGTCGAGTGTGGCTAATACGTTGTAAAGTAAAAAGGTTTTAAAGTCTTTGATCAAAATTGCTTATCATAATCAATTTCAGTGCGACCTTTTAGTTAAAAACACATTTTATCTATTACTGTTTACAATTAATGGATGCAAGTTTTCAATCTCTATCATTAAAATTGCTACGTGCAGGAATTCGTACAAAACGCTCTTTAATTTCCTATAAATAAACACAAAGAAAGAAGAAAGAAATAAACTAAATAGAAAGAAAGAAAGAAAGAAAGGGACATTCAGTCAAATTAGGTCGATTTACTCATTATCTTTTGCAGGTTTGATGCAAGCTGTCCCATTAGTGCCAGAGGTACGAAAATATCATTGTTTCGAAGATAACATTCAAGACCGAAACTAACTTTTTCATGAATCTGATCTTTTCACTTGTAACATTCGAAAACGTAGCAGGCGACAAAACAACAACCGAAAATACTACGTCCTCTGCAAAGTTTCTTTGAATTTTTTTCTCGAATCTGTCTTTGGCGTTTATAGCCATGCAGTAAATGATCCTATAAAGCATATATACCCGTTACCATAGCAATAGCAGCTTTAATAACTATTTATATTTGTTTCAAACAGAAGAAAAAACCGATTTGTTCTAAATGAAGCTGCTTAAAATGGTTTCTAATCACGTAATATAGATGAATATCAGGTTAATATTCAAAAATCTAGAAATTTCATAATTGATCGACGCCGTGAAAGCATGTTTTAAATAACATGATATTGCAATTGTTTTAGTTCTAGTAGAAGTGTAATCAAAGTAAAATATCTTCAAAGCGTTTTTTGATTCATTAAATTATACACATTTTACCATTGATTTTGTTTACGACGCATTAAATTGAAGTATTTCAAACTTTTCACCCAGAAACTGATTTTATAATTTAAATATTATACGTTGGTTGTCTGTTTGTTTACACCAGTTGTACAAGTTTCAGCAATACAAGAGCTCCATAGATCCCGACGATCAACGGAAGGAAAACTGGCAATCTATGTGAGTCCTGGTTCAAACAATGCACCAGTCTTGCTCAGTAAACACAATTAGTGTTTACTATCGGTGAAAAAAAGTCATAACCAATTATCTCTACATATTCCGAGTGAATAAAAAAAAATAAATATTTAAAAGAAACTTAAGTTTTTTTAATTGGGTAAATGTCGCATAGATAGGACCTTTACTTAATTTAAAACGAATAAACTAATTATCTTTTTTTAACTTGTATTTTAATCAAGTAAGGGACACAGCTATTGAATACCGTAACAGATCAACTTGCATTTAGAATCCATGAACAGTCTTGATATAGATGACATGGCGGCAATCAATTAGGAGTTTATCTAACTACTATAATGCAACTTATCTGCCCAGGTTCAACGGGGGTTGGGGTGGAGAAAGCCGGAGTATCCGGTAAACACACAGGACGTTCGGCAGGAAAAATCAACCTTGTCAATTTAGATTGTAGCATACTATGCCACAGTTAGACTGCAGTTTTATTGCTGACAAGCATGCAATCAATAATAGATGACTTTCTACTTTAATCTCTCGGCCACGGACAGTCATGTGCTTGGACTTTATAATGAAAAGTCTAATGCGAGCTTTACTAGAATATCACCTATAATTGGTTGGAATGAGATGGGACAGGTAAACTATATTCTATCATTTTTCTAACGGAAATTTCAATAACTACGTAATGTTTTTTTTTAAATAATTTAACTCAATAGTATCTTATATTGAACGAAAAACAAGTAAAGGTACTCAAATCATATTTTAAGCGCTTGTAAATTAAAAATCTAAAAATAATTATTTCAGTTATGAATCTGACCCACAGTCGGACATTTTTTCTGACGTTTATAAATATTCCTACGCATCGATCACACACCGAATCAATAAAGCAATCAATCAATCAATTTGATAACCACCATGAAGATTTGTGTATCCCGTTTTAAAAATAAGAACATGTCACGTGACTTCTACCATATACAGTCTATATAATTCTCAAGGTGAGAAATGAACAGTTTTTCATTTCAATACTAATAATATAAGAAAAATGTTTTATGATTTATAATACTAAATTTAAACAGAACATCTTTAGACATATTGTGACAATTTATTTTTATATCAGTTAGTGGTAAGGCCTACATTGAAACACAAAAGACACTAACTCTGAGCATTAAAATTTATAACGAGGTGCATTCTTTATGCGATTACATTAGAGAATTGACTGTGCATTCCGCTGTGAATTTGAGCAGTCTATTATCACTCCGCTACTGTATAAGGCTTATTCTCTGCGAAAATGAGACATTTGTTTCAGATGTCTGTTCGGTTCTGTAAAGGTTTACTACACTGAGTTGGATTTGTAGTAACAGGCTGCAAAAACAATCCGCTACATGACATATTACCTCACCCATTATTCCGACTGCGTATTTTATTATTCTTGCTATACAAAAAAGGGACTGTTCCCAATGCGTGCCCACGATCCTATCCTCCTGTACAGCCTACGCTCTTCTGTCAATCCCAAGATTTCTCTTTACGAACCCCCTCCATGTGAATCAACTTCCCTACGGCTCCTAAGACAATCTACGATCTCCCATACTTCAAATGACCCCACAATCTTCCACTCTTAATGCAATACAACTTCCCATGATTTCTCCCAACCCTCATACGATCGAATGATCAGAGGTTCTGTCGCTTTCGATAAGCCCAAGACCTCTCTTATTCAATGTGAACCCATGATTTCCTGCCTTGTACATTTCTGCAATGTTACTTCAGATATAACTAATAATTCTACACTATAAAACCTGAGGTTATACTATATTTTGACATTTTCCCTTTATTGCGAAATTTAATAGATACATTTACAAACATATAGTAAAAAAATACCTTAATTGGAGCGAACAAAACTTAGTTTAATCGACTAGTCTATTGCCTTCACATACATTATTGTTATACAAAAAACAATCGTATAGTCAATATATAGTCAATGTTTATACTAAAGATCCGTTTATCCTAACATCCAAGTAATATTGACTTTAAACCTATCGATCCCAGGAAGACATAATAAAGTTCGATAAATGCTACAGTTATCAATCACATGTCGGTCTTAGCAAGAAAATGAATTGAAATCTGATAAATTTTTAAACAATATCATGTTAATAAGATTTGAATGATTAAGTAGTTTTTGTTGTTGAGGTAGAGGATTAAATTCTGAGGCTTTGATATTCATTCTGCGTTGTTTATAATTACTGTATGTCATGTAGTAGACATAGTAACCATATGCAGATTTCATTAATGAAACACGTTTACTTTTTCCACTAGATGTCATGGCTCAGGAATATTAAATATAAACACAAACCAAGCATTTCCCGTCATCTCTTTAAGAGAGAAAAACAAATCAACAAAAATTTACAAAAAGGACCAACAGGAGAACAGATATTGGGGTATGAATGCTGGTTTGAAACATTATGTGGTGGGGGTTTAACCGGTGAAAGGAATCACAAAACTTCACCTGTCCATCTTTTTCGTACACTGAAACATCACACACACAATACATATCTTTTTTTTCATTTGTTTATTTGACTGAAAATCAATCTTAGAGTGCACGGATTTTATTTAAGATATTTTCCATACTGCATATAATTAAAAATAATTTAATAAATTATTTATTCCAAAGTGAATATGGTATTTCTGAAATAATAATTCGTGTGCATCTTGCGAAAGTTATACTTAAGCAGCATGTTTAATTCCTTAAGGACCTCGTGGCCAAATGGTTTAGGTAGTTGATAATGTACTAGAATTCACGTGCATGTCAACACTGTTTCGGGTTCGAGTCTTGCTGCGGATGGGTGGTTTGACCCCAATCTGAACGGACAAAAGGTTTTTGCACAAAATCCCTGGTTTCCACCTGGTACTTCATCCCAAAGTACGAACTATACGCCAAGATATAGCCTAAAATTGATGACAGAAAATTGGCATTTAACCCCTTTTGAAATTGAAAACAAACAAACAAAGCTTGCACAAAAAACCGTTAGCCCATGATTGGTTTTCGCTGACAACTACAGTCAAGCTGTTTAAAGAGCTAAGTAGGCGACATCAGACAGCTTTGGAATCCTTGCAAACTTTTTGGCTCATCGATAACATTAGTGCCGATTTATTATTGTATCATCGTCGGAAACTCACCTCCCCCCTTTCCTACCATTTACCGACCGAACTACATTAATTTAACGTATTTGATTCAGGTATAACGGCAGTAAATGTGTAACCAGATTGTGTACCCTTCATTAACACCAACGCTGCGTTCTGATTCGGTCAATAGTGGTTACATGGGTACAATTTTTTTCAGTAACCTCATACAGGTATAAAGTTTTGTAAAGTGTTAACATTTTTATCAGATCTTGCAAGTTTTGGTTATTTTTTAAAACAATTTAGTATTTTAAATTCTTTGCATTAGAAATTACATGACTTTGTAAAGTGGTTCTGTCTCAAAATGTTCTAACGGGTGAAAAAAGGAATTAGTAACGGATATGCATATGCCATGCATTTTTTCAATGATGAATGAAAGTGTATTATTTCATATCAGTAAAATTATGTTTGTTTTAATTGGATAAAACAAGGTCAGCTGGTATTAGTTAATTTGCAGTAATTTGACGTGAGGGCATTATCACGCCGTGATAACGCCCACGGGCGTTATCACGTCGTGGTAATGCCCTCTCCAGTAACAAGCAACATAAAACTGGTTTTTTGTTAATTTATAAAAAATATATGTACATGTACAACCCAAATGATGAAAAAATGTCATAAAGTTTAGAAAACTAACTGTGTATTGCCTAAAAAATGCCAAAACAATAATATATAATGAGGCCAAACATTCAAATCATACAGCAAGCAGCTACACATACATAATACAGTCTTAAACACGTGGTTTCTTAATTCTTCAATCAAATAAATATAATAGTTGCTTATATAGCTGGCATTGTCATGATACTTGACAGCACTCGGGGGAGTGGTATTGCCTTTAACATTGATAATGCCCTCGCCTTCGGCTCTGGCATTATCAATGTTTCAGGCAATACCACTCACCCTCGTGCAGTCAAGATATCATGACAATGCCCTCTATATAAGCAACTATTGTATAATTAATTTCCAAGCCCACGGTGAAATAAGAACTTCGTATTCCATAACGAAACTGTTGTGTGATACACCCGATCTATCAGAGAAGTCCTGTCCTTTATGTTGTTGTTTATATCGAGATTTATTATAAAAATACAGCCTTTCTCTTAGTCAATACAAGTTTATATCGACTGAGAGATGTATATCGACCGAGGACGTAGTCCGAGGTCGATATATAACTCGAGGTCGATATATATAACTTGTATTGACTAAGAGAAAGGCTGTATTTTTTATATTATTAATTGAAAATTTTGCTGTATTTTAATTTGTCACATAAAAAAATAAAAAAATATAAAGTCTATCTCATCCTTATTTAACTGTCCATTGTTGTTGTTGTGTTCCAGAAGACGATTGACAGCCGGATGTAAAATATGATTGGCTGATTGCGAAACGTCACACGATTTTTGGAATTTTTTGTTCTATTTTTAGTAACCGTGCAATCCGCAAAAGTCAATCCGCAATGAATCAGTCAATCCGCCAAAATACAAAATATCACGTGATAAACTTTGGACAAATTAAAATACAGCAAAATTATCAATTAATAATATTCTCGCATATATCCTGTAGTTGCCCGAGTACTAAAGATTTGTGCGATGTATGGTCCGATATTGTTATCGAAAACTTTGATAGTATCGCTGTATCAGGAACTTTCTTACTACCATGAAGAAGTTTTGTATGAAGTCTTACTTGGAAAACGGCCAAATACCGAATTAGAAGACCGCAAGTTTATATCTTTCAGAAAACTGTGTCATACCCATATAGTGCAGTGTTCAGGCAGATATAGCCGGCTTATTGCGATGCATGATGTTAATGTCTAGCCCTTTGCACCTCCTTGTGTCAAATTATTATACATTTATATCCTTATGTTCCGTATTCATATGGATAAAGTAGTGTATTTATAGATTATTTGCGTTTTTTGAAACGAGATGCGTTTTCTCGTCCATTTATCTCATCGAAGGGCGACAGCCCTGAGATGAGATGACGAGAAAATGCATCGAGTTTCAAAATACGTAAATAATCTGTTTATCGCTGTTTTGTAACATTGTGACGTCACAGTGTTTACTTAACGACGTCTTGACAGCGAGCTGAGATATATAGGATCTAACACCGGTGGGAGGGCAAGACCGGAAAATCTCTGACACCGAAGTGAAAAGAGATTTCTGGTCTCCAACGAGGCTCTGCCGAGTTGGAGACCAAATGAAATCTTTCACGCGGGTGTCTGAGAATCAACCACCAGTGTTTGATTCTATTTCTTACTAATTCGTTAAAAAAAAATCCGGTTCTGTTCTATTGAAAGATGGCAACAAATAGAGTTATCTACCCTGAACGTAATCTCCAGTGTACACATGTTGCGTCACCGTGTTTGTTTTGATGTTTACCGCTATTATATTGTGGCATAAATTGGGTCATGGAAGTTCAGATATGTTGTTTTCATGTTGATATTTAAAAAGGCATAGCAAACCAACACAACTAAAGCAAATATTTTATAATTTTTATTGCTGAACCGACAGTTGACGTCACAATACATTTTTACGGGAAAAGGAGCGTGAAATTCTTATCTCACCCATGGGTTGAGACAAGGTTATCTCAACCGGCTAAAAATAGGTATCACGCTGTCTCATTAGTGAGAAATATAGGATCTAACACCGGTGGGAGGGCAAGACGGGAAAATCTCAGACACCCAAGTGAAAAGATTTCTGGTCTCCAACGAGGCTCTGCCGAGTGGGAGACCACAAGAAATCTTTCATGCGGGTGTCTGAGATTTTCCCGTCTTGCCCAACCACCGGTGTTTGATTCTATTTCTCACTAATTCGTTTTAAAAATCCGGTTCTGTTCTATTGAAAGATGGCAACAAATAGAGTTATCTACCCTGAACGTAATCTCCAGTGTACACATGTTGCGTCACCGTGTTTGTTTTGATGTGGCACAAATTGGGTCATGGAAGCTCAGATATATTCTTTTCATGTTAATATTTAAAAAGGCATAGTAAGCCAACACAGCTAAAGCAAATTTTTGATAATTTTTATTGCTGAACCGACAGTTGACGTCACAATACATTTTTACGGGAAAAGGAGGGTGAAATTCTTATCTCGCCCACGGGTTGAGATAAGGATATCTCAACCGGCTAAAAATAGGTACCACAATGTCTCATTAGTGAGAAAGGCCTATCTCACGTTAGTAGAGTGAGATGGAATAATATCGCACACAACGATCAAAGGAAAATACTGCAAAATAGCGATAATATAGGTTATATATATTATATTGTTTGTATTGATGTTGATTTATATGTAAAATATTCATTGTAATCTCATTGTTGAGGAATTAAAGAAATGAATGACTAAGGCGAAAACATAGACAAGCCAAATTTTTAGTAGTCAAAGGGAAATAACTTTAATTAATATTTAATATATTTAATTTTGGTTCACAGAGGAATTATAATCCAGTTATTTGAAAGAAATCATTTCAAAGCATAAATTGTACCAAGTAGATATAATTTGTAAGACACGTACACAAGTTAAAACATATGTATATTTTATAATTTTACCAATATTATAAAATGTCAGTTTTGCCATTTTACTGAACATGGTTTTTTAACATCCTCAACTTGATTTCTAATTTTAATTTTTTCGGCAGTTTCTTACATTGTGTATTTACTTACAATTTAATATATCTTGTTCTCCATCTTCGTTTAAGGTGATTTAAATTTAAATGCTCGCCATTCATTTATAAAACATGTTGGTGTTTTTTATTCAACTCATTTTTCGTTCTGCGTGTATTATAAATAGATGCCAAACCAGTCAGTGGGCAATTGTTTTTTTTACTATACGAAATGTGTTTTTTAACATACGAATACTTGCACCATGAGAATAAATAAATTTAAATCGGACATGAACTACAAAACCTGTCAATAAACGCGACATAAAAGGTGGATAATACACATGTTCATGTACACATATGGATGTACACTGTTGTTGTGTATGTATAAATTTACATAATTAAAAAATATTACGCGTGTAAATTACAGACTGGACTAATTCGACATGACCGATTGATTGATCGATCGATTGATCTATGATTAATTGAATAACATTCATGTATTTCAGCATTATTCTTGATGAGAACAAACGAACAAACAAGAAACATGATAAATTTTGAGACAAGATCTTCATTGCAATTTACTGTAATATGCCAATGTCAGCTAGCCTTCATGTTTGGTACCCATGTTTTTACAATTGGCTACACTTAAGTCATTATTGAGACTTTTACTATCGCCATCATGACTGAGTTGACCGTTATAGAATAACTTTGTCATAAATGACCGTTGATTTGTTCCGTTTGTTGTAACCACTTTCGCTCCTTGCTGGAATATGAATACACCCTCCCCATATAATTTAATCATCGGATTAACATCAGAATAAGATGGGTGTCACGCGTGGATCTGGAGTTGCCTACATTTGATGAGCACCAGAACTAACCCCTATCTTTTAGTGGGGTTCGTGTTACTCAATATTTGGGTTGTTTGTCTGTTTTGTTGTTGTCCCTCTTTTGTTTAACTATGATTCTGGCTCTCCTTAACTTAGGTTTCCTGGCTACTATCTTTTTCATACAAACCTACTTCAAAGCGGTATTCCTATACATTATGCAGACTTTGATGTCATTTTTGGGGAATTAACTCAACATATCTATGATAAGATACCCCGGAGATTTTTTGGGAAGCGTTTTTGTCGCAAGAATAAGACAAAATTAACATAAAACTTCTCTTTTTAAAAAATAGTTTATTAAAATTCAAACAATATATATATATATATATATAACATGCAATACGATATAATTAAATACAAAATATTTCCTAGAACCTGAGAATGGTGGTTCATGGTATGCCAAACTGTACAATTGTTGTCATTGACTAGTATACTGTAAACTATTCCTGAAAATTTACTATAAATACTGAAAGAAAGGGTAGACAACTCATTTATCAACTATAACTATAATCTCACAACCAGAATACATCACAAACAGTTTGTATTTCCCTGGAATTTTAAAACTTCATTGATTATTGTTTATTTATATTTTTTAAAAGCACCACTCTTATAACAAATCTTTCTGCATTTGTACATATCTACAACTTTTCTATTTTAATCAGGAGACTAGAATATATGCAGTTTGGAAAGTATTCGGTTTTGTATACCATGTTTTTGTGACTAAATATTGTAAAAGTTAAATAATTACAGACAATGACACTAAATAATCAATATCATTTCTCCTTTAAGGATCTCCGTTCTGTATTAGCACGTGGTGACCCTATATTTTATATACATTGCTGATAGAGTTTATACAATGTCAGTAGGTAAGAGTTAGCGTTTTTTGGCAACAATGGTACATACAGAATAAAATCCTTGAATTTCAATGTTTTAGGACAGTCAGTATATATTCGATTCCAAGGCTGATCTTCTACAAAATATGCGATGTATTACTTCAGCAACTGCCTCTGTCACTAATATTTTTTCATTCAGGCACTAAATAATTCTCATATCCGATTTGGCAAAAATCTGATAACATTATTATAATATATTTAAATAAGTTTAAATTATAAAAACATAAACCTGTATTATAGGAATATAATATAGCATTAAATTTATTTTATTTATTTGTACTTTTTAACTTTAATTAACTAATAATTCTTGATTTTTTAATAGATTGTGAAAAAACAAATTCATTTAATTTAAAAAAAACATGAGAAATTGATTAAAAGAAATATCTCAAACAATTTACAGGAAATTAGTAGCAGATTGTTTATTTCGTGGTATCCATTTTTTACTATAAGAGGAAGCGGGAGTTCAGAGTAAATACCCCCAAATAATGCAAGCAAACTGGCAGTTTTTGGCAGTAAAGTTTGGAGTAAGACACATCATTCCTAAACTCACACTTAAACTCAAAACCTCACTGTTGACACCGCGGTGGTAAGTTGTAACTGTATAATCTGCCTCATCACACTGCCATCGAAGCCTAGTGTAACACACGCAAAGGAAGCATGCATTTTTCAGTGCTAAAACTTGTTATCAAATTAACAACAAGATTATTTCACAAGCGATAAAATACAAAACTGTAAATTAAAGCAATATATAGCAATACAAAGTACAGTAATTGGGCAAAATTGTACGAGACCTGGCACTATGGCAGTATCCGCTATTATATTAGATATTGTTTTTTTTGTAAGCTGTGCTCTATTAATAGAAATTGGTCCCACGTTCTTGTATTTACATAAATTGACATCGATAGATGACGTCATTATGACATTCTGTTGATTTTTAGAGTCTATAGTAAATAAACAGGCTGTTTCCCAAACATGGCTAGTGCTAGAAAAGAATCGAATGCTGATGTGAGAATGCTTATCGTGGTGGTATAGAAGGAAAGGGATAACAAATCAGATTTTGAGGAAGTTTGGGGATAACTAGATATACTTAATGTATTTTGAAAAAAAATGTGGAAGGGTTGAAAACATAAGCGGAAGGGGTCGGAAGAAATAATGCACAGGCCGCAATGTAAACCAATGTTCACAAGCTGCAAAGAAAAATAGAAAACGCTCATTGCAAGACCTGACATACCATAAACAAGGGTAATGAACACAAATTCGTTGAGATAACTGTTTCCAGAGAATAGCAGACTTTAGAGTATAACAACGCATTGTAAAATAGAAAGGCGTTATTAGGCATGCTAATGTGAAAAACCGCGAAGAAAGAATTAATTAGACTGTAAAAACACTGGCGAGAATGAGTTTCAAATTATTTTCGGCAGTCAATGACCCCCACCTTTGTGTCACCCAGGATGGCATTTGCTATGAAGGCGTGAAGGCGTTACTGCTGTTAACGGTTAGATAAATTCCAATAAATACATTTAAATAGTAGAGAATAATAATATGTTTTGTTATAACACACTTTGGGAATAATGAGTATGTATTTATGAAAGACAATTTCCATGTTCATATAGCACGAATCATAAAATCCTACATGGATAACCACTTAAATCCGTAATCCAGAATGGTATGAACAGTGTACATTTTACCGATAGGTGGCGAGCAGTTTTGTCCATTGACTGTAGCATAAAAAATATATGCAAAATTACAAAAAAATTTAAACAATAATGCTGGGTTTCACAACTGAAAACGAAGCAAAAGCAATACAAAGTAGTATAAAAGTATATAAACAACTACACAAAACATTGATTCGCTTCACAGCTAATAGTTAATGAAATGTATAGCAGTACAAAATGACATCCGACTATTAATAATACACGAATATATCTTAGAATGTTAATTTTGAGATCCTTTTGTAGAAGTTAAAAAAGAACACTTGTGACATAAGCAATAAAGTGCCCAATATTGTACCTGACTATTTTTGATTCACCGAAAATATACCCACTTCCGTACACAGAAGTTGTTTATAAGGTACACGTTTCATTCCGTCAGAAATTTCCAGCATGCATCGCAAAAGTTTACTTTTATTTGCAGACAATAGTATCGCATTGTAAACAATTATTCTGATTTTATTGCATTGTAAACCCTCTTTTATTGCACTAGAAGACTATTTTTATCGCATCAAAAGACAATAGGAACTCGAAAACTATTTTATTGCATCCAAAAACTATTTCCATTGCATCAGATGACCTTTGCATGTTTTATTGTAATTGCATCTAAAGATAATTTTATTGCATCTGAAGACTGTTTTGCTGACCTGCTTGGATTTCTTGTAAGCCACCAATATGCACAAAATATGCACCTGTCGGAAATGAAGACACTTCTGTGAATGGTCTAATTTTTAGACTGATATGATACGAGCGTCAATGAAACACAGCTCTTACCCAGATTACTTGAACACTTGGTTAGAGTGAGAAATGTAAATTTTACACTGGATATTCAATCAATACTGCAAAAATCTAATACTAAATAAGTTTCTCATTAAGTAAAGTATGATTTACATGCATGATGTCATTCTAATAACATTTCATACAGATCCAATCACATATGGTGAGCAAACGATGTTTTTATCTGATGATCGGATAAACGAAAGGAGTATCATGTAAGGCTAAATATAGCATTAATAATTTCTTTTGAATGGTACTGGCCTTTTTATTTTGCTTTTCTGTTGGCGTTTCCCAGACGAATTCTTCAGCAGAATATCAACCGGATCATTTCTGTGACTTTTTTTGTTTCGTTTTTTCACTAAAATATATTTATCGAATTAAAATTTTCTGGAATTTAGTTTCGTTATTAGGTTAAAAATAATTTAGTTTCTGTTTTATCGGTCCCCACATTATAATATGGTCAGTATCAAAAAATAAAGTACCAATTATTCTATGAAGCGTTGTTTCATGTTTTCGAAAAATATCGAGCCTAGTTAAGGAATTTTTGATATGCACATTGTTCTTGGAGCAATAAATTTGAAGCAGCACAGTTTGTCTGTAAATTAGCGTGCGATTTGTGTTTAAAAATAAATAATGGCAGTAACCTTCCTGCTCTAAGAATAGAGTGCATATCAAAATTGCTTAAAAAACCGACAGTTTTCAGAGAAATAAAAAAAAATGTCAATAATTAAATTAATTACTTGTCATTGATATGTTAACACATGAAATTATCAAATGGGTAGATTAGACAGAGTTTGTGTTAAATATTTAAACATTGTCAAATATTATACAAACATCATCTAAGTCTTTGATTTGAATGTTTCAGCCGGGTATTAAAAATCCTTTTCATTATACCATATTATATATTATATAGCTGGCTTTAACGATGTTTTGTACTTCTCACGAATGGCATTATTGACAGAAGGTAAATTCTAAAGATAGTATAACTGCAATATTTGTAACTTGACGAGATCGTGTCGTTTGCCAATATCTTGTCTGCCAAACGAATAATAACGTACAATGTATGGTTATTTCATTTAATAAAATATTAGTTCAATGTATATATGTGGTGTTACACTCAATGAGTAAAAGATTCATCTTTACTAAAGAAACCGTTGGTCTTTCGGGTTACTGTTCAGGTCCTTAATAAATTTTAAATGTATTGATTCTCAGATATTGCACAAATTTTCATCAGTTTTGTATGTTCATATAGTTTTTAGCTTTCTAAATGAACAAAAGTTCTGTGTGATATGAGCTCAGTTGCAATTGAACCTGATTTTCTACGAATGACATGTTATTCATCATTGCTCTATGTCAATCAAAACTTTAGGTATATGTTTTAGGTTTTACAAAATAAGAAATCACGTTCCTTTTTATTGGACAACGATAAATTGATCTTAATATATTAAATTTTTAGGGAAAAATTGCAACACACTATTTAGCTGTATATTGGTTTCCTTACGATTTTATTTTGTCAAAACCAATGAAAACAAAAAGCATTATCATTGAAAATGACAATGTTTTGCAAATATATTACATAATTAAATAAGTAGTCTGAACGTATTGTTACTTACGTATGATAATAGTACACACCGCACAATTAAGCAGCAACAAAACACATGTTATAATGGTTAACACTAAATGATCTTGTCCATAAATATCATCTACAAAATGAATTAATAATAAAAAATATATATAAATGACCGCCTATGTATGTTTTCCTAACTTTACATTTTGCAGAAATTAGAAGACATAAAGACAATATTTATTTTAAATGTACTTACCATTAAACATATGGCACACATCTATCGATTTTGACCATATTTTAACAGTAACTGGCATAAAGGTACAATTAAGTTCTATATCTCCCGAGCACGTTGTAGTAGATAGCTCAAGACTTCCTGTTATGCTAACTGTGTATAATGGCCCTCTATCTATTAGTTCCGCAGTAACGTTGACATCTTTTTCCAATGTCAAGGGCTACAAAGGAAAAAAAATATATGCACTTGACTGCATACGAATATTATAAATCATTGTAACATAATACATCATTTCTCCTTTGATTTTTCTATGGATTAATCACACTAAATATCTGTGTTGTGCAAAATCATTCTTTAACATAAGACATTACTTGTAAAAGAACGGTTTATCTGACCAGATAAAAATCCCAATTCAAATACAATTGAATAAGGCGGGTCTTAGCTATGGTAAAATCAACCAACTGTTTAGTTACACCACAGTGTAAGCCCACCTCTTACCGTCATTCAAAATACCAAATGAACTACATAGATCATCTAGACTGACCGTCTAGCAAATGACCGTCTGACAACAATAATGTCACATCCATTTCAAATTCTATTGATTGAATTATGCTACAAAACATATATACGACGCTTTTTACCAGTAAACATATTTTAACTTCTCGACGCAAGCGTCTCGTACTTTAAATATGTTAACTGATAAAAAGGAGCGCACATTTCTTAAAGGATGACAGTTATAAGTATTGTCCAAATAAACACATGTTACCTGTAATTTTGTATATGCGTTAGCAGCAATATGGCTTTTCCCCTATTCATTTAAAATTACATAATCCGCGTGTTTTTAACTTGTAAGATATAACAACAAACATAGCAGATTAGTTTACAAAAAACATCACAAAGTAATAATAAATCAGTAATGTGAAAGGTTTTTCCAAAAAGCCAGTAGACAGGATGAATAAAAAAGGGTACGTACTGACCAAGTATTTCTCAACACATAAAACGACCGTTATTGTGATGAAGTTATATTTCTCAGACACTGTTAAAATAAAACTTTGCGATGCCAGAAGATATTAGGCCACTGCCATTTTCAATTTCTATAAAACAGCAGAGTAGAGTAGGATGTTCTTCAAAGGAATGATTGATTGGATGTTTGCTTAACGTAAATCGAGCAGTATGTCAGTTATATTAAGGACGAAAACCAGTTAACACACAATAAACCAATTCAGAGAAGTTTTCCCTTTGCTTTGTAGCGGCAAAGACGAGTCTTTTCTTATCGACATCCACAGAATGAGCTTGGCACTCTCCAAACGCATTACCCACACTGGGCCGCGGGTAGGTGTTCGTCAAACAAAACGACAGGGCATCCCCGTACCTTATCCGCCATTTAAAGACACGCTTGGCAGCTCTGTTGGTCGAGCTCTGTGAACCCCTTCAGTATGGTCACAGTCAAAGAAAAACAAAAAAGGATAAAAGTGAAGAGGAGTTACGTGCCTTTATTAAAATAAAAATTTAAAAAGATTTGCAATAAAAAAGGCACCCATTTGAAGTTTGCTTGATCTAGTTAAAGTAGTCTCGTTGATTGTATATAACATAATACGATAAGCATAACCGCGGACCACAGTGGGAAACGTGTTTGGAAAGTTGCCGCGCTCCTTGCACGATAAAGACCACGTTTGTAGATGTGAATAAGAGTAGGTTCATTGTAGCCGTTACAAAAGGCTACATTGTCCGTCCCTACCCACACACCCCATACTTTTAGCTGAAATACTGCTCGTTGGAATTAAAGCAAACATCCAATCAATCAATCAATATTAAAACAAGCGAGTCGACGACGCAGGCGATGTCAGAAGACGCAGACAGTGATCCCAAAATGCCATTCTGCTACTCATGACAACAAAAAAGAATGATTGCATCTAGAGACCACAATAGAGTAAGGACTATTATTTTATTAAATAAGCCGCTTACAGTGTAGATGAAGTTACATATAGGCACTGGATATACGCTCTCAAGTTTCACATTAAAAAGTATTACTTTATCTCCCAGGCTTGAATTGTTTATAACGCTCTTATCAGCAGGCAGAGCTAAAAGAAAAAAGAATTAAAATAAAGTTTGTTAATCATTTACTATATTAGATAACTGATATTTACCTTCTAAAAATAGTATACAATTATTATACTATAGAAACCACTTCAGTCTACAATAAAATAGCAATAATAACTGTTTTTTCTCGTTCAAAATAGCACGCAGGTAAAACCACTATCTTGGGTTTTGAACGTAGACAAAATCGAACAAATTTGTGCACTTTTTAATGAATGCATATCGTATGATTCTATCACGTTATTAAAAGGGAGGATAAAGTCTGCGTCGGATTATTCTTTTACCTATTTGAAATGTGCCATTGTATAAATAAAGACGTCATACATGTACGCAAAGGCAGAATAAGAAAAGATTGAGTCCTGTGATTCAAACGAAGAGGTGTGACATGGACAGTGAGAACAAGACCACTAAAGAGGGATCAGACGAGGCTTCAGAGCAGGATTACCTCCTGCATATACCCAGGAGTAGAACACAGGACACCACTGACAGTGATGTGCCAACTGTAGAAAGACTTGAGAAAGAAACGAAACGAAGGGTTGCTTGGTGATCACAATTCATGGATGACATGACTCTGGTTTAGAAATGGACGCATTACACGTGGACAGAAAAAAATCTACAGAGTCAGCCCGGTCTGTTAGACGAAGAGCCGATTGAAACGACTGTTCAGAATGCAAATGTCTTCTTACCATGATAATGAAGAGAGAACGTCAATCACACATAAGCTCCGCCGGTCGTAAATACGCAAGTGCAAAGAAGACGGATGTTACCAACACTGCCTCGGGCTCGACAGTGTGACATCAGAGGGAAACGAAGGCTGCCATGATGATTACTTTCCCACAAGCCCTACATGGGATAAAACAAAAATGCCTATGTATACGGATGTACAGGGCTTGCTACTAATTAAAAAGATTTTTATGTGAGTTATAAAATATTACTGGCAATGAACATGTACACACATAAACGATCACCAATATTCATAGTAGAATGTACATCAAGTTTCATGATTTTTACAAGATAATATAAAGATTTACCGATTGATTGAATGTTTGTTTAAAGTCCAGTGAACGGTATTTTATCTATTTTAAATGCGAGAACAAAGGTAATAAACAATATATTATATTGGGAAAAAGCCAATGAAGTTTTGACCGTAAGCAGGAAAACAGAAAATTCTTTTTAATAAGGGTTGGAGTAGAGCTGACCCTGACAACTCAGTCTGAGTGTTGGTACTGAATAGAGTTGTTAAATAACATTTAAAGTAGGGTGGTAATTGGACAAAATTGGAAAACGTAACCGCGAGGCTTTGCAACTTCGGACTATTCTTACATGTAACGTGCAATGGATCTTGTCAACACATGTACCAAGATTGTTGTAGAAACCATGACCGTGGGATTAGAGTACACATCTCATTAACGACTGTTGTGTTTACTTACAAATAAAAGTTTGATTGTTCCATTCTAGTTTATGTGAATCAGTAGAAAATCCATAGGAACAAGTATAATATGCATTGATATCCGTCATCTGAAAATCCGCAATTTTGAGGTCAAAAATAAAACCTGAGTAATTCACCATCTTTGAATATTTGGTTGCATTAGAACAGTATTCACTGCGGTCTTGGCACATGACTTCGCCTGTGGGTCCTCCAATCCACTGCCATATAAACTCAGAACTTATTTCCACGGTAGCAATAGCTTTACATCTAAGTACAACATCTTTATGCAATACCACAGGATATGTAAGTATTTCCCACTGTACTAAAATCAAAATATATTCATAATTAAATAGATTATAGATGGCAAAGACCATCTTTTTGTCATACATTTAGAAGGTTCCGACTGCAAACTTCATAACTCTAAAAGAATATGTTTATAGTATTTACATTTTCATTTTGTAGCAAAATTGTACATTCCAATTTTCATTCCAAATGAGTATTTGTATTCTGAATCATACAAAAACAGGCTTTGTGTAAATAATTGCAAGAAACAACTGCTTCAAATGAACACAGTGCATGTTGAAGATTATAACTAATCAACGCAAAATCTAAATCAATAAATATTGCAAAATATTAATATTAATTAATTCTATTAAGTATCTAAAATATCTACTATAGACATCAGCACTATTTGAAGGAAATCTGTACCATTACAGACCTGAAATCTACGGTTTTATATGAAAAAATACATTAATAATTTCTTGTATAAGAACAGAATTAAAACAAATAACAGTAAGTAAACAAACAGGATGTTTATTGCAATTACGAGATCATTTGACACCGAAGTATGAATATTCGGAAATTTTCAAAGGCTAACTAGATTAAAGTTCAATCATGTAATTCGAAATTAAAACGTCACGCCCCTTCCCTGCCAACAACAGGTATGATTTGAATACACCGAAGTGTCAGAGCACGGGATGTATATAAGATTCCGAATACCTTTAGAGGCCATGTCAAAGGAAACGTAAATCTGACACCATGAAACAAATATACAAACGTACAATTTTGGAAACTGTTACGCACGCGCACAATGAATTTTACCAGTAATAAATAATTATAATAATAAATGTACTAAATATGAAGTGACATTTTGATGCGCAAAAACGTAGTATTTAAAAATATTGCATCTATGACCGTCAATTCTTAAATAGTCAACTTCGGAAATATTTCGTATAAAGTTTCGTTCAGCAATTTGCATTTTTACACGATATATATAGAAAATAATAATACGAATAATTTTCAATTTAATTGATATTTATGGACAAACTTCCAACTAATATTCGAGGAAAAATTAAAAAATGATGTCACCTAAATGATGATCACCTTACAATTTAACTACCCCGCAAACAGTATTCTGCAAAATGATCTTCGCTTACGAAGTTGTTGCTGTTCTGTATCAGGAATACAAAATGTAATCTTGCAAGAACCTCGTCGTTTTTATTTGAAGTATAACATATCAAATTTTCATTTTTTCACAAAGCTTCCCTTAAAGAGACAAAACATATGTTTGTATGTTGTCCCATACCATCAAATTTATTTGTAAAAGTTTAAGAAACGAAAAACATAGGTTTGTCGTTATTTGATTGGTTGTTTTGCAGCGAGTACACTCCAAATAAATAAATCAGAAATTGTACAGTAAAATATCATATTCCGTTATATTACTGATGTTTGCTCTCTGAATAGTGCTAACTATATTCGGCCACTATTTGCTTTTAGTGTATCATAGCGAGCATTATGGGAAATACATCACTCAAAATTTCACTGACTCATAGGCAGTATTTCTTATTCTTGGATTTGACTTTTTCCATGACATGGCAATGCAAGGCAGGAACTGCTTACTCGTCCGGAACACCGAGTGTATTCATGGTTTTCATTGGGTTCATGTTACTCCCTTTCCGTTTTTGGTTTTTGTATCTTGTATATGCTTCTCACAATTCGGATTTGTAATCGTTCATTGACTTTAAGTTATGTTTTTCAATCGGTTTGTGGGACAATACTGTAAGGGTTCACTGCACTCGACACACAGAGCTGTCCAGCGCGGATAGGGGATTCCCTCTTGTTGGGGTTGGCAGGTCATAATACGGAAACCCTAAACGAGGACCACAGTGGCTAAAATTGTTGGTGAGTGCCACGCTTCTTGAACGCTAACGACACATTTGGTAGATGTCGATATAAGTAGGTTCGTTCTAGCCGCTACAAAAGGCTAAATTGTCCGACCCTACCCATACTTTTTCCTTTTTCAGTGACATTCAAAATTGTGTGGCCTTGGTACATCTTTTCCAAATTGATTTATTTCGGATACCTGAATATAGCTGAAATAAATGTAAAGCAAACATCCAATAAATCAATTGATCAATTGATCCCTTCCTTAGCTTGCTGTTTTTCTTTTAACGTAACAAGATTTTCATGTTGAGAGAACTACACAACAGTCAAGTCTGAATAAGTTTAGTTTTTGTACTCGATTATGCTTGTATTTACTCGACCATTCTTGACCATGAATTTTATTTATCAGTCTAAATCGAGTCTTTAATTGTCTGAACTAGTGTAAAAGAATTGTCAAGTCATATAAGTATGAACACTGCCTTGATTTGTTTGAATCAGTCTTAAATTTTTTTTCACATTTTCTCAATTAGCAGGATCGGCAAAAGCGCCATTCGCTGATTACTTGATATTTGCAGAATTTAAATGGAATGATTCGATAAATGTCAGATTGTTTTACAGGAATCATGTTAAAAGTCAATTAAACTTATTAATAACTTATTACATTAATTGTAAAAGCATTATTCCAATTTTGATATGGTAGTTATTTCGAAACCGGAGAATAGTCACTGACATGATGCGGATTATAGTAAACATACCTTCTCAAACGATTTTTTAAATTTACATTGAATGTTGCATATGCCTTTGTTAAAATCAATAATTTAAAACAATGAAAAGTTTAATAATATTGTAAATAACATTTCTTATTTATACAAAACTTCTATTTAATTGATAGTTAATAGTTATGATGTAGCATTAAACATTAAAAGCTACTCGGGCTCTGTTACACTCGATTTTAGATTTAAAAAATATATAATTAATTTGTTTCTAATATATGTAAAAGATTCCAGGCTAATTCATACTAAAATAGACGGGTCATGACTAGTTCATACTAATTTCGAAATACCGAGAATTGTTCAAACTGATCAAGATAGATTAAGACCAATTTAGACGCATTTTGACTTTTTGGATCTATCAAAACAAGGTTTAGAGACAAAATCAAGACTCTTTGAGACATTTTATGCTAGTCACTACTGGGTCGAGTACAAAGTCCAACAGATTAAGTACTTTAAAGACGGTCGATTAAGATTAAGTAAATTCCTAACAAATTCAAACTGAACGATTTAAGGTCAATACAAGCTATAAACAAACCTAACCTTTGCAGACAGTTTTTGTAATGCGTGTCTACAGGGTAAGCATTTTCTGTTTTGCTAGAAACAACCATCGTGAAAATCTAGACAAATAATTTCGTCATATAGTCGATATAAACAATATTTTGTAGGGAATGACGCCTGTCATTGTATGTCAATAACTCACTGCCACCTTTAAAATCTTTGAAACGATCGGACACTGAATTTTGATTCAATATAAGCAATGTTTTAACTGTTCTGCTTACCTAAAGAGCTGCATAATGGCCATAAACATACATATACCAACACATGACAGAGAAATGAAACCATTGAAAAATCTGCAAAAATAACCTACAATATAAATACAAAAAAGATGACACTATGACAATATTACAAAAGAAAACGTAATAGAAGTATTATTCAAAGATGCAATACATTCCTTTAATATGAATTATTATTATTATATTAAAGTTACGTAAATGTCCATCTCAAAGTCGTCACATAGATGTTACTAGTTAATTTCACATATAATCTGCGCTCTTCCCGGTTTGCGTTAAGTTATGAATTAAGTTCATGCGATTATGTAGTGCGTCTTTTATGAATTTTATTAGTTTGATATTTATTTGGTCCCCGTTTGACAACCCAATGTGGCGGACTCCACTAGATGCATTAAATCCAATAGAAATTTCATAAAATATTTAATGAAAAACTCCTCAGTTAAATGATACTTATCAGATCAAAGTTTCATGTCTTTTCCCATTGTGTGTTTTAAAATGAAAATCGCAAAGTTTTTTACTGAATCTTTTTGAAGAAAAAACAAGAGAAGATGAATATGTATGTTTTGATCTGAAACACTAGGATGGTATTGCATGAATGGTAATATGGTCCAACTAAAGTAAAGTGAAAAAACAGTAGTAATAAAGGTCATGTACGCCACAAGGTTAAAAGGTAAAATCGAAAAGACAAATAAAAATAAAAATTAAAAATCAAACAACAATAAAGATGGGCCCGAGCTTTCGGTCCAAAGACCTTCTTCAGGGTGAGAAAGAGGGAGACAAAGAACAACACATCCGTATAGGACAAGGAAAGAAATTGAAAAACAGCCATTTAATATTAGAAAATCAAACAAATAATAGATTTTGCTTTTTAAAAAGTATATAAGTAGTTAATTGATTTTTGCTAAACAAAACAAACAGACAAAATAAAAGCAATTTGCCTACAGATTCGCTCTAACTGTTAAAGTTTTACCAAAAAACAAAAACAACTGAAAACTTTCTACGAAATAGTTATGAAAAGACAATAACTACAGAAAGAAATTTAGTACCAAATGAAAATTGTGCAAACAATAATTTGTACAGCTTGATGTGGAGGTCGTTTCAATGTAACAGTTTTCTCTAGCTGTCACGATTGAAAGTTATAGTTTAAAACATGTGAGCCTTATGTTGCATGTTAGTTGATAGAGACGGACAACCCAATGTGGCAGACTCCACTAGATGCATTAAATCCAATAGAAATTTAATAAAATATTTAATGAAAAACTCCTCAGTTAAATGATACTTATCAGATCAAAGTTTCATGTCTTTTCCCATTGTTTTTAAATGAAAATCGCAAAGTTTTTTACTGAATCTTTTTGAAGAAAAAACAAGAGAAGATGAATATGTATGTTCTGATCTGAAACACTAGGATGGTATTGCATGAGTGGTAATATGGTCCAACTAAAGTAAAGTGAAAAAACAGTAGTAATAAAGGTCATGTACGCCACAAGGTTAAAAGGTAAAATCGAAAAGACAAGTAAAAATAAAAATAAAAAATCAAACAACAATAAAGATGGGCCCGAGCTTTCGGTCCAAAGACCTTCTTCAGGGTGAGAAAGAGGGAGACAAAGAACAACACATCCGTATAGGACAAGGAAAGAAAGTGAAAAACAGCCATTCAATATTAGAAAATCAAACAAATAATAGATTTTGCTTTTTAAAAAGTATATAAGTAGTTAATTGATTTTTGCTAAACAAAACAAACAGACAAAAAAAAAGCAATTAGCCTACAGATTCGCTCTAACTGTTAAAGTTTTACCAAAAAAAATCAACTGAAAACTGTCTACGAAATAGTTATGAAAAGACAATAACTCCAGAAAGAAATTTAGTACCAAATGAAAATTGTGCAAACAATAATTTGTACAGCTTGATGTGGAGGTCGTTTCAATGTAACAGTTTTCTCTAGCTGTCACGATTGAAAGTTATAGTTTAAAACATGTGAGCCTTATGTTGCATGTTAGTTGATAAAGACGGACAAATTTGTTAAATAGACGCCTTAAGAATAATCCAGGCAAGTATAGTATCAATTGGTTCAGTTAAAATTAAATGAAAAAAAGCGGAGGATGACAATAGACTTAGTCCAGTTAACAGAAAGCATTTTGAAATGAGAGAAAATCTTTTGATCGTTTTCTTCATTTTATCCCTCCATATTCCATAAAAAGTGACAATTTATATTTTGGTATGTGAATAAGAATTTTCGGGACAAATATGTTTGCCTTCAGTCTGACCAAAATTATTTTGAATTCCAATCTTCAATATTCAACTTTTTCCCATAATAACCAAATATAAATTTTGCAAACAATATACTGACCATCTAAGAGGGGAATCGCAAAATCTAAAGATTCCCTTGTTAACAATAAAAAACAGTTCGTACTTGATCTACCGACAGAGCGTGTGTGCAGTGGACAATATATAATACAATATATAATACACTCTGAACTAAAACTAGTCTGACTTATTCTTCTGTTTGATGATGTGTTTGCGGAATATGTTTTGGTTTTTTGTATATGTTTGTCTGAATCCGTATTTTACAAATGTCATTTGACTTATGCTTTTATTGTTAAAAACATGGCTAAGACACTAAACTCATTTTTGTACATTCTATCTAAGCATTTTATTATAACAACTATAGAAGTCATCAGTTTAACATTATGTTCAACTATTTTTATTAAGATATATTTAAAATCTGATATAAAGTTTACTTCGAGCAGGGTAGACACAAAAGGGATGGTATTTTACTTTTGCGATCTATCAATATATAAACACGCCTTACCAGGTAAATTAAAGATTTTCTTATTTATTCATACACAATAAGTGACTTGATCACACACCTTTGTGATTAAATACACGTATATTGATCACTTCGTAATGTTTTTATTGTTTACTAATGAATACGTACCCGGTAGCTATTTGTGATGTCTTAAAATAGCACAAAAAATTCCTTTGCCACGTTTACAAAATTTTAACTTCCGTTTGACTCAATTCATCAGTCATTTATCTTTCTCAGTTTAGTCTATATAATTTGGTATATTTTAATATAATATTAATAATGAATCGATTTAAAAAGCAACAATAATAAATTTAGAACCTTAAAGCACTTACTATAAATAGTTGTAAAAATTTTTTTGTCAACACACAGTTGAACGGCAAACCAATCAACGTCAATACATTGGTCACGTGGCTTTTCGTTTTTTCTTGTTTCAAATCGTTCACAAATAAAACTTAATGTTTTGAAATCCAATATATTTATTGGTGAAAAATATTACCGAAATATTTTTAAATGACAATTGAATTTGAGAATTTGTTTCTGGAACCTTGCGAGAGTCGAGGAAAAATAAAAATAAAAATATAAATCTGAATGGTAACCAATACAGGTGTATAACATCTAATGAACTATATAATTTGGGTTCCAATTTTATCAACTGTTGATCGTTAAAGCTCCGGACACGAAATTGTGTAAGCTTATTCGTGACGAAAACTGTGATAAAGGGAGATAACTTTTTACGAACATTAGGAACATAATTTAACTTCGTTTATGATCAGGGGCGGATACAGGATTTTCGAAAGGGGGGCGTAAAAAAGGGGATATCGGAATAGGAAGGCCACGAACAAGGTTTTTATAGTGTTCAGTAACCTTTATGTGGTACAGTATATACAACAGAGATATCATAATAAACGAATTAGTACCGTTAATGCATTAATTTATGGCGAGGACGAGCGGGGATTACATTTTTGCTTTTGGCGCTGGTTTTTACCCTCCCTTTTCTCTTTTTTTCCTTTTCTTCTTTTTAAAGGGGGGGGGCGTACGCCGCTACCCCCCTGGATCCGCCACTGATGATGTCTTAAAAACAACGAGGAATTAAATATGAAGTTCGAAATTTATATTTTGGAACATTTTAGTTATTATTCTATATTTGTAAACATTTGTTACAAGTAAAGGAAGAATAAGAACTTTCTAAACAACAGAGTATATATGTATAATGTGTACAACTTACATAAATATTAGCAAATGTATCAACTAATGGTAGCTTGATAATATTGTAACTGATTTTTTAAATAAAAATTCCCGGTATTAACATTAATTTCAATATAAACTTTGACTTGAATTAAACTGAGATTATTATAAAAATGTACCTGAATTAAATCTGAAAAACATGTATCAGTTTTACTGGTCCCAGAATGATTTACATGTCTACATACTAATAAAAGCCATTGAACCATTAAAAACACAGACAGACATAAAGAATACCATTACAATAAAAAACAAAACTGGTTTCAAATCAAAATAAAAAAATATTAATATGAATTAAAAATTATCTAATGTTTTAAATATGTTTAGGTAGAAACAATGTAACAAGTTGATTGATATGTTCCTGTTTTCTGCAAATTAAAGAAAATTGTCTTTCATTCCCTTTAAATATTAAAATTCGAGACAGAAAAAAATTCAAAGAGGTGTTTGAAAAACAACAAAATTAAGCTATTTCACACACACAAATTCCAACTCATCAAGATTCAACACTTTTCTAATTAATAAGTATGTTAAAATTATCTTTAAACTTTCTAATTAACTGTTTTGTTATAGTTACCTGTAAACATTTTCTAATTAATTAGTATGTTGAAATGATCTTTAAACTTCTATATCCATTGAACAAAATAAAAAATCGGAATTATAAAAATGTAAATATCTACAAATGATAAACAGTTAAATAGGTAATGCAATAATAAATAAATAAATAAATGCATATATTTAGCAAATTTGTTCGAAGTGAAATTGTATTGTGAAAAAAAATCAAAAAAACCTTAAGCTGGCTCATGTTAAACTATAATTCAAGTAAAATATTTCACTGGCATATGAAGCGAAAGGGACAAAACCAAACGCAAAATAATGCAGTTTGTTTGAATGAAGTTTTATGCCACTTTCAGCATTTTTTCAGCTATATTGTGGCGTCCAGTTTTGATTGGAGGTAGTAAGCCAGATTACTAGGAGAAAACCCCGACCTTCAGTAAGAAAACTGGCAATCCTTGTCAATTAAGATTAGAGTCGAGTACACCCCGCCGCAGTGAAACTCAAACTCACAACCTCAGTGTTGACAGACGACATGATCAATAGTAAATGACTAACTACCTTAACCACTCGGCCAACGAGGCCCCCAAAATAATTAAGGAAAAAAAAAGAAGTAACATATTCGACATGCACAAAAGAGTGAGGCAATGTCAAAATGTATCATGCATTATGTTCTATGGCCACACGTCAGTTTCAGGAACAGTCATATTTCCGAATGATATGTTTATTAGCAGATATGCAAAACCCATTTCTTTGTTCTTTATAATATGTAAATTGTACTGTTTAATGAATTTACATGTATATCATGTTTGAATAATCTACATGAAACTGTTATGAGGCCTCAGGGAAGATTAATTATAGGCTATCTGACAACGGCTCTGTAAATGAACTTTGACTGAGGGAGAGGAAAATAGTTCTTATTTTGATATTTGACTGCGCCAAACTGTAGCATAGACAGTGGATTTATTATTCAATGGAATTTTAATATTGGAGCTGTATTTAAAAAGCAGTTTCATATAGAATTTATAAATAAATTTATTCAGATAATTTATTAAATGTATTGGGTATTTTTTTGATCTGATTGTTCAAAGCCTATTTCTGGACTATTTTATGGGTGTAAGGGAGTTTCCATGAGTACCCTTCGGATTTTCTAAATTTGCAAAAAATTTTATCTGACATGGCACCCCGAAAATTTAATGTGATATACGTGAAATTATTCCGGTCGTTTTGAGGGGTTTCTCATTACTCAACGAAACTTGGTGCCTAAGTGAGAGCAAAAAATGTTAATAGTTTCCCCTATACAAAAATAATTAAGAGGCCGTTGTCAAGTTGAAGTGTTGATTTTTTACTTTGTTGTCTAAAAGTTTGTATGTCAATGATGTTATTAGTTCAGCCACTGCAGCTATAATGCTGTTACTTTCACTTTATTCTGTCAGATAACAGTAAACAATTAAAAATACATCTTTCTGTCTAAATTTTACTCAAAAACATTAAAATTTATGGTTTTAAACAGTAAGTTACATGGCCTTGAATGGCATAAAATTGTCAGATTTCCTTGTAGACAGAAACAATAAAGAATTTAAGAAAAAAATGCTAAATTACTCAATGGAAAACAGAGGCGAAATTAATTTAGTTATTAAACACTATTGCAACTAAATTAATTTAACTTTGAACAAAACCAAAAAAAAAAAACCTGTGTGTACTTCAACCCTTTAGAACAGCAAAACATAGCGCATGGGAAATCTGCGAGATATTAGGTTCTATATGATATTGCTCACAAATGTACTTTCAACCAAATCCATGATACTGTTTACCCAAAAAGCATGCAAAGCCAGTAAAATATGGTTTGTATTTTATTTATATCATTAATTTTTGTCTGAAAAACTGATCCAGTAGCAACAGATAGAGTCAGGTCATAATCTAGCACGCCTTTTTCCCCACAAACAAATTATGATTGCATGACCATTTCTACAAGATGTATTTAAATCCAGCATTTTTCCTGAAATGCTTAATTTTACCAAGGGGAAACACTTGTAATCAACATTCATATTTCTACCTTTCAGCAATTAACAAAATAGAAACTAATAAAGTTAAAACCTTGTCAACCAAGGGAGATAATTGTAGGCACTGAAGAATGTAAACAAACTATAAAATGAAGCTTTTATTGTAAATATATGAAATTGATCCATATTTAAAGAACAAAATTAGAAGATAATAATCCGATTCCTATTTTAGAAATACAATCACAGAAATGTCTTCATGAGATTACAAAGATAGCTTAAACATTGTTTGTGGGGGGGGGGGGGGTGCACATGTAGATGGAAAAACCAGGATATGCGCTTATATATATAAAAGTGACATATCAGTAGGTGGAGTGGTTTCATTTGCTAACCATGGACCTTGTACACAATAAATGCACTCGGTTACTAATTTTAAAAACATGTTTTTTTGCTTTCACCATTTATTTCAAATTCTTGTATTGATGTTTACTTGTTTACAATATATGGTTACAACATCATAGCATTATGACGTCACAGTTTGCATGATGTCATAAAGGGTACTTCAAAACTCCTGGCTGTGTAAATCTCTTTTTTAAGAAACTTCTTTGGAAATATTGCTATTAACCTATTAATAATCAGTTGAATTTTAGTAAATACAAATGTACACCCATTTCTGAACCATAATTATTTGATTTATATATTGAGTACTTTTTAAGAATGTTTGATTGTGAAATTAATACAAAAATTAGAAAGTAAATGTAAAAATTTGTTCGAAAAGATAAGTAATGTGACCATTTTTCTTCTTAAAAAGGTAAAATTTTTATAACTTTGGAATTCAGTATTGATATTATTTAAAGATATAGCCTTCCTATGGTTTATTATGACATATATATAGGTTGCGAAAGCGAAAACTTATCATCCAGCTATAGATATAATGACACATGAAAATTGTTGATTTTTTTTTAAATCAAGTGTTGAGTTGAACAATTGAAAGCGTTAAAGTTTGTTCATAAAACAGGTTGAAACGGCTTTATTTTATTTCGGAATGAGATGAAACTTGGTAGATTTGCTCGTAATATGGGGAACAAAAATAAAATACAGTAAAAAGTGTGAAAATTGAAAATTTTGTTTTCAATTTGACAACGGCTCTGTAAATGAACTTTGACTGAGGGAGAGGAAAATAGTTCTTATTTTGATATTTGACTGCGCCAAACTGTAGCATAGACAGTGGATTTATTATTCAATGGAATTTTAATATTGGAGCTGTATTTAAAAAGCAGTTTCATATAGAATTTATAAATTTATTCAGATAATTTATTAAATGTATTGGGTATTTTTTTATCTGATTGTTCAAAGCCTATTTCTGGACTATTTTATGGGTGTAAGGGAGTTTCCATGAGTACCCTTCGGATTTTCTAAATTTGCAAAAAATTTTATCTGACATGGCACCCCGAAAATTTAATGTGATATACGTGAAATTATTCCGGTCGTTTTGAGGGGTCTCTCATTACTCAACGAAACTTGGTGCCTAAGTGAGAGCAAAAAAATGTTAATAGTTTCCCCTATACAAAAATAATTAAGAGGCCGTTGTCAAGTTGAAGTGTTGATTTTTTACTTTGTTGTCTAAAAGTTTGTATGTCAATGATGTTATTAGTTCAGCCAATGCAGCTATAATGCTGTAACTTTCACTTTATTCTGTCAGATAACAGTAAACAATTAAAAATACATCTTTCTGTCTAAATTTTACTCAAAAACATTAAAATTTATGGTTTTAAACAGTAAGTTACATGGCCTTGAATGGCATAAAATTGTCAGATTTCCTTGTAGACAGAAACAACAAAGAATTTAAGAAAAAAATGCTAAATTACTCAATGGAAAACAGAGGCGAAATTAGTTTAGTTATTAAACACTATTGCAACTAAATAAATTTAACTTTGAACAAAACCAAAAAAAAAATACCTGTGTGTACTTCAACCCTTTAGAACAGCAAAACATAGCGCATGGGAAATCTGCGAGATATTAGGTTCTATATGATATTGCTCACAAATGTACTTTCAACCAAATCCATGATACTGTTTACCCAAAAAGCATGCAAAGCTAGTAAAATATGGTTTGTATTTTATTTATATCATTAATTTTTGTCTGAAAAACTGATCCAGTAGCAACAGATAGAGTCGGGTCATAATCTAGCACACACTTTTCCCCACAAACAAATTATGATTTCATGACCATTTCTACAAGATGTATTTAAATCCAGCATTTTTCCTCAAATGCTTAATTTTACCAAGGGGAAACACTTGTAATCAACATCCATATTTCTACCTTTTAGCAATTAACAAAATAGACACTAATAAAGTTAAAACCTTGTCAACCAAGGGAGATAATTGTAGGCACTGAAGAATGTAAACAAACTATAAAATGAAGCTTTTATTGTAAATATATGAAATTGATCCATATTTAAAGAACAAAATTAGAAGATAATAATCCGATTCCTATTTTAGAAATACAATCACAGAAATGTCTTCATGAGATTACAAAGATAGCTTAAACATTGTTTGTGGGAAGGGGGGGTGCACATGTAGATGGAAAAAGCCAGGATATGCGCATATATATATAAAAGTGACATATCAGTAGGTGGAGTGGTTTCATTTGGTAACCATGGACCTTGTACACAATAAATGCACTCGGTTACTAATTTTAAAAACATGTTTTTTTTGCTTTCACCATTTATTTCAAATTCTTGTATTGAAGTTTACTTGTTTACAATATATGGTTACAACATCATAGCATTATGACGTCACAGTTTGCATGATGTCATAAAGGATACTTCAAAACTCCTGGCTGTGTAAATCTCTTTTTTAAGAAACTTCTTTGGAAATATTGCTATTAACCTATTAATAATCAGTTGAATTTTAGTAAATACAAATGTACACCCATTTCTGAACCATAATTATTTGATTTAAATATTGAGTACTGTTTAAGAATGTTTGATTGTGAAATTAATACAAAAATTAGAAAGTAAATGTAAAAAATTGTTCTAAAAGATAAGTAATGTGACCATTTTTCTTCTTAAAAAGGTAAAATTTTTATAACTTTGGAATTCAGTATTGATATTATTTAAAGATATAGCCATATAGGTTGCGAAAGCGAAAACTTATCATCCAGCTATAGATATAATGACACATGAAAATTGTTAATTTTTTTTTAAATCAAGTGTTGAGTTGTACAATTGAAAGCGTTAAAGTTTGTTCATAAAACAGGTTGAAACGGCTTTATTTTATTTCGGAATGAGATGAAACTTGGTAGATTTGCTCGTAATATGGGGAACAAAAATAAAACACAGTAAAAAGTGTGAAAATTGAAAATTTTTGTTTTCAATTTGACAACGGCTCTGTAAATGAACTTTGACTGAGGGAGAGGAAAATAGTTCTTATTTTGATATTTGACTGCGCCAAACTGTAGCATAGACAGTGGATTTATTATTCAATGGAATTTTAATATTGGAGCTGTATTTAAAAAGCAGTTTCATATAGAATTTATAAATAAATTTATTCAGATAATTTATTAAATGTATTGGGTATTTTTTTGATCTGATTGTTCAAAGCCTATTTCTGGACTATTTTATGGGTGTAAGGGAGTTTCCATGAGTACCCTTCGGATTTTCTAAATTTGCAAAAAATTTTATCTGACATGGCACCCCGAAAATTTAATGTGATATACGTGAAATTATTCCGGTCGTTTTGAGGGGTCTCTCATTACTCAACAAAAATTGGTGC
Source organism: Limnoperna fortunei (assembly GCA_944474755.1). Lineage (NCBI taxonomy): Eukaryota > Metazoa > Mollusca > Bivalvia > Mytilida > Modiolidae > Limnoperna > Limnoperna fortunei. Next base: position 7,109,445 of record OX104121.1, on the reverse strand, counting down.
CTAAGTGAGAGCAAAAAATGTCAATAGTTTCCCCTAAACAAAAATAATTAAGAGGCCGTTGTCATCTGTGCTACTCTGTATAAAGAAAATATTATTATGATTAGTATTATTAAGGGCACAATTACAATACATAACAGCACTTTGATTTAAACATGGAGACACATACACATATTGCAAGTAGAATAGACCAGGAAGAATAACAATAATAATAAGGATGTCATCAATATATTTTGTTTTGCACTATGGAGAGCTCAACTATTTTATTAATTTTAGCTTATCCTTTTTTGTTTAACTAAAATATATTTAGAAAAAATGAATGCATGCTGCATTTATATTACTATATATGATTATGATTTCAGTATATCAACATAGGTCCACCTTTTCTCTGATCCATATCAGTAAGAAAAAATGACCAAATATATTTGGTCACCGAAATGGAAAAGGGGTCTAGGGCATAGGCATAAAGACTTGAATAATGTTATTTGGAATTATTTAGATTACACTATTTCAGTGAAGCTCCACCATGTCTCTAATTTAGAAGAATGAGCTTTACTGGTCATTCTACGAGAGAATAGAAAGGCAAATTAATTGCAACTTGAGTTTTTAATGGAAATCTAAATTTAAGATATCAAATATTAATGTATTATTATTCCTGTTATTTTAAAGATATTCGAATCGATTATAATTAGATTTCAATCAACAGAGGTCCGCCATGTCCCTGGTCCATATTTGTGAGTTTAAGACATATCACAAATATGGAAATGGGACCCAGGGCAAGTACTTGTTGAGGGATTAATTAATGGCAAAGATGGAATTTAGAGAAAAATAGAGATAAAGATAATTTATATATATATAAAATTAAACACATATGTACGTAGGTTGTTTTTCTTATTTTGTTTTTACTTTAGTTTTTTGTAAAACTGGAAATTATGAATAGCAATATTAATTTCACTTGTGTAATTGGATTACATAGCATCCTTTGGGTGGTCCCTTTATATACAAAAACAGACTTGTAACAAGGATGGTAACCCATAGCCACTTATATAACGACAAATACCATTGGATAACCTACCTAAATTCATCGATGATCACAGGGTCGAGACCGGACACAAAATTGTGTCAGCTTTTGTGTGAACCTAAAAATGTAAACATTCTACTTCCGCCATGTGAACATCGAAGACAAACCCGTTTTCAATCTTAAAATCGACCACATTATGCACTATGCTCGCGTATCGGAAATAGTCAGTCATGAAAAGAAATACCTCTAAATGTGTTTTCTATACCTTCTAGAAGAAGTTTCATTTAAAGAAATACTTTATTTTCTGTAATAATGCAACATCGTTTTGAAACGACGATCACACAAAATTATAGGTGGCGCTTTTTATGGGCGTAAACAATCTACATACAGGTACCGTTTGTGTCGATACAATGACCTTTAAATGTCTAATCCAGGCGTTTGCCGTTCAATTGACAGGGGAACTCTGTTTGACGGCAAACAATACTAATAACATATGAATGAATGTCATTTATTTCAAAATGACGATAAAATTAAAACCCATTAAAAACTGGCATATTATGACAAAAACATTTCATCAAATTACTGTGGATCATCAGCAAATACAATATACATCAATGAAGAATATCTACCATAAACATAAGATTACACATCAATGAAAACAAAAATCGATTATAAACATAAGACGAAACTAGTAGGTAACATAAGTACCCTCAAAGATTGGGGAAAAACGCCTTATAAGCAGAAGATGCAATAAAGTTACCTTAGCGAGGGTTGGTGGGTGTTTTTTGCACAGAAGAAAAACAAAAAGTCTGCCAAATTAATGACAGAATACATTGCGTTGAAGCATTGTTTGTCGATATTAACGCCCACTTTTGTTTTATAAACATCTTTAACCGTTTGAAGACAAAAAGAGTTATTTCCCTTCCTGAAAAGTCATTATTAATTTTTTTTAATTATGAGTTATCCCCCTTTGGCTTACAACCCCCTTATATGCTAAAACACTTTTATTTTTGAATAAAAAAAATTTAAACTTTATTTTAGTTTTAGACTTGCGTCTTACAAAAAAGGGGTGTGTCATGCAAGGGAAATCTTTATGCAACGTTTAAGACAACCAGCTTTTATTAACAATTTTAAAGTATAATTTTTGCTCAAAGATAAAATGTACACTAAAAGACTCAATTGCTGAAATAATGCTTTTGTCATAAAAAAATAAAACTTAATATCGTTATAAAGTTTTAAAATGCAGAAATATTCAGTGTTTGGTATATTTGGTTATTAGATAAATTTATATAAACATCATCACACTTGTTTCAGGGCCGTAAATTTTTTGTAGGTAGGAGAGGAAGCTGCCTCTCCAAGACGTAAAGAAAAAACTCACTCATTTAGCTCGAGAAGGGTTACTCAACACAATATTTTTTAAACAAAACTTATGATAATTAAAGTACTATCGGTTTACATGTGCCATAAAGTGAATTTAATAGGTTTTCGTTTGTCAAACTGTCTATAGACCACATGCTTTCTCTTCTGTGTGCAGTTGAATTTACGGTTTGTATACGTTTTCTCCTTAGTCTTTACAATATTTATCGATTGGTAAATCCTTAACGTCCAGGGAGCGGGACAAGAATAAGTTAACAAACAATATAATTTTTTTTTAAAGGTACACAGCACAATTTAACTTCCAATTACCTAATCTGGAGAGAAGAGCATATGCATATATCTTTTCTTTTGTTGTACGAATATCTTATACAATAAGTTTACTCTTTTACAAAAAAGTCAGGTCGATAACTTTCAAGGTGCTTTAACACTCTCCTTACACCATGGGTGTCGGCCAGATTTTTCGTTTTGTATCGCGAAATCCTAATCGAAAGGGCTGCCACCAGCGGATGGTCAGTGCCGCACTGTAATAATAATTATTCTAGAATTAAGTAAAAGAAAATTATTATTCGCTCTAACGGCAGGTTCGAACTCTCAACTCCAACGTTCACACGTCGTTGGGGAATAATCAATACTACAAGTTATCAAGAACATGCATTCGCGTTTGTTATGTAAAAGACTGTTTCAATACCAATTAGATGTGGAGATTACAACGATGCGTACCATTGGTAAATTTTCCAAAATAAAGACTTTTCGAGTTATTGAACATAACTTTCTGTTCATCCATCTCTCCATTGACTAAAACGCGATGATCATCCATCTCTCCATGATTACTCAAACAATTTATGTATTTTTAAAATACATATTAGAATGTTTCATAGTCCAGGTCCCCGGAAGGGTAAGCAAATCCTGTTGAACACGTGGCATCCGATTTGTCAGTCAGTTGATATCCATTAACAAGTTCCATATAGGGTAGTTTTAATCCAGTAACAAGAATAAGTAGTTACGACAAAGGGAAGAAATCAATAGTAATTTGTGACACATATAGCGTAACGGCCGACCAAGTTATGATGACGACCGTATATTTTTCGAGTGATGACTTCAATCTTTCCACAATGAAACCCTGATTAAGTTGACATGTACCCTCTTTCAAGGAAATTTTGATGGGAAATGCATGCTCTTGAATACCTGAACCATTTCGAGATGTATTCTCTCCCCCCCCCAATGTTTAGATATTGTCAGTACACTCCTTAAATGTAAAGATCCCTAAATTTTTTGTTGTTGCACGAGAAAGAGATTTATCTTAGTTTATTTACAACAACCTTTAGTAATACAATTTTCCACACCACTAATTAAGGTGACTCTGACTCTGACTAACCTTTTTCAGGGATACAAGTATTGAGAGGGTGGAAGGCAGGTTGAGCCAATGTTGTGATAAAATTCCACTATTATTACTTTTTTATCTACAAAACCTGCATATTCCATAGTCTTCTCTTTTCATCTTTAATATTATGAGTGTCTCAACATCAGGAAAAAATTGAATTATTTCTTGTTGATTTAATGAAGAAATTTCTTAGATTGTCAAATGATCAATGCTATAACGATGGCATGATATTGGTTGCAAAAATTCAATAATTTGTTATAACAGGTTTTTTGAGACATTATATTTTACTACATTCTTTGAATTTTCTTGTGTCTGAAATCATCATTATGATGGTTTATTTTAACAATCTACATTCTATATATAAAATGAATGTGTTTATGTTTAAAAAAGTAATAAACTATCGTGTGATTAAAACACAGCTAAAAACACGTGTACTTAAAAAAATAAAAAGATATACAAACTCAACATTAGTGGAATAATGTTATCACAGTTAGGTCTCAAATTCATCGTATCTGTTTTCGTCTTTCAGTCTTTCCTTTAAACTTTCGTATAAATTTACATTGATGTACTCTTGTACGACATTTTCCTCGATTTTTACGTCTGTACCATTCGGATTTTTTCGAGGATCAACACTATGTAATGCATAATCTCTCCATGTAACCAAATCGTATGAAACATTGTCTATTTCTTCATATTCTGAATCTCCTTGTACTCTGTCTGCAATGATGACTTCGGGAACGTTTACTGGTTCTCTACCAATTAAAAAATCATTTCTTCGCTGATTTAAAAAAATACATTTCAAATATCTAATTAGAATATTACAATTTATGCACGGAACAACAAAGGTATCTTATATTTTGTATTTTATTTGTCTATTATACACGAAGTTTCAGATGGCATTTAGATGAGTTAAAAGCTGTAACAAATTAAATTTTTTGCGTAAAATTCACGATTTGTGTAAACAAATGGAGCTTTTCTTTCTGCTTTTTTCAGCAAAAAGCGAATGTTATCATTATATTATTACATAACAACAACATGTGTGCAACTTAAAAGATTGCTAGGTTCTTATACCAGTCTTTTTTGTTTTGAAGATCTGGTATTTCTTCCACGAGTGAAGTTCAGTATTTTCACAAGTGGAAAAATGGGATCAATGAAGACGATTTACAACCCACTGATAATGTTTGAAGAAAAACTTGAAAAAGACGTTACTACTGTGAAAAAGCGAATTATGGCTATAATTTCGTTTAAAGTTTGGCTACTTGTTTAAAATAGAATAATATTTTTCTCACAAATATATGAATTCGCCTAGTTCAAATCAATACTTTACTTTATTCGACCTATGATTTTTGCTGGACTACTGTTTTTTCTGCTTTCTGATTGGGTAATTTTACCCAAGACATACACGATCTCGTGCACCTACCTGTCTGTCAGTCATAGAAAGTAAACACAACCGGAAGAAATCCATTTTATTTCTATTCTTTACGAAAGAGACGAGAAAAGCCGGTAAGTGTTTGACTTTCTTTAAAATTGTAATTCTCATGAAACTTAAATACATAGATCCCAAAAGACAGATCTAACAGAGGCGTTATCAAAGAACAATACTCATGGCAATGTCTAAGAGGGCATTAACTGACAGTTGCAAGTTTTCGATATACTTGTTTAGATTTCTGTTAATGATAAATAATTGTACCTTAATTAATTTAACCGAATAAAATGAAATGTTGACAGCTAAGATAAATGGTTAATTTGATCAATTTTGTTCTTAAAACTCACTTTTACACATAAAAATATATCGATTAAATAACGTCCCCTAAATGCAATTAAATGATTTTATGTTTTCTTTTCGTCTTACCTAAAGATTTCTGTAACTTGCTGTCCTTTCTCCATACCTAAAATAATTCAAAATTCGTATCTACATTAATTTTTTATTATTAATTACCATAAATCACGGGATTGGACACATCTAACTACTTATCTTAAAAACGAAGTATTTAACATCAAATCAATAGTAAAAAATGTTCACACTGGCGTTGAATCTGAAACAATTGAACTAGTTAAAACAAAACATTAATATCCACTGGATGGTTCTAAAATATCTGTCTTTAAAAGACGTAATTTAAAATAAGGGAAATGCTATCTTAGTTACAAGTTAGGCTTTTGAAAACATCTGGTAAGTTAACTATTTCATCTCGATGTTACTGCTTCCCGAAAAGAATCGTTTCTAGTAAAATAATAACAGAAAACACATCAAATTTTAAACGCAGCCATAAATTAAACTAGTCCCTGACATTTGTGTCAACTTATATAATTTAACTATACCTCTGCGTCTGATTTCGAATAAATTTGCTGCGATCTTTCCAGCCACGAAAACCATGAAAAAGAAAAGCGACATCGAAATCCATGCAATCAACAGATAGATATATAGATAGCTGGTATAATTCGTCCGCTCTGAAAAATATGTCAAATTATATATATTTTTTTCATAAATTAATCGACCTACCTGACAAATAAACATATGGATTTCTTAACTCTGGTTATAATCTCGCTCGGAAGTCAAAAACAGCAGATTAACCGTCACATGACTTCTGGCCAGCCCTTCGTGCTTTAGTTTCTTCTATTGGCGCAGCTCCGCTCATTTAGCAATTTTGTCTGAACCCAAAAAGGTACATATTTGAGTGACGGCGAACATTCGCTGAGTTCTCGTTAAAGATATTGATGAGTGCAAGAACGACGAGAAGGCAGTAATGTGTGCCAAATTCTTCCTTGTCGGGTAGTAAAAGGAAACGTCAAAAAATGAGAAATGGATCACGAAATTTGTCGATTTCGATCAAATTATTGACAATAAACTTGACATTTCTTTACTAAAATTGCGTCTAAAATATCTGCATTACTACAAAAGAATTCAGACCATAGAAACTCGTGATAATCTGTTACAAAGACGTTTATCAACAAATTGAATGCCACATCGACCTTGTAATGATGAACAGTTGTCACAAAGACGACAGGCTGTTGACTTTTCGGTTCACAGTGATAGTGGTAATGAAAATAATGAAGACCAAATCTTACTTCAAGTAGGTGAAAATGAGAGGCTTGATTTAGAAGAAGACACAAATTCTGATGATGAGCTGGGTGAAAATGTTTATTTGAGATTTTAGGTAATGATGCCGTAACTACAAAATCTGAAAGAAAACGAGTATTACCAAAGACCGAGTCAAACAGACATTATAGTACAAGTTGGCGATCATATAGGCCTAATTCTATAACTGCTTTTACAGAAAAAAAAATTGAGGCTTTTTCTGTGGATAAAGAGACTGAAAAGATATATTGGGTGCCATGATTGAAAGATTTGTTTGTTTGTTTGATGGTGTTTAACGCCACTTTCAGCAATTTTTCAGCTATATCATGGCGTCCAGTTTTTATTGGGGGAGGAAGCCGGAGTACCCGGAGAAAACCGCCGACCTGCGGTACATGATTGAAAGAACCTTGGTAAATACACATAGTAAACGTGCTTGTTTTTCCAAAACTGGCAAGACTTTATTTTCCCAACCTAACAATCTGGTAGAAAAAAAAAGCGTATCGTGGTCAACAGGCAACTAACTTAGGCATAATTGTGCAGTTGTATATTCAGCAGTCGTTAGGCACTATAGTTAAATCTTTTTCTGATGAACCTGTTAATTTAGATAGAGTGATACAACAGATGAAAGATATTTTTGCAATGTCGACCAAGTGTCTTGATCAGCTTGGCAGGACTGGGTCTTTCCATCATATAATACGCAGATAATTAGCAATGACGGATACGTCTCTTTATACTTCATACTGATTTTGGCAGTATGTGGTAACGGCGTCTTTAGCTTACATCCACATTAAAATCCAAAAAAATGTAGAAAAAGACTGTTACCAAAATTTGAAGCTAATGAAAAGAAAAGGAAATATAAATATGACACAAATACAATGCAGACTAATAAGCCAAAGACGGTACATGTTTACGACAATGATACATGTATCATCATTCTCAGTCGACAACATACTAGTATTCGACTTTGTCTTCTTTTCGTATCCCTAGATACAACAAAAATGGCAGATGGAATGGGCCGCAAATCAGAGCTGAAGGCTCCCATAAAGGATGAAAGATCTGTTGACTCGGTAAGAAATTGTATGTTAAATCCAAAGATATGGTAGGTCGATTGACTAACTTTCTTCCAGAATGGCAGAAAGTGACAAACGACAAATGGGTTTTGTCAATAATAAGACAGGGTTACAGATTTTCAGAACCACAATTTTTAGGAGTCAATCAAACTATACTTAATTTTAAAAATCTGGGAATTTTATAAGTCGAAATAAAACGTTTGTTACGAAAGAATGCAATAGAATTGGTTCCGGAAAAGCAATCTATGAGAAGATTCTACAGTACTCTTTTCCTGGTTCCCAAAAACACGGGAGATTTGAGGCCAGTTATAAACCTCCTTGCACGATAAAGACTCCTTTTGTAGATTTCGATAAAGAGTAGGCTTACTGTATCCTCCACCACTACCCAATACTCTGTACTTTTCCAGTGGCTGTCAAAATTGTGTTCCAATGTGTCCCATCCCACCTTTTTTCCGTCGAATTATTTTTTTTCTCGTCCTGAATATAGCTGAAATACTACCCGAAGGACGTAGAGCAAACATCCAATTAGTCAGTTCGCTTGACTGTTTTGAAAATCAACATAGATTCTGGACCTCTCGAAAATTTGTTGGGTTTCAAATGAGAAAAAGTTTTATGATCTGCATAAGTTAAGTTCAGATCCAAGTCAAGATCTATGTCGTCTTTCACAACTTTTATATAATTTACTAAAGAGTATATATTCTCAGAATCTAAAAATTTATTTAGGTAAAAATTTTCTTGTAATATCGGGTTAATTTCACTAATGTCCCTCCATTAAGGTATCGACATATTTGTTCAAAGTGGAATCAACTGTATATTAAAAAGAGAGAAAACTATATATAGAAGAGCATTATTTTAGTATTCGGTCTGAGACCAAAATGACCAACCCCTTCCCTTTACCAACAGCCCACCTAAACACCAAGAAAAAAAATATCATAAATTATAAACCAAGAGATATCATTATTTTAAATTTCTTCTTTTTTACTGTTAACACAAACCTTTAGGACTTCCAGAGTAATTGAATTTCGAAGCATTCAACGATTCCGTAGTTTGTGTTGATTGCTGAATGGCTTCATAAATAGACTTGTATGTAAAAAATGACTCTCTTGTTCCGGCATTGTTTTGTAGAAGACAATCTATTGTCTGTATTTGTACGATAACTTCTGGCAAAATGTTTAGTTTAGCCACATATCCACGCGATTGTCTAATAATCCCATAGTACGACACTGCAATGGTCGCACTTTCGAGTGTGATTCTTGAATTGGTTTGTGCATTGATATCCTGTTGATTTAAAAACCACTTTACTTCTTTTATATCTGGATTCGAAATAAATTTAACAATCAAAGTAATGTTGTTTTCCTCTGTTAATATATCTTGTTTCGTTACAACAGGAGACCCTTAAAAACAATTAAAAACAAGGAATCAGTCAACAGTTGTGTTTGGTCTTTAATGCTATTTTACACATTTAAGCCTAATCAATGCTTATAGCATTTCCTGTGTGCGTGAAAAAGCCAGAGTTCCCAGCGAGAAAGGCTGACGTTTGACATGAACATCGGCAATCCTTTGAATCGAGTACATTTTGATCAAACTTATAATTTTCTACTCAAATGTTGACATGCTCGTGACCAATAATAGTTGGCAAACTTCCCAGATCACTGGTACTACGAAGCCCCTCGCCAAATATGAAAAGGTGATAATTTAATACTCTAAATTGTATAATATAAGTTATTAGTATTTTAATTTCGCGAGTCAAGGATTATCAGGTCTATATCAGATGAGCTAGTCGAGATAAAATAATTACTAATACTTTTTTATTCGGTAATTTCTCAATTTAAATACAGCTTTTTAAATTTTTTTTCGTTTTTTTTGACATATTTGAGGTTATGTTGCTCTGTAATAGTGCCGTTTTTACGATTAGAATCTTTGCACTACTTCTTTGTACAATTTTTATGCACAAAGCGGTCTGAAATGACGTCACTCTTACCTCATTCATTTAAAAACTGAAGGCGATTGCGCTGGCTGTACCGAGGAAATTTCAAATGAATCGAGAGGAAATGTCAATCTGTAACCGAATTCAGTGTTACGAACAAATTTAAAGAGGTATGTTATCATGTTTGAAAACTATATTAATGTTTCTTCAATGACGAAAATGATTCTGATTACGATTTCTGCCACTGACCGGCTTGATGTGTGTGCATGTCAGTTATTCGGTTTATGGCTCTACCAATATTGATAAATCAATCAATATTGATTCCGTATCCCATAAACATTTGATGAAAATTTCTGCCTGTTTAACACCAAGTAAATAGTTGCCTAAAGTATAAAGGGCTAAAGCCTATCAACTACAGTCACATACTCGATCGTCAATCTTCCTTCGTTCAGTGATGCCAGTATACGATGAATCCAAAACGAAGTGTACTGTTAAAATATCCAGCATTTATTTCTCTAAACAAATGATTCCTTATTAATGATAAACAGGTGTTTCAACCAAATTAACGCCGCTAAATCGATACACTTTCAAGACCTGTTCAACGCCGAAATTCGAGTGTACTGCCATAGAAAAAAGGGGGGAAATGTATGTACATTGTTCGTTATTCTTATTTCAGGAGACTAATAAGATACTCTCTAGATACTGATTGTGTTTTGCGTTTTATATTTTGTAACACTTCTTAGTGTCTGGACAGGTCTGATTAAATGCAGCATTAGATAGATGTATTGTTTTTTTCGTGATGTTTGTTTTCTTTAATATTTATGAGCTTTAGTTAGTGGTGCGCGATTGGTAAAAAAGTAAGGCAGATTCTTCCGCAATGTGTTCGCGTATGGCAAATGACCATCAGCTGCTAATTTATAGTATCAATAGTCGGTGTTCTACTGAGCGTTGATACTAATTTTATTGGTAGTAAAGATCAAAGCAAATTGTAACAAATTACCGATAAAACTAAATTCCGCTCAGACCAACTTTATCAGAATAAATTACTGCAATAAATAATGCAGTCCCGACATGCTTTATTGACAAATCCAGCTATGAGTTTGATACGTGCATCACGTTAAATTATTGAACAAAAGTTATGTAATCGTATGTCACATACAACTGCGAGTTCATACAACTGAACTCCATTCATCATTTGAATTTAGAAATAAAAAGGTGAAAACTCTAATCCTACTGGAATTAATAATATAAAGTAATATATAAATGACGCACAGAGGAAAACGACACCGCTCTGTTTTTTCAAGTTTTTTCCTGGTGATATTAATGCGATATAACTCATCCCTTCTAAGCCATTAACAGTCTCATCCCTTGAAATGCATGTGAAGGTTACAGATCATGTTTTTTTTTTCATTTTGATTTATGCCATTCGTCCAGAACTGTTGGGGTTAAGCATATTTTTTTTTTACATTTTATATATAATCACCATATAACCTGAACGATATAAGCTTCATACATAAAAAAATATCATTTTAAGACAATAGTTTTAATGCATATTAAACGAATTGTAGTTTTTAGCCTTGCATATTTCGAATGGTTGATTTCTACGCGTGCATGTCATTATTTTGGTTGTATTCCTGTGTGCCCTCTTACTCTCTGTTGTTGACGTCATAAATACAAGGGCAATATGAAAGACAACAAAAAAAAAAAAAAAATAATGGGCTAACAGGGAGGTAAATTGGACTGCCACAAAAGTAATGGATAATACCTAAAGAAAATTGACTGCCTAAGTAAGACATACTACTTGATAACTTTAAAATGTGTCTTAAGAACAAACAAGTCTGTTTCAAATTTAAAAAGTTGATCAGTTCACACTAAAAATAAATAAAATGAATGAATGAATGAATGAATGGAAAATTAAAATTTTTCGTTTACATACCATATACCGTCAAAAATGTTGATGCTAATCTAAGTGGATTTGTTGACAAAGAACAAACGTACTCCCCTACATCCTGATAATTGCAATATGTAATTTCAAGCTCCGATGAGGTTAAGTTGTTAATGCTATTTAATCGTCGTATAAAAACGCCACTATGATAATGATTCCATTCCAATTCTCCTTCTAATCTACCCGCTGTGAGAATACATTTCAGTTTCACAAAATTCGTTGCATTACACGACAACTGTTTAGAGGATGTTAAAATAGTGACTTCTGAATCTGGAATAATACAAAAGACATCATACCTAATTCAACAAAACTGTAAAGCAATGCAATGACCACTGTGTTTGTTGTTTGTTTGAATAGAGTGTATTGCCATTTTCTTAAATTTTCAAGTTATATCATAGCGTTTATATTGGGATGATGTTATCAGATTTTCGAATTCCTCTTATTTTATCCATTTGAATGCTTTAGTACCATCTTCAATAATAATTTTACTTAACACATACCAAAATGGATAACAGATATTAAAATACTTGATATTTTGTCATTATAGTTGAGCGAAAACATTTTTTCAAGTAAAATCTTATACGAAATATCAAGAAAAACGTCGTTTTTTGCAGTAAGTTATAGCTACAAAATAACCACATTGACCTGACATACCTTTTGCTTATTCATGTATGAAATTTTATTTAGACTACATGTATCAAAAAACGTTTAAAAATATAGTTATTTTAAACGTACGTCCATAAAACACAGCAAAGTATATAAATAGAGTTGGCTCATATATAGATTTCATGAGTTTTACATGCATGCTATAAAGCCCGTCGTGGTTTTAGTACAATAAATTAAAGAGCACACACATCACAGCGCGAACATAAGTACATTCTGTATCGACTTTCTAAATACTACGTTTGTTTTAAGTTAATAATTTACGAGTATTACCTTTTGTTTGTTTCTTTGAATGGTGTTTTAACGCCACTTTCAGAACTTTTTCAGCTATATCATGGCGTCCAGTTTTTATGGGGGAGGAAGCCGGAGTACCCGGAGAAAACCCCCGACCTGCGGTATGAAAACTGGCAATCCTTGTCAATTAAGATTGGAGTCGAGTACACCCTGCCTGCAGTGAGAATCGAACCCGCAATCTCAGTGTTGACAGACCACGTGATTAATAGTAAACGAACTTCCTTAACCACTCGGCCACCGAGGCCCCAGTATTACCTTTGTCTATTTCGAGAATAAAGGTAACATCTAAAGTCCCTTCTGTGTTCCTTATTCTGGCTTTATAAGGTCCAAGTTGACTAATATCTTGAACTAAAACTGAAGAATGCAAGGTGTGAGAAGCAAGATCACTTGAGTTTGTCATTACAAACCAGTCACCTTCAACGCCACCGGAACCCAAAGTCCACGAAACAGTTGGTCTTGGATATCCACCGGTCTTTAGAGATATGTTGACAGGACTTCCTATATTCACCAAGACGTTAAAATTCGTATTTGGTTCAAGTAACATAGGGTAATCTGAAAGTAAAACCCCGAACATAAAGTATTTATTAGTGCCCATACCTTGAACGACAGTATTACAGTTTTAAAGCTAAGAATTGGATAGTGACCATGGATGTAAGTGAAAATGTCAAATTTCTAGGGGTTATAAGACAACATGGATTGTGTCTATAAACGCCTAATAAATCGCGATTTTAACGGTAAAAATTGACAATGTTAAAGGTTAATTTTTAACGGCGTAAGACTAGGTCATGTGACCAACGCAAGATTATATGGTATAATTATCTTGCTTGATTTAAATTCTCCATTCAGATTTCAGCTTGAACGGCAAATTAAGTGTTCTTTTTTAATTAGTGTGAGATATTATCTGTATAGTTGATTACCAAACCGTGCCATTATTTAACAGATTCTGAGTCCCTCTGCATACCACTAACCTTCGGGGTCATTTCCCTACGATAGGGAGAAATAGCCGAAGACAATAAATATATTTAAATTTGATTTTTCATTTAATGACAGTCAGGTTCATTGATTAAATGTTTAAGAAATCGATGCAGTTTTTGATAGTTTATGAACCTAGTTGGTTTGGTTTCGGTAATTGTTTTGAATGACACGCTTTAAAATCGGTTCTAATTGATTTTCTGCAAAAAATGTCCGTATTTTATCTTTTTGGACAATTGTTGACTAAATTTTCTCAAGCAGTCATTTTTTTGATACATCAAAAACCTTGAGAGATTTTAATATTAACACGTTACTTTTTTATGGAATATACTACCATCTGGATCGCAAAACCTTTTTCAAAATTTTACCGATATTTTATATTGCTTTTATCTGTGTTGAGCAGCAAACACCATAATATGCAAATGAGCACATTGCAGTATAATGTGCCGATTGTTTTATCACTTTATTAATCTCCAAAATACTTATGTGGTGTATGTGCATATCCTTATTTGTCTTTTAACTTAATTTTTATGTATTATTAATTTTTAAGATCATTCAGAACATCGCCGCATAGCCATTTCCTTTAATTCTCGGAAAAGTGACCATTACTTTCCGACAGTAGGCGGAAATATTCAAGGTGATGCGATTGGTGTTACAGGTCTTTTTTTTCTCAAAGGTGTTTGATATACAATTACGACCTTATACCCTATTTATAAGTGTTCGTTTTGTTATTGTTAAATTAGTTGAACAAAACAAAAACATACGTGTCGCTTTAACATCGAATTCAAATTTCTCCAGATGACTGCCATTTGTTGTAATACAGCGATACTTCTTGATGTCACTTCCGGTGAAATTGTGTATGTGAAGATTTCCTCCATCATCGATACTAAGCTTCCCGATCAATCGTGGATCTAATTGTTTAAAGTTTGTGTAAACTGCCACTTGGTCTTGATTTATGCTGGACCACGAGGTCACTGGGGAATTAGGACATTGAAGTTCTACTACTGATCCTTCTTTCGCAAAGATCACATCACTGGTAGTAAACTTAACAATCAACGCGCACGTAATAACGAAACTAACTATCATAGTTATATGATCAGATACGTGGCAAGTAGATCCATAAAACATTTCCTCTAAACACGTTACCAGTAATCTAAAGTATCTACAATACAGAGACAAACATGCTCTAAGTTTAATATTAATAAAGAAGTACTTTTTGTGGGCAACACGATTGTAATTTTTACAATAGAAATGTCTTAAGTCCATACAATATATACTATTGGTTGTTTACAGGCCAAGTTCAAAATATCCCCGATACTGCCTCGATATCGCTATATCGACAAAAGTAGTATTATTACCTTATAATTATATACACCGATCATGTGACAACTGCTTCAAACCTTAATAAGTTGTTTCATGACAAAGGTAAGAAAACGTGTCGGTCAACTAGAATCGAAAAACAGAACGTCATGAACCGCAAATGAGACAATAAAAACATATTAAATTAAACTGCCATTTGTTCTGAGAACAAATGAGAAGGTCTTTCCCACTGTTCCTCTAAAGTTAGATGATGCTATGGGTTTTGTGTCTTGCTACAGCACAAAATGTCACTTCCAGTCATAAAAATGAGTTATTTGAGTAAAGAAAGTGGTCCCGAGCCAAAAAATATATGGTTGTTAAGGACTTTCATTCGGTTGCTAGGGACAAAAGGCAAATTCCGGTCATGAAATGAAATATTTCAGTAAAGTACATCATTCTGAATCTAAAAATATATGGTTGATAAGGACTTCTTATAACGGTCACCTTGTTGCTATGGTATGACCTTGACCTATGACCTTTGACCTTTGGCTCAAATTGAAGCTCTTTTCCTACTGATCATGTTTAACCTATATGTTTACTATATTATCTCTAACCGTTTTAAAGTTTTAACCAAAAAGCCGATTAACCGAAACGCGTCAAGGGCAGTAACTCGAAAACGGTTCATCGCACAGCTTCCGGTCAATGTACCAAATGAAGGTCTCAATAAGAGAAGTATTTTCCCCATTTATTGTCTGCTTCTATCTTGTATGGTGTGTGAGATATAGTGCTAACAAGACCTATGGTGACCTTTTACCTTGACATTTTTAAATGTAACATATGTCACTTAGGATCAATGGTGGTGGTCCCCAGTCTCTAGGACTTACGGTTTTTGAGAAAAAAATTTTGACGCGTTGTGACATTTTTCAGGTCAAAAACGCGTAAACAGGAAGTTGATTGGAAAAAAAAAATTTGCATGACAAATCATTGCCATAGGGCCAGCGACATTTTTTACACTTCAGATTATAAGAATTGGTTACGGTTTCTGAGTTTATCTGCCAACAAGGGTTTTCGTGTTGGGGCAGATAACTCTGTTACTAAAAATAGATCGGTCTAAAAGCACGAGCCATGTCATCTCCGGATATGACCGATTGATGTTACCAAGTATCGAAATGATACGTCCAGACACTTTTTGGCAAACCTCCGCGGAAGAAGAAAAAAAGAAATAATTAAAATGCCATTTGTTCTGAGAACAAATGAGAAGGTCTTTCCCACTGTTCCTCTTAAGTAAGAAAAGTTAGGTGATGCTATGGGATTTTGTGTCTTGCTATAGCACAAAATGTCACTTCCAGTCATAAAAATGAATTATTTGAGTAAAGAAAGTGGTCCCGAGCCAAAAAATATATGGTTGTTAAGGACTTTCATTCGGTTGCTAGGGACAAAAGGCCACTTCCGGTCATGAAATGACATATTTCAGTAAAGAACATCATTCTGATTCTAAAAATATATAGTTGCTAAGGACTTTTTATAACGGTCACCTTGTTGCTAGGGTATGACCTTGACCTATGACCTTTGATCTTTGGCTCAAATTGAAGCTCTTTTCCTACTGATCATGTTTAACCTATATGTTTATTATATTATCTCTAACGTTTTCAAGTTTTAACCAAAAACCGATTAACCGAAACGCGTCAAGGGCAGTAACTCAAAAATGGTCCATCGCACAGCTTTCGGTCAAATGTACCAAATGAAGGTCTCAATAAGTGGAGTATTTTTCCCATTTATTGTCTGCTTCTATCTTTTATGGTTTGCGAGATATAGTGCTAACAAGACCTATGGTGACCTTTGACCTTGACTTTTGACCTTTGACCTTGACATTTTTAAATGTAACATATGTCACTTAGGATCAATGGTGGTGGTCCCAAGTCTCTAGGACTTACGGTTTTTGAGAAAAAAATTTTGACGCGTTGCGACATTTTTCAGGTCAAAAACGCGTAAACAGGAAGTCGATTGGAAAAAAAAAATTTGCATGACAAATCATCGCCATAGGACCAGCGACATTTTGTACACTTCAGATTTTAAGAATCGGTTACGGTTTCTGAGTTTATCTGCTAACAAGGGTTTTCGTGTTGGGGCAGATAACTCTGTTACTAAAAATAGATCGGTCTAAAAGCATGAGCCATGTCATCTCCGGATATGACCGATTGATGTTACCAAGTATCGAAATGATACGTCCAGACACTTTTTGGCAAACCTCCGCGGAAGAAGAAAAATAATAATAATAATAATAATAATAATCATAAGAAAGACAAGAAGGTCTTTCCCTTGGAAAGGGGGAAAGACCTTAATAATAATAATAATAATAATAATAATCATAAGAAAGACAAGAAGGTCTTTCCCTTGGAAAGGGGGAAAGACCTTAATAATCATAAGAAAGGTAAGAAGGTCTTCCCACTGTAGTGGGAAAGACCTTAAATATCGTTTGCGGTGGAGGCGGGAAAAGTCTCGCGGTTTGTCCGATTATCATTGAACGTCGTAGTACGAACTGTTGTCAACAACGCAAAATCCACTGAAAACACACAACGTAGCAAAAGTCAAGACATCGTACAATATATGGACGTGTTATCGTGCAAACATTTTTTCTATTGAATTTTCGTCATATAAAGGTACAATATGAAAAATAAAAAAGACAAGCAAAAACTGCATGAGCACACGAGGGTGTGATTTTTGAAAAAGAAGGAACAGTCATATTGTATTGAATATTAAATACAGGTTTGTTTCCAAAGCGTTTGAAGAATGTCATATTATAAATATTTATAATTATATAAGGCGTTTTTACATTGCTGCATTATTTGCTTGTGACCTAAATGGTATATAAACGATTTTTGAATTTCCATCGGTTCTTTTAAAAAAAAAAATTCTATGGGCAATTCAGAAAATGCTGTAAAGGTGTTTATTGATTCACCAAAAATAATGTAATGATTCAGTTTCCTTGTATTAGACTTTAGCCACGTGTAACATCCGTTAAACTAAATTATTAAGTTCCGTGAACTATTTTAATATGTCCTGAAATGTCTATTGTGCCTGCCTACAGAAATTAAAATAATATACATTGGAAACTTTAATACTTTCATGATCCTTGTTTTTAATAACAATCCGTTTCTACCAAAATGCTTTCTTCATATTATCCAGTCAGAATGGTTTTATGTTTAGAGGTCAATTATTGAACGAATAAATATGTTGATATTTATTCATTCAAATGAATGAATGAATAAATAAATAAATAAATAAATAAATAAATAAATAAATAAATAAATAAAACGTTCAAAACGACTTATCAGATTGTTGGTTTGCTACAGTCATCGCAATAATTGCTTTTGCAAGAAAGACATTCGAGTGTTTCCCGAATGTTTTGTACAGGTCTTTGAAATATATTCACATATTCTAAAACTATTACGGAAAGACTTCTATAAGACTTTACAATGTCAATTACCGTTAACACGAGGTACCAGTTAATTCAGAATGCAAAGATAATGAGCTAATCACTTTTTAGGTAGAGAAAAGAGTGCATACTAGTCCACGATTTTTTTTAGCTGACTGCGTAGATCAGTTGTTTTTCCCAAGCTACTAAAAAACTTACATTTGCGATGTATCATAATGCTGTAACCATGTTGGATCCCACTAAAGAGCAGGACGTGCACATTCGCAATCATCAGCGATTCAATTTTGCTTTGGAAACATAACTTCTGGAAAATGAATAATGTAAAGTTATCACACTTTTCCTTTAAACGGAAAACACAAGTTAAATTTTTAATACCAAAAATTGTGTTGCTTAGAAGTACTAGTTGATTGCTGAACAACTCGAACCACTCTAGCGAAGCTCCTTCTTTATTACAGTTAGGCATATAGGATTATTACTCTCATGCGCATCAATAAATATTCATTGTATCAATTTTAGTTTGTGCGCGATTAATAAAATATGCAAAACTACAAATATATAGCTAATGGTTACACACCTCTATACACAAAAATGACTGTCAAAATGTTTCCTTATATCACAGTTTTACAATGACTAATTTCAGTACTGTCAAGTGCTTTTCGTATTCACATATTTCATATCCATATTTGATCGTATTGCTCAAGTCTGCAAGTACATATTATAGGGTTATTGCATAAATATTGGGAAATGTTGTCCCAAGCAAGATGCTTTAATGCACGAGCTTGCGAAGTATAAATATATATTGCACTTTATTCCTATATGAAATAAAATGGGGAAAAATTATTACTATATAATAATATAGGCTGTACGACGGAAATAAACGTGCAATACTGATCAGCGAACGTCGTCGCGCAGTATCAAAGTGGACCTTTGATAGCACAAAACTTAATATTTTATATATTATGTCAATCGTTTTCATAACTGTTGAGTTTCTTAGTGTTACGAAAACCAGTCCTCATTGACTACTTTTTAAAATTTAAGTTAACATATCAGATTAGTTTTTTTGATTGTTTGAATATTTGCTTAACGCCCAGCGAGCGTTATTTCAGCTATGTTCACGACGAAAACAAGTTTACAAACAAAAAATCAGCGGGAAAGAGGATCAGCCGACGGGACCACAATTTTGATTGCCGCTGCAATAGTATGGACCATTGGGTAGGGACGGAGAATTTCGCCGTGTGTAGCAGCTACAAGCCTACTTTTTAAAAATCTTTGGAGAAAAATATCTAGACAAGCGATTTATATATAGTTGAACCACACGAACATTTATCTATGGAGAGCTCTCTCACGTCGCAGGACCCCATCAAAGTCTAAAAAAGAGTTGGACGACAGAGGATTCTCGGAGTAGGTGTTTATAAACTCGCAAACAATCCTACGATGTTACAAAGTTAAATGTATTGTTTACTAATTATTAAATTATTGCGTTTTTACGAATTCTGAGGAGTTTTCAGAATTATGAGATCAGTATTGTTAGCGAGGTGCTATCATCGGCGTTTTTTAGTTTTTCTTTACATTTAAAATTATAGAATACTTTTAAAAAAAGATCATAATTCAGACTGTTTAAAAACTCAATTGACAACCGAATTCAAGTATGATTTGAAAAGTAAAATGTATAACTAACACCAGAAAATAAGAAATACCCGGATGGAATCGTCAATCTACACATCAGTGGCGGATCCAGGGGGGGGGGGGGCGTAAGGGGCGTACGCCCCCCTTTAAAAAAAAGGACAGGAACAAAAAGAGAACAGGGAGGGTAACAACCAGCGCCAAAGGCAAAAATGTAATCCCCGCTCGTCCTCGCCATAAATTAATGCATTAACGGTACTACCCCTGCCATAAATGCGCCTCTGCGAGGCGCGGGAGGACCACTTCGTGGCCCTCCTTTTCCGATAGCCCCTTTTTACGTCCCCCCCCTTTCGAAAATCCTGTATCCGCCTCTGCACATATTGTAAATTATACGCAATGATGTCTTGCGAGTGAACTGAACATGCTGCACAATGTACAAATTTATGCCTCCATCTCGTAATAAATGTACAAATGTATGCCGCCATCTCGTTTTAAAGGTTGCAGGTTCGAGTCTCACTGCGGGCAGGGTATACTCGACTCCAATCTTAATTGACAAGGATTGCCAGTTTTCCTACCGAAGATCGGAGTTTTCTCCGGGTACTCCGGCTTCCTACCCCAATAAAAACTGGGCGCCATGATATAGATGAACAATTGCTGAAAGTTGCGTTAAACAGATCATAATTCAGACTGTTTAAAAACTCAATTAACAACCGAATTCAAGTATGATTTGAAAAGTAAAATGTATAACTAACACCAGAAAATAAGAAATACCCGGATGGAATCGTCAATCTACACATATTGTAAATTATACGCAATGATGTCTTGCGAGTGAACTGAACATGCTGCACAATGTACAAATGTATGCCTCCATCTCGTAATAAATGTACAAATGTATGCCGCCATCTCGTTTTAAAGGTTGCAGGTTCGAGTTTCACTGCGGGCAGGGTATACTCGACTCCAATCTTAATTGACAAGGATTGCCAGTTTTCCTACCGAATGTCGGGGTTTTCTCCGGGTACTCCGGCTTCCTACCCCCCCCCCCCCTCCCAAAAAAAAAAAACTGGGCGCCATGATATAGATGAACAATTGCTGAAAATTGCTGAAAATTGCGTTAAACATCTTTCAAACAAACACACGTATTAAAAGTGGTACATAAAAACAACATTTTACAATTCATGTACAACAAACCCTGGAGAACCTAAAATGTTTATAAAATAGTTTTATCTTAGGTCAGATGGAACAAGAGTAAAAGAACAATAGCCGCCCTAACGATTTCAAACAATTAGGACAAAATGTATAATTTATCTAAGCAAACTTGGTTATGTATCTGATCCGTAGCTGTGTAACTTCACTAAAGCTATGTTTGAAGCAATATAATTATATGTTTTACTGCCTGTAATAAATGATTTGTTTCCAAGTGTTTTACACCGCTTTCAACATTATTTTCGCTGCATAACTAATTCCCGTTTTTTTGGAGTAGGGAGCAGGAATTTCCGTGAGAACCTGTATGTCAAACTGACAACAGTTGTTAATGAATCGATTTATGAAATAGATGGACCCGCTATGCATTCATGCTACACACGCGAAAACAAGAGTGCACTCGACTCCCAACTTGTTTACCAACCAAAGGCAGTTTCTTCAGGCATCCGCCGACAAAACAAAAGCTGAAAGCTGCTTATTATCGTATTTAATCCTATCTAATCCAATATAGACAGGAGTTAAAAAGCACCCTGAGGACGAACTGTTGAAATCTGCACCATGCCAGGACCATCGCCATCTGGTAGGTCGTGACGCATGCTAAACATTATGCAATCAATCAATCAATCCGTAGTATGTAAATCGATGTATAATAGCAGATATGTTTACTGGTATTGACATACAATTCTGTGTAATCATCTCTTTTACAGAGATAAGTAATGATGATAGGTATGTGTAACGAATGCCGAGTTCGTCTGTGCTGATTAATCAAATCTACTGACGTTTTCTTCGCATTGTTTCTAAAAATAATTCTTACATCTGATTAGTAAGAAAATGTTTGCAGTATTCTCAAAAAGTGATTGTTTACTTAATATCTATCAGAGAACAAGTTGAGAAAGTTTAAAACACTTACGCAACTATGTTTTAAGGATGTATAGAATGCAGGATGTATTAGAAATAGCAGCCAAAATATTGGCGAGTCGATGGAAGTGGAATGAATTATAGGTAGAATTTGATTTACTAATTTAAGCAGAAATGCCTCTACCTTGTGTTAATGTCACCGAGACGATAATTAATGGAACCAAACAGGAATATATTTTTATAGAAAGTGAACAATTTGATAAATTCTTAATCTTTAAAATTCTACAAATGTTTCTCTACTGCCTGGAAATATTCTTTAGGATTGTGATCGACTTTCGGATATTTCGAGTTATATTACTGAAAGAACAACTGCAAACTTGTGCCAACACGGCTATTTTTGTGTTCTTAATTAGTGATTTGATCTTAATCATTCACAATTCAATATTCCCATTTGTTGTTGTTCTTTCTGAAAGAATATGGATTCACGTATTTGTTGGCGAAATGGAAGCTTTTCTTAACACATTTTTGGGAATTTTCAATTATTTATGCCTGACAGTCATGACCATAGAGAAATTTTTGTACACAAATTATCCATTTCAACATTTAAAACATTTTACGATAAACAAAACTATAATTTATATGCTTTTGTGCGCTATACCAACAGCAGTATTTTGTACAAGTATTCACCTGACGTTTCAGGTTCATTATATTTCAAACACGCTATCGATGTTTTACTGTTTCCAAGGTGCGTCACTTCCGTATAAACATGTATTCTGGGTAATTCCTGTGATTTTTATAATAGTAATACTTTATTGTCATATAAGCATAATGGTGGATTTGTGTCACAATCAATGTCATGTGCCACATCTTCCTGGATTTCGATTAGACCGTTTAGATATAGATTTTGTTGGGAGGTTTTTCAAAGCTGCTCTCAGCGTTGTTATGCTGACCACAAGTGTGTTTGTTGACTTGCTATTAAGAGTTTTGTTTCAATACATCGACACACGTGTTCATATAACTCGATCTATATGGGTTTTGTCAGTTTTACTGCGCATGCTCAATCCATTGATCATCCTTGGCGGAAATCCGCCTTTACGAAACTATGTCTACAATACCGGATTTCAGCGTTCTCCAACATGGCTGCTAACAAAAAGAAATTGTGTGATTAAAAAAATAGACCAGGAATTAGGTTCTATGGCGACTATGAGTACAACTGATACACATAAACCTAATAATGTGCAAATTTACAACAAAAATATAAAATGTATATCTAAGGAAACAAGTGTTTAATAAATGTATGTATTTATCTTCGGATTATTTATATATATATACGGTAGGTATCACTTCGCCAAAATATATGAATGAAAATGATTTAGATATGCACTTCTTCATTAAGCACTGTAACTGAATACTATAATCGAAAGTTTGTTTAAAAAGATAAAAAGATTCGGACTAAAACAATTTACTAACGGTTTTTAGCAAGTAGTACATGTAATTATGCCACGAATCAAAGAAGTCGGACAGAATAATTTGTTTTATGTCAAGTAAAACATCAAATTCTAATTAAAATCGTATATAACGCTGTTAAATATTATACATTTATGGCCTTTAAATTCGGTTAATATAAAAAACTATCAACATTAGAACATATCTATCGACGACAATTTTGGTTTACTAAAAGTACAGCTATATATTATGCGAGAGGGTTTACAGCAATCAAATTTATGGCGCGTTGTAAGAAATGCAGAATGCAATACACAATAGAATGAAACACTGCTACATGTGCCTAGCGTAGGCGTATTGTGAACTAAATGCACTATGTTATCACTCGCAGATAAAGATAACGACATACCAGGAGAATTATAGTACATGACACATAAATATGTATTAAGGAAAAACCTAATTAGTGCTACAATTAATAGAAGTTATTACTATTTAACTTTTGACTGTAGATCTTTTGACTCTCGTTTAATTTCGGGCTCGCCTTTAACTCTTACCAACGAAGTTCAATTCATAAATTTAATTTTTTTTGTGAAGTTCAAAATACTTGTGTTTTTTTTTTAAATTTTATTGAAATAATCCTATAATAATAAACAAGAGGCTCCTCTGAGCCTGGATTGCTGACCTGACTCAACTGCTTAAAGTGGGCTTAAAACATTAAAACATATATAGAGCCGCACTCTTTGTAAAAAGGTACAGGTTTCCGTAAATTTTTATACGTCAAATTTATAAGTTTGTAATGCAATGTGTTCAGCTCTTTCCGTTGTTAAGATTTGTAGGATATTTTATTTACTGGCACACCTAACCTAAATATATTGTAAATGCCGTTTTGTTACTGTGAACTACCCTATCTTTGAAAACTTGAAACTGGCCCCTAATACTGTCTTCCCTTGCTCCCTCAGAAAATACAAAGCACAAGAACTTTCTAATTATTTACAAAAGCAACTATTGTAGAAAATACGTGCATTTACACTTTAAACACTAAAAAAAATTTCATTTAAAAAATAATTTAATTAAATTAAAAAAAAATAATTTAAGAAAAAAATACTTGAACTAATATGTGATTATTTCAAAAAGGGGTGTGGCGGAAGATGCGCAATACCCATGAAGACAAGTCATGTGGGTGGTTGCTGATTTGTAAAATGTTACCAGAGGAAATTAAATTATTCGAACAAATTTTCAGAGCTTTATCGATTCTTATCAGTGGTTTTTAACATAAAAATTAACATTCTAATCTAATTACTAGATGAGAAACAAAACAGTTAAGAGGGATTTTACTTGGATACAACTATGTTATTCTTCATTTTTATCTAGCTTTTTTCCTATAAGGAATTATCCAATACTTCTACAAAAATTAATAATTTTTGACGTTTTAATGAGTATAACATCTATATGGAGTAGTCCAACACAGTCTACTGAAATTTACTTGTGTACATCTTGAGGAGAAGAATAATTTTGTAAAGTTTTCCTCTAGTTCTTGCAGTTTTCAAAAAATTAAGGAAAAGTGGCAAAAATTGACAATTTTGACTGCAAAAGCGGGATAACTGAATATATATGGGACGAAAGTGGAGTTAAAACAAAATTAAAAAAATCTTACTGAATATGTTTTTACACATCAAATATGCATTCTTTAACACATAGAAAAGACCCCCGGAAAAAGTTCAACAAAAGTTGACCTACTGAGTGGAATCGAACCTAACACCTCGCTTGCGAATCGTGATTCTCTATTTCTGGTTCTTTCGGTTTCTAAACTGTAGCTTTGATTTTTCATGTCATTTCTATCGATAAAAACATTTACCCTGAACAAAACCTTCCATTTTTGCCGCTAATGTATAATTTTCAAAAGCTCGTCAATAATATTTTTCAAAGTTGCGATTCTCCTTCAAATATTTAGTTCCGTATTAATCTGCATAACTATATAGGGTCTTAAAGCCAAGAGCGTAAAACGGTACAAAAAAAGTCTCCATTTTGAGAGACACTAGTAACATGTTAGTAGCCTTCAAATCTAATACAATAGAAATTGTTTGATTGGTTGCTCAAAGTAAAGCGAGCAATATTATAGCTAGATTCAGAACGATAACATGGTACATCTAACGAACAAAAAATCAACAGGGGAAAGAGATGAACTAACGGGAACACAATTTTGACCACCACTAGAAACGAATACAATAATGGGTAGGGCTTTTTGGAAATATACAAAAAGGGATTTTATCGTGCATGGAACGTGGTACTCTCCAAACACTTTACCCACTAGGTGGTTTCGTTGGCATGCGCTGGGCAGCTCTGTTGTTCGAGCATTGGGTACCGTCCTAGTATGATCCAAGCTATCCAAAGATAATCGGACAAAACATGATGTGTAATATAATGTTAATATATAGTTAACATTTTATACCAATATGATTTGAATAAATATTAAATGCTATCATGGTGGTCCATTGAGTTGAATGTAGTTCGTCATCTTCTCTTGATCACGCGGTCTGTCTACACTGGGATTGCTAGTTCGAGTCTCACTGCGGTCACTCTGCGCTCGACTCCAACCTAGATGGACAAGGATGGACAGTTTTTCTACGGTCGGATGTATTCTTCGGGTACTACGGCTTCGTGTCCCAATAAAAACTGGACGCCATATTATAGCTGAACAAATTGCCGAAAGTCGGATTTTAACACAACAAACAAACATAATTTAAATTATGTAGTATAACACCTTAAATGCATGTAATATATATTTATGAAAAAATGATACGACTATTAAAAAAACGACGGGTATGTTTTCACTGATCCAAGTCTAATAGCTTTCAGTTAACAAGCTCAATACAAAATATTTACCTTCTAAGAAATTAAATCTTGTGACGTTTGCAGGATAAATATACCAAATCTATATAATGTTTATTAAATAATTAAACTAATTTATGATAATTTCTAATGTTTAATATAAACATTAATCATATTGTTTGTTTAACAATTATACACACACACACACACACACAATCATGTTAGACAATCAGAACTATGTAATTTTAAAATGTTGAATAATCAGGAACAAACCTTTTAAGGAAATAGGTTTGAATATCACTGCTTTGTGTCCATAATTACAGCCTATCAGAAGAGTAAATGGAATATCATTAGAGTTAAATCTGGTTAGTTACTTTTTTTAATATCCAGGAACAAATAAAATTGTTACGCTTCCTATATAAAGTCCAACCTGCAAAGAAACAGAATTAGGTAATAAATATGTTGTTTGGATAATACATGTACTTGTCCGTAATTAAATATAACATTAGTGATCAATATACGCCCGATGCATACATTTATAGTTATGTTGACGTAGCAACCGAAAAGATGTGCTCGACTATGTCCTTACTCGAAAAAAGGATAGCCTGTTTTCTTTCCGGATATTATTGATTATCCACAAGTACCTCCATCAATGAAAACTTAACGCCATGACATTACTAAAATTTGTTGGTTGATTGATTGATTGGATGTTTGCTTTACGTCCAGCGAGCAGTATTTCAGCTGTATTCAGGACGAGAACAAGTTAATAAACAACAAATCAACGGAAAAGAAGGCGGGATAGGACACAGTGAACACAATTTTGACTGCCACTGGAAAAGTATGAAGAATTGGGTATAGGGCGGAAAATTAAGCCTTTTGTAGCGGCTACAATGAGCCTACTCTTTTTCGAAATCTACAAAAGGGCTCTTTATCGTGCAAGGAGCTTGGCACTCTCCCAACACGTTACCTACTACGGTCCGCGGCAAGGCTTTCCGTATTATGACCTGCCAACCGCCCATCGAGAGGGTCTCCCCTATTCGCTACCCGGGGACACATTTGGCTGCTCTGTGGGTCGAGCACTTCCATATGCAGCTATTACTGTCATAGTTAGGTTCGATAACTCTGTTTATCAATGAACGACCCGTGTGTATCATTAACACCAAAATTTTATAAATATCAAATTGCTGTTATTATTAATAAAATTATTGTATGTTTTTTAAACATATTATTAATATTTGACAATGTTTTCCATTTTTTATATTATAATCATACTGCCTTTGAACGAGGGTGTTATGGTAGATTATCACATGAAGAAAAAATTATCACCAGAGACGAAATCCAGGGTGATAATTTTTTCTTCATGTGATAATCTACCCTAACAACTGAGTTCAAAGGCAGTATGATTTTTATTATACTGAATGCCTTTTATCTAAAGAAGAAACGTGAACTACCATATAGATACTGTACTTAATTATATTTTTAATAGAAAATGCTTGTTTGTCTGCTAGTTGTTTATCCAATAATTATTGCACATTTTGATGTATTTGTTGTGCCTCTGACATGTTTGCGCGAAAGGACAAACGACGTGCAAGTAAATATCAGCTGATGCGGCTAATCATTTTCCTTGTTGGCAATTTTCGTTCTGAGCGGGTGATAATTTTTATATCACTCGTAAACTTCGGCTGGATCGGGTGATACTTTTCATTTTCGGCAATCTCCGGTCTGAGCGGGTGTTAATTTTTTTTTATATCACCCGTTGGGACGAAAGCACGAGGAATTAACACCCGTTGCTATAATGGGCGGGGCTAAAATCGGAATCAGTAGAAATTAACACATGGTTACTGTCCAATAAAAAGACAGCATTTTTGCATGAAGTATAATAAATACTTTTATTTTTTATCTTTATCATTTATGGAGTTCCTCGTTTATTGTTGTTTCCCTGTGGCATCATTTTTTTTTATACTCAAAAAATACTACAGTACTATAGTTCATAATTTAATAAAATTATTAATGAATTATGGTTACCTAATAAACATTTGTGACATATGTGTTATTTAGAACACCTTTAATGTATTGAAATTAAACTCATGCTGTGTCTTCCTGATAAAGCTTGTACTGCCACTAACTTGTATTCTCTGTACAGGATGTTTATTGAACAACTTAATCCTTAAAACTTGAATTTTGACTACCTTTATGACTGAGAAAAATGTGCCCAAAATGAGGATATTTTTGTAATTATCTTTTACATAAATACTTTATAAATGTTTATCACAAAGTTCATTACTACATTTTCAATTCAAGACAATGCAATTGCAGTTAGTTTTTTTATAAAGACAGTGTTTTGTTAGTCAAATACTCTTAAAGTTTTTTTGTTTAATTAATAAAATATTTTCATCTAAGTTAAACATGTTACAAATTTCTGAGATTTAATTTAACCATAAAAATGCCACACAACACTGTCCCTTGTCTGAACCACGTGTTCAGAACTCGGTCATGTTAAAAATGGTAAAATGAGCTAATTTCAAATGAAATGGGAAGTATAAAGATCAGAAATTAAAGTGTTAAAAATGAGAAAATAAAATACGTCAATGTGTCTACTTTTTGTTTTGTATATATGTGCAAAACTATGTTTATACGAACTATATTTATGGCTTTTATTCAAACAAAATGGGAAGTATTTTGCAAGTAATTTAAACTGATAAAATTCATATCATTCGAAAGATAAGAGAATGTAGAACTGGTAACAATGTACAAAACATATATATTTTATTTATTTAACAAGATATCGGCGTTTTTTTTTAAATCGTCCCATTCATTTTCTATTGAGTGAAAAATCCAATATCATGGCTGACAAAAGTACGTCACAGAAGTCACGTGATGTCGCTAATCGTTGTATATGGGAACTAGTCTCGATCATCCAGACGCTTAATTATATTTGTGCGTCTGAATTCATCTCTATATATAGGTGTCAAGACACTAAAGGGGACCAATCAAATTTGGAACATATAAGAAAATAGTACTTAACAACAAAATAGTCCTGTTTATCTTAGTGTATATTAAAAACTACTAACTGGATTTTAATGAATGAAAGTTTTTCTGAAAGGTGAATATATTAGAAAAATTTAGAGTCCTAACTTGCTCTGTTCTAATGGTGTTTAGTATGTTTTATGTCACATGCACTACATGACCTATAAACCAAGATTTTCTGAAAAGAAAAAGCTATTTTTAGAGTGGGGTTTACCCCGGAAGCTGGTTTTCTCTTGGAAGGTTTTAAAGAGGTCATGAAATTTTGAGAGAACATAGGCCTGTCACGTACGAGTCAGGATATATATGATGTCGGTCAAGTTGTGCTTAAGGTAAAAGAGCTGCTCTAATTAAAAAAATAACAAATTTAGTAGAAAATCTTAAAGAATTGGATTAGTGTTTACACACCTTTAATACACAAACACTATTTTTTCATATTCCCTCCCTTTGCCTGAAAATGTTTGAGAATGAAAGATTATAACCCATTTACTCATTTTAAATACATATTTGGTTCTAAACCATACAAGTGTCAAATTTCAGCCTAAATATTATATTATGTAACATTTTAGATTTTTTTGGCAATAAAATCTGTATTCTCTGCCTAGAACAGTGTGGTTGGAGTTAAAAAATATATTGTTTTAGTGTTTCTCAGTAGCAGGCAAGTCAGATAATCTAAATATTAGGTCGCAAAGACATCTATGTTGCCACAAATATTGAATATGGTGCCTATTTTGTATTTTTTAGATGCGGAATTTGTCAATTGATACTATAGGACAGAGTCATACTAAAATTGTTTTTTTTTTTAATTTTATTGTTTGTTGAGGTGCAATTCTATCTTATTGAGCAACAAGAAATATGAAATGGTTTAGTAGGAATGTTACAGATATTTAAAGTTTATAAGAGATCTAATATGCCATCTAAAAAAAAAGGGGGGGGGGGGCTGGTCCCCCAACCTGAAACTTCAAATTTTTTTATTTGTGAGGTATAAATATAATGTATGTTTTTATTAGTATTCAGTATGTTATACTATAGTGTTAATGTGTGATATACATTGAAATTTACATCTGAACTTAGGAAATTGAATATATTGCAAATTATGCATTACTTGATCTGCAAACACAGTTTGTGCTGATTAAGTATGTGCGCAGTCATTGAATCTTTTCCTGCGATTCTCCAAAACTGTTATATAGAATGCAAAGAAATTTTAGGGTGTTGGTCAGATATACTTAGGCTACAAATAGGCAAAATTTTGTACAATTTGATGCACAAATACATGCTCTTTAGGTGTCAAGACACTAAAGGGGACCAATCAAATTTGGAACATATAAGAAAATAGTACTTAACAACAAAATAGTCCTGTTTATCTTAGTGTATATTAAAAACTACTAACTGGATTTTAATGAATGAAAGTTTTTCTGAAAGGTGAATATATTAGAAAAATTTAGAGTCCTAACTTGCTCTGTTCTAATGGTGTTTAGTATGTTTTATGTCACATGCACTACATGACCTATAAACCAAGATTTTCTGAAAAGAAAAAGCTATTTTTAGAGTGGGGTTTACCCCGGAAGCTGGTTTTCTCTTGGAAGGTTTTAAAGAGGTCATGAAATTTTGAGAGAACATAGGCCTGTCACGTACGAGTCAGGATATATATGATGTCGGTCAAGTTGTGCTTAAGGTAAAAGAGCTGCTCTAATTAAAAAAATAACAAATTTAGTAGAAAATCTTAAAGAATTGGATTAGTGTTTACACACCTCTATATTGAACTCGTTACCATTACTCCCAAAACTGGGCGTAATTTTTGATTGGATGATATTTTTACTGTCTAAAAAATTACTTCCGTTCATATCAAGAAGTGTATAACAAATTGTACCAAAGTTTACATCTGAATATTTTTATAAAATATTACTTTATCTTTACTTTATTAATTAAACAAATATTATTGTTATGCACAATCAGGAGTGAATCTAAATGTGACGTCATATTATAAGTATGCATGGTGTTCCTGGTTTAAAAATAGGGCCCTAAAAATAGAATCCCAAAAAAGGCGATCCCAAACGGGTCTGGGTGATCGAGACTATATGGGAAAAAACCCAGTAGGGTCCGAGGCTAAAATTGGGGAAAGTTGAGTAAAACCAAACAATTAAAAATGGGCATGGAACATTTACTAACAATGGTTTCCCGGTTAAAATATTTCAAGTAGTGATCAAGTACAATGAAAACTAGAATTTATTTATAAAAATATATTCTGTTATCTTTTGTAATGAATATGGCGTCGTACTCAGTCTTCTGTTAAGCCGCCACGAATTTAGTAATGGCGAAAAGGTGAAAACAAGGATAATCAAAAAGGCAGTATTATGTTGGATAACAAGACAGACCTGTCTATTAGAACCCTAACAATAAATGCTTTATTTTACTTACGCAGGGGCTGATTCTTGTGCACTAACATTCTCCTTTTCTTTATACAAATTACTCCGAACGACTGTAAACAGTTTACCGGAAGTACTGTTCTGTATTATTTGTTTCATAGTTTGCATATTGTTTGATGAGCTTAGTTTCGGAGCCATTGAATCAAATAATGAAGTGCTTAAAGTTTTATTACTTTTTTGGCTCCGATATTGGTTCCTATCAAATATGGAATTTCCAGACGATCTTTGTATATCAATACTTTCAAGCTTTTTTGGCTTCTCTGGCATTGCTAAATCTAAGATATACAATAAAAATGTAATCAATATAAAATAATTTAGATTTTGTTAATTTACACTTGTACAAATACACTCAAGTAAAAAAAATCTACCAGTGACGTGCTGCTATGTCGTTAGAAATTGAATAGAATTTCATTCAAAGGAAATGAATTACAATAAATTTGATAAACGATCGAACATAAAAATTTCCACTGTCCATTTTTAATATAATCCACTACGTATCCCTCGATGAAGGAACTATATTTGTGGCTAATACTTAAATATCATCATTAATTATAATTGGAAATCTTACCTTCTTGATCCAAAATTTCGACACTGAAACTAAAACAGTAAACTTTGAAAAAGAAATATGAACGACATGACAGGCGCATAACATTAAGGACGACATGCGCATAATTGGGCTCCGCCACGTAGTCTTTTGATTTGGCCTTGATATTTGGTATGTGGTTAGATATTATTCAGGCAATGTGTTGCATACCATGGTTTATGACCTTTGACTTAGAAATTTGATCTCAAGGTCAGAGGGCCCATAGAAATGGATACCTTCTCACTGATATCTAATAAAAACTGAACAGCTTAACAGCCAAAATATCAACAAACAGGAAATATGTAACGTTAGAAAAAAGTAAATATATGTCTTGAATCGCATAAAAAGGTATATCATAAGAGTCAAAGAGCGAACTCAATGTTTTATTCCCGAATTTTGACTTGGTTCTATTAGTTAGATTGTTAGCCTATTACATTTTCACCGACATCCTCGGTAGTTTTTATATTTAACAAACGGAACTAGATGAAATCGTTTCGCGCTTAAACTTGTAGCTGCACAGTTTGAAAGAACTTTTCAAGAGACAAGACAAGACAATGCTTTATTCACTCAGACACAAACGTGTACAAGAGGACAAAATAATACATTTTTCAATATCAGATGACAGACATACCTGACAACAGAGACATACATAAATACACAAAACACATAACATACTAACATGTAAAACAATTACACAGTTCACAATATCATACCTATTCGGCAGATAGGCTAGAATACATAAATACACACAGCACATACAAACATGTATGTATTAAAGTACTTATTACAAAAAATTTATCAGCTTTCTTAGAAATATTGATATTTTCGTGTATAAGGGAACGTTACAAAATGAAAAGAGTCTATTCATTTTTACTCTGCTTTGATTTGATCGGTAGTAGAGTGGTATGTATTTAATTTGGAGGTCTTTAATTTGTGGCATCTTACACTCGAACATATAGTGAAATTCATCGCCTATTTTATCCTGACAGTAACTACAAACTCGGCTTTCTTTTGGAATACCCGCCCATCTGCCTTTTTCAATGGGAAATTTAATATTACAACATCTAAATTTTGTAATGATGATTCTATCTGCATTATTAAGTCTCATCAAGTATGGTTCTAACATAAACTTACTTTTAAACATTGAGTAAAAATCACCTCGAGAAGTATTTATTGTTTGCGAGAACCAGCGCTGAATAAACTGATCACTTAGTGTTTGTTTAATTATAGATTTAAGATTAGATCATCGAGCGGAATCTGATTGTCCCACATAAAACTCAAGCCACACCCATTTAAAATAGATTTTACATATGATATTCATTTAAATTTCTCTGGATTCTTTCCGTGTAGTTTTAGCATTAGTCTATATAAAATAGATGACAGTTTATTGTTGTACATGTAGGCTATTCCAAAACAATACCATCCTTTGCTTTATAACAATTTCTAGTGGGTATCGACCCAGCTCCCCATATACCATGTAGTTTGGGGTGCTGGTACGAACTTTTAATAATTTTTTGCAGAACTGTAAATGCGTTTTTTCAATAGTCTCCTTATGTTCAAAACCCCAGACCTCAGATAAGTACAATAAAATAGGCGCCACTTATGCTTCGAAAAGTTTCAATTGTAGGTCTATAGGTATACTTATATTTTGGATTTTTTTTATACAAAGCATATAGAGATTTCTGTGCTTGTTCGTCCAATTTTTTTCTTGCAGTACAAAAGCTACCGTTATAATTAAAGACTATTCCAAGATACGAATAAGAATTTTGAATATCAATATCATGACAAAACAGTTTAAATTTGTAACTCTGAGTGGATTTTCTCTTAATGAAGACCACGATTTTAGTTTTTTCTGTATTTACCTTTAGTTTCCACATTTCACAATACTGTTCAAAAATATTTAGAGCGTTTTTCAGGCCATTAGCGCTTTCTGACAACAACACCGTATCATCAGCATACAATAACAGAAATATTTTCATATACATATTTAATTCATTTTGACATAGTTCATCATATATATTATTAACTACAAAATATTCCTCCAGATCATTCAGAAACAATGAAAAAAGAAAGGGAGATAAATTTCTGATATGCAAGCTTTTACTAATGAGATAATTATGAAGATCCTATGCATTTTGCAACAATATATTCTAATAAATACCGGTATATTATGTATAGGTTACCTTTTGTGCAGTCCAGATTCGACAGTTTACCTAAATTATTGACCATTTATATAAAGCCGAAAGGAAACAAAAAGGAAACAATGCAAAAAATCCCCAAAACTTGTACAATTAACCCGTTTGTTTCGCTTCAATACACCTCATCACGTTATTTATTATAATGTTAATAACTTACTTTGTTGTTTGGACACAATCTATAGAATGTGCATACTTCACACAGAGATAACCCACCACAAGAATTCCAACAGAAGCCAATATACCAGTTGCTGTAAACCATAGCAGATTGGTTGGACAAGTTTCGAACTTCACAGGTAGAGGCGTTGTAGATGTCGTTGTGGTGTTTTCCTTTGTTGGGAAAATAAAGAATAAACATGAAGAAGTTGTAAAATACAATATTGCAACATTGCAGTGAAAGTTTTACGCCTCAAATGGTAATTAATAATGAATAAATTCAATGTTATTTAACGGTGATATTAAATGTACTAGATCGCAGTATGACAGCAAATGTGTCTACATCGTTAGAGAAAACATTTAACAAATATTTCCTATGTGAAGAATATTTCAAAACACTTAACCTACCCAAAGCAAACAAAGAAAATATCTTAAAAAATGTCAGCTGTTCGTGATATAAAGTCGTACAGACATTTGACATGTAACAAATTGATGTTAACCTCTCCAGGAACCATTGCCATATCATACAATATATAATTTAATATTATCCAATCATTGCAAAATGTGGTACCTGAGGGAAAACAATCCAAATCTTGATAGTTGTCTGTAATCGACCATAATCTACAGCTGTCAAATTAAACTCCATGACGTCACCATAAAAAAATGTTGAACTTAGTGGTTCATTGACGTACAGTGTTCCATTGTCGTATATCTGTACATATGACGTAATATATGATGTCATTTCCAGTTGATACGTAATTGTTCCGTACTTTGACACGTCAATGTCATAGGCTGTAACATTGCCTATTTCTGATCCAACTGCCTCATAAGGGGAGATGTAAAATATGTACTGGGTTTGGTTGAAATATGGAGTATTATCATTTAGGTCTTTGATTTTGATGACGAGGCTGGCTGTATCCGTGTTGAACCCCGTGTCTCTTACACGCACGTGACAGTTATACTGAGCAGTTAATAATTTATCAAGGTCGTAATTGTAAGCGTATGATATTCTCCCTGTCGTTTTGTCCATTGTAAACCTCCACGTGTCATTACCACAGTCTAGCCAGTGTGTCAATAACTCAGCCACATCAGGGTCGTCAATAACAAATCCGGCTGATGGAAATTGCGTATTTTGCTGGAAAAGTGTACAATATTGAGGAAATAATGTCATTATTATTTCATAAATAGTGTATAACTAGATATGTTGTATAACTTAAAAAATATCTTTTTTTCTTTTAAATCGTAAGCTCTGAAGGGAATGAGGTGATCGGCTTACCACGATCAATCATCACTATCATCGTTTAAGCTACTTTTTGATCTTATGTGTTACTCTTTTATCTATTATTTTTAATAAATAATACATTAGTTCATTGATTGATTGTATGGCCACTTAACGTTCAGCGAGGGCAGCAGTATTACATCCTTATTTTAGCGATGAAACATTGTCGTACTAACATATTTTTTCAATTATGGACTTTTGAACAGGTGAATACTCTTTATATGGACCTTGTAGGATGATATTGACCGACGATGAACACGTAGGTCAATATCTTTCTACAATGTCCATATAAAGCGTATTGACCGAATTAAAAGTCATTAAATGTTATATTGCATATAATAACAAATACTGTTACATTTCGTTTTTGAATGCTGACACATGTACAGCTATAAATGACATTTATTATTAGCTTGTATTGCTATTTGCAATAAAGACTTTGATAGCAAGGACTTTTATATTTTAACATTTAATCAACATACAATTAAAAAAAATTACAAATCATCAATTAGTCATGGTCTGCTGCACTCCTGCCATATTGTTTACTAGTATATCGATCGAACCGGATATCCATATTTATATTTATTTGTATTAAGTAACATGCCCAAGATATATTTTTAAAAAATAGTAACATGCCTCAAATATTGTTTAAAAATAGCAACACACCTAATATATTGTTTCAAAATAGTTATGATTTATATCTTTGGTTTCGGAAATAAAATTTAGCCAATCAAATTTCAGGAAATTTAATTATATGTAATATACCAAAATACAGTTGACTAATAAAAGAAATATGTATAAAATATAAACAAATACCGGTATGCCTGATGGAATTAATCCTTTTTTAATGGATTTTTACGCCAGTTTCAGCGATTTTCAGCTATATAATTTGTTGGGGAAGAACTCGCTATACATGGTGAAAACCCACAACATTAGGCTGGAATTCAGGTCAGAGTCAAGCCGATATTACATGCAGTAAGCTCAAACCTGTAATGGCACGTCGGCCACAGAGGTTTTCAGCTTGAATTGAAGAAACTGATATATTATTTGAAATCAGAAATGGACAAGTAAAATGATATTTATTTGTACAATGAGTACAATGCCAATGCATAAACAAAATATACAAACCCGAGATTCATCCTGCTCGACTGCATATGCTGTTTGGTGAAATACAGGAACTTCATTCTGATCTGTTATTGTAAGAGATATTGTCGCTGTTCCTGTGTCCTTACCATCAAATGCCGTAACTATTATTCGATACGACTTGCTTGATATGGATTCGAAGTCAATGTCAGAAGAAATGGTTAGGTAGCCATCTGCAAAACGTCAAAGAGAACGCTGTAGGAATTTCCTGTATTAAATGTTTTTTAAAGTTCGCTAAGAAAATTATTGGAATATCATTGTAATGTTTTATTTGTTTTCCAATCAGTGACTGCACATTAAATTACAGGCTTACCATTTTTGCTAGAAACAAAAAAACCCCCCAAATATTTGCTAAAATTTACACCTGGTGCAAAATACAGAAACTACAATTTCAAATTATATTCATTACTAACATCGTATGTCGCAAAAAAGAAATCAACTAAAATATCAAATTCTTCGAGCCGGCGTATTCTGCTATGGGAAACACTGCAACGCTGCATGATATATTTTTGTACTTGACTTCGTAGTCCCGCGACCCACATGATAATTTATGATAGAGATGAAATTGGGTGAGAGGTTTTGGTATAAAGTCCACTATTGATCACGTGGTTTGTCAATACTAGGATTGCAGGTTCGAGTCTAAATGCAAGATACACTCGATTCCAATCTTAATTGTCAAGAATTGCCAGTTTCCCTACCTAATACGCGCTGGACTGCTCTGTAGGTCGAGCAGTATGCACCCTCCCACTATGTTTCACTAAAGGCTCTTGAAGCCCGTCATTTGAACATTGTTTATCATTGTAAACTACCAGGAAATAACGCGTATACATCATACCTGAGCTTAGTTGAAAAAGAGAAGTGCCTGGTGTTGGAATAAACGCCCCGTAGATATGGTGAGTATCTGTAATGTCAAGGTCGAGAATTCTGGAATGGTAGAGAGTAGTGCCTATTGCAGAATTTTCCTCAATCAGAAAAGGATGCGTCACTGGAACGTTTGTAATTACTGGTTTATCATTGATATCTAAAACAAACTAAATATTTTAATACATTTAAAACAGAAAACTACTTAAATGATGTATAAGCCACGCATCTTCGTTGAAATTGTAATGGTAAGCTGTATACTAAATCAACAATCATAAAATGTTAGAACATATGACTTTGGCCTTTCTCAGTGAAGGTAATAACAAAATACCGAACACCGAGACAACTGTCAAAAATAAATCCACAATGAAAGTCCGAGAAAATCTCAAACTCCAGAACCAACAAACAAATATATAGTAACTAAAGCAATGGTCCTGACCTCGCACAGGCATTTCAAAAGAAATGGTGGTTTAAACCAGGTTCTATCGATGCCAAACCTCCAGCTTCCATTACTTTTGTACATGTATATGAGCTGGTTTAAAAGAATATGGTATTTGACACAACTGATACTCATGTTTCTATATTAGTTTAAATAAAACTTCGACTCATAGGTATGCCTAATGTAAGCTCACTTGTTAAATGTACAGACAATGTCCGTGTTCCAACAGTTGTTCTTCCATCACTGACGGAGACTTTAAGCTTGTACGCCGGTGTAAATATGTTAGACATGTCGTCTGTTGTCAGTATGTCACCATCTGTATTAAAAACGAATGCAAGTTTATATTTACTTGTGACACTATAAACTGTTTCAAAATGTTCGTCGTCTTTTCTGGAGGTATTGAAACAAGTTTTCAGCGTCATTTGGATAATTGATCAGAATTAATAATGAATCTACTGATCTATTCATACAACGACTATAGTATTTCTTATTTAATCCTATAAATTACATTTGAACGGTACAACGACAGACGCACTGACAAATCACATTCAAATCATACGGTTAACTCGGGCATCCAACACGATATTTTGGAGTCATGGTTCTCAAGTAATATTGACTGGGACCATACTGTGCGTCCCCGAGGTAGCGGATAGGGGATGCCCTCTCGTTGGCGGATTGTCTGGTCATAATATGGGACTACTGACAGCGCACAACAGGGGGTAACGTGTTTGGAGAGTGTCACGTCTCTTGCACGCTTAAGACCCCCTTTGAAGATGTCGTTATGGCCGCAACAAAAGGCTAAATCTTTCGCCCCTTCTCATACCCCATACTTTTCTAGTGGAATTCAAAATTTTTTCCTTAAGCCCATTTTCCCAGAATCGATTTATTGTTGGTTTAATTCTTTTCGTCTTAAATATAGCTAGAATACTGCTTGCTTGACATAAAAAAATCAAATCAATCAATCAATCATTCAATCAATCAAGTAACATTGATAGCAGTACTACTTAACACACTACAACATGATAGCATGGGGACGTTAAACATTTAATAACGGTTACGTTGCTTTAGCCTGATTCTACAACGTTACTTTTATTGTCTCAATTTTACTAAAAAACAGTATATGTAATCAACAAATTACAATTTCAATCTGTACATACAATCTTTGATCATAAATGGCCCATTGGCAGGCACGGTTGTCATGGTGAACGTCAGTGTGTCATCTTCATCATCATTCATGCGCACGGTAAAGATGAGATCTCCGATAAGTGTTGTTGATGCGTTTAAATCTACCGATGCTTAAAATAGAAAATCAAGCAGATAACAAATTTGTCTGCGATTTAAAAAAACAATATAGAAGAATGTCGACCTATGGTAATTTTACTTGCAATAAAATCTTATAAATATGATAAATGTGCCTTCCATTTAATTTAGCATAAATGTTGACTCATTAGATTTTGGCTTTGTCTATTTTGAAATTCAATAATTCTACTCTTCCGAAACAAATTTATATTGTCTGGACGCTCAACCAATGAGCATTTTTTATTGCGGACACATTGACTTTAGGCTACGAATGAATGTTACATGACTGTCGCATTCTAAATTTAGATTAAACCAGAAAACTATGTCAAAATAACAGTAGGTACATGTAATTATTAAAACAACTTTTATTAGACAGTCGTTTTTCCAAATGACAAAATAACCACCAAACAAAAATTATGGTATAATAAAATATGTACCGTCTATTTCCGTTTTTAATGTGTTTATCTTTATTTTTACTTTTTATTACAAAATTCAACAAAACTTGTTTGCTCTTTATAATTATAATCTTCGTAACAGGTGAACATCCAGAATTGTCAAATGGTGTGGTTTGCCTTCACCGAGGGCTTTGACCGAGGGATGACAAGCAAGCAAGTTGACAATTCTGGATGTCCACCGATTGTTTTATTAAACCGACCATATCAACATAGACCAACTTTATAAACCATACTTGTTACGTGTTTTCAAAATATACATTACCGTACATATATACTTGTAGATGTAAATAATGCCAACTATTTTCGGTCGTCAATTCAGGGTGACACTACTAGAGGGCGACAAAGGGGGATAATAGTGTCATTTATTGATCACGTGACTTATAAAATGACGTCACATTAAGATTCTCTCTTGATTGTTTAAACTTTTGGTACAATTTTTTATACTCTTTTGATATCAACGGAAGTAATTTTTTAGACAATAAAAATATCATCCAATCAAAAATTACGCCCAGTTTTGGTCGTAATGATTATTAGTTCAATATAGAGGTGTAGGACCACCAAATACCGGGAACCAGTCCAGAGGTTGTACGTAAAAGTAGTACTTTTCAACAGACAGGTTCATTCTTGCATCATATAGAATTTGAACCGCACATGATACCAGAATACATTTGGTATTTTTGGAAAGCTGAATATTCTAGGAAACTTGAGGATAACGTTTTATTGGTTTTAAGTGAACATAAAAATGTTGAGAGTCAATTAGGGACAAGCACTGTTTTTGGACAGAAATGGAAAGTGAAAGTAGATTTTTAGACCACGTGGACTTCAGGTTGAGCGTTTTTTCTTATATGCAATGAAACATATTGTGAAATTTTGACAGAATGTTCATCCAGTGCATTTTTATAGGGGACAGAAGTGTTACTTAATTTGAAACAAAGGTAAATTTTCTAGGATAAGTCGAAATTATCAAATTTTAATATAGCCGAAGAGTAAAAAAAACTATGGTGGTCCTACACCTGAAGAGATGAATCCAGACGCACAAATGCAATTAAGCGTCTGGATGATCGAGACTAGGTTGACAATAGTATTGTCTTCCCGTTTCAGGATACGGTTTCGGAGTTATCTAGCAAAACACGTCATTTATAAATGTTACCATTAACTATACTACAATACTACACAAAATTAAATTTTTAAAGTACCTGGCAAATTAATAAATCTTGGTGGATGATTTTTCTGTATATTTACAAAGAAATACCCAGTCACAGCTGTATTTTTGCCGTCGTCACATGAAATCAATAGTTTATGTTGTTTGTTAGCGTTGAATGCCAATGCTGAGTTTGGTTGGAGATATATACCATAATCTGAAATAAGAACATTGACCTTACCTTATACGAATTACTTCATCATCGTGTGTACACATCTGTGTTATCTTATTGAGGAATATTGCGCCCTGCACTACAGCTAGTATTTATAATATAAAAAATTTCGTCATTTTGTTCAATCTATATGTGTTGTTTTTGTTTGTTTATATGTTTTGCTTTTTTTAAAAAAATTAAGATGTAGGTTAAATTATGTTCTTGAAAAGCAAGAATAATCTAAAGTTCATACAAGCTCGAAAATATAATTTCTCTAATTTTGACGCAATATTTCAACCGCTTGACCGGTGTGGAAAATATAGTTCTCGTCACTAGTGAATTTGTTTTTCTCAGCAGTTGATTGGTTTAAAATAAAAACGTCACAATAGGAACTCATGACATCATAAACAAAACACCTTCCATTTACCGCGTATTCAAGTCATGAACGTAAACTAGGGGCTGGGAGAATTTGTACTTCGTTTCGCACTACTTTTTAAAATTGGAGAAACAGAATCTTACATTAGTACTCTAGGATTATCGGATTTCTCCAATCTCGAAAGTTAAATTATGGAAATTTCCATATTCCATATTTTAACTATCTGATCC
Source organism: Limnoperna fortunei (assembly GCA_944474755.1). Lineage (NCBI taxonomy): Eukaryota > Metazoa > Mollusca > Bivalvia > Mytilida > Modiolidae > Limnoperna > Limnoperna fortunei. Next base: position 7,067,219 of record OX104121.1, on the reverse strand, counting down.
CATCTCGATTGGAGAAATTCAATAATCCACTCGTACTAATGTAAGATCCAAAATTTCTATGAATCCGCGAATTTTCCAAAAACAACTAACGGAAAAATTCAATATGCAATATATTAACTCGCAATTATATGAAAAAATTGCCTTTTGTCCGTAGGCTATATTCCGCATTTCTAATGTATTTCGCGCCAATGATAATGCTATGCGTTAGATTCTCGCATCCTTAATTCATATTTGGGTCAATGCATGGCAAAATGTAATGTATCAGTACCACAACTGACCACGTGATCATTGATTGTACCCCGTCGGTTTTAATGGGACAGATCCCTCTTATGTTCGACAAAGATCCAATACTAAAAGTTACTATAAATATTTTTGCGTATTAAAACTACATTTTGTGTTAAGAAGAAAAAATATTTAGCAATCAATTATATATGCAGCTGCATATCTTGGTCAAAAAAATGTTAAACGGTAACTTCAATTACGGTTCGGATAAATTAAAATTAATGGTGGACAATATTTTCTAATATCACATAAATTCTACGGCAAAAATTATACATATAATTTCATACACAACAATTATAGATTTGTCTATTTCGTCTTAGTATAATATACAAATATCTTCACAATCACTTTTTAGCGTTAATTAACAGATTGGCCAACAGCGCGATTAAATATATTTTCAATAGCTCACCGGCTGTTCCATATATTTTTTGAATCGCAAAATTTTTACTGATTGGGTTAGTGCTTGCTAAAACACACGTGATAGAGTCTGATGTTTGTCTGTCATATATAACTAATGTATGTAAGAGCTTTCCCTCTTTTGTATCTTCATGGATTGTTGTAGAACTAGGCAAGCTGGTTATTCTTGGAGGCTGTAATTAGAAACGATAACGTAGAAACGTCAGTTCATTATTCCAAATACAGACAGAAACAATGCAAACGAAATTATAAAAAAACTTAATAAAACGTTTGCCCCCCTCGCCCCGCAACTACGAATTGTATACCAGTTTTTAGGAAATAAAGTGCGTCAGTTAGACACAAACGATGATCCAAAAGATCCCTTGGTCTGTAAGTCTCCAATATTGGTTCAAAATATAGATGTTTTAGTACTTTAGACTGTAGAAATCTTCTAACCGGATAGTCCATGTAACCCAATTATATAATTGTTCTGCTTTTCACAACTATTAAAAAAACTTAATATATATTAATTAATAAATTAAAAAAAATTGGAAAAAACTCTGGCTTTTGTCAAACAGGTTCACGTTTCATTCTTACTTTTTTCATTATATTTCAGAGTAAAAGCTAGTATTTTAAAACCACTAGTCACTTTTGCGAACACTTTATATTGCGATAAAGGCTAATGTTCTTTATTACTGTCAGACTGTTGGGCATTTAAAAACAGTTTATGTACCACATACCGAATTAAACACTTTGATAGTGAGAGATCCTGAAGCTGTTTTTCCACAGGTGTCAGTCATACTAAATGTCAAAGTATGTGTCCCAATTGTTGGAGTAGCTGTCAGGTAAACATACTCTAAAAGTACATATTGAATATGGCTACTGTTTTATATTAGCTTCCATCAACAATCTAATTAAAATCAAATCTTTCACTTGCCCCCCCCCCCCCCCTTTTTTTGTTATGGGTCGCTGCGTAACGCAACGTAACGACACATATACAACTATCAGCGACATCACGTGACTTCTGTGACGTATTTTGTGTCAGCCATATTGGATATTTCACTCAATAGAAAATCAATGGGACGATTTAAAAAACGCCGATATCTTGTTAAATAAATAAAATATATATGTTTTGCACATTGCTCCCAGTTCTACAGTCCCTTATCTTTCGAATGATATGAATTTTATCAGTTTAAATTACTTGCAAAATACTTCACATTTTGTTTGAAAAAAAGCCTTATTTTCTGTCTTTTGGTTACATTGTTTCAATGGAAAATTGTCAAATATGCTCCACTTCTGACGTAAATTGCATAAATACAGTTCGTATAAACATAGTTTTGCACATATATACAAATAGTAGACACGTTGATGTATTTAATTTTCACATTTTTAACAGTTTAATTTTTAATCTTCATACTTCCCATTTCATTTGAAATTAGCTCATTTTACAATTTTTAACATGGCGGGGTTCAGACCACGTGGTTCAGACAAGGGACAGGGATGTGTGGTATTTTTATGGTTTAATTATATCTCAGAAATTTTAACATGTTTAATTTAGATGTAAATATTTTAATTATTAAATAAAAAAAAACTTTAAGAGTATTTGACAAACAAAATACTGTCTTTAGAAAAAACAAACTGCAAATGCATTGTCTTGAATTGAAAATGTGGTAATGAACTTTGTGATAAACATTTATAAAGCATTTATGTAAAAGATAATTACAAAAATATCCCCATTTTGGGCGCAGGTAGTCAAAATTCAAGTTTTAAGGAATAAGCTGTTCAATAAACATCCTGTACAGAGAATACAAGTTTATGGCTGCGGTAGTACAAACTTTATCAGGAAGACACAGCATGGGTTAAATTTCAATACATTAAAGGTGTTCTAAATAACACATCTGTCACAAATGTTTATTAGGTAACCATAATTCATTAATAATTTTACTAAGTTATGAAATATAGCAGTAGTTTTTGAGTATAAAAAATAATGATGCCACGGGGATAACAACAATAAACGAGGAACTCCATAAATGATAAAAAATAAAAGTATAAAATAGAAAAAATTGTCAAATATTAATAATATGTTTAAAACACATAAAATAATTTTATTAATAATAACAGCAATTTGATATATTATAAAATTTTGGTGTTAATGATACACAACATTGATAAACAGAGTTATCGAACCTAATTATGACAGTAATAGTTGCATATGACCAAAAAGGGGGGAGCAAGTGAAAGATTTAAGTTTTAATTAGATTGCTACGATCATAAGACTTATTGATTTATTGACATACACATAACATATATTAAAGTGCACAAGTATTGCCCTAGTTCTTTCCTAAACAGTTGCAAGAAAGCAATGATTTTCGGAAATTAAACACAACAGTAATAATTAGTTCTGCAGGAAATCTGAATATTTCGGAAAACACAGTCACTATTGGTTTCTACGTCTTTGCTTTGTTTTTTATTGTTTTTTGTAACTTTTGCCTATTTATTTGTTTTGTCTGTCGTGGATTTTAGGTTTTGGTATAGACCATGGCATAACATCCTCAATTGTCTTATTGCAAAGCAATAATAAAACGATGGTAAATATTAAATATTTATTACATATTTGTGTGTAACTAACAACTATCAGGTGTACATGTCAATATATAGGTAAAAAAATTATAATCTTACCCTATTCCGAATAACTAACAAATACAGAACCAGCAACTATCCGACACAAAGAACATAACTGGTACCCAGATATAACATCTGACACACGTCTGTCATCCCAATTTACTGCGGGACTACATCTGTCGTCTGCTCAAGACGTATGTAAACAAAGACCGATGTTTGTTTTAAAAATTCTTATTTGTTACAGTCTATTTATACACTTTTGATAAGGTTTTACTTAAAACGTACTGCATTTGTACGAGAGGCTTATCCGACATTAGAAATATATCAATGGTGTGGCAGTGGTGATCGTGGTTAACGAAAGTATACACCGAATCATTTGCGAGGAGATTGAGAACCAGTGTTACCTGTTGTTTTATCAAAGGATATTGCTGTACTAGAAGAGGTAACAGTAAATGTCAACTGATCCCGGGTATCTCCGCTGTAATACTTTACTTTATAAATGTAAGAACCAACTGGGTTATTGTCATCTATTGCTATTCTCCGCTGTAAATTTGTAAAAAGTGGTGCGGTATCTAAAAACATATCATCAATTTTTTATAAAAATTTGTTACAATGAAGCATTTTGTAAATAACTTTAATAGGTTATAATTGTATTATGATTTTACAAGATTCAGGCTAACGTATGAAATAAAAATAAGTTTGTTATTCAAAATATTTTTCCTTCCTTTGAATCGAAGTGAAGTTATTGTATTTTAATGCGTTATCACAACTTTCTGCAATATTTTAGTAGTTTGCAGTATTGCAACAATTGGTTGTAAACGTTAACTCAGTCCGCGCAAATAATTAGTGTCACATGTTTTGCGTTTTGCAAGTCAGTGGACTTGTTACATTTTATTAAAGATTATATTATTACCTACTTGCAAGACTACGGGTTTAATATTTTGTTTTTTTGCGTGTTGCAAGTAGGTGTTCGTTTAAATTGTAAGGTTATTCGTTTTTAAAAAATTATTATACAAGAAGTATTAAAAAAAGCTTGATGCAAAAATATTACACGAAAACCTTTTAAAACATGCTGGATACTTCTCATTGTAAAAAGTGCATGTTTAGAGCTTACTGTCAGTCGTAAATACTCTAATTGCGTAAGCTCTGTTGTGAGTAAAAGCTACACTAGACCATGCGTAAGTGTTGCCTTCTTCTATCAGAGTCATTGATGTGAGGCGAAAGTTATGTGGATACGACGAGTCAGTACTGTATGGTATTATCTCTCTTTGCGGGGTATACCTAAAATAAACAATTATAATGTGAAATTTATTAAACAGACGCACATACGAGACATAAACGCTTGTACACGTTTATAAAAACAACAGTAACATCTATGAACATTTTCCAGACACACCGTACATATTTACATAAGCGGATTGAGCAAGTGATCATGTAGACATGAAGACGATCTAACTTTTGTGTCGAGGGGTAAACTAATTAACTAATAAACTAATTTACTTTATTTCTAAAATATTATAAATGATTCGTTTTATGATATACAATAAGAAACTTATTTTGTATATTTACATAACACAAAATTGGAGGTGTCGTCTATCTTTGTTTAAGATCAATAATTAACTAATAATTCATAAATGAGAATTTATTTAAATTTTACGAAACTAAGATACAATATCTGTACCACTAAAATATAGTATTTTGAACATGCAGATTAACGGTCATGACGGTTACTTCTATCTATATTCCGAAAAATAATACTTGGTCAATAGCGAATAATGATAGCGACATAATAATTCATAATGACGTCACATTTCATTCACAGAATGAGAGTCACCATCGCTGTCCTATAGAATCATTGGTAAACATTCATTATGACGTCAAAGAGTAGGTAATACAAAACTAGATCTTGTATCAAATATAATATATAGAGTTTATACCAACAGTAAATAATATCGCCAGTTTATGGAGATGACTTCATGAAATGTAAAATTACTTACCACCCTATCATGTCCCCATCCTTGATGGTAAGTCTATCTAGTTCTCTAACGGTATATTTGATTACGTGGCCGACTGCACTACCTATCAATATATATTTTTCACTGTTAAACACTTGTGCGTTCGTCAGAACACGCAAACTAAACTACTATCTGATGCTATATTGCTTACATTTCTTACATGCTTACGATGGAAGTGTTATATGGTAAATAAATAAATAAATAAATAAGACTTATTGTTTTTACACCGTTTTTCCTTCGTATGATTATATTTTTTTTTGTTGATCATGAAATTGTCCGGAATTTTTCACTAACAAAGGTTCGTACAAGTATTGTGATATTTGGTATAGTGAATATTTAACATTCAAAGTTATGCATATTGGTTTTGAAATTTTCAAAATGACCGCCTTCCAAAAACGACCCCCTTAAAAACGCAAAAATTTAAACGTTATCCGATTTCGTCCAAACTTGGTATAAATGTCGATTAGGGTTCCCTGAGTGTGCCACTACTTTTGGAATTTTGTCCGACTTACCTGTTTTAAAATGCCGACCATTTTACTACACTCGTCCATAATGAAAAAGTAAACTTTGTCTGATTTCAACGAAATTTGATTTCTAATCATGTTTAAATGTACTGATTGCAATGAAATACTATGTATGACCCCATAGATACATTGGACGACTTGTGTTTTGCCATCCCAACACAAACATCTTTTAATTTCATATTATTTTTGCTTTTGAGGCATTACATTATTTAAAACCAGTTCATTCACTTACTTGGAACGATATATATATTCTTTCCTGCCAAGGTGTAACTAGTTCCAGCTTTTCGCCAAATCATTAAATGCAATTCTCCTTCTCTGGACGCACGAAACTCCCAAGACTTTATCACACCACAGCAAGTTACTGTATAAAAACCACTTTCCGCTAAAACGCCATATCCTACATAACAAAAACAAATGCATAAAATATTCATTTGATTTCTAAGGGAAAATAAGGGTTTCGTTTTTCTAATATATATTTCTTGTGATTGATCTTTACAATTTTTACCAGATATTGTTTGCAGTTTAAAATTTTCGGTCTGTACGTTTCCAATCAAAGTAAGTGTTTAAGTCACTGCTCGTGATGTAAAAAATTCCTGAAAATGCTGACATATCATTTAAATACATATGTCAAGTAGAATGTTTACAAATAAAAAAGCAGCACGTCATTTTCGTGCAGACAAGGTTATGCTTCACTTCTTATTTACGAGAAAGTCGCAGATATAAGTGCTGTTTTCATGTTAGTGATAAGAGCAAAAAGGATCGACGATAACAAGTGGTAGTCCTGAAACTAGTAGTTTATAATAAGTAAAGACCATGGCTAAACAAAAGATGTGACAACAACAAAACAAACTAAGACACAGCACAACACCAAATTTTGAGTTACACGAACGTCCCTAAAAACAGGGAGGAGTTAGCCTAGGTGCTACGGAAGGCTGAGTAAATTTTGCTCCTTGCGTGGCAACCGCGTCGTTTCGCTTATTTTAAAATCCGGTCATATTCGAGGTAAGTTATAATTTTATTCGTTACACCATATATTTCAGTATTCATCAATAGATAAATGCTGCTCACCTAAAGGCTAGAAAATCTGTTCAAACACGATATATCAATTTATTCTTTGACATGCTGGGTTTGAGGTATTATTCGATCTGCTTATTGCAACTATATGACGGGTAATAATTTCCGTGTGTTAAGTTTGGCTGTTTGTGCAGTTATTCACCAATCGGAAAAATAAAAAACCGAATTCATGACAAATTTCTTGTATCAAGGATCGGCTTATTTTATCCTATGCACTCCATGTAATTCTATTGATCTTAGTAATTGACTAATAATGTACGATACTCGAGATTATATTTTTTATAATCCGTCGTTATTCCGTAAGATATTGCATATATCATAAAATGCATGAAATCCGATTAAAAGTTATACATATGACATATATCTGAATTATTATAATGCCATTTCAGCGGATATGACGTATTACCTGAGTTTGCTCCAATAATAGAAGTATATAAAGATGGATTGCCATATCCGATTTCACGACTACCGCAATCTGTAAAAAAAAAGAAAACCTATACAGGTATACACTTTTACGGAAACTTGTTAATTTGAATAACTATTTTACATAACACACATATAGTGTCCTGAAATGTAAGAAATATGTACCGTTTAGTATCCTTGATTGTAGCATGAGTTGCCTACGCAGCACCTAGACTCCCTCAGTTTTTTGTTTTGTGTTATTTTACTGTTTGTTGTTCTTACTGTTGTTGTTTTTGTTGTCTCCTCCTTTGTTTAAAAATGGTTTTGTCTGGCCTTGAATTATTCTCTATTAAAATTACTCTTCGGTAACTTTTAGTCGTTTTTTGCACATGATGGAATATGTTTTACTTATTATTTTATGTTTTTTTTAAATTTATATTGTATAAGTTTGATTCTAGTTTTTGAAAATTACAATTTTGCATTAAAATCATCAATAGCTTTGTTTTCCTCAATACAGAATAACTCTCAATCTCCAATCAAACCATTCTGGGTATCCTACGTCAACCAAAATCACATCTACCAACCACAATCACCTCTACCTACCACAATCACCTCTACCTGCCACAATCACCTCTACCAACCACAATCACCTCTACCTGCCACAATCACCTCTACCAACCACAATCACCTCTACCAACCACAATCACCTCTACCTGCCACAATCACCTCTATCAACCACAATCACCTCTACCAACCACAATCACCTCTACCAACCACAATCATCTCTACCAACCACAATCACCTCTACCTACCACAATCACCTCTACCAACCACAATCACCTCTACCAACCACAATCACCTCTACCAACCACAATCGACTCTACGTACCACAATCACCTCTACCAACCACAATCACCTCTACCAACCACAATCACCTCTACCAACCACAATCACCTCTACCAACCACAATCACCACTACCAACCACAATCACCTCTACCAACCACAATCACCTCTACCAACCACAATCACCTCTACCAACCACAATCACCTCTACCAACCACAATCACCTCTACCAACCACAATCGACTCTACGTACCACATTCACCTCTACCAACCACAATCACCTCTACCAACCACAATCACCTCTACCTACCACAATCACCTCTACCAACCACAATCCCCTCTACCATCCACAATCACCTCTACCAACCACAATCCCCTCTACCAACCACAATCACCTCTACCAACCACAATCACCTCTACCAACCACAATCACCTCTACCAACCACAATCACCTCTACCAACCACAATCATCTCTACCAACCACAATCCCCTCTACCAACCACAATCACCTCTACCAACCACAATCGACTCTACGTACCACAATCACCTCTACCAACCACAATCACCTCTACCAACCACAATCACCTCTATCAACCACAATCACCTCTACCAACCAATCACCTCTACCAACCACAATCACCTCTACCTACCACAATTACCTCTACCAACCACAATCACCTCTACCAACCACAATCCCCTCTACCAACCACAATCGACTCTACGTACCACAATCACCTCTACCAACCACAATCACCTCTACCAACCACAATCACCTCTATCAACCACAATCACCTCTACCAACCACAATCCCCTCTACCAACCACAATCACCTCTACCAACCACAATCACCTCTACCAACCAATCACCTCTACCAACCACAATCACCTCTACCAACCAATCACCTCTACCTACCACAATCACCTCTATCAACCACAATCACCTCTACCAACCAATCACCTCTACCAACCACAATCACCTCTACCAACCACAATCACCTCTACCAACCACAATCACCTCTACCAACCACAATCACCTCTACCAACCACAATCACCTCTACCAACCACAATCACCTCTACCTACCACAATCACCTCTACCAACCACAATCATCTCTACCAACCACAATCACCTCTACCTACCACAATCATCTCTACCAACCACAATCACCTCTACCAACCACAATCACCTCTACCTACCACAATCATCTCTACCTACCACAATCATCTCTACCAACCACAATCACCTCTACCAACCACAATCACCTCTACCTACCACAATCATCTCTACCAACCACAATCATCTCTACCAACCACAATCACCTCTACCAACCACAATCACCTCTACCAACCACAATCACCTCTACCTACCACAATCATCTCTACCAACCACAATCACCTCTACCAACCACAATCACCTCTACCAACCACAATCACCTCTACCTACCACAATCACCTCTACCAACCACAATCACCTCTACCAACCACAATCACCTCTACCTACCACAATCATCTCTACCAACCACAATCATCTCTACCAACCACAATCACCTCTACCAACCACAATCACCTCTACCAACCACAATCACCTCTACCTACCACAATCATCTCTACCAACCACAATCACCTCTACCAACCACAATCATCTCTACCAACCACAATCACCTCTACCAACCACAATCATCTCTACCAACCACAATCACCTCTACCAACCATAATCACCTCTACCAACCACAATCACCTCTACCTACCACAATCATCTCTACCTACCACAATCATCTCTACCAACCACAATCACCTCTACCTACCACAATCACCTCTACCAACCACAATCACCTCTACCAACCACAATCACCTCTACCTACCACAATCACCTCTACCTACCACAATCACCTCTACCAACCACAATCACCTCTACCAACCACAATCACCTCTACCTACCACAATCATCTCTACCAACCACAATCACCTCTACCAACCACAATCACCTCTACCAACCACAATCACCTCTACCTACCACAATCATCTCTACCAACCACAATCACCTCTACCAACCACAATCACCTCTACCAACCACAATCACCTCTACCTACCACAATCACCTCTACCTACCAACCACAATCACCTCTACCAACCACAATCATCTCTACCAACCACAATCACCTCTACCTACCACAATCATCTCTACCAACCACAATCACCTCTACCAACCACAATCACCTCTACCAACCACAATCACCTCTACCAACCACAATCACCTCTACCAACCAATCACCTCTACCAACCACAATCACCTCTACCAACCACAATCACCTCTACCAACCACAATCACCTCTACCAACCACAATCACCTCTACCAACCACAATCCCCTCTACCAACCACAATCACCTCTACCAACCACAATCCCCTCTACCAACCACAATCACCTCTACCAACCAATCACCTCTACCAACCACAATCACCTCTACCAACCACAATCACCTCTACCAACCACAATCACCTCTACCAACCACAATCCCCTCTACCAACCACAATCACCTCTACCAACCACAATCCCCTCTACCAACCACAATCACCTCTACCAACCAATCACCTCTACCAACCACAATCACCTCTACCAACCACAATCACCTCTACCAACCACAATCACCTCTACCAACCACAATCACCTCTACCAACCACAATCACCTCTACCAACCACAATCACCTCTACCAACCACAATCCCCTCTACCAACCACAATCACCTCTACCAACCAATCACCTCTACCAACCACAATCATCTCTACCAACCATAATCCCCTCTACCAACCAATCACCTCTACCAACCACAATCACCTCTACCAACCATAATACCCTCTACCAACCAATCACCTCTACCTACCACAATCACCTCTACCTACCACAATCACCTCTACCAACCACAATCACCTCTACCAACCACAATCCCCTCTACCAACCACAATCACCTCTACCTACCACAATCACCTCTACCTACCACAATCATCTCTACCAACCACAATCACCTCTACCAACCAATCACCTCTACCAACCACAATCACCTCTACCAACCACAATCCCCTCTACCAACCACAATCACCTCTACCAACCAATCACCTCTACCAACCACAATCACCTCTACCTACCACAATCACCTCTACCTACCACAATCATCTCTACCAACCACAATCACCTCTACCAACCAATCACCTCTACCAACCACAATCACCTCTACCAACCACAATCCCCTCTACCTACCACAATCACCTCTACCAACCACAATCACCTCTACCACACTATTTGTTGACGCAATGAGAAACGAATATATCTCATGAAGGCTAAGCCTCGAGTACAAACACAGTAATTTTAATGTAATATTGTATGCGCGGGCAGACGACAAATGTAGTCCCGAATAAAACAGGAGATAACGTGTGGCAGAGGTTATATCTGAGAATCAGTTATGTTCTCTGTGCCGGAGAGTGAGAAAAAACAGATATAAAAGCCTCTGTAGGATAATAATAGTAACTGTAACTCTCTACCAAAAAACTATCTAACTTTCTTAATTTGTTTAAAATGTAGACGTAGCAAATTTTGTGTGGAATAGTAAACAAAAAAAAATATTCAAAGCTGAAATTCCTTTTAAGGATGTGTGGCTGTGTATAAATCGTCGTTTATTCAAAATTTATTTGGTATCAACATGTAGTATTATATAACTAAAGTGTGTCTAAAAGAATACATATTTTTTTCTTCAATTATTGTGTCTGTATTACCATGCAAACAGAGCTCAGACATCTTACATTTCATATTTATTAATTACTAATTTGAACGTAATGGTTTTGTCGTCTTTTCCTTTGAGGTTAGAACATTGCTGACAAAACCGCTGAAATCAATGTTAGGTATTAAAAAACCCCCAAAAGCAAACATGCAATTATTACACTTACCAATACATGGGAAATTGTTACAAATGTTAGTATCAGTATCTCTCTGAACAGATCTAGAACACAGCGATCCAACACATCCGGGGCAGATAGCTCCGTTACAGTAAACATACGGGTTACTACAGTCTCTATATCTGTACTGGGTTCCTGTTCCACAGGTTACTGGACATGCATACCACTCCCCCCACGTGGCCCATCCACCGTCAACTAACAAATAGATCGATATATTTTTAACAAATATATTTACAAAATATTCAGATAAATAGCACTCCTTTTTTTATAAAGGCACACAAAATAAATTAAATTGAACAGAAAATTGTTATATGTATATATACGTACCAGGACAACATTGTGGATTACAGGTATTGTAACCAGTGTCGGAACCTGGGCAATAGGAACCGCTACACGACGGTGCTGGGTTCGTGCAGTACCTTGTTCTGTATTGGTTGTTGGTATTTCCTTCACATGTAACAGGGCACGTACTCCAATTGTCCCAGTCTGACCATCCACCGTTAACTGAAATTATTTGTCTAGCGTGTTTAATAAATGAAAATGTAACAACATTTGTAACATAAATTACGCTTAAAATGTTTGTTGTATCGTACTAAGAACAGTAGATACTGTTAACTGTTACTGTTAACGAAAATAATTGGTTGTCTCAATAACATTCGTGTTAATTCCGTAAAATTCTGTGTATGTAAAACGACATAAAATTGTTTGTCTGTCTATGTAAATCTTCCCGATTTACATTCTATAACAGTTGTTTTAAAAAAAAAAACCTGTTAATTATTAGTATTGGTCATATTACAATGGATTAGTTTACCTAGTCGAATACGAAAGCCCAGAAGGCTCATTCAAGATTCGAGAATCGAAATTCAAAATCCCAGATTCGAGACTAATCAGATTGCGTGTGACATAATCGTCTACCAATCATAATTATAGTTCTTATATAAACGTAGCCACGTGCTATCAAGTTCGCGGGTTTTGTGCAAGGTGCTTGAAAGTATATGTTTTTGTGAAAGAATCAATAGTAATATTAGTATTACTGTCAACTAATGCTCCCTGATGATACCCCTCTCATGGACATACAATTTTATTTGCCGGTAAAGGATTTAGTATTTCCTCAGCAATACTATCCACGCTTGGTTAATTTATCTTTTGGGACCAATCAGCTGAAATCAAGTATAGGGAAAGCCTACATATACTATTCATTTATACCTAGGAGCGAGAAAGCCTAGCCCCGTCTTACAACATACCATATGACTTTCAAAGAGCTTACTCCACCCCACTTTTCGTAATGTCAACATTGGTCGACTTTGAATCGCCGACAACATTTTAATTACCTTAAGGCACCAATTGCCTGAAACCCTGGGTAGGCATACATGTACTTTTCATTTGTACTCAGGAGCCAGAAACCCTAGCCCCGTCTCACACTATGCCATATGACTTTCGAAGACCCTACCATCCCTTTCCATTATGGCAACTTGGACTGACATTGACATTTGTTCTACAGATTATTTTACCTTAGGCCACCAATCGGTTGAAAACCGGGTAGGCCAACATGTAATCTTCATTTGTACACGGGAGCCAAAAAAAAAAACCCCAAAAAAACCCCCCAAAAACTCGCATGTTATGAAATTGTAATGCAAAATCACAAATTAGTCTGATAATTGATATTTACTCTAGGATCGGATAGTAACTCATGGCTATCGAAGAAGGTATATATTAAACTCTATATCTTGTTAATCTGAATTTGTAAGGGTTATGCTATTTATTAAGGGGTTTTCGCTTATATCTTTTGCCAGAAGGTCTTTATCACCTTAATAAATACCCGTATTATTATTATTATTTACTCGTTTTGATTGACGAAAACAATCGACTGGTTTAATAATCCCCGAACTATGGAAAACTAGTAAACGACGAGAAACTGGTTGATTACATTTCTGTAAATATGCTCTTCCTTTCGATGTTCAAAATGACATTAAGTTTATTCAGGGTAACAAAAAGTACATGCGTATTGTGTCGTTTTTAACACGCATGCCTCAAATAGTTACCCGTTATCCCTCCAGTGCCTTAATAATTCTCCAAAAAATACAGAAACGTGACAATTCGTACAAAAAAAAAATGAAAATTGCAGAAAATTTGGTCATTAAATTGCAAGGTGTTACTGTAAATCTGTCAAGTCTGGGTGTCCAGTTCGAAGTCCTTGCTAATTTATCCAAACGCACCCATTTTATTACGCGTTATAAAACTATTGCGAGATTTTTACTGAATGATGGCTTGACCCTCGTTTAACTTTCCAACCATCATGACTGTTAATAATGTAAGCAAATTACATTCAATTGGACACAAGTTCTAAATGAGTGTAAATTAAATGAATTTTTTGAATTTTCAAGCCATGACCTTTTACTAGTATAAATATAAAAAGATTACAGGATGATAAAATGCGATTTAAAGAAACGAATACTATTTACCTGGACAACAGCCTATTCCACAAGCAGGATATCTGTATTCATACCTGCTTGACCAACACCAAATGAACCATGCGGTGCAACATGTACGTCTCTCAGTGTAAAATCCACCACCACACGTAACAGTACAACTTGAAATTGATGACCAGTCGTTTATTTCGTCACATCCGATTGCTGAAACAAATACGAAATAAAATAATACTGGAGTGTATCTAATATTTTCAGATGCCAAAATCAGTAGATGGGTTGAACCGGTTAAAGGCTTACCTTCTTACCTTTTTATTGCTAAAGCTAAACAACGCAATCACGCGCAAGCGTATTAAATTTACATTAAATTCTCAATAAATAACACAGAACCAACGTACGAGATAAAAAAATATAGTACTTGCCACAGAACTTAAAACAACTATATTAAAAAAAAAGTACACAAAACAATCAGTACAGTTAAGTAAATTAGTGAAATCATCAAGATTATGTCAAGAATAACTTCATACCAGCACATAAAAATGATTAAGATTGATCTACATTATATACAAAATATTAAATCGTCGTGAGGATTTAGTCTGTCTTCCAGTTTGTGATTTCGTGTATTTGTTTGCTTTGTTTGATTATACATCACTTTTTCACATATAAAATGGCCTCTAGTTTATTATTAGGTAAGGAGTACCCGATGAGAACTCCAAATCTAGGAACACTGGAAATCGTTGTAAAAAGATTTTAAAGTAAGTTATTTTATCTTAGTTGAAAATTGAAAAAAAAACAGTGGCAATACTTAAAGAGTGATTAAGTACTCAGACAAAAATCGAATATACAGAGGAGTTGTCAGAAAATGATACATATATGTCAAGGACAACAAAAAGTAGTTACACAAAAAACAAACAACACACACATTTGAGTAACACGAACTCGACTAAAACCCACGGGTTAAAGCAGTTATTCCGGAAGTGTAAGCCATTTCTGCTCCATGCGTTGCACCAGTCGCATCACTCAGGTCAAAATCCGATAATTATTCATATACGTGGTAGTCATGATCCAGTAAGGAAGGAAAGTGATTACGACAATCGGACGAATCAATTATCATATTTAGACATAATTTTTGTCATGGTCGAGCAAGACAAGATGGCGACCTTTAAATTTTCTATTGTAAACCCGGTTGTTAAGTAACTTTTTTTCAGCAAAAGCCATTGTATAAAATCCTCCTCATACGTATATAGGAGTAGGTCAGCGATGATGGTTGGCACAGATAGTACTCATTTGAAAGCCAACGGTCTGTTGAAAAACACGTACACCAAACATTTAAAAATATGTAATCAATTAGAATGTCAAGAATGCTGATGATTTCACTAACATAAATCTGTTTGTTAGAATCATAGTGTTCCTTAAGGAAATCTGGTTTGTCTCAACCTTAAACCAGATGTATTTATCTTTGTTTGCTGTTATTTAAGTTAAGCAAAGTTTATTCAATTCTTTTAATTTTTCTAGCAAAATATTATCGGGAATAGTAGTATAAAAAGTTAAAAAGTCAAAGTTCTAACGCTATTGCAGGCAGAGAGTGAGAATGCAGTTCTCTAACAGATCTTTAGAATGTTACAGTATCCACATCTGGTTTATAGTAGCTAGTGTCACAGTATCTCTGAAGGTATTTTATCGAATAGATGTTAATGTTTGGGAATAGGTAATTTAATAAGACGTTTTGGTCAAGTAATTTATTTATATGGGTTATTGTGTTTTTGGTGCTACATTTGCATCCCTTATGGGATTATTAATGAGTGTCATATCCAATAAATAACCCTTTCACAAATAATAACGTCTCTTTTCTTTCCGACTTACTAAAGCAGTATACAAATTCCTATGTTACTATTCAGTTTGCAACGAGAATTATACACGGAAAAACAAATGATAATATCATACACACGCAATTTAAAATTTTAAGTCGTTTATCTTGGCAACAAATAGTGTAACATATCTGTCGTCAGTACATCTACACATCTCGGATGTTTCTGTTTCAATAATTCGCTGCCACATGTTGCGGTACAAAACAATATTGTTGTTCTTGGCAAATTTTCCTCGCAGATAATAGTACAAATTCTAAATTTGTATTACATGTTCATTAAATTTTGAAATGACTTAACAATATAGTATTTGTTATTGTTATCTGTTACGTTACACGAGGTACTCCTTGATTATAAAACAACGTGTAATAAAACACTGTGCACGGGTTTTTATTATTAGCAGTTAAGAATCGAATTTGTATTAACCTTTAAATAAGTATAAATTAATGCCTTAAGAAGCCAATATGTCATTTCTACAAAATAACGCTCACATTTTGCTAAAACCAAACATTCATTGAATCAGTTTTAGTCTGTTTATGTTGATGATATTTGGTATTTGGTATGATACATACTGTATAATGCAGATAATTGAATCGTGTTTCATGTACTCCTTGATTATAAAAAACGTGTAATAAAACACTGTGCACGGGTTTTTATTAGCAGTTTAGAATCGAATTTGTATTAACCTTATAAAAACATGTAATAAAACACTAAATCCAAACTCATTTGTGATCAAAATAACTTAAAATTAATGTTTTTTAAAGATTATTTCAAGTTTTTAAACAAGTTAAAAAATATAAACTACTCTGGGTCTGTTTAAAAAACTGTGATGAGGTTTTGAATGGTGCAAACAGATCCATAGTAGGTAATATGGGTTAAAATTGATTAAAATAAATTCACGTAATTCTTGTAACTGTTACCAAAACTAAAAAAATTGCAAAGTCAGGTATAACTGACATTTCAGTGTATAACGACACAAGTGTAAATAGTCTTGTAAAAAGTATGTAATATTTACACTAAATTAGTTTTCATTCAGTGTATAATAATAATATCGAACACATTTCATACACACGTGGTTCACACATGTCACTGTAAACAGTTTAGTTAAGTCCTTTATTATTTCTTCAAAGAACATTTTAATAATTAGTAAGTGCAATGGAACTTTGAATTTCAAAAGAATACATCAAGTAAAAATGAAGAATGTTAACACAATAGATAAGACCGTGTGTTGTATTCCCATGTGTAATCGGGTATAAAAATATTTCTTTTCTATTTGATCTGCACCTGTCAGATTTTGTTTTTATTGCTGAACGGACATGTGTATAGGTATCAATGTACTATTGCATAACGGTATGGGCGCGGCCATTTTATGAGCACAAAGTAAAGCGTGAAAAAACTGTCAGGTTAAACGCGATTGGTCAATAATGATTGTTAAAGTAAATATATTTTGGAAAGAAATGCAATCTTTGGTATGAAAATACACAAAAAAGGAGTTTTATACACATTTAGGAGGAAGAAATCAAATTTCGAATACGTAGGGGCACCTCGAGGAAATTTGAAAAAAATGAGACTCCCCCTTTTTGACCTTCATTTTTCAGCCAGAAAAGCAATGCGAACCTATATTTTTAATAACACCAAATAAACCCCCTATTCTTTAACATAAATAATCTCTCTTAATTTAACATTAAATTAACTTTGTCTTTCAAGGAAATAATAATCGAAAAGGGGTACCCCATATGGAAAATAACATAGAAAGGCCAATGGTCCATTGTATTCTATACATGTTTCTTTTGGCATTTGAATTCGGCAAATTTTACTTTAAGCGCATAAATTCAGCATAAAATCATAGATTATGACAAAATTCATTGTTTATATTCACGTTTTAATTAGCTATAGTCTATTTCATGAAACATGCTATTTTCAATGCAACGATAGGGGTGGGAATGATGAAACAATGACTGAAAGGCTCGTGGTCAATGTGTACACTACATTTGGAGTTTGTATGTTACAGGACGCATAAAACAACAAATTTAGTCTAATTCAGTGATTCAAACTGAACTTTTGACAATATAAAAGAACTATGATCTTTACGTTTTTTTCGGCCCTAATCTGACTTTCTGGTTGTGTTATAATAATGGGCGATAATTTCACAAATGTTAAACGATTTCGAAACGCTGTCTACAAATCACCGAAGTAAGGTCCAGCATTCAACCATAATGTTGTACTATGAAATTTAGGTCAGTTTTGAACAAGTTATAGTCTGTTTCAAAAACCGTTAATTTTCGGAAGATCATTTAGACCGCATTTCGTTCGTTCAATTGTGGACCCTGAATGAAAATTTAAGATAGAACAATCGTCGAACATAGGCTTCTACACATGCTATGTGAAAAACACCAACAGTAAAGATAAAAAAACTTCAATTTTGAAGCGCAGCACAAACTGAGGAGAAAAAAACTACTTGCAAAAACGCGCCTTTTTTTCTAGGGGTGGCCTTTAAAAAACGGCACTTAAAGCATAAAAAAACATCGATGTATATGCCCAACTATATACAAGTTTTGTAATTGAATCAACAGTACTAAAGGCATGCAATTTGCTTAATTCTGCATCCATTTAATATCTCTATAGGTATCAATGTACTATTGCATAACGGTATGGGCGCGGCCATTTTATGAGCACAAAGTAAAGCGTGAAAAAACTGTCAGGTTAAACGCGATTGGTCAATAATGATTGTTAAAGTAAATATATTTTGGAAAGAAATGCAATCTTTGGTATGAAAATACACAAAAAAGGAGTTTTATACACATTTAGGAGGAAGAAATCAAATTTCGAATACGTAGGGGCACCTCGAGGAAATTTGAAAAAAATGAGACTCCCCCTTTTTGACCTTCATTTTTCAGCCAGAAAAGCAATGCGAACCTATATTTTTAATAACACCAAATAAACCCCCTATTCTTTAACATAAATAATCTCTCTTAATTTAACATTAAATTAACTTTGTCTTTCAAGGAAATAATAATCGAAAAGGGGTACCCCATATGGAAAATAACATAGAAAGGCCAATGGTCCATTGTATTCTATAACTATAATACGAAATTCATTTAAATCTACATTAGATATCAGCGGTATAGGTCATTTTGAACAATCGAATTTAATACACGTATTAAGACACTGTTTGTTTATGGTCATCACAAAGATACTACGATTGTAAATTTAAGTATCATTTTACAGTGTGAAAACATTTAAATAGACAGAAATAATATTGTTAAAAGAAGGGCGGGCAATTGAAACATAAATTAATAAAAACTCCTTTCAGTCAAAATCTTCACATAACAGACTCTTTTTTATTGTTGCAGGTGTATATATAAATTGGTTGCCCCTGTATATTCATTACCTTTTATACGCTGAGTCTTCGACAAAGGCAATGATTTTCAATAAACTGCTTATTTAAAGATTATATTATTTCAAAATAGTATATAAAATGTGAAAATAAGCACCCATAATTGTCCATTATCTTTCTGAATAGATTCGAAATGCATGTAAGCGATAATTGCTTTTCACTATTCTTATGTTTCATTTAACATTACAAGGACCTCGGTGGCTGAGTGTTAATGTAGTTTTGTTAGTAGTTATTAATCACTAGGTCTGTCAACACTGAGCTTGCGAGTTTGAGTCTCACTGCGGGTAGGTTGTACTCGACTAATCTCTAAATTGACAAGGATTACCAAAGGTCCGGGGTTTTTTCCGGGTAGTTCGGCTTCCTCTTGTAATAAAAAAAAAATGACGCCACTATATAGCTGAAAAAATGTTGTAAATGGCGTTAAACACCATTCAAACAAACAAAACATTAAACGCTTCCAATTTTATTTTTACTTATTGAAAATGAGAGCGCAAGCACTAAAATCCATCTCCATACAGACATGATTTATGATCATATGGGCAATTTATTTCAAATTGTAACAAATAAAACGGATCTTTGAACGTCAATAGAAATGAACTGATGTGTTACCATTCTAGTACATAATCGACTGAACGGATCACGCATTAATTTCATATGATTTTGTTCATAATATTTCAATCAATACTTAGAACGAACTGTTATTGTCTCTAATAACATATACGAAGATATTCTACTATGTGTGTTTTGATCCTCCTCTGTTGGTCTTAAATAGATGAATAAGTAGAAAAACCTAATGCAAAACTCAATACAGCAGGTTGCAACAATTTGCAATCATGTAGGAATTATAGATTAACGGAGTAAATCTAAAACGAATTGGTTAAAAAATTATACTTTTTTTCAAATTGAACGCCATTAAATGCCTAAACAATTGATGAAATTGTCCTAAAACCCCATTCAAATTCAAGCAATCATATATATATTTACAACTGATACGAGATGGAGCTTTCCAAAGATCTATTTACGAAAAATGAAAAAAAAATTATTCGGAAGTGAGTTTCACAAACAAATGTCCTAAGTGTAAAATAATCGTAATTACTGACGTCACAATGCATTCAATCGTTTCGACAACTCTTTGGTAGAACATGTAGATGAGCCGGCTATTTATCTTTCATCTTTCTTTGTAAGGATTTTGTGGAATCCAATAAAATAATAAAAATTTTCCTTTGATCTTCTAACACTTAACATAAATTTTTGACTTACGACGTTTTGTGAAATTCACTCCAGACCTTTAATATAACATATTGCTATGATGAGATGATTAGTCTCGTTCCGAGACCATCTCCTAGAAATAATCCTATAAGGAAAACGAAAACGTAATCAACATGTCAAGAAGAGCCGTGATAGCTTAGTTTTTCACTTTCTATAGTTGGGACATTTTCAGTATTTCTTTTAATTATCTCGGTAACGCAGCCATACATATGCTTTCCTGCTTTTCTTAAGTAATTTCATTTCAGATGTAACCTGAAACGAGCGGGCTCACTTATCCGCCACCCTCGGAAGCGCTGGGCAGCTCTGTTGGTCACGAACTGTGACCTTCCTGGTTTCAGCTATTTAAATGGAATGAAACACTAACCTAGCCATAATTTTAATGAACACATTTTTAAAATATAATATAAACGTATTTATTTCAAAGAGTTATATAAATCACTATTAAAATGAAATAAAATGTCAGATTTATATACGAATAATTGCAAAAAATACACAAGGGTAGGCTGATTTTAGGTCTATAGTAGTTTATTGTTATATTTTACCTATCAGTAAGTGTAACGTTGAATTTCGATAGAAATATAGAAAAGTTAAAATGTTGGTTGTTTATACAACTGGAAAGATCGTGTGTTTTATTATTGTGTAATAGGGTTTAAAGATTTGTTTTATTTTAAATGTACTTGTCATATTTTATTTGTGTTTATCCAATGATCTAATGTAATTATTGTAAGAAGTATATTCTATTTAGGATAATACTGAATAATACTGCTAATTAGTATTTTTAAACAACTTGTTATAAAAAACCATTTGTATAAATTAAGTTTATCATCGACAATATTTCAGTGTTCAATGTTTTTCATTATTGATTTCATTTAAGTTTAATTAATTATCTATTTGCCACTTGTAGTTTGATACTATAGCAGCCTAATTAAATTGAATATTGTATCAAGCGAGGAATATTACAGTAGATAAACCAGTTAAAGCAACATGTACACTGAATTATGACTGACTATGACGATTATGACAACTGACTAATCAATAATGAATCCTTTATAAATACAGGAAACCGAAAATATTATTTCTACATTTATACTAGATAGAGTTTATTAAGCAACACATTTGTTTTGATTCAATAATTTCAAGGAGACTTGAATATAAATGTTTGTGGCAATAGAATACACAAAAATGTGTTAGTATTCATGATCAAATAACATTTAAATATAACGGTATAACTAGATTTCCAATATTCAAACAATTAAATACAAAGTAATTGTTAGTATACCTGAGCATAGTCATTTAAATACAGTTTCATTATCCAGTATGCCCTATGTGTAAGAGAAAGACTGCGACAGATTTTAATTGTGGCAAAAGCCATAAAAATAAAGTAGACACACGCCTTTAACCAAATGCATTCATTTGATGTTCATTACAAAGTGTGAAAATTGCGATTGTATTGACAGATAACAGTGTACTTAAAATGTTAAGCTGACCTGTTGGATTTTCAAGCATGTAATTACAAACTTACACCAGTTAACTCATTTTTGGTATTGAAATTCATATAGAAAATACTTAGAAGAACGACTTGTATATTTATTTGGACACAATCTTACTTACCACAAAACAAATTGTCAGACACGTGTTATTGAAGCTAAGAAAAGATTTGTTTCTCCCTAGTTAAACACCTCAAGGAGTGAAATATTCAGTCATCATATATTCACCAAATCATTCATGTATCGCTCATTACGGAATGTTTGACAAATTGCAGACTGTATTATATAACTAACAGTAAAAGCGCATACCCCAATAAACACTTAAAAGCATGCATTCCTGCCACTAACTACCGAGTATATAAATATTCAGCTTGGCTTATCCCAGTATTCATTCAATTTATAATCTGGGAAGAGGGAACCATTTACATTTTCCTTATACCTTCAGGTAGAGTTGATATTTTTATTATTTACTATAATTCATTTATTTTCATAATATATGCACACATTTGTGTTAAGAATATTTGTGTAAGAAATGCATTCTTAATTTTATTTATATATATGCTTTCAGTATGAAATAAAAACAAGTTGGTTTAGCCCTGTGACAAAATGGAGGTTTCACAAAGATAATAATGAACTACACGGAGATATCTTCATGATTTTCCAGGAGTTAATGCGACATTCAACATGATGTGATGTCTGCTATATGATGTGCATATAGTCTGATATCGGAAAAGTATCTCCGCAGAATTCATTGAGTAGTTAAATTTGCTGTTTCCGTTAAAAACAACGATGAAACCAAACGTTACTTATATTATACACCGGTGATGTATTCTAGGAGAAAGTTTGAAGAATTCCCATTTTCTATGAGGAGCACTATTTTAGATTTATCTGCTATTGTGATAAGCGCATTCCTCAGCAATATTAACAAGTGAATCGTTTTTCATTATTTGAATTGTTATATTTCAACACTCGATGTGCTTATCAGTGTATTGGAATTGTGTATTGGATATTGACTTCCAATTTAGAGGTCCATCAATTGTTTGTTTTTTGTTTGTTTGGTGCTTAACGCCACTTTCAGTCATTTTTGAGCCACATCATGGCGTCCAGTTTTTATTGGGAAGAAAGCCATAGTACCCGGAGAAACCCACACCTCCCCGACCTGCGGTAGGATCCATCAACCGTAACGTGCAGACAGTTTTTGTTGAGTACCGACTTACATATTTGTTAAATTAAACGACGAACAGTAAAGATTAATTGTACAATACATTAGTATTTCAGTTACAATTTAACGATATTGTAAATATTTAGATTATGTTAGTATTAAAATACTTCAGTTCATAACCATGTCAATTCTGTTTTTCAGAATAAACTAATGTATGTACATGCACTTTCTAATAGTGACAGGTACTTAAGACGTTTTACTTTTGACATGTCACGGTGAGTTTTCATTATTTCATTATAATCTTTATCATTGCATTGTTTATTCAGATTTAAATATTTCATTTATAATTCTATTGAAAATGTTTTTTTATCATTTATTAGCTTCTGTAGAAATATTTACTTACTTATTGAAAATGAGAACGAAAGTATTACAATCCATCTCGATACAGCCATGATTCATGTCGATATGGACAATTTATTCCAATTGTTGTTCCTTTCATTTGTATCAAATGAAATGGATCTTTAAATTTCAATAACAAAGTACTAAACTCAAACAAATGTGGGTTTAACATTGTAGATAGTTCACCGACCTGACTTTATTCATGATATTGATCAATATTTAGATCGTACAAATGTAACTGTTTCTTGTAACAAATACGGAGATGTCCTCTTGGGGTCCCTTTGTCGGTCTTGAATAAAATACTGAAAATAATACATAACAGACAACTTATAAATGTACATATAGCATATGTCAGGATTACAGGTTTACGAAGAAACGGTAAATCTAAAACTACCTGGTCATCAAAATCATTCCTGATTTTTGAAAAACAAAAGGTCATCTTCTGTCAGTCAAACAAAAACTGTTGGTTAACGATAAAATTTCATCAGGTATGAATATTTATTCTGAAAGACAATACTGACTATGGATTTATTAATTACTGCACATCCATTCAATTATACTGACCATCGATAACCAGAGTGAAAGGTAGAACTCAATTTAGTATTTCTGATACCATTTCGTTACTTTACACATGTATGTCATTGATTCCAGCAGGATGTTTTTTTCTTCAATCTTAATTGACGCTTGCCAGTTTATGCAACGAATTTAAAAGGTACTTCTTCCGGCAAACCATAAGGACGTCATGAAATACCTAATGAAATACCTTAAGATTGATGAAAGTTACGTTAATCTTTTTTTTAGACAAACACAACCATTATATTATCAAAAAATTGATATTAAGAGCTGTAAGTATTAATTATACTAAGAGGACATTAGGGCATTAAACTAGTTTCTATTGAAGAAAAAACACGTATTTTAGACTTAAATTAATTTAACATACATCTCAAACAGTGATATTAATTGCTTATAAGAAAGTAGCAAGAAAACCGAACGGAAAACAGGAGCCAAAAGCCAAGGGACAGTTACAAGTCCGGATATAGACAAACACAACACAAAAACCAAAAACATAAAACACAGAAAGAGAGTAACCCGAAGCCAATAAAAACCATGGGTGCACTCAGGTGCTCCGGACGAGTAAGCAGTGCCTGCCTCTAATTAGACACCCGTCGAGTTATTCATTGTCTTGTCTAGGGAAAAGACAAATTCAGGAATAGGAAGCACTTACTATGACACAGCGAAAATGTCAGATCGTATTTGAGACACTGATAACGGTTAATTAAGTAGTGGTGCCGACCATAGAACTTCTGGAGAGATAACATCAACCTAGGTACAACAAACCCTTGTTTGAGTAGTTTAGCAGTCAACAGCAGTGATCGGTTTAAAAAATCGGAATAACGATCGCAGGATCTAAAAGAAAACAGCGAAACACAACACAAAAATTATGTTATATTTGAGTAAGGTTAGATGCAAAAAATACATATAGATAAAAACATTTAAAATTAGTCGATATTATAATATTTTAATCATAATGGAACTTTGAATTTCAATAGAAGTATTACAAAGTAAACATTTGGGTTATTACCACAATAGATATGATCGTGCTTTTACATTTTGGTGTAATCGGGTTCAACGACATTTTGATTTTTATCTTTACCTGTCAGATTTTATTTGTATTACTTCACTGATCTGCGTGCAATTATTTTAGAAATAAATTTAATTGTATTTCGGATATTACACAATTATAATAATAAAATGATTGAAATAATTCCTTCGAGAAACCATTTGTCATGTTTGTGCAAACAATGTTCAAAATCGAAAGTAGTGCATGCTTTTAATGAATGAGTTGACATTATATATTACCAATTGTTTATTCATTATTGATGTTTATAAAGCCTTTGTTTTAATCAACTAAATTTTTTTCCAAATGGAAAGTGCATTTTATAAATTTTAAGATTAAATAAATTGTATCCGTTATTTTCTATCTGTCATGTCTGTTGTATGGATTTAAAAATAATGTGCATATTAAGAAAATGCACAAACGAGAAATAATTAATAAATACAGAAATAAAAAAAATGATTTTGCATTTACATTTTTCAAGTTTAGTTCAACAATCGTTCAAGTGTAACATTTTACTTATTATGCTTGCACACGCTTCCTCTAGCTATATTTTATTATTAGCGACAGTCAATAAACAAACGGTGATTAAAATTCGGTCGAAATGTATATGTATGTATTTATCTGTTGAGAGAACTATTGCATTGGTATTATTTAAGGCCTTGGTGGCCGATTGATTAGTTAGTTAGTCATCTACGATTGAGCGCGTGCATTCGGGTTCGAGTCTTACTGTGGGCAGGGTGTGCTTGGATTCGATATTAATTGACAAGGATTCGAAGTTTTCCTACTCTAGGTCGGATGTTTTCTCTTGGTACTGCGGTTCTCTCCCAATAAAAACTGGAACCACGATATAGCTGAAAAATTGCTTAATGACGTTAAACACTTGTGTAATTCATTTTTACTACTAATAAAGCGTTACGCCTATTTCGTTAATTTGGACATGTAAAAAATGTAGGCAAATATTTCTCTTACTATTCACGTACAATTTTAAGTAGACGATTTGTTTTTATGGCATTAATTTCATAATTAATTTTTTCAGACGCTAACGCATACGCAGATGGCATTCTCTGGTAAATAAAAAATGCAATTCATTTAACAAAACAAAAAATTATCTTTTAATAGGTAACAACATATTCAAAATTTAAATATTTTCGCTCATACATAACATATGATGTTATTACAAATATCCACGTGTAAGCCCCCACAACTTTCTCATTACATCCACGCGCAAGTACACAAATTTCCTATAGCGGTAAAGATTTTCAAACAAAACAATATAACATGCAAAACTAAACACAATCAAACAAAAGCGATAAAATAAATTAATAAAACAATAACAAAAAACATTTTTGATATTTGTGCTGCCATTGACAATATGATACGCTCTGTTCAAAACTATTTATTACCATTATTATAGATTCGTTTATGAACCTAATAATTGTTTCATTTGCGTCTTTTGTGGCGTGGCTCATTATACGTCTTTAAACGTTGTTTTTCATTTTCAATTAAGTTATTTATATTTTTCTTGTACATTTTCGCACATAAACTGTATAAAAAATGCGTTGCTAGTTTTAATTTTAGCGCATGCAATAAATATTGTCATATTTCTTAAAATCGAATAAACCTACTTATTTTATTATTTATATTTATAGATTATTAAATGGCATTTTCCATATCGGCCTTGATTTTAGCCCGAGGCTCCCATTTCAAGCTCGAGATATTGCTCGTCCGCTAATACCAGAGCCGATATTCAAAATGACAGGCCATAAACTGTTTATTTTTGTCATTTTGTTAGGAAAAGGTCGTCTGCTACGTTGACAAATGAGCGGAAGTGCAAAATTAAAGCCGAAGCTAATAAAACCAATATCAGTCACCGGGGCTAATATCGATACATGCATTAGACCCGATGGCTTATACAGGTCGATCACTTTCGGTCATGTCAAGTATGCAAAAATGTTCATTTTGCTACCAAACATGTTATTATGCTATTTATTATCTGACATGCTTAGATTGAAATAATTTTTAATGGCGATTTATTCAAAATCCATTGTTTTTAGTTACGACTTAGAGTCTATGAATTTTACGCAGAACATTATGTCTATGCATTAAAACTACTTTGATTGCATAAGTATGTAAATATATTTGTGTCTACAGTTAACTTATGTTCATTACATGCATTTATAACTTCTTTTAGAATGAGCCTTATCTTATTTCAAATGCTTGTTACGACCTATTATTAACATTTATGGCAAAGGTGTATTTTGCTCAATACAAATTATATAAACACGACAAAATTAAAACTTTTAAGTCTAAGAGAGAATGCAGTTTAAACAATTTCCCTAATAGCATAATTGAATTAATCGTAACACTCGTCAAACATATTCAACTTCTAGCGATCCAGATTAACACATAATCAATTTCTTTGATCACATTTCATTATCCATAAACAAGAATCAATAAACATACATAAATTAAACATGTTCATTATAAAACAATGAGATAAATAACTTAATGAAATAGGGGGTGAGACGGATATGTTTTCAATATTGCTTTTTTACCTTCTGTAATAACACACATTAGAATCAATAAAGAATATGTTTTAATATTGTCTCACTATGAGGCTATGATGTATTGTACATCTAGATACACACTAATCAGAACTGTATTCATAATAAGTCACTTTCCTTTTATCATTTTAGTTAATCCATTGTTTATAAATTGGTATACAATAATCGGATTAATAACGACATATGAATGTAATAAACATCAACAGTAGTCAGATGTATTGTACATACATGGTGATGCATTCGGCTTGAAAACACCGTTCCAGTGGCATAATTTTGGCCTTAACATAGTGCTTGCATTTTAAGAATGTATTAAAACAATCATCCATCAGTGTTTCTGATTTTGCTTAATCTGATCTACAAAGAAATGATACGATAATATATACAAAATGTATTAACGTCTGTTTCTGTTATTGCATATGTATGACATGTCCCTGTAATAAATATTCTTGGTCCGTTCCATATCAGGTGTATCTTCACGGTAAATCTTTTTTATGAAACTGATTTTACAACTTCATGAAACTTTAAAAATCATTTACAACTGTATTATATCACTTGAAAAACTTTGTAGCGTTTCCATATATTTCATGCTTGATGAAACTTATAACAAGTTTACTAATATGTTTCAAGCGGAATATCAGTGTCGCTGAAACAAGTTTTGCTTGAATTATAACAAAGTTTTATAAAATATTAGAAATAGTAGTGCATATAGTTCCATTTATACTAGTAATACATATTATCTAAAGTCTAAAAGTGGTCTCATATTAACATAAACTGATCATTTGCATTCAACTCATGAATAATAGATATGTCGCGAAAATTAGAAAAGACATATAAAATTCTATTTATCCAATTTTATAATAGGAGTGCATTCCGAGCTTCGCAGGATTCAAAATGGATACAATAATTACAGATTAGCAAATATAATTGTAAGAACGTAAAACGTCACACATAAGTTCGTTTATACTATAAATTGGTATTTTCCGTTTCCTTTGGTTTTTAATATTTACCAAGACTCAAAATGTATAGCAGAAAGAAAATAATTAACCCAACATAAAATATATGCACAACTTAACCGAATGAATAACAACGTTTAAAATAAAAGGAATGTTAAGAATTTAAGCGCAAATTTGTTCGGTTCATAGTGGTAAAAATTAGATCTACTGTATGCGCAGAATCGTTTGTTTACGAAACCTTCGAATTCTCTCATTGCAAGCCTAAAATGATCAAAAATGTTTCTCAAAACATTTTTAAGATACAAAACTACAAAATAATGCAAATGCTAAACTTACGAAGTTCATGGTTTTGGCGAACTTGTTCTATCGCTTTTTATTTGATCTGTGTCTAGATTGCTATTATCTTCTGATTCAATAGGAGTTCTGTTAACTGTTGGCTTGAATTTCTTGTTGGGTTTAAACGGTACTCTGTGACTTGATGGAGCAACAGAATTCCGAAACCTGTCTTTTACTTTATTTTCGTTAGTATCTTTTATCTTAGCTTTTTCTAAAATAAACAGGAATTTTACTTTACTTAGAGCTTCACCAACATATATTTGCATTCTGTTAGTCCTGTATAAACATTATCTAATTTAAAAGGAAGATATATTATGGGTTTAAAGTATCTTATTATATAATTGCAAAAATATAAGTTCTGTGTACATATTAAAACGATAAAAAGATTTAGTATCAAGAATGTCTTACCTCTTTCAATGGCTTCTGTAATGTTTTTTCTAATATTAGTGTTTTCTTTTGCATTTCTCTTTGTGCTAAAGAAGAAAATGTTATTATTTTTATGTAAATATCTCGTCTAAATGATTCAAGTTATCAATATGAGTGATACATTTTGCAATTATGTAATACTATGTTTAATTGAAAGAATTCTGAAAGTCATTCTGTACACAAATATATATCTAAAGTCTAAAGCGTTAAATTAACAAACAGAATAACCGTATGTGACATAACATTTTCAGTTATTTAATTCACACGACTAAAATAACAGAGTGACTTACACTTTAAATGAAATTTATTTCGTAAAAAAAATTATGAAATGTTTACGAAATTCTTGAAAACTTACATTATAGGTCTCGCACGATCAAAACAAAGCCAGCAGTAATACAGAGTACCCAAATTAATACTTAATGTAAGTATACCAACAGCTGTTAGCCAAAGAATATTTTTGGAACTCAACAGAAAAGTCTTTGGCATAGTTGTGGTCAAGATGGCGGTTGAGGCAGTTTTGTTATCCTATAACAGACATTTAAACAAAAAGACTTTTTAGTTTAGTAGCTATGACGGTAAATAGTTCAGTGTATACGTTGTGCTTTTGGTAGCGATTATCCTTTTTAAGTTATGTAGCAGGGTTTAATTTTCATCACCGTATATTCAAATGCATTGTACTTTTTGCGGGGTCTGAGATCTTTAAATATTTATTTGATACCTGTATATGCTACAATATCAACACTGTGCGTCTCGTTGACATAAAGTATCTAATACGCTTTAACTAATGTCTTTGATGACATTTATATGGTAAACGTAACAAAGCTACGACGTTTGATGTCTCATTGAATTAAAGTTGCTAATGCGCACAAGATATATCAATACATGTCAACTGTGCATAAGACATGCAGCACATCTAACCAATACTTAGTTGCAATATGTTTGGAACGATTCTATTTCAATGACTTTGAATGCTTAACTTCAAGCAAAAATATCCTATCTATATCTAGAACATTAGCAATTTACGTCCCAAAAGATATTTCTATTAATGATTACATACAAAAACAGCTAACAGGATTTTAAATTAGTGTACAATTTAAAATAAAACAGTGTCGCAGATTTGTAAATACATCTGAAACGGACCACTTGCTTGAGGATTTATAAAAAATGCCTATTGCCAATATTACAAATCATCAGACATATCTCTGATTTTTCACGAATATACCAACTATCGATAGACACCTGTCATTGTCATTAGTTAGACCAGAGTCTATGACTCCAGGACAAAAGTCTTGCTAAAACTAAAAGGATTGCGGACATGAACTTGACCTTTAGATATAATATTCTACCCAAAGTAATTGGTTATAGCATTTTGAATTTGATAACGCAAAATACAAGAACAATGACGATTATTCATGCATTTACACGCAAAAGTAACCATTTTCTTATATATTTAACAAAACTTGTTTTAGAATTAAATGATATTTTCCGAAGTCTTAAAAAGATCCGTATTAATACAATAAAATTCGAGGTATTGCGTAGCCTGACATAATCATATTATGTGTAAACTCATTTGAACCTTCGTCTAGATATTAAGGAACCCTTAAGTCAAATAATCATCGGGACGTTGTTGTAAGATATGCTGTTGACATTGCAGGAGTTAGATCGTCGTTGCGTCTAATAAAAAAATATACTTAAAATTCAAGAACAGCCCATATAGCTTCAGAAAAACATAGAACTGGTCAAGCAAAAGTACAAATGTGCATGATTATTATTGCTCTTATTGCACAAACTAATCAGATTGACTGAACGATCACAATTTTA
This sequence comes from Limnoperna fortunei, assembly GCA_944474755.1. Classification (NCBI taxonomy): domain Eukaryota; kingdom Metazoa; phylum Mollusca; class Bivalvia; order Mytilida; family Modiolidae; genus Limnoperna; species Limnoperna fortunei. The sequence continues at coordinate 7,035,393 of OX104121.1, read as the reverse complement.
GGCTTAGTGCAATACAAAGCTATACATTTGATGGGTTCTTGCAATGATATTTCAAATAAGTTGCCGCTTTATTGATTTTTAACGAACTTTATAATATGCTAACATGTTAACATAAAATTATACCTCTGGAAACACAATCCACACTTTGACTTTAGTTTGTAGACCGCCATAGTCAATTGCTGACAAATCAAACTTCATTACGTCTCCACATTGAAAATTGGAATCGAGCGGTTTGTTAACGTAGAGTGTTCCATTGTCGTAGATTTGAACGTATAATGTACCATATGACGTCAGATCCAGGTTGTATGTAAATGTGCCATATTCAGAAATATCGATGTCATACGCCGTTACGCTTCCAATGATTGTTCCAACGTTCTCATATGGCGTTATGAAAAATGCAAACTGTGTCTGACTGAAATTAGGCGCATTATCATTTGCATCTTTAATTTTTACAATAAGACTTGCTGTGCATGTGTTAAAACCCGTGTCTTTGACACGAACTACACAACTAAACTGTGTATTTATCAAATTATCAAGGTCATAGTTGTAGGCGTAAGTGAGTTTTCCTGTTGTTTCACCTATCGAAAAGCGCCAGGTGTCGTTAGCACAGTCTAACCAGTAAGTGAAAGATTCTGAAACATCTGGGTCATAAATGCTAAATCCTGCAGACGGAAATGCTGTATATTGCTGTAACAAAGATAATACATTAATCTTTCTTATGTGTGCACAAATGATCATACCATTAATTACTACAATTTGTTAATATCTATCTTTGCACTGGCTTAAGGTATTTCACTCAATTCGATATTTATTTGATAAATGCTGTGTTTTATAAGTTTACATGATATCTATATCTAGATGTTTGCTAATCGCACTTAAAATCTTTTAGATTTAAACAGCAAATTTCGTTACCGTAGATTCAAACTGTTCCACAGAATATTCTGATTGGTTGAAAACTGGGACTTCGTTTTCATCAGTTACAGTAAGGGATATTGTAGTAGTTGCTGTATCCCTGCCATCTGTTGCAGTTACTAATATATTGAAAGACGTGTTTGCGATCGATTCATAATCAAGTTGGGAAGACATGGTCAAAAATCCATCTAAATTTTAAAAAATCATTGCAAATATGAAAAAGCTTCTATATGCAAGTCAAAAAAATAATACAAAAAAGCGAAAAGTACAACATCATAATGTGTTTAGAATTTTTATTAATTATTCTACTGCAACGAAACAGTAATGTGTTCCCTGTTGCACCTTAGTAAGAACCTTTGCTTTGAAAAACTGTTATTTGCTTACCTGTGTCTAAATATAAGTATGATGATCCCGAATTAGGATGAAAATCTCCGATTATCACAAGGGTGTCGGCACTGTTAAGATCACTAACTCTGACATGATACAGAGTAGTACCAATATTAGAATTTTCCTCTATTAGAAACGGATGCGGAAGTGGTAAATTACTGATTACTGGGACATCGTTTATATCTAAAAATATTTAGAAAAAATATTTTTTTAAATGGCATTTATTATTGACCAAGAATAGTAAATATAAAACAATTAGATAAATGATAAAACCAAACCGAGCATAAAAACCAATGTCATTTTAAACCGTCAGTAAGTTAATTATTCATTTAAACAATTTAATAATCCGAACAAAATGTACTTACTTTTCAAACGAACAGACAAGGTTCGTGTTCCAACAGATGTTTTTCCGTCATTTACAGAAACTTTCAAATTGTAGGCTGGGGTAAATATGTTAGACATATTGGCTGTTGTTACAATGTTGCCATCTGCAAAAATCAACAGACCATAAATCTCACTACGATATAGCGTATAATCTGTTCAGAAATTCGTTATAATTAAACACAGTACTTCAATATTTCAACAGTGAAACAGTGTAACGTCATGTGGATATTTGAAAATTTGAATTTTATCGACGTACGAATAGCTCATGAAACCAACGCAAGAAATAGTGTATAGTATGTGTTGCTTTATTATAGTATAACGATTTTTACAATCGGAGCTGTGCTCTTAAAAAATAAATAAAAAATGTTGCATCAATTAAACTTTCGAAAATCGCTTCAATCCAGTACAAAAACCAACAAACAAAAAAAGCCACATTAATTTCTTTTGGAACAAAAGAGTTTTAAATACCTACAATTTTGTATTATAAAAGGTCCATTGATTGGTTCTGTTGTTAGACTGAACGCCAGTGTGTTATTTTCATCATCTTCCATTTGTACTGTATACACTAAGTCTCCAATTAAAGTAGTAGAAGCATCTAACTCTGTTGAGGCTAAATGCAAATCGAACGTAATGTTTATTATAGTGTTAAAAGGGAGGTAAATGTAAATTATTAATCATCAAAAACTTTGCATACATATAAATCTTTCAATTAAAACATAACATATGAACGTTAAACAAAAGTGCTTTAACAATTTTTAACCATATTTTAAGGTATGCATCAAAGATTGTTATTATAAAAACATTGTAAACAAAACATCTAGTTTATATTTGAGAGTTATTTTTAGCACAATAGATAACATTGAAATACATGTTTAACGCCAGTTCTTGTTTTCCAACATTAACTCTGAGAGACTACTAGACTCCATACAAATGTTGACTGAACAATGAAAGATAATTTAGCCAACAATGTTTACGGTAGTTGTATTGCAAGAGCATTCGCTAACTATTGGTGTATAATTTTACTACATAATTCGTTTACATGACTTCATAGTTAGTAAACGTATTACAAGAAAGAAAAGCTAAACATAATTAAATAATTTGTTACATCTTAAACAACAACTTTTGCCAACCTGGTAAATTAAGGAAGCGGGGTGGATGATTTTTCTGTATATACACAAAGAAAAAACCAGTCACAGCTGTATTCTTTCCGTCCTCACAGGAAATTAAAAGCTTGTATTGGTTGTTATTGTTGTAATTAAATGAAGCATTTGATTGAAGATATACACCATAATCTAACAAAATAAACATAATTTTGTAAACATCAAATCAGTTGAGATAAACAATATAGAAGTTGTAAATTATAGTGATAACTTATCCCAACTTCTAAATGTTTTGTGTCTTTTTCAAATGTAAAATAAAATTTACATAGGTGCCATTTTTCATAATGTGTCCCTTTATTAATTAAGTTAGTTCGGGTTTTTATCCCACTTTAAATCACCATTGGCATTATGTGGGCAATTTATCAATTGGACTGTTTACTTAAATATATAGTATTCATATCGCTGATGTTTAGAAATATTGTGTATGTTTCTTGGATTATATCTAGTTTAATAGTAGGCTGAACCTTTTGTTTAAAAACACCAAATATATGACAAATGACGACTAGTAGAAATAAAATGGTTTATTTCTAGCCTACGGCTTGGAAACCATATACATAAGATCTGTATTGAGATGGTGCACCACAACACTCTGTATATATACTGTATCTCGTGTAAGCTCACAATAAGCGATTTGAGCTAAAAATAGGCCATTTGCAATAGCCGGACATTCAACATTTAATCGAGTTGATACAACCCACATTTGTTTGTAAATGCATACATTGTACCCAATAGATTAGTCATACATTTGTCCCGAATGTACGTTAAATTTAGCTTAAAAGATGATTAGGAACACTAAGTCTGAGTAAAATCAATTACTTTTTATTATTATTATGAATTAGATTGTCAATGCTAGCATAATGTCATTTAGTATGATTTATGCTTAAAAATACAATTCTACAGTTATTACAAAACAAATCAAAATAAATCTATAATAACCGGATGTTATATAACATAGCTAAAGTATTCGATCATGTTGTAAATATATTTACCTGAAGTTTGCGGAATAATATGAATATAAAAAAATCCGGAAGAAGGCGTTACAGTTGTAAGACTACACTTAATCGTATCTGTTGCCTGCCGATCGTAAACCAGCAGTGTATGTAAGAGTTGTCCTTCTTTAACATCTTCATGGAGGTTTACAAAACTAGGTAAACTGGTTATTCGGGGAGGCTGAAATTGTTCCACAAATTTGAAATATAAACTATAAGTCAGGTTCACCGTTCATGTTAACTATCATTCAAAAGTGTTGGAATAAAGTTTAATACGGTTTAAAATATTGAGCCAACGTTTTAGCTTGAAAAGAAGAGCTTCTTTTACTTTAGAAAAAAAGCAAAGAAATCGACTGATCAACAAGAGACGAATGTAACATGACAACAAAAATTGAATTAAGATTAACATACACTTGACAAAATAAAAACCAAAAGCACCAAAACTGAAAGTGAGTTCCACCCGAACCCCCCACACCCTACAAAAAAATGGGTGAACACAGGTCTTTCGGACATGTAAGCAATTTTTTCCTCTACTTATGACATTAATCGAGTAGCTCATTGTGATATTTAGGAAAAGGAAAATCAAAGAATAACTAATTAACAATAAGCGATTTTTTTAGCGTTTTTGTTTGAATGATCAAATGTTGTCCCACTATTTCAAGTAAAAATATACACATAAAATTTTTAAAGGTTTTGACAGTGTTTCCAGATTTAGTTATTTATTTTAAGTTAAAAGTATACGCACTGTGTTAAAGACCTTGATAGTAAGAGATCCGGAAGCAGTGTTTCCACATGGATCTGTCATACTTAATGTCATTGTGTAAGTACCAACAGAGGGTGTTGCCTTGAGATAGATCATTTCTAAAACATAAGTAGTATTAAAAAAGAAATTTACAAACATCTTTTTTAATCTTTAAATCTACTATGGTTAAACGATATGAAACTATAGAATCACGAAAAAAGACAATAGACTATAGTGTTTTAACACGGACATGAAACAAGAACATAAAGTTACATCATACTCATTACCAATTGTTTATAAAACATTGATTACCTATATTGCATCGCATACAAATCTTTTTTTATATTTTCTAAACAATTTAATTTTATTTTTTTCAAATCTTTCTACTGTTCTTTTCATCTTGTTAATTAATTTATTGTAGGTCAAAGAATAGAAGGTTTATTATTATTTTCTGCAAAGTATTAAGTCGTATAAAAATTGTCCTTATTTGAACACTAATTTGATTCATATTGTTAAATAACTAACCAGTTGTTGTGTTATATGAAATATTTGTATTAGAGGTTGTAAACGCCCACGTTATGACATCCCGTGAATCTCCATTGTAATATTGTATTTTGTAGATATTTCCACCAACTGTTTCGTTGTCAGATATATCTAGCTCTCTTCCTACGTTGGTAAAAAACGGTGAGGTATCTGTGCAAAATACAAGAATGTAATGTATTCACAATAATTTGTTTTTATTGCTGTTGTTAGTTCAATTTTTTGTATTATGAAAATGAATTGTCGAAAATGAAATACATTTAAATGACTTCGCAATTATTTGGGCAAAATTCCTTACCATACCGTTTTTTTTCTAAATCGGAAGTTGGAGTAAAAGAATATCGTTGAGTATTAATATATTAAAGGGTCGTCGTATATTTTAACAAAATAAATTAATATTTGAATTGCGGGCAAAGCCTGAGGACTTATTGACATGTCTTTTACATATTCTATCAAGATTAATCAAATTCCAACAGAATATAAAAATTCCTGATTTTATATAGAGAGCTAGCCAAGTAATCGATACATGCATATATATATATATATATATATATATATATATATATATATATATATATATATATATATATATATATATATATATATATATATATATATATATATATATATATATATATATATATATATATATATATATATATATATATATATATATATATATATATATATATATATAGCAAGAAGCTGAAATTTCACAGTATTTTTTTAATCAGTCATACTATAGACACATTTGGTAGGGCCTGTGTAAAGTACGTAGCAGTTGGATACATGTATTATATTGATATCACAATGCTAGTGCCCTCCACACTAAAGTTAAGTCAATTTGGCTTATTTTATAGTTATTTTTATTCTATAATTGCAAGCAAATTCACTATTTATTTTGCATGGTTCTAATGTCCAGTTTTGTGGGCAATTAAGCAGTAACAAATAAACATAGAGGTGAACAGAAATAAACAGTAGACTTATAAAACGATATTATTTATAACGGAATTGATTTGAATTGATTTATGTAGAGGTAAATTCCTTTGATTTGTTTAGTGTTTCAGAAATATGTGTTTTAAATTTGATGTTTCAGTTGTCTTGTGTTTACTTCTCTTTTTTAAAGTATTTATATTTTTTTAGTTCGCGATAACATTAACCATTTGACAATTCAATCTTGTAAGAATGTGACATAATTTATTTTATTCAATTTTTAAAATAAAAAATGTTAACTTACTGTTATTGGTATATACTAGAAGGGCATAAGCACTGTCGTTTACAAAATTAACGCTTGACCAGTCAAACGTTATGCCTTCTACTGTCGATCCCATACTCGTCATTCGGAAGTTTAGTGGGGATGATACAGAGTATGGGATTATTTCCTCGGCTGGAGTATACCTTTTTGAGAAAATAATCAAATATATCAACTATAAATTTTACGATTTTCAAGTATATTATTCCTGGCTAATGGTAATGACCAATTACATTTGAGTATTTATCAATTTTTGTTCATTTGTATTAAATTGTCTAATAATAGCCACACAATTAAATACAGTAGCTTGATAAATATTTCTTTTTTTTATTCATTTAATTATGTTATTGGTATCTTATACTATACGTAGAAACTGCACTTTAAATGATAAAATAGTTTTGTAATAAAACGGTTTGTAACAAGCAGAATCACAATTAGATATCTGGGTTAGCCATAAATATAAATGTACATGTTATCGCCAAACGACAATTGATAGTAACAGACAAAAAGAGCAAATATTCAGTTAAATAACTAATAAAAACATGTCACCTTAGCATAATTTCTTTTCAAAAAACGCGTTAAGTTTATCCCTACCTTTTTGTAATATAAGTTATAAAGTAACGCATAATATTTAAAAAAAATATTTTTAATGATATAAAATTACGCTCAGGAAATTGTCCACTTATGTTACTATTGATAAAATAAGAATATATTCAAGAAATATTTTCCCTAGTGGCGACAAACCATCATAACTCTCACGACGCTTTGACGATCGAAGTTGAGTCGGGATTTAACAGGACAACTAATATTTCCGCTGGACACCAATTCAATAAAAAAAAACAAACAAAAAAACCCCCACATTTTCTTATATTAAATAACAACGAAAATGATCGTTTCTAACTGGGACGTCTTCTGTTCAATAAATTACCCAATAATATCCTTAAGCTGATGCAGTTTCAAGGTAAAAGTTTGCTAATTACCAAATAAAATGTCAGTGATCGGTAGAAAAATGGAACTTGTATAAGTCTTAATTGATGTATGAAGGTGGCCATTGATTTAAGTGAATTAAAATAAGAAAACTAATTGAAGGTAATGTCACTTTTAAATCGTCAAAATCAATGGTAAATGGATTTTGATCGATGTCTTAACTGAAGAATGCATGACATAAGGAATAAGGACGTTATGATGAAGTTAGTGCAAATACATGTTTATTAGCTTGTATTGCGCTTGAGTTCCCGTTTCTCGTTGTTTTTGAGGGTTGACACATATTGCTATAGGACACAACAAAATCATAAAGGTTTGTCGCCCGTGACTGTCATTATTTGAGCTAGTACTCACCGGTCTCTTGTAACGCTGATATTTGAGAAGATTATTTTCTTAATTTATTTCTTGCTGTTATTTAAACATATAACATTTTATTTATTACATTGTAACGATGTTCGGGGATTTTCATCGGTTCCTGTTTAAAAATCCGACGCCTTATCATACAGCGTAACAAAATTAAAAAGTCGTGTCAACAAACGTCTAACAAACAAATCTACAAATAATTCGAATACAAAAAAAACCCCAAAACATTTCATCTTCTATGATTCGGCCGTCTCGTTTTTTGTCTTTTGCGATTTCGTTCCGCTTTATAAAATTTAAAGAAAAAACACGAGGTAAGCATTCACACATACTAATTTAAACGGATTGCATGCACGAAATTACACACAAAACTATGGGTAAATACTGTTTCTTCCACTTCTTAAACTACGATGCATAGTTTGATTATACAATCAAGTTTTAGTTTTAAGGAAAGATGTTTAAGTAATAAATAAATTAAAACAATTTCATGTCCTAAATATAGCTGAAATATTGCTTGCTGGACGTAAAACAACAATCTATGAAACAATCAAATCAAGCTATCAAAATAAATAATATGTGTTAATGTGAATCTGTGCATTTCTATATTTAAAAGGCTTGAGTTTATTCTGACAAAGAATTATGCATTGTAGTTTTTTATAAAACAAATGCAGTAAAATATGCGTATACTAACCATCCGATCATATCATTAGTTCTAACAGTAAGTCTGTCTATTTCACGTATGGTATACTTTATTGTATGATTAACAGCACCACCTAAAATAGATTGTGTACAGAATCACAAAAAAGGTGATTTGAATAGTTGCTGACACATGATATGGTCATCGTTAAGTGATTAATTGCGGTTCTTAAGCGTCATATTTTGCTTGACAAAATTATGTCTATCGTCGAACTAAAGTTACTGATATAGTCATTCTCCAAACACGTTATTTAAACGTTCGAATACTTTGTATGTGAATTATAAATAGACAAGTCTATTTGCCTACCAGGTACACACTATCCTCGGAACTTACGCGAGGGTTCTCAAAGTGCTATAGAAGGCATCTATGCAGGTAAAGGTACAATTTACGCATAACATATTTATTAAAAAGAATCAAAACATCATTTTGTCCTTTCATATTTATGAAAAAGACAATAAAAAATGCAATAATTGTACAAAAATTTGTAAACTTACTTGGCACTGTGTAAATATTTTTCCCTACTAATGTGTAAATTAGTCCAGACTTTTGCCACACCATTAGATGGAGTTCACCTGCATTAGAGGCATACAATTCCCAAGACTTTACAACACCGCAACAGGCAAAAGTATAAAAACCATTTTCAGCCAATATACCAAATCCTATAGAAAAGTAAATAGATATACGTCTATAGCACAAACTAAACACTGTTACAATTAGATTTTTATTCTGTCAAACTTTATTGTCAAATACTGTCAAAAATTATATATGTTTAGTATTAACCTTGTAATTTAGAGTCTTTTGATATATGCTGATTGATATACCGGACAATTGTTTTTGCCTGGGGAAAATTACGCGTACATTGTATTTGTAAAACAAAAACTGTATGAGTTTAATTTGGTCCGTAATCCCAACAAATTACTCTATCACTTGTCCTAATATTTCGCGAGTTTTTATCAATAAATATAAATAAATATAAAAAGAGCCATAGTGAGGTTTACAGATAAAGTAGTTTTCTCAAAAACGATAAATGCCTTAATTATAAATACCCGTATTTGTCCCTGTGGTCGATGTATGTGATGACGGTGTTCCGTATCCAATCGCATTATTTCCACAACCTACAATTGCAAAGAAGTTGATAATAAATATGATCCAGTTAGCAAGAAACCGTAATTTACATCTTACATTTAATAATTTTTTACTTAAACAAATCACAAAGCAATATGGCGTGCAATGTTGCATTCCGTTATAATTTGACTGTGCGAAAGTATCTAATGTCCTATAGTCTCAGTTTTGTTCAGGTTCTTCATATCTCATGTATCTCATTTAATTCATATAGGAGACCTTTAAACACAATTAATGCTATACGCTATGCCTTAATAACATTTACGAAATTAGGTCATGTACTTAACTTGACAAGGCAAAGACAAGTGTTCATATATCATAGCTTTGAGCATCGTTAAACGTTTTCTACTTACTTGTACAATCAAAGTTATTGCATATGCTTGTGTCTGTGTCTTTCTGTAAAGTATCGCTACATAATAATCCGACACAATCTGGACAGATAACACCACCACATGAAACTACAGGGTTATTACAGTCTCTATATCTGTATCGAGTTCCTCCTCCACAGGTTGCATTGCATGCAGACCACTCTGCCCATGAGGTCCATCCACCGTTTACTACGCAAAAAATTCTTATCATTAATGTATAATGTAATTTGTAATCGCACTACTCCAGAAATCATAGTCTTGGCTCTATATGCATTAGCACGAACTAGATTGTGATTTTTCCCAGTTTTCCTTGAAAATATCTTTACTTCATTATTAAAGCTAAAATTGTTGTGTGTTGCTTTCGTATTTTCATCGTTGACGATTGAGTGTGTCATTTAGGTATTAATTTTTTATTTATTATTGAAGTGGCCGATATTGATGGGAGTTGCAAGTCATAATACGGAAAGCCTGACCGCCGACAACAGTGGGTAAGGTGTTTGGAGATTGCACACTAATTACCCCTTTTGTAGATGTCGAAAACAGTAGTCTCGTTGTAGGCGCCACAAAATGACATGATCCATACTTTTTGAGTTGCATTTACAATTTGTGTCCTTTGGTCTATTTTTCTTGAATTGCCTTATTGTTTGTTAACTTGTTCTAGTCTTGAATATTGCTGAAATACTGCTCACATCCAAACAATAAATTAATCTATTATTCATATTTTTACATCTGAATATAAATACGGCAAAAAATGACTAGTTGGTCCGATGTCATCATATTATGAAACCCTGGCAAGTAATTTGAAAATTATGAAACTGTGTATTAGTAATATAATAGAGGGTTAACAATATTTTCCGTATTTACCGAGATAACCTCAGACGTTATATTGTTAAAATAATGATAAATGAATTGCTATAATATATATAATATGCATCAAACCTGCACAACATTGCGTATTACACGTTGTATAATTTGTGTCTGATTCACCAGATGAAACCGTACAATCTAGACCACCACAAGACGATGCTGGATTGGTACAATTTCTAGTTCTTATTTGATTATTTAAGGTTCCGCCACAGGTCACTGGACACGTTTGCCACTCACCCCAATCTGTCCAAACTCCATTAACTAAAAACATTTTTCTTAAAGTCATGTTAGCGTCTTTTTAAAACATATACTAGACCATTTGAAAACGTGTCTAAAAAGATAAACAAAATTAATTTTATCTGTTTTACATGATACATATTGTTTCGAAAAGAAAGTAAACTTCTTTTCTCTTCTCTGAAGTAATATTTCACAGCACATGCTAATGGACAGTATAATCCAATCACATAAGTCTATGTATAGACATACTTATCTAATGTAACTAACAAACATCACAAGGTTTTTATTTATGTTTTTTTTTGTTTAGGTTTTCAGTACGCTGAATTTTGAACCAGCCTTACCCGGACAACACACATAATTACAACTAGTAGTATTTGAAGAACTTCCGGTGCATGAAATGCCATTACAGCTTGGAGATGGGTTCGTACATGATCTTGTCCAGGATTGGAAACCACCACCGCATGTCACTGAACAGATACCAACAGCACTCCACTCCGACCACACTCCATCAACTTAAAAATAATTTATATTGTTTTACTTTTCTTACTTTTCGGTCGCACAGTACGCTGTTGGAACTTAGTTCATTGTTTCATGTTTTATCCTAGTATGATTATGGCGTACATTTTTAAAATGACTACTCCCTACTATCCTTATATCCAATAGAACTGGGCCTAAGGGACAGACAGGTTTAGGTAGTTAGTTATCTATTATTGATCAAGTGGTCTGTCAACACTGCGGCTGCAGGTTCGAGTTTCACTGCAAACAGTGTAAACTCGACTCCAACCTGACTGACAAGGATTGTTAGTTTTCGTACCGAAGGTCTGAAGTTTCCGAAGTTTTCTCAGGCTAAGTCATCTTTCTCTTTCAATAAACGCCATGATGAAGCAAAAATGGTTAAAACTGGTAAAAACATTCGAACAAACAAACCAATAAAACGTTATTGTAAAATCAGTTGTAGGATACATGAATTTCATTTTTAAAATCTGATACATTTTTGTCACAATATAAAACATGTTATGTAGTTTATGGTGTCATTGCTTAATTACTTTTTTATTTATAGTAAGATGGTGAACATTTGTAGCATAAACAAATTTGTCAAGACCCACATTTCTAGAATTTCAGAAAACTTAACCTCTTGGTACAATTTACACATTTCAACTATTATTAATACAGAGATATTGTGTACTTATTGTTTTTCAATAGTAGGACGACATATTACTGGAGCATATAATGCAAAAACTATTGACGAAGCCACGATTTTCAGAGCAATATGAACAGCTTGTACTTTTGCACTTAATGTCGACGGTAGACGGTAGATGGCGCCCCAATCTCACTAAGCCTCCAAAAACACGACTGAATCACTTTTATCCCCGACTTTAATTTCGTCTCTCTTAATTGCACAGCAGTTATGTCTTTGCATATTTTTATTATATTGTCAATAATAAACCATAAATACATTGCCAAATCATGATAACGTATAAACTTGGCAATTGTGTAAACTACAAATACATTTAATAAACACAAAGATGATGGTTTTGTTGTTCTGTCAAGAGTGCTATATTTTAATTATTAAGTATTTGTAAAGATGTATGAATAAATGTGGTTCAAGGTGGGAAAATAAGTGTAGGAAATAACACAACTGTGACAAACTAAATATAAAGAACAACGTTTATCTCCCCTTAAGAAGGAAATTAATTTAAACTTTGTTTCATAATTCTACTTTTGTCAAATTGAGGTCGTCTGTATTTTGGTGTAGACAGTTATTTGCAATACCTTTCAAACAAAGCGACAAATATTTTCAAGTACATAATAAGATAGAAAAAATCAGATGTATTCAGAACTAGAATTCTTAATGTGATAACATAGGACCACAAAGGCTTACGGTAAAGCAATACTTATCTGACCCGTAATAACAAAAATGACCTTTTATACCTGGACAACACACAGAGTTACAAGTAGTAGATTCTGTGGAATTTCCTTGACAATCTGTGCCATTACAGCTTGCTGATGGGTTCGTACAGGACCTTGTCCTGGAAATGCTTCCCCCACCACATGTCACTGGACAAGTGGTCCATGCACTCCAATCAGACCAAACTCCATTCACTTCAACAACATAAGCTTTCTTATAGATTGTGCTTGCATTAATTTAATAAATTTATAGGAACAATAAATAATTTTTAATGACCATATTTAATCACATTGAAAAGTGATTCCTTATCATAATATAATATTGCATAAAGATCATAGCTTTTAACTGACTTACAAAATATATATTTACTTTAATGTCTTTTGAAAACTGTAATAACCTTTCCAGCGATACATGTAAACAATATCGTGACAGTGGAATAAAACACATTTGGGTAAGATGAAACAAATACATTATGACACGCCTTTTAACACAGTTTGTGTCTAAATATATTACGTTATAACGTTATTTTTGCCAAGCCTAGGATCTTGTTACTACGTTGTCAAAGCCGAAACAAATGTGGTTTACATGTAGAACAAAATTACGCTTTCCAGATTCAAACATAAAATAACATCTCTTTCTGTTCAATTAAGATTAAACTTAATAGTCATAAGCATATTAAATCAAGGTCGTCTATATTTTTGTGTATATACCTAGCCAATTTAAAACACTAACAATAAATTTTCTTATGTATATGCAAACAGATAATACAAAAACCGGGAACATATAACAACGGATGTTTTAGTTAATGTAATACTAGACAAATTAACACCTAAACTTATAGTTGGAACCTGTCATACCTGGACAACACATTGAGTTACATGTAGAAGCCTCAGTAGAATTTCCCGAACAAGTGGTGCCGTTACAGCTTGGAGATGGGCTCGTACAGGACCTTGTTCTGGAATAGGTACCACCACCACAGGTCTGTGAACATGTGTTCCACAAACTCCAAGCTGTCCATAATCCATTTACTTTAAATTATATCATGTTATTATGAGGTTTTGAAAGTTAAAACATGTGTGCGTTCAAAATAATTCAGATAGCCAACAATGCAATAACTGTACACAAATATTTTGAGAAATATTTTTATAACATCAATTAAATCATTTCGCTGTTAATAATGTATGCGTGACATCTTGCTGCACTTAGCTAATCATCAACAACATAAATTTAAAAGGCCTTTATCAATTTCAATTTTTAATAACAAGATATAATTTAAATCGACAATTCTTAGTTACATTAATGCATTATACTTTGTATGAACAGGTCCTTCAAAATACATTATGTTTTAATGATATAAAAGATATAAAAATTTGCAACAAGAAGTGCAGTAAAATTAGCTTTGACGAAGTGTAAGGTAGACTGATATAAAGACTTACAACTAATCCTCCGAGAGTAATTGATAAATTAACTTAAACATCATTTTAAAATGTCTTTGCATAAATAGTAGTGTTGAACTTTCAAATCATGGTCCTCTATTTTATTGTGTATACTTAGAACTATTTACCTACTTTAACAAACAATTTATCAATGCTACGATTTTTTTTTAAATTTAAAAAATGTTAGAATTTATTGCAAAAAATCATATAAACTCAAACATGAATATTAAACAAAGCAAGATATGATATCAGGCCTTAGTTTCATAAAACTTCTCAAATTGAGATTTTCCTCAAATCCTTGAGTTTTTCCTCAAATTTGAAATTTCCAGCAATCTGATTGGTCAATATTTGAGTTGAGGATGAGTGGAGGAAAATTTCAAATTTGAGATGTTTTATGAAACCGGGCCCAGAGGTCTTAGTTACTGTTCTACTTAAGAAGATCGACACCTAAATCCAATTGTAGAAACCTGTTATACCTGGACAACACACAGAATTACATGTAGCAGTCTCAGTCGAATTTCCTGGACATGAGGTTCCGTTACAGCTTGGAGATGGGCTCGTACAAGATCTTGTTCTGGAATAGCTACCACCACCACAGGTCACTGAACATGCGTTCCAACCACCCCAAGCAGTCCACGATCCATTAACTTTAAAAATATATGTCATATTGTTAAAATGTTTTGCTAGTTACAACGCAGGTGTACCTTTATGTTCCAAATACAGGAGACTATAATATTAAATTTAAAAATCAACAAAACATGTATGTTAAGAAAACGCTTTCTGGTTTTCTTTGTCGCAAAATTGCATGATGGCATGGGAGTTGTTAATCGCAAGCTTAGTGCGTTAAACTCAAATTGGCATCATTAAATAATATTTAGCAGGCAAGTTATTAAAATCCTGTAAAATGTCGTTTGCAAATTATTATGGTTCAATATACAAATACTCATTATATGTTTTTTACGTCTGACTATACTTTATCTCGTTTTAGATTGCAGGATTGTGTGGTAACTAACACTATGAACCAAACTAAGGACTGACATTACCATACACAGTTCAAATTTGATTGATGGAAACTGATAGTTACTGTAAATGTACTGTTCACGATCTGTAAATCACTGTATACTATTCATACAGTTCTTGTCAGTCATTCACAATTTTTATCTTTTACTGATCGCTTCTGTCCTGAACTGAAACAGTTCATGACAGTTAAGTACAGTACTTTTGTAGGACTGAAAAGAACTGTTAGTCACTGCATCAGATCGTGTCAGTACTTTTAAATTTTTACCTGGGTTTAGAATGACTGACATTCACTGTACCAGTCCTTGACAGTGATTATCAATATTTACCTGTATTTAGAATGACTGATAATCACTGTAGCAGTCCTTGTCAGCCATTATCAGTTCTTACCTTGATTTAGAATGACTGATGTTGACTGTAGCAGTCATTGTCAGTCATTATCTGTTCTTACTTTGATTTAGTACGACTGATGTTCACTGAAGCAGTCCTTGACAGTCATCATCAGTTCTTACCTTGATTTAGTGATGTTCGCTGTAGCAGTCATTGACAGATATCATACTTTCTCTTCTATACGATTATATATGTATTGTCATTTGTAAACAAACACCAACAGTGAAGACTTGATTAAATGAGTTTTAATGGATAAAAAATAGAAAATGTGTAAAATTAACCCCACAAGTCCATTTGTTTCCTAGTGCCAAAAATATCTTCGTTTAAAATCATTGTTCTTCCTAATATTAACTCTTCTTTCTTCTCATTTCATATTTGAATTTACATACTGCGACACAAATTTATTGAACATGTTTTGACCAATGTTTGTAATAAACAGGGTGTGATAAATTACCGGCATAAGCAGCTCCATAACGTTACATATTTTTAATAAATTCAACAGAGCTGCCCAGTGCATCCACCAGGTGGACAAGGGACGCCTTCTCGTTAGGGGTGGTCAGGTCATAATACGGAAACCCTGACCACGGACCACAGTGAGTAACATGTTTGGAGAGTGCCACGCTCCTTGCATGATCTAGACTTTTTTGTATATGTCAAAAAGAGTAGGCTCGTTGTAGCCGCTACAAAATCCCAAATTTTCCGTACCTAAACCCCCTACTTTTCCAGTGGCTTTGAACATATTTGTTCTTTCGGTCCATTTTTCCGGAAATGTTTGTTAACATGTTCTCGTCCTGAATAAAGCTGAAATTATACTCGCTGGATGTTAAGCAAATATCCAATCAATCAATCAACCATCATATCCTCTGGACCAACTTTATTGTTTGACGTGCGCCATTTTGGATACTGATTTTACTTTGTAAATTTCCTAGATTTGTGTAAGACTTTTGTTTTAAAAAAAGGAGGTTTTAGTTGGGACTTGTCTCTTTAAATAATTTCAAAAGTTATAATTTCTGGAAGCATATTTTGTATACTCCTTATTTACAAATATATTTAAGACAAACTAAACAAATGTTGTAGTTTAATCCTTATAAAATGTTTAAGGTGTGGGGTGGGTCATTATAGTATCGTGGTTTTATTTCAAAAATTTAATGACCAATTATATTTCTGACATGTTGATGCAAGTGAACACAGATAATTAAGCTCCAGCTGTGACAGGATGTTATTTACATCTACATGTATATTGCATTTCATCTTCAGCAGTGTTATGTAACACCTGTGTTTATCTGTTTTTGTCTTTTCTGTACTTAACTTTACAAATTCAGTCACAAACGAGAACTTACTAAATTGAATGGTTTGTTTGTCTTGTCGGTTTTTTAATTTTTTATATTATTATTACACTAAAATGGATTGAAATTGTAGAATCACTTCATAGTTTTTGCTTAACAAAATCATCTTTGTTTTTTATTGTCTATATGCATCAGTATGGTAAAAAAAGTGTGCATCGCCTAGGGAATATACCGAATAAACCGGCTTTTCTCTTGTGGGTGTGTGTGTAAAAGGGGGGGGGGGGGTTGCAATACAAAGGTTTAAACAACGTAACACTGTAGTCACTGCAAACGCTTCTTAAATAAAATAATCTTTGTTTTCTTTTTGTTTATATGCATCAGAAGGAAAAAAATGTGTGCATCGCCACGGGAATATGCCGATTGTAAACAATAACACGTTTTGTCAGTTAGGGAACAGGTAATTGTGCGCAATCATCCTGAACAAGGATTCAATTTTACAAATTTTATGATAACAATAATATAGACTTGCAGTTATGAAAGTTTATGGTAACATTAGAACGTTCGATCATCTCCGTTTTTGTAAATATCCGACAATTGTATTTACAGACAACGACAGGAGAATCGCCGACCCTCGTTAAGTAGAGTACAAACTTAAATTAGAATCGAGTGCACCATTTCTTTTCATAATGCAAAGTCAAGTACAAAGCAATGCCTCCGCATTTATATGAGAAAATTTAGTTAGAAAAACATTGCGGCAATTCATCCACTCTTGAAAAGTAACAATAATATATATATGGATTCAAATGGGACGAAACTTGAAAACATGTAAAGATTTCAGTAATTCTTCGAATAAAAAAAAACGGAAGTCATCTTTCCAAACAACAAAAATTTAACGCGTTGTTAATACACGTAACACATTATTTACACTAAAGTTTACCATGAGTTAAGATATTTTATTATTTGGAAAAAAAACGTTTTCTTGTTTGAAGCTATACGCAAATGTTAGCATGTTTTCGTCCAATATTTAATGGCAGAAGAACCTATAGAACTAGTGATAGCTTTCGGCTATTTAAGTCGTAATATAGCTTTTAGGTCCAGTAACTTGTTTTAACATTAAAGAGATATTTTGTATGTATTTGTATAATTTCTTCACTGTATTTTGCTATTTTATTGAAACAGAATTTGTGTTTTGTATTTCTATGATATATTTTATAAATTTTAATATAAATTAAAAAGAAATTACATACGCAGGAGACCTTTGTAGCTTTATGCACTAGAAAGTGATTTTTATTACGTATAAAATTGGTTTCCGATTTTAAATATCTGACAGGTGTTTGAAAATGTGTCGTGTAGATGTAGCTACCTGGGGTGCAAAGTTAAACTAGAGATGTTGATTGTTAATTTGTTTATTGCAATAACCACACAACGATGATAAGGTGTTACTTTGAAGTGATTTTATGTAAGGTTTATAACAAATGTATATCTTGATAATTACTTTTAATTCAGAGTAACGTTGTAGGATCATATTAGATTGAAGAAATAGAGATACATGTATTTCATGAGATTAATAGTAAAACTTCATTTGTTGGAGAAGACAATTTAAAAAACGTCCGATGTTCACAAAGAAAAATATCTTTCGTATATATTTCATCATTTTGATAAAATGACAGGGCATTCTAGTTAATATTCTGGATAAAAATTATAATTTCAAATCAATTAGGATGCAAACGGTCATATTTAAAATACTAAAAAAATATACCAAGTTATGGTTAATTACCAATAAACATAGATTAACAAATGAAAATGTCTCCCTTTTTAGAAATATCCCATCGGCTAAAACTCGTACATTACATAGGTATAAACTTATTTTGTAGCTGTTAATGTTTTTTGTTTCTGTATCTTCTGCTATAAATATTTTATCCGTAATTTCTATATAACAAAAGGCGGATGTATATCTGTTTAGTGTTCAGGGGCGTGCGTGGCTGAATGGTTAAGGTAGTGCGTCTACTATTGATCACGTGGTCTGTCCATACTGAGGTTTCATTCTGCGGACTGGGTGCGCTCGACTCCAATCTTAATTGACAATGATTGCCAGTTTTCCTACCGAAGTTCGGGAGTTTTTTCCGGGTGCTCTGGCTTCTTCCACAAATATAAAAATTTGACACCATGATATAGCTGAAATATTACTGAAAGTGGGGTTATATCATTCAAACAAACAAAAACAAACTATTCAGTGTTCTATTTTATTATCTATTTCAATTCAGCCTATATATATATATACTCCCCATATATGAACATGTTCCTAAAGACTAGGTCAGTAAAAAAGCTCATGAAAGAGATTTACTTTGCTGATAACCGCACTAACATTGAACAAACTTCTTTTTATTTTCCCGATGAACTCATATTGACTTGAAGGGGCCTCGGTGGCCGAGTGGTTAAGGTAGGTCCTCTACTATTGGTCACGTGGTCTGTCAATACTGAGATTTCCGATTCGAATCTCACTGCGGGAATGTGCTCTTGACTTCAGTCTTAATTGACAGGGATTGCCAGTTTTCCTACCGAAGCTCGGGGTTTTCTACGGCTTCCTCACCCCCCCCCCCCAAATAAAAACTGGACGCAATGATATAGCTGAAAAATTGCCGAAAGTGGCGTTAAACACCATTTAAACAAACATATCGACTTGAAAAAAAAAACCTTTAATGCAATATTAAAGTGTTAATGTTTATATGAAAAGCTGACATACTTGGGTGGATTTTGCATCACCTTTTAAAAAACATATTTTGCAATGCTAAAATAAAAAAAGCTCAAATATCAGTTATTCTAAATCAAGGTAAGAACTGATAATGACTGTCAAGGACTGCTTCAGTGAACATCAGTTGTACTAAATCAAGGTAAGAACTGATAATGGCTGACAATGACTGCTACAGTGAACATCAGTCATTCTAAATCAAGGTAAGAACTGATAATGGCTGACAAAGACTGCTACAGTGATTATCAGTCATTCTAAATACAGGCAAATATTGATAATCACTGTCAAGGACTGGTACAGTGATTGCCAGTCATTCTAAATCCAGGTAAAAATTTAAAAGTACTGTCACGATCTGATGCAGTGACTAACAGTTCTTTTCAGTCCTACAAAAGTACTGTACTTAACTGTCATGAACTGTTTCAGTTCAGGACAGAATCGATCAGTAAAAGATAAAAATTGTAAATGACTGACGTGAACTGTATGAATTGTATACAGTGATTTACAGATCGTGAACAGTACATTTACAGTAACTATCAGTTTCTATCAATCTAATTTGAACTGTGTATGGTAATGTCAGTCCTTATTTTGGTTCATAGTGTAAGCTAAACTTAACACTATATTCCTTTAATTTGTGATATTAGTTTTTCACTTATTAATGCCTTTAACGCTTAGAACCAGTCATAGTAATAACTGATTATTGTATATTTCAGCAAAGAAATAATTGCTCATACAAGTAATTTAAACGCAAGTTTTACATGGCTTCCCTACAGAGACGCAGTTAAAGAAAACTGTTTTGTTATTCAAACATAAAACAGATTTCGCGGTATTTTGTTACGTGTTTTAACCATACCTTGACAACAATTAGCGTTACAAGTTTGGTACTCTACAGAACTCCCAGAACAATATGTTCCATTACACGATGGAGCAGGGTTAGTACAAGTACGTGTTCTGTTTTGGTTGTTGCCAGTACCACCACATGTTACTAGGCATGTGGACCATGAAGTCCAATTTGACCATCCTCCGTCTATAACATATTGAACACAAAATCACTAAATCAATAAATAAAAAACCCTTGTTACATGTACAACACATATGAAAATATATGTATAGCATACATAACTGTAAATTTATATGCATAACATTTATGTGTTATAAGTATTATGTCTCGTATAAAATATGACACTATGAAAAGCATTTTAAGACATTATTCTATTGTGCGTGCGTTTGGTTTGGTTTGAATTTGTTTCCAATGGTTTTGAGCAACAGCTTTTTTTTGTCCATAGTTAGTTAATATTTTTATTATGTCATCACTTGAGTAGTAAAAAGTGCAAAAAACCATGGAAAAACGTACGGCTGCACTGTGCAGTCCTCTATTTTAAGGAAAAACGTTTAAAATGTAAAACTTTAATCTTGTCATAGATTGTATTTCTGGTTAATGTAGTACAAAATTGTCCCAATTTTATCTGATATAAAAATAGGATTTTTTGCTTTATCAGATTTTTTTTTCAAAACATTTTTGTAATAATTTATCAGATATCTCCTTTATGCAGATATTGCACAAAATATGGTATATTTACACTTACTTCTATTTTAAACCTATTATGAAACGTCTCTCGCTTTTTTGCTTTGTAAACACTTGTCAATAGATTTGTTTATAATAGACACATATTTTTTATTGTTGAGCATTGAGTTGTTTAACTTGCAACATCCCCTTACTTTTTCAGATATCCCAGTGTTTATTGTAATATGACATTCAAGTGATCTGTTGAAGCGATAATTACCGGTTTTAATTTACAATTATCTATCAAAGAAGTAAAATCAGACCCAATAAAAATCATATCTATTGTGCTAGCCTACGAATTGTCCTTTCTGCGCCACGTGTACTGTTTGTTTGCATTTAAAGCCCTCGAAATATTTAATTGTTAACAAGTTTTTAATCAATTCTAACAGACTGTTATCCGGCTTTATATTTTCTCCCCACTTTTGCACTTTTCTATCTATGTCTTTTAAAGTGTCGTTAAAGTCGCCGGCAACAACAGGGCTTCCAACGCCATGTTCTTTTATAAACGAGATAACTTTTTTAAAGAATGAGTTTCGATTTGTTCTACAATTAGATGCGAAGTTGGACACGAGCGTGAAAATACTATTATCAATCTCTATATTTATCAGCCCATTTCGCCAATCATTGCCCGTGTGTTCATTTAGAGTTTATAGTTTAAAGACTTTCGTATAAAGTATCGCACCCCTCTACTTGAAGTCGTGCCATGACAACAATGAAATTCAAAATCAAACTTATTGCTCGAGAAATCATTTTCTATTTGGCGCCTCTTGTAAGAAACAATTTGAAGATTTTGCGTTTTGATCCATTCAGGAGCTCTATTCCTTTGTGATTTGATTTTATTGCATTCACATTTAAACTACGTTTAAAACAAGCATTTGAAGCTACTGACATAAAAGAATAAAAAAATATTATTGAAAGTAATTAAACAAATTTTTGAATTCAGCAAAACGTAATACAAACATAACTGATAATAATATTCTTATTATCAGTGCCAGGTTTATCGCTTTACTGACACATAAACAAACATATTTGATTTGAACACTATTTACTTTAAACATACAAAATAAATATAACTGTAAGTTACAAGTATTTAAATCTAACAAAGGTAATACACAATATAACTGGTGATAATATTTCTTTATTTTCAATGCCAGCTTTATCACTTTATTGACACATACAGAAACATTCTTGTTTTAAACATGTACTTTATATTGCTGACATACAAAATTAAAAAAATACACGTGTAAGTATCTAATGACATTAAATAGTATTTAAATCTAACAAATGCAATAGACAATATATAACTGATAATAATACTTTTTTATTACAAATACCAGTTTTATCATTTTATTGACACATAACGGCATGTTCTTGATTGTAGACATCATGTACTAAAGCAATCTGACATGTAGTTTTGTTTACTGTGTATTAGAAGGTTAAATTTTTGGGCTAGCAATTAGGAGATCGTGTAAACAAGCGTGTATCTAATTCGTTGTTTTAGCATGAATATAGATTTTGGGCAACGAATTATCTATATGGGAAAATGTGTGTGTGTTGTTTTGAAATTTTATTTTCTTTTATGTGCGTTATAAATAACTTTACTTAGAGTAATTTTTACACTGAATTTTTATACATATCAACTTTATCATATTTTGGGCACCAACACGACACGAGCGGCCGGGCTACATAGTGCAAAAACACAGACCAACTATTAAATGAATTTTATTGATCTTAGATTATCTGAAAGTTTTACATTAACACAACATTAAATACAAAAAAATAAATAAATACAAATCTAAATTTAAAAATGATTAAAAAGAAACAACTTAATTAGTTTTTTTAATAGTTTAAAAAAAGTATGTTTTGTGCTGTCAATTATCCCACTTTACTTGTTTTAAGTGAGCGACTTATAGTGTATTCAAACCTCTAATTACTAGAGCGTAATAAAATGATTCATAAGTTTGAATTGCCAAAAACTGTAATTTGGATAAATTATAAATGTATAAATACACTTGTCCTTCTCAATAAATATTTTGTTTCAAGCGTTATCTCCATTATGCCTTTTAAAATGTTTTAGCAGTTACGTGAAAAAAATGAATTGGCTGTCTTGGCGATAAGAATGCTGGCTTGTCTTGATTTTCTAGCAGTTTATAGCTTCCAGTTATTTCTTAACCCTTTAGCGTGCTAAAGTGTGGCCTTGTTCGCAGTAGTTAAATTCCTCAACTCGTACATTTCTACTTACATGTAACAGACTATTACATTAAGGTTTGGCATGCCATAAAACCTGATTTAAACGACGATTCCGGAAAACTTCCTGTACCAAGACAAGAACATGCCGTTGTTGCTATATGTTTGGTTATTAGTTCTAAAATTTGCCAGTTTCTTGTACTTTGATTTGTGAATTGTTTGTTTATGTATAGTTTCCTTTGTTTCGGTATTTTGGTATAACCTTTATTTATTTAGGCCCACTCATTAAAATCAGAGTTCATGTTGTTTAAATAAACAATATTGACTTTGGATCATTTCCCTATTTATTGACATTCTGAATATACAGTACATTTAAGCTAATCGAAATTTTCCAATTACCAAATAATTTGTGTTAAAGATTGTACTTCCACAAATACTAGATACGCATCAGTGGTTTTACTTTTATAAACTCATCTCTTTAAGGTCTCTGGAATTGTTTTATAACCTAGTTACAGTGTACTAAAACCCTGATGGTGGCATTGTTTAAAACAAAAGCTAGTTACGAACTTCTGTTAACTTATTATAATATAGAGGTTTCATGTGTAGAGCAGATCGATGTTAATGACAAAAACAATGAATCGACAACTTTATTTGACACTATCAATTATCAGAATGTGAACATGTTTTTCCATATAAGTTGTAGCATCATGTACATAAGCTTTTTAAAGCACAAGAAAAGATTTAAGTGTGATAGGTCTCCAACATGAAAGTTGACGAAACAAACATATCAATTTGTGTCAAAAATCCATTAAAATATCAATCTCATCAACAATCACATAGCTCTTAGATGTAAAGGTTGAGAGTGCATATGTGGTCCAAGTCATAAAAATTTTGTATACTGCCTAACGTTAGGCGATGTTAATGAGTAGGCAGTTGAAGCCTGATCCTTACTTTAGAAGATGACAGACAGTGACAGTTTTTAGGTCTCCAATCGATAATGGTGGGCGAAGATGTAGACACGTATACGAACAAATGTGTCAACAATAGTGCAAGAAATAAACGCAATGCTTTAACAGATCATCTAGTTTTATCTACTAAACATGATACATGTAAAAACAACAAGCTTCACAATGTTAGCCAAAGGCTACACACGACACATCATGGCAGTTCTAGGTAGCTTTGGCAGCGTTATGGGTCATTCACTCCGTTTTCTGTCTGCATAGTCATCGTCAATCGATTAAAATATGGCGACAGCAGACCTAGATATACAAGACCGTCACAAATCTTTCTCAATATTTCAATGAATAAATCAATCACATTGTGGCGTGCAAAGACAATAAAAGACATATCGCTTATAGATACAGGGCATTTGAATGGTCTGGAACGATAAAGACTCTAGAGATATTTTCCATCACGATAAAATATACGACAAAGACTAAACTAATGATTTCTAATGTCTAGGACAATATACTCAATGATCTAATCGACGTCTGAGCTCGAGAATTAAAGGATGTTGGACATGCTCACTGTTAGAGACAGAGCTTTACGACTTATTTTTTGTCTTGCATATTTAGTTCCTAATTTCGCTTTCATATTTAAAGTCATCTAGAATATTCTCTGGTAAGTAGTGCCACGTTTAAACGGCATAAACTATGAAGTTTATTTAGATACGCGTGGCACAGTTTAGTACTCTATCATATAATCCATGTTGTTTTAAACGTATAGATGGGTTTATTTGACTATTTGGCTGAATCATCTAACGACCACAACTGTTTTTATCGCTAAGTTGTAATCTCGTCTTGGTACTTATAAGTCTTGATAATTGCATCTGTTGAGTTTGTTGACTGTATGGTTGTCAATGAATGCTTTTGTCTCAAATGACATTTCAGATATCGCATCGGTTTGCACTTGGGAATACCATACAAATTGAGACATTAGTCGATGTAGTTACTTATACATAAACGATAGCTATGTCAATTCAGCGACATTTCTACGGTTTATCGGTTAGTATGTTTAAGAGACCAACAGAACACGTTCCAGTTCTTCGTCTCCTTTTTTCGCTGGTCACACTGTTCTCGGAAGTTCGCCTTTCTCGTTTTCTTTAATATTTCACACAGTAGTTTATCATTCTATTAAATACATAAACGGATGTGCAAGACATCCCGTAAAACTAAACTACATTGAACAGTTATAATTACCACGTTATCAAAGAGATCAATCTGATGTCCGATCATCAAAAACTTGGACTGTGCCAAGACATGTTATTAACAACAAATACATTCGAATCTTGTTGACTCGTAGTTGCCCATTTACCAAACAATGTATAGGCCTTTTTAAATGGCGATTAAGAAGGTTTTCAGAAAATACAGGAGATATTAACTACATAAAACATGTGTTTACACTTATTAATCAGTATCATCAGTACTTTGCCAAAATCAAAACAGATCGGTATGCACATTCTGTATGCGGAAGACGACTGCCAGATACACTTAAACTCGATGCAAATCGTAGGAGCCAGACATTCTTTCATAATTAAACTTCAAATAAATAGATCCAATTATAAAGGTGACTTTTTAGGTTTTGGTAAGAATTATATATTTATGAGTGTTCTACCTGTATTTATTCGACAATTTAGAGAACTCCATCTTTGTTTGTCGTTACTAACAAGACAATAACTATATCTACCGTGATCCTTTACAAAGCTGCCAATTTCACAGATCCAGACCCTTTGAAAGGATGGTGGCTTAAACTTTAAGGATTCTTCATTATTTACCTTAGGTCAATACATTTTGTATGCAAATAATGTAGGTTCTATGAAGTCAAGAATATAATGAGCCAGTCCGGATACATTTAAATTAGTATACTCTAGAGAAATGATTTTATAATGAATTAAACTATTTTTGTAACATGTACAGTTGCGAGCCCCTCACAGATATGCAACACAATTAATGTTAATATTATGGTAAAAATATTCCTCAGATAAGTGTCTTAATTCGAATGTATGGTATGATCACAGAAACAGCGGAAATCACAAGGAACACAGTCTATTGCAAAGATTAAAAAAAATGCAAATCATTGTTTCCAGCCATATCCTCGATCTCCACGGTTTGCCTAGTAATTTTTTCAATCACCCTATTGATTAATGAAAACAATGGGTTTGTAATGTACACGTAACGAACTACTTGAACATAAGAAAATTTTGTTTTTTGCGTGGGGTTGGTGGTAAAAACTTTATGCATGCTTTAGCGCATTGTGTGAATTGGAAAACGTCTCAGTAAACAAAACCCTTTGATCCGGTTTTTTTTCTTAAACAGGGTGTCCTGTATATGCCTATATCTCGATCAAGGAAGCTTCCTGCAAGGTACAGTAAAAGTCTTTTCTTGACCATAGTGCTTAATCCTCCTCTTGGGTATGCTTATCTGGAGAACGAATAAATACAGGAACCAAATCTTGGTACTATATATCTTGCATCCAACAATACGAAAAATAGTTAAATTTAAACGTACACAAAAGACCGTAGAGTTCTAAACGTCATTTTCATGGCCAATACATTCGATACTCAATAATAGGCGCCGTCGGTGAAACAACCTTGAGGTGTTTAATGTCATCAACTTATAATGCAAAGCGGTTTTGGTATTACTATCTAAACGTATAGACTAGAATCTAAAGAAACATGAAAATTTAATAAGCTTGGTCACAGCATGTCTTTAGAAAATTACCGACGAAGCTGAAGTTGAAGTAGCTGTAAACTGGTCTATTGTTATCACCTGACTCATTTATTTAGTACTGTACACGCGACCTACAACTACACAAAATTGCTTACTGCGTACTATGATGCTTTCGTTTACACAATTAAATAATGAAATTAAATTCTAAATGCCGAATCCCAATTGACTTTTTGGATAGTTTGTAGACGCGTTTGTTTGTATATCTTGTTTAACAAATACAGGCCCATTACGTGCAATAGTTTTAGGTTTTGCTCTTTTACGGTCAGTATTTTGCTATTGTCAAAAACTTATCCCGACTTCAATCACATCCATCATATAATTAAAAGTAAATTCATCAATTTTGATTGATATTTTAGGATGTAGAATATATAATAGTCCATACATATACATCCTTTGATCTATTGGAAGTCAACTATGTATTGAATGTGAAATTTAAATACTTAGAAACGTTTCAAAATTCAGCCTAATATAAATAAAAATCACTTTTAATATCAGTAAATTTCGTTACACTAACAAGACGGCACACAGTAAAAGTACCTGATGAAAGAGATAGTTTTTGAAAAACAAATCTATTTCATATTTCTCCAAAAGAATTGGAAAACTTAAAAATAAAATGAGATTGATTGGTTCGATGTTTTCGTTAAGTCAATCGGGTAGTTAGTCAGCTAAATTCAGAACCTTAATAAAATAAACAACACATTTTTATTACATAATTGTAATATGATTTGCATATTTAGAAATACGTTTATTGATTAGTCAAGAGTACCTCCGGTTTAGATTTTTAACACAATTTATTTTTTGATAAGTTGACTCAATTTTTTTGGTTAAATTACATTAAATGCGTAACCAATGTAAACAAAAAAGAAAAAGAAAATAAAGTTATCGATTTAAGTTGTATTTACTGCAATCAAAACATGGTTTATAAAAAAACATTTGGAACGTAAAAATCAAAATCGATAAAATATTCATAAGTAAGGTCGACGATCCCTGCTACCAAAATACACAAGAAAAATGGAATTGAGAATATCTTAATAGGAAAATACTTTTCGTAACGCAATTTTAATAAAAGTCCTATGATATTTTTGTGAGTGAGTGTGTCTTGTTGATATACCTATAAATCCATTGGAAACGGTGTTCAACCATATACTACTACATTAATACATGTGGTGTGTGTTGCTTGCAAAACTTGTAGAAGAATCCTCTTTTGGAACGTTGTATTTGCTATCAGCTTTTAGTCGTTACAGTCAGAATAGTAAACGCCAGAACCAAACCATACATCTACATGTACATTGTAAATTGCGTAATACAATACTTACCTACTGCAGGAACTACGCATTTTCGTTGTTCTGTAAACGTCAGTATATTAGTAGTAACGCAACCTGCTGCTGTTGAAACAAACATTGAGCAACAATTCATCTGATATGTCTGTAGCCCTTCAAAACCACACGTTGCAGAGCAATTTCCAATAGCAGTCCAATTTGAAAGTGCGGAGATACACGTAGAACTATCTGTTAAAACACATAATTTAATTTCAAAAAATTTGTTCAAATCACGGGTTAAACAATTGCAATATTAATATATGCGGAAGGTCTAATACTATTAAAGTTCATAAAATAATTATTTGCATCCTTCGTGATGGCAATAATTGAAGCTTTTTGTCTCAACATTTAACTGACTAGACAACATACAGAAAACTCAATTTCAGTTTTATTTGAAATCTGCGAACAGACAGCAAGTCTCTGCCAATATTACCTGTGGAAGTATCTGTTATAAACGAACTTGTTCCCGTCCTGAATATAGCTTAAATACTGCTCACTGGACGTAAAGCAATTATCAAATCAATCAATAAGTCCCTTATAAATGAGCAGAATTTATTTTGCAAGAGGAAAAAGAGGATATTATAAACTATAAATTTAATAACTTATCGTAACTTGGTCATCTAGTGACTATTACTAAAATTGCAGAAAAAACTGTATTCAGCTTCAGAGGACGATTCCACCACCTTCAATTCTTATTTTTTTCTTGATTAATTATGTTAAGAAAAAATAATATACAAAAATTATATATCGATAACAGAAAAAAAGTGCTAGGACAGAATGTTTATATTCCTCGACCTTTAAAAGCAAACTATGAATTACCGCGTCAACATTTTCAAGATTATGTAATTTTTTATTCATCTTCCTTATAACAAAATCCTTTCAGCGCGAGAAAGAAAAACGAATATAAGATACCGATGAGTAAAATACATAATACTGCATTTTAGTGATCCGTATGTTCAAATCCTATTAAAAGTAAAACAAATACAGTATACACATGCTAACAGTATTTAAATGTCAGAAAACAATAATAGTTTTTTTCATACTCTTTTTGAAAAGATAGGTTGATCTTTAACGAGTGATAGAAATTTTATGTCTTTTCGCGAGACTCTCCAT
This sequence comes from Limnoperna fortunei, assembly GCA_944474755.1. Taxonomy (NCBI): domain Eukaryota; kingdom Metazoa; phylum Mollusca; class Bivalvia; order Mytilida; family Modiolidae; genus Limnoperna; species Limnoperna fortunei. The sequence goes on along the minus strand of OX104121.1, from coordinate 7,005,697 downwards.
TGTTTAAGACATCATTGTATCTGACATCCAATCAGAACGTCGGAAACAAGAACGTCACAGAAGAACGTTGACAGGCTATTTTGATTTCGATTTCACTATAAAACCAATGAACTAGTACATATATCATTATTACTCTATATTAAATGTAAATGTCCGGTTAAATCTACAATTATACTACAAACAAAGACACTAGAAATTTTCAGTCATAATTTTTCTATTTTTGTTTAGAATATTTTCTGCAGCACAGGTTTATGTGAATTCCTTGAAACATTGTTTGCTTACTCAGATCCGAAAAAAGACGGATTTCTTAGAATCATGCTGCGTTAGTCAACGTCTATTTTTTAAACGCCATCATGAATTGTCTGATATCGATCAGGTGATTTCTACGTCTATTTATAAACTCCATCATGGATTGGCTGATTGTTATGAGGTATCTGTCACACAGTTAGTGACGTCATTTCTAGGTAAATAAGGACCTCTAATGTTAATGTAGTTTTTTACCTACCACCGGTTTTATATATGTAGCTGGCCGGACGTGCCACTGTATGAAACCAAAATTGCTCTTCCCTAAGGATCAACCGATTTTGTCCTTCGATTTAGACCGGTTCACGTTGCTTATTTTTTGGAAGAATTTTGTTTGTTTGTTTTTCTTTTATTTTTGATCTCCCTTTTGATTACAAATCAATATCTTCTGATTCAATTTTAAAAGGAATACATGCTGTTTAGTTAACTTATCACATTTCACTCCGTCCAACAACTTTTGATTTAAATGAATGTCATTCGGTACGTATTATTTGGCAAATGACATATGTTTCGTTATTCTAAACTTATCAACGGTAGAATTAACATATTCCAGTTGAATGTATTCATTCTACCATTATTAATATATGTCATTTCGTTAATAATTTGACATCGTTAAAACTAAACATTGTATTAATATATATTCATAAATTCAACACTGCGACAGTTTTGTGACGTTAGTTTATGCACTGTATTTTTTGTGTTTCGTTAATTCCTTTGCATTTTGCTCTGCATTAATGATTAGTTTAATTGCAGAGTATCTTTTCGGTTTGTCTTGTCTTAATTTATCATAAGTGTTAGTTGTCTCATCTTTTGAACTTGATAGTTCAACAATAATATAATTCACTGTAAATTGATAGATTGACTTATTAAACAATTAATGTTACAGACAAAATAAAAGATTGATACACATTTAAAGTGAGAAAGGGGAAATGAAAAACAAGACTGCTAAATAGCATGGGTTTTGTTGTGTAAGGCATCTTAGCACTTTCGGAAAGCAATAAATAAAATAAGGTGTACCTATACATTGAAACGGGATAAAAGTATCAAGGTCTAATTCAGCAAACAAATGTCACACTATAATTGAACAATGCAGATATCGTAGATAAATAATGTAATTATATTTAATGTACACATTAGGTCCACATAATAAAACTAAAATTTTGCCATTTCTAAACAAGGTCGACATAAAAAAAGATAAGATGCGCACTTATCTTTTGCCTTTCAGATGTTTTTAAACAAGCATACGCACGGTTATTCTTTGATGCCGTATGCAGATAATTTACATATATCTATTTTATTATCTAAATACAATTAAATTATACATTTTTATAATGTTACTTGCGTTATTTAAATTTTACAAAATACCTACACATATATTATACTTTGTATAGTTTTTAAATAACTTATTTGTTTCATTTACTGTCCCTAAATATTCATGTACCCTCGAAGCAAGTGTGGCTAATAAAAAAATATCATTTTCGGTTTTACAATGAATTGAACCCATACCTGTCGACTAGCCCTATTTGTCTTTGAAGTAAGACCAAACTAGATTTTTAACCAGTAAAATAAAGGTTACACTATTGTTTTTCTTACATTTGTAAAATTGCTGACAATGGGAATCATTTATAAGTAGTATAGGGGCCTCGGTGGCCCAGTGGTTAAGGTAGTTCGCCTACTATTGATCACGTGGTCTGTCAACACTGAGATTGCGGCTTCGATTCTTACTGCAGGCAGGCTGTACTCGACTCCAATCGTTATTGACAAGGATTGCCAGTTTTCCTACCGGAGGTCGGGGTCTCTCGCCATTCAAACAAACACAAAAAACTAGTATATTTTTCAGAAATAAAGATATTTTTGTATTGTACATCGTATTTGAAATTTGTTTTTTAGTACCAGTAGCACACTCATAAACAATAAATTTCAATATGAAAGAAACAATTGGTATTGAAAATGTTCTGTTTAGAGCTACTACAAGTTTAAAATTGTCATTTTTACCGATAAAACTGAAATCATAGCTGGAACAAACATTTGGGAAAGGAAATTTAAAGTGGGATTAAATTTGCTAAGCTACATATTTCTAATTCAAGTTAATTAATTATATTGCCAAACATTTTATGTTTGCGATATAGAATATTTTTAACTATTTGCATACATTCTCCATATCCGATAGTTTTATATCTATTGCAATATCTAGATTAATAGCTGATAAATCACATAATTAATATTAACTTATCATGATTTTATCACATTAACATGTTACGTGTTAAAGAACTTCTATTTCAAGCACATACTTGTATTAACTACAGATCCAGATCCCGCATTTCCAGAGTTTCCTGTATTTCCAGAATTTCCCTGTCCTTGTCCCTGTCCAGACAAAAAACAAATCACTGAGAACAATAATATCCATTTTAACCAGACTGTCATGACTTTAAACACGCTTTTATCATTAGGAAAATATATAACTATATTTAATTTAAAAGATCGATTTAATTTAAAGGTGAAAAGTTAAAGGTAAAGCTTATTAAGGTTAAAATTTACGCATAACACACATTACGAGATAAACAATTCGAATCAAACTTTCGCCAAAAAAATAATAGTCCACTTTCAACGCAATTCATGAAACATGAATCAAGTTTAACCAGTGCCAGTCTACATGAAATGTTGCTTTTTCAGGTTTAAGGTGATAACATTTTTAGTTGAAATGGAGTCAAATGAGACAAATGCAATGAAAACGTTTTATAATCATTTTATGAAGTGCCACAATGCTCTTATTAAAACCAGTATTAGAAAAGTAAGCTACACAGATTCAGTTTTTGCGTAAAAACGAGGAATTTTAGTTAACATGTTTAACAAAGTATTTCATGAACATTATTCGTTGCCATTTCACTTAACATTAATTTTGAAACAAATAATGGGCTGTCGTAGGCAGCATAAACACAGTGTTTGCAAAGCTTTCTCTACCACAACTAAATATTCTTCCATCAATTAACAATGAAGTTCCAATTATCATAAAGCCTTACTGATTCAAATCTGATAACAGATTGCATCACTTATTACAAGATGAAAATAGTTTCAAAAACATTTCAACGGTGTGTATATAAAGACCACAATTAACTGTGTGCTCCTGCAAATTTTCCAGATCGATTCAATCATAACAAAAATAAAAAAAAGATCAGCAAAGGATATCAATTTGGTTAGTCATTTTGACATGGGTCACTCTTCTCTAGATTCGCATGAGAAGACAAAAGGACTAAAAACATTTCAACTAGTCAATACTACAAAACTAATATTGTAGGCTGACATCAAAACAAACTACAGTCAAATTAACCAGCACCAGAAATAAATGCTGAAGTCAAGATAAAAACAAAGCATATTGACATCTGATGAGTCAAAAATTAAGTACAAAAAGAACTGAACTCATAACAATGTACGAAATAGACTCAGTTGTGCAAAATGTAAACACAACTAGAAGATTTAAACATTAGATATCATCATCCCTGCTCCGGTCACAGTATTGTTTGTAGAATTACTGACTAATGGAAAACGACACCCATCCATTATCATAAACAAACAAACTAACACACCACATTAATGAAAGTGGGAGGTTTGTCATGCATTAAACCTGGTTTAACACACCTTTGTTTTATAAAATGCATGTGCCTAGTCAAGACCATTGCTTTAGTTGGTTTTTAGTTTTAAAAGTTGCACGTTTTTCGACTTTGATTTGTTGATCGTGTTTCTTCTCAGTTTCCTTTATTATCGTTATTTTGTCATTACCTTCATTTTAATCAGACATCAACAAAAATCAACCAGATCTACAAACCTGGGTGAGGTGTTTTCTTGGACCGTGATGGATAGCAAGTGCATATTGATTTCTTTTATACAGAAATTCTAAATTATTCAGTTCTTTAAGATCGGTTTAGACTGAATCCTTCAAATAATGAGACTCATCTAGTTATTTCAGATCATATTAGGAATAGCCGAGAAAGGGTCGAGACTTATGCAGGACAAATTAATAATTTAGTTGCAAATGTGTAATGTTGGAAAAAAATACATTCATTGATTGAAAAAATATGTCGTTTCATTATTTTAGAAGCAAGGACAGAAATGCATATACAATAAGTTTTTTTGTACTATCACTGGAAAATAATTTCTCTATAGTGCACGTAGAAATGGTCCCATTTATAGCAATCTCACCAAAGTAAAAATCCGCACAAGAATCATTTCCTTTGTAGATTTATAAAACATCAGAAGATTATATTGGATCATTTTATATGCAGAATATTTGCTTTCTTTTCAACATTTTCCGTTAATTTAAATGTTTAAAAGGGATTGCAAATATTTAAAAAGGAATAGATTTTCGTTTCCTTGATTATGCTTAAATTCATGTCACTGGGATGTTCTCAAGTGATATCATTTCAATTCAACCAAAGACATCTTATTAATTAAAGTAACTTGGTATTGATTAATTCAGTGTTATGTCGTTTTATTCCTAAGTTGTAGATGACATCCGTTTATATGGCATGTTTTCAGTGAAAAAACAAAAATGTATACTTTTCAAAAATATGTCTTAAGAACATGTTGTACAAAATTTAATGTACATGTATTTTAACTAAAAACTGTGGTCCGCATTATTTAACAATTGTTTTGTTAAAACTTTACAAGTGAAAACGGTGAAATGCGGATACAGTGTGAAACAGGATCACAAATCGTCTTCATGCTTAAGTCAGCAATCCTTGTAAAGTGCATGTCAGTAGCATGTACACTTTAAATATAACAACTGTTTGAATATGTTCTTAAAACCAAAAACAGTCTCATTTGGTTTTTAAAATTTGTCCATGTAAATTGTATATACATGTAATAATAGAAACCAATTACATTCATTGAACTAGATTTTAGATTTCTAATACACAAGATAGCTATCAGTAAAGTAGAAATACTAAATCAATATCGAGTTATCGCCTTGTTTTCATATACCGGTAATAGTACACTCTTGCCCAGTCTTCCGAACAATGTGATTATATGTTTGTTGTAGTCAGAAGAATGCAATAACAGACGAGAAACATTAAATAGCCCAAGGTACACGAATATATATTTATTTACTGAGGTCATACTGCGGGGGTTCAGGGTGATCAACCCACGGCGCTGCCGAGTGCTCCCAGCTATCGGATAGGGATTACATCTAGTTCGGGGGTGTCAGGTCATAATACGAAAAGCCTGATCCCGGACTACAGTAAATAATGTTTTTTTCAGAGTACCATGCTTCTTGCACTATAAAGACTCATTTTTAGATAACTATATGAGTAGGCTCGCTATGACCGCTATAAAAAGCTAAATTTTCCACTCTTACAAGTACCAATACTCCCCCAGCAGCATTCAACATTTTTGCTCTTTTGTCCATCTTTTTGGAATTGATTTATTGTTTGTTCATGTCCTAAAACTTGTACTGGCTAGACGTAAAGTAAAACATCCAATCAATATATTTATTGAATGAAGGTTTGAAAGCGTCAAGCTATTATTATTTATTATGCGAACAAATTTACCCACACGACATTGAAAATGATAATATGGTGTACAACGGAGCAGAAAATATTGACAAGAACAATAATTGAGTTAGAAAATGTTAGGGTCCAATATGTGATAAAAAGGAACTATCCTTTACCTCGCGATTTTTAATGCATTATCTTGATGGTTGCGAAATATTACTCTAAAGAATAGACAATAATTTGTTTTAATTTTAATATAACATCGTTGCTACACTAATTTACAGTAATCAAAATCGTAACGCATATTATGTCGTTTCATGGACAAAGTCGACGTTTTAAATAACTCTTGTATTCAGTTAACTAGATTAGAGACACATTCTAAATACAAAACAAGTCATGTCTGCAAGATCATTTTCAGTTGTGACAACCATAAATCAATATCGTCTTTGTCTAATCAATTGTGTAAGTATAAATTGGCTAAGTCAATCTTTCTAATAGTTACTTAACTTTGTCACCCGTCCTAATTTAATATATAAAACAGACGAAGCACACATAACAGGCTTAAGTTAATCAACGATATTGTTCCCATATTTGATATATGGACTACCCGTAAACAAGGTTTAGTAATCTTAATAATTGTATTTCAAACGCAGACACAATTATGATGTTTTTTTTATACAAACATTAAAACCCAGACGGTCTAAGTTGATTGAAACATAATTTGTTCGCTAAAATAAATGCTCGCGGTATGCATTTCTGACTACATTTATTCATTTCGGTAAATTTTGTTGTTGTCGTTCTAACATTGACCCAAGGTGATCCATTGTAACATAACCAACCATTGGCTTTCTAACATTGACCCAACGTTGTTCCATCGTCACGTGACAAACTGTTACCGTTAAAACGTCATCCCAACAAAAAATGTCTTCAAAACACATTGCAATTGTTGATTTGAAATAAAGTAAATGAAAATATATGACATTGAAAGTGCAATTAAAATATGAGTGCGTTATATCATACGCTTATAATTTTTTATTTATTTCAACAAACGTTAGACATCTGAGATATAAATATACATATATTTTAATCAAATGATATAAATTGTAAGAACAAGTATCTTGCTGATTGGAGACTTGATTTTATGATATTTCAGATAAAGGACAAGGTAGGATAACCTACTGTCACTGGCCCCCTATTGTCGCTAAAAATGAAATGTAGATCTGTAGATCGTAATATTTTTTCAAAGGTACATTATCCCTTCTTACAGAAAATCAATATAACTTTTTTTCTTATAATGTACAATTATTATATGCACCTTACTTAAATATGCCAATTGTAATGGCCTGTAAAAATCAATATGTTTTCGCGATTTCGAACACCATTTTAAATATGGGCGGACGCGTGTACCACGAAGATACTTGACTGTATTATTTGTTGCAAAACATTTTTTAATACTTAATATATTTGTGGTACACGAATCCGCTCATGTTAAAAAATTAATATTTTGTCCCAAAATTCGCGTGATTTTTGTATTGTTCAGCATAGTATGTAAGCCTTCAACCGGACCGGACTTGCATTTCCAAATCTGCATATACATCTATTTATGCTGGTAATAGTTAAATATCGTTGACAAACTTAAATAGAAATGTGTAAGAAAATCAATATATGGATAAATTAAGTAAATATTTTAATATGTAACAATTTAAACGTTTCACACTGATGAAACAGCTAAATTTTGATAATAAAATACATCTATCAGTCATTGATCTCAATTCCAGATTGATTAAATTATTGAAAGATCGTGTCATTCAAAGAGTAACTTTTTTATCATATTTTAAGAGGCAAAACTGTGAAAAAATTAAGTTGCAGACTTCGTCGTTTGGAAATGGAATATTTAAAGAACGCAATTAGTCCACAGGTTGAAATAAGTAATTTTACCACAATAATATTTAGCAAATGTGGAAGATACGTGCAACATGCACGGACGAATCACCGGATGGGCAAACATCAGAGAAACTAAGAAGTAATGTAAAGAATTTTCGGTTTGTTTAACTGGTTTAAAAACACACGCGTAAACAAAAAAATTAAAAGACTGTTCCAGCCATTGTTATTCATGAAAAAATCTTCAGAGATAACATCTTAATATGATCTATATGTCTAAATAGATGTTACACCTTTTTAATGTGGTTCACGTAACAATTATAAATGGTATAAAAACTTGTGTCATCTATCATCAAGTATATCACGTCAGCAATTTGACGCATAAATAAGTTTTATCTTCATTCAAAAACGTTTGTGCGTATGTGGCGTAATTGGTTAGCTCGCAGATTATAAGCATTAAGGATCGCGAAACGTTGGTTCGAGTCCGACGTTTTTCTTTTTTTTTCTTTTTTTAGTCTACTTTCATTTTTCACATATTAAAGAAAGTTTGTATGATAAATGATAATGAGGTGTCCAAAATAGAATATTTTAAAGAACAAAATTAGTACGTAAAGGTTGCAAAAATTATGAGTCTAAACTAATACCGAAAGTTGACGATACGTATTACATGCACGGAACACACGTTCCAACGAAGTAAATATAAGGAATTTAATTTTGTTTCGTTTGTATACATTCGAACAACAAAATGATAAGACTGTTCTAGAAGTAATTTTTATAAAAGTAAAACATCTTCAGCGATCACATCTTGATATGTTTCAATTAATGTTTTTAGACCTTTATTTTTCATACCCAATAATTATAGATGTTATAAAAACTACTAATCTATTAACAAATATATAACGTCTGCAAAATGACAGTGCCGTAGGCAGCAGATGATTCTCGGAATAGGAGTACCCGTGCAATCAGTTCACCCTTTTGTTTACGGCCTTGTATGACACTTAAATAAGTCGCTTTTGAAGGCAAATGTCTGTGTGCATGTGGCGTTTTTGCTTAACTCGTAACTTGTGAATATTATACACCGCGCATCGATGGTCCGAATCCCGATGGTCTATGTTTATTTTCTATTTTGCTTGCCTTTATTAACAGGAAACGTTTAAAACATATATTGGTGTAACAACAACGAATGCCAACGCGAGCATATTCTTAACCTTGTTAAAGTCATCGTTGGAAACCCACGTCAGGTCGCGTTCTCACTTGAAAGCGAGAACGCGACCGGTCGTGGGTTTCCGACGATTTGTAAAAGTAGATTATCTAAGGTACCGGTCAATATTAATTGGGGGTTAGGACCGGCGCATTTCAAATTATCAGGTTAAAAGGGCTATGTCCTATCTTCCATAAATACAAAAAAGTTGCCGTCCTACATTAGATGTGCTATAAACAATGTTTGTCCTATCTAATGAATAATTTTACGGTTACAATTCAGTATTTATTTGTCAAACAAGTTGTGCGATTATTACAGTATTGGTTTTGAATTAAAACGACAGAAAAAAATAGTTTTTTTTCATTAATGATATTGTTATGAAAAAAAACTAGCTGCCCTTTCAGTGCTGAAAATAACAAAAATTGGAGTCCCATATATATGGCAGCATAAAAAAGTATGTGTCCTATTGCATTTGGCATTTTCCAACCACCCCAAAACAATATTGACTGGTCCTTAAATATATATCATTACATGTGATAAAATAATAATTTACGTGATAACGAGGGATATTTGTGTCATAAATGAAAACAATCTTTTTTAATTTTCTACTTTATATTGTGAAATTATTTGATCGTTAAGTTAGACGTAGGCCTGTTTTTACTATTGGTTGTTTTTTTGTCAGTTATCTATCATCAAGGAAACCACGTGAGATAATCTTTTAAGGATAACAGAAACTATCGTGATACATAGGTGAATATTTAATACTTTTTAATTAAGCACTACAGCTTAGGATCTATATAATTTTCTCCTAACCATTAAAAAAAAGAAACAATAGTTTCAGTACTTTTTACTGCTACTGTGGCGGTCGTATTGCAAGTTAATATGTTTTGAATGTTGACCAATCTGTCGCCGAATTGGAAACAATATTACATTGAACATAATGCCATTCGATTTAGATTTTCGAGCTTCAGCAGGGGAGTGGTTCGTTATCCCGCCAGAGAAGTGGGTATCAGAGTATCATCGAAACTGTCACAAATCGAAGACCAAGAAACCGGCACACTACAGAACCAACAACCAAAAATGTAGTAATTACAGCAATGGCCCTGACTTGGAACAGGCATTTCAAAAGAAATGAAGGGTTAAACCAGGATTTATGGCATGCCCTATGCCGAATTTTACTGCCGTTAAGTTAGTTTTGTGATTTGTCGGATTAACGACAGAATTCAGTCCTATTGCTCGTAATGTAGCAAATAACAAATTCTAACTTCGGTCTATTTATACGAAATTCAAACATAATATTCATCTTGTTTGCGGTATTAAAGCTTTAGACATCGCAAAACTACAAAACTAACGGGAAACGATTTATTGAAGAAATTTCTTTTTTGGTCTTTGAAGATGCACGTGGAAAATACTATATGTTTATCAGTTTTCCGTATATGGACAATGAGGGGGCCTCGGTGGCCGAGTGGTCAAGGTAGTTCGTCTACTATTGATCACGTGGTCTGTCAACAATGAGATTGCGGGTTCGATTCTCACTGCAGGCTGGGTGTATTCGACTACAATCTTAATTGACAAGGATTGCCAGTTTTCCTACCGCAGGTCGGGGTTTCCTCCGGGTACTCCGGCTTCCTCCCCCAATAAAACTGGACGCCATGATATAGCTGAAAAATTGCTGAAATTGGCGTTAAACACCATCAAACAAACAAACATATGATAATGTGACCTAATTTTGTTATAAACGTGCTAATTTGCATACTTTAACAACCATTACGCAGTAAGAATATATTAATTTACATATGTATTACCCAACACGCCATTCATTTTCGGGGTTCTCAATGTTTTTCATGTAGTAAATGTAATTAAAAAGAAACACGAATGTCAATTAATACACAATAACTATAATCACGTATCAATAATGATCGATTTTAAACACGAAACCGATAAAAAAATTGGTGACACTGTAGAAAGATATCAAGATCGATCACGTCTGATTGTACATGCAACTTCTTTTGGACATCAAAGTGATTCACTCTTGCTCTGCTACATTACGAGTAATAGGACTAAATTCGTACCCTCGCCAAAAAAGCCAGGGTACGATTATGCGCTTCAGGAATAGTAATATACAAATGTTAAGTTTAAATATCAATATTACAGTTAGGGGACTACGTTAAAGTTCTTTGAGTTCGGACAGTTTCTCAGTAACCACGCATTGTTACATGACAATATTTGTTATATAGTTTGCTGACAAATAGTACATTCAAACCTGGTAGGTGTCACCTGACCTTGACTAGAAATCATAATCACTACGCTAATGTTTGTGGATAAGGTTACTTCTGTTGTAACTATGCATGGTAGGATGAATGAGTGGCATGGCATATAGTTCCTGTTGAAAAGTACAAGTTTCGCCTAACCTTGACCTTCTAGTTCATGGTCCAGTGAATAAGTTTTTTGGATTAAGTCAGTGTATAGAGTAATTCCAATACTTGGAATTTAGGTTCCTGTTGAATAATATATGACGCGTGTCTACTGACATTGACCTCTGTCCACTGACTATGTTAAAGTTTTTGTATTATGTCAGTTCCGCTGTAACGATGCATGGTAGGACATCTAAGCAGAATTTAAGTGCCCCTTTGAAATAGATCTATATCTCTTCCTAAAAGTAATTATGTTTTGGATAAACTTAATACAAATAGAATTAAATATTGGTTTTTGCAAATATAGATATTTTGTTCGCTCTTATATAGTTGTGTAACAGTTTGTCTTACCAATAAGGTCACACGAAAAATAATTTGTTTGACTTGATCGGATGCAGGACACCTCCGTTTTTTTTGGAAATCTCAGAATAGATATTGCACTGATGGTAAAATTAACATTAATATCTTTCATTATTAACTCATAATTTCCATTTAATTATTAAATACTATTACAGACTTACAACTTTAATATCAAATCTGTGTATTGATGGTTTAAGCACAAACTATACCGAAATAACAAGTTCGGTATTGGCAAACATAATGAAAATAATCTTTAACAAGGGAGATAATTCTGACAAATCTAAAATTTTATTACTTGTTTGACAGTTTTTTACCAACAGAAAAAAAACTTTTAACGCAAACAGCTCTTATTTAAAATTAGCTTCTGCCTGTATCTTCTATCAAATAATATTGTGATAAAATTTGTCGAAGAAATGGTGATTACCAAGTTTTTGTTTAAAAGCATGAAATTCTCAAAAGCATTTTTACATGAGAAACGCATTCTTTTTTACGAGAAAAAGTTTTCTTTCTGTATTTACTTAAACAAGAACCTGACTGTAACAGGTGTCCAGACATCTTGTGTTAACGTTTGGTTAATATTTGATGAGCAGAACGGAAGTTAATTTACTGAAACCATCTTCAAATTAAAGCTGAATTAAAAATAGCCTATAGATTTGGCAATGATATAAGCACGTGGTGTATCGCGCATGCGCATGATAGCACCAAAATAAGACCATATATTTAATGCTATGTCTGTATGCTTAAATTACTGCAAAAATGAGTTATTTTCAAGAGAGGGCCAAAAATGGTCCTTACCCTACCTTGTCCTTTCGATCTAATCTATAGAGTCATCTGTGTAAGTTATTCATATCGGTCTCAATTTTCGAAAATTTAAAGGTTTTGTTTTATATAAAACTAAATATATAACATAAACTTATTAGTTTAAATATTAAGATTTTAATTATTAACAGTTTAAAGCTGTATATTGTTTTTAATCTTCGTGCGGCTACATGCTTTCTCTCATTGCTGAAGGATAATTTGTTTGTGTTATGCTAATTTTTAGGTATGATTTTATATATATTCCTCTAAAGCGTTAAACTCAAAATGTTTAGAGTTCTGTTACATATGATCTGGAAAAGAAATGAAAAAAAAAAACATGCAGATTGGTCTAGTCCGAACAAACTTAAAGTTAACGAAATCTCTTCTTTTTGACAAAAACCCAGACAATATGACCGCTTTGTATGGACAGACATTTTTTACAAACGTCTTCGTGAAATATTTTCGAATTTTCTGCTGTTGTCAATTTGACAGAGACGGTCACCATCTCTGCATTTAATGGTCACGTGACCATATGTCCGGTGGAGCAAACCGGTTCCAAACCTTTGCTTTTCAAGTGCCATGACACAGCTTTTATGTTCATGCCGGGAAGGGCTTTATACAGTATTATTCTTACAGTATTGGTCTTTGCTCGTCAAAGCTGGAACCATACTAAAATGTTTTCCACAGTTCTACAGAGATGCAAAATGCATCCAGAAGTGGCGGATAAGAGAGGCCCTGTCGATGATGATTTGTGAGGTCATATGAGCTATGGCTATAGCGGGTGAAATACTTTTGTTATATCTGTTAATTCTTTCTAATTAAAGTAATTGGACTAAATTAGTAATAACGAAAAATTAAAATAATACACAAGATAGAACAATATGAGTTGTTAAATGGACAACTTTTGAAAAGAAAGTTATATAAACACAGACAAAAAAAGAATAATAATAATAATAATAATAATAATAATAATAATAGTTATTATTATTATTATTATTATTATTATTATTATTATACGTACGACAAGTTCAATTGCTAGCGATTTAATATGAATACATTCCTTAATACAATTAGAGAGTTTGCAGTTATATATATATTTATTTCCTTGATTTTAGTCGACCTCATTATCCTATCAATAGGGATGTGTTTTTGTATTTATTGTGCACATTTTTAATTAAATACGTAAAAACTGCCTAACGAACTTATTACATTTTGTTTCAAGCTATTCATATATAATGTTTAAATAGATAAATTCTTAATCAACATTAAAAACATATTAGATTTTAAGGAGTCTGTATAAACATTATCTATTTGTTTGAAAAGTAAAATGCGTCAAACACTATTAAATCATTTATTTAAAAATACACATGGAAATTTACTCAATATAAACGGCAACAACTCTGCTTTCAAAGAGTAAAGACTGAAATAAAAATGTGACGTTGTTAGTATTGCTGTTTTAACCTCTCTGAACATCATTAAGAATCAATAAATAAGAACAGGTGTTCATACTACGTTATACATTAAATGTCAGTAATACAATGTTAATCTTAGTTCAGTCTCCTCAGCACAATAGAGACGAGTTATGTATACCTTTGAACGGGAACCCGAAATGTTCAGAAATCTGTTGTAGTTGATCTAAAACAAAAAACGATCATGACTTGAACATTACTGGTATAGTACTATTTACACAATAACTTGAGATTTATTTATTTTATTGCATCTTCATGGTTGAAAGTATCAGCAGAAGAATAATCGCGTTTTTTATTTTCCAACTTATATCAAAGTTTCAGATAATAGCTTCTTCGACTACATATAGCCAAGGATGTAAAGTTTACAAGTTTAACTTTTTAAAAAAAGTAGACGTTTCTTAGCTTCTTTATGCATTTTATGAATATTGTTAAAATACCTGTTGTTTGTAATTTATATGTGGGATAGGTAACCAATGTACCTTTAAAGGACATTGTTTACGCATTGTAAACTATTAACTAATTGCGCTTGAGAGATGTCAATACCTGCAGTCATAGTCACTTCATGCGTGCCTTTTTAAAAAAAAATATTTATTTAGAAATTTACTCCTCCCTGAACTAATTATCGAAATAAGCGGTAAAACTATGTTTTGCTTTGCATTAATATCAGAACGAAAATTAAGAAAATATAAATTTTCCCAAACAGCTTTAAAAAAAGGGAAATTTTGGTACAATGTTTACCTTTAAATACAAAACAGTTATAAATTAGGTGAACTAACCAATCACGTAACAGATTATTTACTTCGTGTACTGCATATATGCATATATTTGGAGTATACTGTAATTACACTGCATAGTAAAGGCTCGAATTTAGTCTAACAAAAATTCGGCGATTAAATAAAAAATTATAAGGCTAAATAATTTAAATGTTGAATAGTTTGATGTCGCGGACATTTAGAGCCATTATGATACGACATACAGGTATTGCTTTCTACATCTTGTGGCAAATGGGTATATAATAATCGATAGCCATTACTCTCAATAATTCAAACATATACATATTATCTGAGACATATCATAAAACACAATCTTTAAAACTTTAAAATAAATAACTAAACACCAGGTATCTATGATGCTTTTTCTCATTAAATAGTAAATAGAGTAACGTATCATTTATGTCTAAAAATAATTTCAAACAATATATCTTTATTTTGATCTGTTTTTGTGTATATACAATAGGACGATTATAAAAGGAAACTAAAAAACGAAGCTCTATGATATTTCTTTTTGTTGTTAAATCTGTTAATCTAAACACCGGCTCAGTAAAACATTGTTTATAAAAACGAATTTTGTTACTAACAGATGCGGTTTAGAAATTATATTTCAGTCTTTGCCATATCAGACCTAGTTCATGTAAATGTTATAAACTGACAAGTAGTTCCATTTAGAGATAGGGCTTCTTTTTACATATAAACCGAGTAATCGAACTGGGTAATCCTACACCTATGAATATCATAGATAGCTGATTCGATTTGTTATAGCTATTATAAAGCTCAAACATATGTAGAAATGTATTACCCAGTCATTAACTTTTTTGTAGAACACTTGAATAACATTAAAACCACAAGGCATTTAAGGCATGAATTCGTCGGGTTATTGTAGTAAGAAAGACTTAGGCACACCAATGATGTTTGCGTAAACCAATTACAGTAACATTTTCTATAAATCAGATGACTTTGAAATACAGATATTACACTTACAGTGCTATTGGTGAACTTAATGTGTCCTTCCTTTTGTATAAATTACTAATTTTGCCGATAGTTATTTGATCTGTTTTAAGTTTGTCGCCATTTTCCGATTCAGTAGGAGTCGTGATGATTGTAAAAGCAGCCGATGTGTTGATGGGCTTCAACGGCATACTGTCTTTTTCAAAAGCAAACAATGGATTTCCTGGCTGTCTCTGAATATCTATACTGTTCAGTTTTTTTACACTCTTTAAAGTCAATTTGTCTGAAATAATCACGGGACTTACTATATGTAGGTGATGTAGATGTTTCCAAACATGCATGTTCATTATTTAGTTGATATATGGTCAATTACAGATTTGCACATAAAGTTTATATGATAAGATGAAAAAGATATTGTGGTTACAACTGAACGTTACCGATATGACATTAAAGAAATACAAACTCGTCGTTTGCCATTCAATGCATAACATCATATTTATGTTTGAACGCTTAATATAACATAAAATAAAACCGTATTAAATATATTTTACCTCTTAAAATGCCTTTTTTGTATTTATAGTGTGTTTTCCCTTTCATCCCTTTATTTGTCGTTGTGCTAAACATATCACTTAGTGAAATTATTTTCCGTCATTTAAACATAATAAATTTGAACATTTTTTTATATCTTCTCGTTATCTCGGATCAGGTATGTAGAGAAAACATATAATTTCGTATGAAATGGAAAAAATTTAAATTAACTTAATGTCGGAACAAATAAATATGCGTTAAAAATAATACATTTTTGAAACCAACTTTAACTTCACATAACAAGTCCACAAATTAACAAACTTAACAACTGTCTATGATTCAGCACCAACAAAGATCTACAGCATAAATTTGTTATGCACTATAAGTTCTATAGTTAATTTTATTTCTGTAAACTTACTATGTAGTTCTCACACAATCAATACCAAGCCAGTATTTACTGCAGTAATATAAAGTACCCAAGTTCATGCATATTGCCAGTATACCAACGGCTGTTAGCCATAAAGCATTTTTGGAGCTCATCAAAAAAGTTTTTGGCATGTTCATGGAGTTGTCGTTCGAGTTTTCCTATAAGAGAAAGTACACTATACATATCATTGTACTTTTTGCGGTTAATCAAATCAACGGCATGTATTTTAATATGTATGACGTAATGAAACCACTTTCTAACACGTCATTGATCTTGAATATATAGCGTTTACCCTAGTTTGCAATTGATTATGTATATGCTAACCTAACAAAAAACATAAAATAAACAAACAAACAAAAAGACGAAAAGATGACAGATCATATTAGCATTTATTTTTAAACAATTTATTTGCAAATTCGTCTAGCTGCATGCTTTTAAAAAAGGTCACTTGAGAAAATAAAATTATAGTATGGGAATTAAAATTTATATAATAAACATATCATTTTAATGTATTGTACTACCTGGTAATGTCAGCAAATTATTTATACACCAAATTCATGTAATAAGTAAGAAGCGTTATACTGGGCCGTTAAGCAATAATTCAGTCAATTGGATTTCAAGAACATGCTGCCCATATCTTGCTCGATCACATGAAAATAGCACATATACATGTACTTGTACTTGTACATAGTTTAAGATAAACAGAAATAATGGTCGTGTAGGAATACGATTATTGGAAGGAAAATAAATACCACCAAAGCGCAATTATTGGAAGGAAAATAAATACCACCAAAGCACAATCTCTTACATTCATTACTGCACGAATAATAGTTCAGTCTACTTGAATGGGTTGATGCGATGATAAAACATTTATATATATACCTTCGCAAAAATAATCCACACCGTGACTGTGGTCTGAAGTCCTCCATAATCAATTGCAGACAAATTAAATGTCATCTCGTCTCCATATTTAAAGTAAGAACTAAGAAGTGTGTTCACATAGAGCGTTCCGTTGTCATATATCTGAAAGTATATTTTGCTATAAGACGTCATATCCAGTTTGTATCTTAATGTTCCATATTCAGATGTATCGATGTCATAAGCTGTTACGCTTCCTATGAATGTTCCAACTTCCTTATAGGGCGTGGAATAAAACGTGAATTGTGTCTGATTAAAATAGGGCGAATTATCATTGATGTCTTTTATTTTAACAATAAGACTAGCTGTACAAGTGTTGAAACCAATGTCTTTGGCACGAACCAGACAATTAAACTGTCCAGTTAATACTTTGTCCAGGTCAAAGTTGTAAGCATAAGTAATTTGTCCTGTTGTGGTATCCATTACAAAGCGCCAAGTGTCGTTACCACAGTCTAGCCAGTACGTAAAAGATTCTGAAGCATCCAGATCATAAATTCTAAAACCTGCAGACGGGAATGCCGTAAACTGCTGTAAAAGAGGCATCATATAAAATTGTCTTACGTGTACAAAACATTCTATCTCACACTATTGAAACCAATTGAAGTCAGATATAAGTAACGAATTAATGCATTTTGTGTTAAAAGTCGATATTGTCATGGTCTGAAGATTGATTATATATCAATATTTTCCATGGATGAGTACGACTATGTTTTTATAGTAACTTAAAATCAGCACTAAATACCGCTAAATACAGCATTGCATTGCATGAACAATAAACAAAAGTTACCGTAGATTCCACCTGTTCCACGGAATATTCTGTCTGGTGGAAAACTGGACCCTCGTTTTCGTCAGTCACAGAAAGTGATATAGTAGCTGTCGCTGTATTTTTGCCGTCTGTTGCGGTCAATACAATATTGAAAGACGTGTTTGCGATCGATTCATAGTCAAGCTGAGAAGAGATTGACAAGAATCCATCTAAATGAAGAAAACAAAAACTCGTTGCCAATTTCAAGCATTAGATATTATAAGTAAACTTCCAAGTTGAAGTTAACAAAAGAGGAAATGAAACAATTATACGTGTCAAAATAGGTATTAACGAAATAAGGCACAATTTAACTGTATTAAAACGAATTCATTGTTATCTTGCGCGAACCAATGGTGTGAATCCTTCGTAGAAAATATGAAAACAGCTTACCTGTGTTTATATGAAAGTATGACAATCCGGTGTTTGGATTAAAATCTCCGTATATCACATTGATGTCAGCAATGTCCAGGTCACGAACTCTGACATGGAAGAGAGTTGTACCAACAAAAGAATTTTCCACTATTAGGAATGGATGCGGAAGTGGTAAATTACTTATAACTGGAACATCGTTAATATCTGTCAATATATGATTTACAGTAATTATTTTAAATGAAATTTGATGGCCTGTTGTAATGCAGGATAAATGACAGAAAAATGAGATGCAATTGTAAAATACTAAGATATGCAATCCATTGAAAGCCTTAACCAGGCTCGACTAATACAATATAAACACAATAAAATATAAAAACATTATTTGCCAACGATTAATCATGTAGCAGTGATCTATTAACACCAGTCAAACATTTAAAAAAATCTTACTTGCTAAACGAACCGACAGGGTTCGTGTTCCAACAGTTGTTCTTCCGTCATTGACTGTAACTTTAAGATTGTAGGCTGGAGTAAATATATTAGACAAATCATCTGTTGTTAAAATATCACCATCTGCAAGGTAAAGCAACATATTACATGATTCAGTTCTTTAGGAGCAAACAGAGAACATACCACGTTAATACTGAAAAAGTATTTGTTACGTGTTACTTTTCTCAATTTAAAAAAAGTTACTACATGTAGTGTATGTATTGACAGAATTACAAACATTCATCATCAGTTAGAAACAAATGTTAGTATGAAAAGAAAACAAGGAGGAAAGGTTTTCACCGGATATTACGGCTTTTGTCTGCAGGACCATTTTAGGACAAGGGCAAGCTTCTCGTGTGCTAGGGTCATTCGTAGATGTCGACAACATGTAGACGGATTGCTGTATTTTGACATAATTGTTAATTTAGTCTCTAAATGAATACTGCTAGTATTTTCTAAACATTTAACAATCATTCGATATTATTGCAAACTAAAAAGGTATTTAAAAGCATCATAAAAATAAATAAGACTATTATAAACGTTGCTTAATATATAGTTTAAAAAAGACAAAAAATAATTTGATATGGCAGTTTCGAATTAAATTTAGAACAATGTAATTTCCTTAGCAATCGATTGACTCGTGCAACATTAGAGACATATTTGAAACGAATGCAATTTTTTCTAGTTTTAAGGTTAATACATTCTTCTATCATAAAAGGTCCGTTGATGGGCTCTGTTGTCAGGTTAAACATCAACGTGTCATCTTCATCGTCTTCCATTTGAACTGTGTACACTAAATCCCCAATTAAAGTAGAAGATGCATCTAAATCTATGGAGGCTGAAGGCAAAATGAATGAAATGTTTATATTTGTTTCTAAATAAATTTTAATTAGTGAACAAAAAAGAGGTCTTTTGTAAAACCTCTTATCATTATTGAACCTTATTTTAAGGTACCTCAACAATGCTATGAGTTTATTCAAATGTTTAAAGCAGATTAGCATAAATTTAGTACTGTGAACGTACTTTTTTCCATGTGTATTAAATTTCAATATTTTTGCGGTAAATTACGAACGGCAAAAAATAGTACCCACAAAAATGAAAAAAACTATATAATTTCTTTTGGGACTAAGATTAAAACCGTGAATCGGACACCATCGCATGATCCGCGAAGTAAATACTTTTACAGTATTTTGGCTAAATTTGTAACAGTGAAATATGGTAACAGTTATTTTTATTTAAATAACAATTCATTTATAAACATCGTAACGAAAATTATTACCAACCTGGAAGATTTAGGAATCGAGGTGGATGATTTTTCTGTATAAACACAAAGAAATAACCTGTAACAGCTGCATTTTTTCCATCATCACATGAAATCAAAAGCTCGTATATTTTGTTTGTATTGTACTCAAATGCAGCGTTTGGTTGAACGTATACACCATAATCTGAGAAGATAATGAAAACGAAAACATAAGGCTCAAAAACGGAATCAAAAGCAAGAATTACTATCGTAAAAGTCACACCAATTTCGTCTTGTTTTTGTTGCATTTTGGTTTTTTTCTATTTTCCATGTACCATGACCATTGCAATAGATGTTATATTTTTGGTCTGGTTCCCTAGTTTGCCGCTGTCTTTTTTGACAGTTTCCTTGGCATTTGATTATATCTTCCTTTAAAATTTTTATTAAGAAAATCTATTAGTAAAAATATGGTCCCCAAAAGCGGTCCTACATCGCACTATGCCTCTGTTGTTTACATGTCCTATTACATGTATGTGTTAGATATTAACACACAAATAAAGGATGTTCACATCAATATAGCAATACATTTACAATCGAGACAAGACAAAATAGTTTTCACGTGTTTGGAGTAAATGAAGGAGAAAATAACTAATATTTGGTTATCTACAGATGAGTTTGAGAACAACCTATTGTACAAAACCGGCCATGAATCATAGTGAATAAAAACAAATTATTTGTAATACCTGAAATCATAAATGAAATATTGCTTGAATGACGATTAGAGGAATCGAGTATTATTGAAGCGTAACATGCTTTAAAAAATGAGTTTTCAACGTTAACAAATTATAGCAGTACAATTATTCTGCAATGTAAAAAAGTTTTTAAAAGGCAAGCACATGCACCTATAATTAGCATTAAGTTAAAATCTATCTAAATGTATTATCTTTATGCAAATATTACCTGATGTCAGATGAATATTATGAACCGTTAAATATTCCGTATAAGGCGTTACAGTTGTAAGGCTACACTTAATCGTATCTTTTGCTTGACGATCGTAAACAGCCAGTTTATGTAAGAGTTGTCCTTCTTTAACGTCTTCATGAATTTTTACAAAATTAGGTAAGCTTGTTATTCGAGGAGGCTAAAATTGTGACATTAAATGATTATCTCTTCCAATTTTTCATTACAACTCTTTTATCAAAAGTGAAGGCTAAATTATGCTTAAATTAACAAGATTAGACAAATAACTTTGACATAGAAATCATAAACGTATTAGTTGCATTCTTTGTAAAGGTGTCGCAATTTAAAAAAAAATAGCAAAACGTAATATCATAAGTCGAGCTCAACGTGTCATAATAAAGCATAAATCCGCAACTTCAGGTACGTAATTAATGGTAAATGATTAACTATTATTTAGAGTCAGTGGCCGAGGTCTCAATTTTGCCCGACCATGACATATTTGTTTGTATAGTTATCTATCACTGCTGATTTATCGATACCTGCAAAATATTACACCATTTTGTTTTGACCATTGAAAACTCTTCTTATGATTATCAAACAGATTTGCCGCTATAAGTAAAAATACATAGAAGATATTAAAACCGGTTTTATCAATATTTCTTAATTATTGTTTAAATTATGATCTAAATTATACCAACTGTGTTAAAAACTGTGATCGTAAGAGTTCCGTAAGCAGTGTTTTTACATGAATCTGTTATATTAAACGTCATTGTGTAAGTTCCCACAGTCGGCGTTGCCTCGAGATAAATCATTTCTAAAAGGAAAAAAAAACCATCTATACAAGATGCTTCCCACCAAACCATGTTTCAAACTCTGAGACATATAAAGGAAAGACAAAACAGGAACATAGTGATAAAATACAAAAATAATAAAAAAAAATATGTTAACTATAAATCCATCATAATTTTAAAAGTTTTCATCTTTTATTTGTTATAAAACATACAATTCAAACTATTATCGTCTGTAAGTATTATGTATTTAAAAATATTTTTTGAAAGAATTTCTCCACAGCGTTCGACACGTATTTCATTATATCATAATTATCATGGGCTTCGTAGATTCATTATTAATGTTAGTTACTGCTGAAGCCACAGTAATTTGAAACCAATAATTATGTTACCCGTAAAAGAAAATAATAGAAAACTAACCAGTACGTATATTAAATGAAATATTTGAATTAGAGGTGGTAAAAGTCCATGTTATCACATCCCGTGTGTCTCCGTTATAATACTGTACTTTGTAGATGCTTCCACCAACTTGCTTGTCGTCAGATACTGCAAACTCCCTTTGTATGTTGGTGAAAAAGGGGGCAGTATCTGTATCACATTAAAAAAATAAAACGAATTCACAATACATATTGTTTTTAATTCAATTATGGTTATTTTTAAGCAAACTTCATAAGAGTAGAACAGCAGTTGAAAAATTGTTAAGGAAAAAAAGAGATTAAAATGCAAAAATGGTTGAAGACCAAAGCAAACAACAACGCTACGAGAATTAAAAAATAAGCGCATATGTTATTTTCATTAAAGACAAAAATATATCCCTTTATAGTAACATCGATAACTGTACAAGTACTTCTTATGTCTTATTAAATTACATAATTTCTTTCTTTTTATCTCAAAAGTAAATGTTGATAATTAAGTGAGCCCGTGGTCGAAGATTACACAATCTAACTACACCGCTCATCAAACAGTCAGAAGGATGCGAAGTTGTCTGCTTGTATAAGATAACAGTTGTACAATTAGTTATAATTTTATTATAAATATTGTCAATTTAACTTTAACAACTTACACATATTTGACCGGATTTCCTATTTTATTACTGTGAACTTACTATAATCAGTGTATACCCGAAGAGCATACGCTATGTTGTGAACAAAAACAATGCTTGCCCAATCGAATGTTATTCCTTCGTCTATCGTTCCCATAATTGTCATTCGGAAATTGTGTGGTTCCGATATACTGTACGGTATTATTTCCGGTCCTGGTGTATACCTTTTGAAACAAAACACATGTTTGTCAGCTATAACTATTCACAAACGTATGCATGTTTTTATAATTGCCGCCACTATTCAACTGTCAAATCAATTTTGTGTACTAAACTGCACAGTTTAATTTTGTTTTTTTAATTGGAAGATGCATTTTCAACTACACTACCTCGTATGTATTACACAATACATGTTACACTTTTAATATTGACGTAATGTGCCATATTTTTTTCAGCTATTTTAAAGAGTACAAGAAACGGTTTCATTTCAAAATGATGTGTAACAAATGTTAACATCATCTGACTAGCTACTGTTTCCCTGTTATTTTCCATTATTTATGAGTGTAACTTGTATAAAAAAAAAATTATGACCGATTCCCCTCAAATATTAAAAAGACATTTATGATTTTAAGTGTATATTTTCCTTAATAATTTATGCATCAATGCGTGACACTACTTCACCGCTTTTATACAATGTGTTGAAATGTTCCCAGATGATCATTTGAATTTACATGTAAACTTAATAACAAGTTAAAATTGCTAACTTAATTTGTTTCGCCGAGGACACAAAACGTAATGTTAAAGGAAAGCCTATAGATAAGTACTGTTTAAAACTTCCATGTTTTTATAGGAATGATAGTTGCATCAAAGCATATGTAAGTGGAGTAATAAGGAAAAATCTGAAAAAAACATTAAAATATTTGGACTAAGTCTATAAGTATATTATATTTATAAGTATATTAACCATCCAAGCATATCATTATTCCTAACTGTAAGTCTGTCTGCTTCACGTATTGTATACTTTATTGTATGATTAACAGCGCCGCCTGAAAAGGGAGAATATATAACATAATAGTTACCCTCCAACACATAACGTTGGATTTAAAGGTACCTACGCTATACACATAGTTGTCCCTGATGCCAATCAATTTAAATAGTTAAAATGTTGTTACGTCTAAAATTATACTTAAGTTATACTATTACAAAGATAATCGTTAGCTTTGATTGACTAAAATTAGAATGTAATTATACTAGTTGTTTCCAATATGAGTTAATTTCTTACTATGTATAATAAAGCATTTTGAAACGATTATTGTATGGCTTATAAATATGTTCTGTACGTTAACGTGTTTTTGTTGCAATTGTCTGCATTTAAGACTGAACTGATATTATATAGTTAATTTGTCTGATATTGACGTATAACAGGTAAATAAGAGGCTGTGACTGAATTATCTACATAATTTGTCATCAAATCATCTGTTGTCAATACTACATTTTATACTTTAATTTGGAATAAAATGTGAGTTCAACTCGCATTTAATAATAAAATAGTGTTCTCCAGAAAAACAGCATCCATGATAAATCGTTGTGAAAGTAACAAAGAAAAAAGCGGAGTCAGGCTCTATCGATCTACCTTAAAAGTACACTTTCCAAACACTTTATTATGAAGGATTCGGTATGTCATTTAGTAATTTGACAACTCAATACGATATCTCGAGACACGGAAAGCCATTCATTGTATCGAGCCCATGGTTTCAACCCCGACCTTTGAAGGCCCTCTTATCAGTCATGTTTCCTGCCCAATAAAACAATATAAATAACAACAAATATAGAAAGTCGTTTTCTAAAGTCGTTAATCGTCAATTAGTTTACCAATTGCGGAATTTTCACTTACTTGGGACTGTATAAATATTTTTCCCCACTAATGTATATGTCGATCCAGACTTGCGCCATACCATAAGATGGAGTTCTCCTGCACCAGAAGCATAATATTCCCACGACTTTATAACACCGCAACAAAAAGGCCGATAGAAACCACTTTCAGCTATTATTCCAAATCCTATGGGATATAGATGCGCGTTAATTCTATACTTCAATTAGAAAGTACATAATGTGATTTCTTAAATATACAATGCAATACAAATATAGATTTAAAGCAGGTAACGTTGTACGAAAGTTACAAAAAACTCCTTCGATATTGTATACCCAACAAATGACTAGGAACCACGAATATGACTGTTTCCAGAATGTTGATTTTACACAATTAAAAATTTCCTTTTTAAAGAATAAATGAGTTTCCAAATTTAACCACTGTTTCCATAAACTTAAAACGACTTTCAAATGTAAGTAAAGTTTAAATACCCGTATTTGACCCTTTTGTCGTTGTATATATTGATGGTGTTCCGTATCCTATTTCACGAATGCCGCAATCTACAATTAGAAATAAACCGTTTATAATGCGTAAATAGGAAAACCTATCACACATAGTCATACTTTTAAATTTATCCATTTAAACTAATGTGCGATATATCATTATGTCTAAAGCTATTTCACATTTTTATCATTTCTTTCGCACTATCAGTTGATGTCAAGGATCCCGAATCTGCATCTTGTCTTCATTTCTCACAAATGGGTGAAATAATATAATTAACTTTGTTTTTGATAAGGAAATATTTAGATATGGAATTACGCTGTGTTTTTCTGACTGCTACTAAATGAAGGAATGTAATTTACATGACACAAAGACAAATATGTTTCCTTAATAATAATTGAATTTCTTCGTAATGTTTGTACTTACTTGTACAATCAAAGTCATTACATATATCTGTACCAGTGTCTCTTTGTATAACTAGGTTACAAAATAATCCAACGCAATTCGGACAAATAGCTCCACCACAGTCAATTACAGGGTCATTGCAATTTCTATATCTGATATGGGTTCCACCTCCGCATGTCACTGGGCATGCGTACCACTCCTCCCATACGGCCCATCCGCCATCAACTATACAAACGAAAACTAATTTGATTACACCCAATAATAGTAATTAAATTAACTTCTTATATACTCTTAGAAATATAGGATAATACTGATACTTTGAAAATTTGAATGAAGCGTTTGTAATGAGTAAGACTTTTAGTTCAGTTGCGGTAATTAAATAGGTTTCAGCAATAATTTGACTATACATTTAAATATAAAACGACCTGATAGACGTCTGAAATGAAAAACAATAAAGTTTTGTATAACCTTGACAGGTATTTTAAAATGACCAAAATCGTTATTGTTTAAATCGATTACTAATATATATATATATATATATATATATATATATATATATATATAATTGTCTATTTATATATGCCCAACATCTGATTGTATTTCAACATTGGATCTTTAGAAATGCACTAAAGATACATAGTTAAGATAAATGATATTTATAAGTGTCTAATGAATTAACCAAACAATGTCGTTGTAATTTCCACTCTGAAAATCATCTGTACACACAGATTTGATTTTTGAGCCGTCCCACCTCGGGAATCGAACTCGTGTCAGTTTATAACATCTATGGCTACTGCGCCCAGGATGTAAAGACAGAGGTGTAACCTCTAGACCAGATCCGTCCGCTAAAAAACGGAGTTTCACTGGCCTAGTGTTACTTTTGGTTGAACATGTCATTTACATACACAATGTTTTTGTGCGACCTGAGCTTTAATTACAACGATTTTCATACAATCAGAATGGATCTGTAAGCAATTATACAGATGCGTGCATATAGTTGTTTTTGGAATTTCTATTTATAATTGTCTATTTATATATGCCCAACATCTGATTGTATTTCAACATTGGATCTTTAGAAATGCACTAAAGATACATAGTTAAGATAAATGATATTTATAAGTGTCTAATGAATTAACCAAACAATGTCGTTGTAATTTCCACTCTGAAAATCATCTGTACATTTATTACATACCTGGACAACACTGGGTATTGCATGTCGTATAACTTGTATTAGTTTCACCAGAAGAAATTGTACAATCAATGCCTCCGCAAAATGTTGCCGGATTTGTACAACTTCGGGTTCTAATTTGATTATTTAGCGTACCACCGCATGTCACTGGACACGCCTCCCACGCACCCCAATCAGTCCAAGATCCGTCAACTACAAGAATTAACACATTGCTTTGGAGTGAAAAATCTACTTGATTTACCACTAAACACTAAATGTGATATGATGAGCTAAAAGTGCTGCGCAAATAATCAGGCGCTCAAATTAAAATGATCTTATCATAAACGCTGATGAAAACAAAACATCTTCAGAATTGACTACCCATTCTAAACCACGGTTTACAGTAGAAACAAAATTGTCCTGTTAAACAAAATTCTCCACACAAATCAAATTTATTTATTACAAATTTACCGAGTAGAAGGGAAATTTAAAAATTCAATTGACCAGATATTATTGTTGACAAATTATAGGTTTGTTTTAATTCGTTAATATTTTAACACGCGATATTTATTTCCTTTCTTGATAAACATTTAAAGTGTTCACGTTTCTGATGCTCGTATTGCGATTTAACAGTATTTTGTTAAAACAGAAAACACTAGCATGCAACATTTTTCATTATATATGGATCACTTTAGAAAATCGACAGCAATAACCAATACGTTAATGTCTGGGCAATACAATATTTGAATGGATCGAATATTTACCACTAAAGGTGTCATTTCATTTTGGGATTAGGAAAGTACAGTGTTTTATCCTGACTTTGCTACCTCCACTCCATTGGATGTGGTTTTGTTAACAGCAACAACTACTTAAGCTAAAATTTAGAACAAGTCATACCTGGACAGCACACATCATTGCAAACGGTAGTTGTTGTGGTACTTCCTGGACAATCGGCGCCATTACAATATGGAATTGGATTTGTACAGCTTCTAATCCAGGACTGGATACCTCCACCACATGTTACTGAACAGCTGCCAAAAGCACTCCAACTTGACCATCCTCCGTCCACTTTAAAAGATTTCAAAATTATTAAAAATTTATTGGAAAAGAAAATAAATTAAACGAGTAAATGTTTCGTATTTGGTCAAAACGCATATTTCGTCTGTGGCTTAGTACGATGAAAAATTGCATATTAAACATGGAAATACTTTCTATACTGAGTATTTATGTTTTGTTAAGCACAATATTTGATACATTTGTGTATCAACATAACAACAACCATTCCGCGAAAGAGGTAACTTTTGAATTGGGTACCTTCACTGCATGTCACTGGAGTTTTACCCTGTCCATAAAAAAGTAATCCGTTCGCAATATTCGTTATTTTAAGGTTACTATAGTTATTGTTTGCAATTTCTAAATTAAAAATAATAAGCATTGTGTAAAAGGATGTTTTCCGTTGTTTGTTGATCAAAGGAGTAGACATTATGACATTTAAATGAGACAGCTTTAAACAAATGCCGTCAAAATGAGATATGACATGTTTACACGTTATATAAATCTTATTTACTACTGCCTAATGCGAATTATTACGCCTTGCTGCCATTATTTGTGTGGTGCTTTTCATATCTATAATTTTAGTGTACCATCCATGTCACACAGACGACAAACCCATTCTTTTGAACAAAAAACCACACGTTCACATTTCGAATTCGACTTGGTGCAAATTTAATTGAATCTCTTTTGCTTCCATTTGCACATGTTTTCAAATAAAACAATGTAGTATTTCGATACCTTTACCGTTTTATTTGCACTAACCTGGGCAACAAACAGTGTTACAAGTTTGGTATTGTGTTGAACTTCCAACACAGTCTGCTCCATTACAGTAAGGGACTGGATTAGTACAGGTACGTGTCCTGTTCTGGTTATTGGCAACACCCTCACAGGTCACTGGGCATACAGTCCATGGACTCCAATCTGACCATCCTCCGTTGCCTTTAAATATTTAGAAAGAATAACAATACATAATGAGTTTCTGTTTATTTGCTAAATTGTTTAAACTGTTGTTTCCGTGTAATCAAAACAAAAGAAAGAAATACTATCACTGGTTACTGTAATGATTTGAGGTATGCTTGTACAAAGTAGAAAACGAGAGTTAACTGAAAGAACAATATTTAAGAACAAAGTCATCACAACCAGAAATATTTCAGCAAGTAATTACCATTTAACATATAACCAACATGTACCCCTCTAATGAAAGTACAAGTTTGATGTAGATTTTAGCGCTCTTCTTGCTTTAGCACATATTCATTACCTTTTAGCAACATTGTGGTCAAAAGTCTGTAACAATTTAAGTTTAAAATCAAGAAAAAAAACGAATTTTTGTTATAGAGAGTATTTTATAAGAAGAAACAACTTATTTTTTAATCATTCAAAAGCATTTATTTATATCATTGCACAAGTACAATGCAATTTGGAAGCTAATACTTATAATAAGACGTCTTCCGATACTGAAGAGGAAATGGGTAATAGAGTAATAGACTGAACACGTGCACTTCATGAATGAAAAAAAGAAAAAAAAGAACGTAAAGTGATTAATTTGGGCTTTAATGATTACCATTTAAGGTCAATTGTATGTCCTGTTTTGCTGACTAGACACATGAGATAACTGGGAATAAATGTACAATATAGGTTGAATTTTCAGAATAATTTTAATAAGCCATCAAGCCTGACTAGTACAATAAATGCAACATGTGTGTCGGGTCTTTTACCTTTGCTTGCATCAATGTATAAAGACTATTATTAAAACACGGTTTGGATTAAAAACTTGAGTAGCTTCTTCCATCAAAATATCAAGAGAGCATCCATGTTCATGAAAAATTGTTCGGCATCTGTTATATTGCAGTGCTAAAAATGTCTCCATTATGCTCGAATGGTTACGGTTAGTGTGGTAAACAACCCATAGTCAACAACATTGTATTCGTCTTAATATGCTAACTGTGATAATTTACCTACAAAAGGAATATTACATATTCTTATTTCCATAAAGACAATTTCAAGTCCAACTCCATTACACTCTTTTTTTCCTTGTGGATGTGGTTTGTCGCAACAAATTCTTGTATAGTTCATTATTCCATCACCGCACGTTACAGAGCAGCCGCTTATAGGAGCCCAAGTAGTTATGTCATATACACAACCAAAACAGCTTGCTTTATACCCTTCAAGAGCAAATAGTTAAATTATAAACAAACAAATTGTCAAACAATTTGAAACATTACGCCAAAACATACATTCAAAACAAAATTATTACGACGATGCATGTATACTATAAAATTTCTACTGTAAATATTGGTTTCAAAACAATTGTCGCTTTCATACATTAAATTGTATTATTGAAAACAAAATAGTCAGGTCACATAAATTGGGGTATAAAGAATATTATTGGACACATGACATATCTTGATTGTTTTTAAAGCCCATAGTAAATGAGTCAATTATAATGTGTTTTCTTATATAACGTGTAGCTTTGAATCAATGAATCAATCAATCTATTGTAAAATTCTCCGGTCAAAACAGTCCATCAACACATGCTTGATTATATAATATATACCGTTACATGTTACCCACTTTTCGTATTTAAAATATTGATATATGTCGTCCTTTTTGGATTATTTCAACAACTATTTCGACAAAATGCATACCAATATGACTTGTGTGAAAACTTGTACAGTCAAAACAGATCAACGTGATACTTTAAAATATAGATCAGTATTTTTGCTACTAAATGTTATCTTTCAAATGTAATAGCAAGTATTTGAAGAGGCCTCGACCATACATGAATTAAATCACTTTTGTTAACTGTATGTAAAAATTGTGTAAAATAATTGTAGTACATGACACTACAATCTTTACTTTATTGGTGTTGTAAAATAATTTTCGTTTTAAGCTCAAAATTGGGTTAATCAGGTGTTTGCTTATTTGCCACAATTTACCCAAGTTAATAGCTTGGAGCTTTCGAATAAGTTGTCAACGTGTTTATTACATCAACGAACTTTGCAGCACATAAAGTCAGCTGAACAAGTGCATTTGTTAAGAATGTGTAAGTCTTGGTGAATTATAATATGATCATTAAACTCAATGTACGATTTAGATAAACATTATTTTATTGAAAAATCATTGTTTGCGTTTATAACATAGGCATTTTATGCAATATAGTTACATCACAACACTTACATGGAGAAGATAAATCCAAAAGAAAAATTATCCATAGTATCATTTCAAAACTTTTTACAGAACAAAATAAAAAGCCTTCGGATAATGAACACGCTATTTCCCTTTAATTATGTTCGCGTTCCTAAACTAATCACCTGTTTATTATCACAAGAAAGAGATATTGTTTGTTAATGGGTAGGATTATTTG
This sequence comes from Limnoperna fortunei, assembly GCA_944474755.1. Taxonomy (NCBI): domain Eukaryota; kingdom Metazoa; phylum Mollusca; class Bivalvia; order Mytilida; family Modiolidae; genus Limnoperna; species Limnoperna fortunei. Next base: position 6,974,137 of record OX104121.1, on the reverse strand, counting down.
ACAAATATATTTTGTTTTGTTTCCCTCATTTAAATAATGACCGCGTTAATTCATATCCATATGCGTAATCATTGACCGTACCATAAATGTTAATACATGTAATATTAAATGTCATACTAGACAGTAAATACATAGCAGTAAAATGAATATTTAGCCTGTATAATGATTTTATAATATATCTAGCAGTATATTAATCAGTAATACGCAGATTACATCAAAACTGAATGGAAAACATACAATTGTGTAAAATACTGCAAAAATGTCTGTCAAAAACTGCAAACGTTTTAGACGCCTCTAATTTTTGATTGGTTATATTTCTGTGTCTTTTATGGAGAATTTTGGGCATCCAGTAGTGCAGCGAACATATTGATACCCTAAACAAAAACTTTTCAACACTGACACAATACCTTTCATAATTATGTTTGCATCATGAGGATGTTCAGAATACTACCTATAACCAAGTGAAAATGTCTGATTGAATTAAAAAAGATGGATTTGACAAAAGTTTTGCTGACGGCTTTACAACTCCAGGGTGCCAAATCTAAAGTACAACAAACTCGTTTTTAAGTAGCTTCATAGTCAACAGCGGTTATTAGTATAGAAAATAGTATATAGGGTAGTGACGAGTCAAATTTAGAAGTATTGCATTTTCTTACTCTATTTGTTGTTGCCTTTCTTTTTCAATATTTTTGGTCACTGACTAATGCATTATCAACTTACTCGTCTAAAGGCCTCGGTGGCCGAGTGGTTAAGGTAGTTCGTCTAGTATTGATCACGTGGTCTGTCAACACTGAAATTGCGGGTTCGATTCTCACTGCAGGCTGGGTTTACTCGACTCCAATCTTAATAGAGAAGGATTGTCAGTTTTTCTACCGAGGGTGATATGGTTATGATCGCTCGGAGTCGGAATCATTTTCCAAAAACGAACAAGCTGTGGGAATATTCTTCAGTGTTTCGCGTAGCACACGTGGGAACACAGTTAGATACAGTAACAAAAATAAAAGGAAGAACATGATAGGTGAAAAGGCACTTTTTTAAAAACAAACAATCTATAATTTGCAGTACACATCATAGTCCTATTTGTTTAGATCTTCTATGGACATGTTTTGATTGCTTTTAAATTTATGGATGCTTTCGACCATAATTGTGTTGTTTATCCAATAAAGTATTCCAAGAAAAATGGATGTAATGTTTGTGTTTTACTAAATTAAACTTATTTATACCCCATTGAAAAAGTTTACAAAAGATGCTTAAATACCGTTTCACATCATAATTATTTATTCGATTTTTACCTATACTTTGCCTTTTTCACGAATGAAATCTGTCACAACAGATAAACAATCAATTCGGTTTTTTTCATTTCAATTGTTACCTTTTAAGGATTATAATATTATAAAAGCCCTAATTTAATTATAGCATGAGAAAATATGATTATGTACAACTCAGTAATGTATGTAGATACTATTGACGGCATTTGAGATAATACTAATAGGCTATTTATAACACCTAAAAACTGTACTATATGCTTTTTATTAGACTGTAGCAAACACCCTTACTGAATTACGGGTAAAATTAGATCGAACTGACGATTGCTTTGATTAATAAGTTTTTTAAACGTGGCTTGTATTGTTTTTCAATATTGTTTTTTCACAATTCAGACATGTTTAATCGGTTCATTGTTCAAAATTTGACGAACTTGAATGAATGTCATATGTCAGTACGTGCTTGAACTCCTATCTCAATAGACGTTAGTTACTTGCTTTAATATAACAATTTTATGAAAAAACTAGATACAACGAAAAAAAATTAAACCTTGACTCCAACTACGAACATTAACTCTTCTAGAAATATGAATAAAGCATTGTTATATAACGATATTACGTAAGATAATCTATTACTATAGGTAAGGAGCGTAACTTATGTGCTCCTAAATTTTTCCGCAACACTGAAATAATGGTCTCACTCTTCTTTAGCGTTTGTGGTTACTTTAATTTCGTGCTAACTTTACAATAAATTTTCTTTTCTATGGAGTATTGCAAAACTATCAGCATTATGCTAAGAATTTAAATGTAAAAACCCAATGCGCAATATTCGTTGATGTTGATTTTTAAGGTATCAATATGTTTGCTTATGAATCCTTTTATTCGGATCAAGCCAACATATATTGTTCTTTACTATTGGCACTGTTGCGTTGTTTCAATTATGTTTATGTGAATGTCTATGATTTGGTTACCTGTCTATTATTATTATGAATATTCCATTGTGACGTTTGCGATTGTGTTTCCGCCTTTTCAAGTAAACTTTAATTATAAAACCAGTATTCACTATATTTATAACAATATCTAACAATTGATTGTCGATCGTAAATATAATCTGGTAGTTATATTCTATCAATGTGTATAAATACTTACATCACGCGTAACTTGTATTGAATCTCCCCCATCTGATAAGCAAAATCGCTTTGATATTACAAAAAATGGACATTTCCTACGACAATGTAACAGAGATCAAACGAAAGTGCGTCATTTTGTGACAACGTATTTGACGCTAAAATAACAAATCAGATTTTCCAAATGTTTGTTTTGCATTAACTGCTATTATCAATTAATCATAATGTCTTATCTTAATTTTGCATAAATGTTAATGAATATAGTTATAAATGTTTCTAACATAATAATAATTATACGAATTAGGTTCTCGTCACTTTGTAATTCACTGTAGCTGTTCGTGTTGTATTGCTAAATGAATTAAACTAATGAATTATGTTTTCGCTAATATTACAATCATATTACAGAAAGTTACATATCTTGTATATATATATAATGATCTCTCTGTGGCTTTGCGTACCTTTTATTTTTAAACATGTAATAAGCAAAAGATTAATGTGGGAATCAATATGTATGAGCGATTTTGTGTCCGGTTATTGACCCATATTCTGTTTAATAGTTACATTATGTTTTTAATAAATAATATACTTTGCCAGTTTTGAACTAGTTTTAGACATATTTTGAATAGAAAGCACGATCATTGTTTGAAATGACAAATATAAATCAAATATCGGATTATCGCCTTTCTTTTTAAATCACTGTAATAGTACACATTCTATTCAATTGCCTGTGATTTGGTGTATATTTATGCGACGTCATATTAAGAGACGACTTTACTAGATGACACACAAAAGTAGGCCTAGGTACAAATACGCTATTGGTTATTTTAAAAAAAATTACCACCTAAACTAAGGTTGATTGATATATTTAATGTTTGATTAGATAAAGATGGCAGTATTATAAGAAAAAGTACAAAATTAGCCCAAATAATGATGCAATAAATATATGATAAAAATCCTTCGTGGGCTATCGAGAACTTGTTAGAGTAATGAAAAAGCAGTTGACTAGAAAAGTACATAGATATTGAACATTAATATATTCAATATGGTGTACAACTAATGTCTTATGCTAAACTTTTCAAATACACACTTATATCACACCGTAAACCTGATATAAAGAGATATTAATCAATCCTTTTAAACGTAGACTGTAGGCCCTCTGATCACAATAATTATTAATATGTCTTGTTTCAAGACTGCTCAGTTTGCTGACTATATTTAAAAAGATGAAAACTATGGAACTTCCAATGTATCAGCGAATATACAACCCTCAGAAAAGGTGTCGTAATTTGTCGGTATCTATTTTAAACTATTTCTAAACTGTTTTTTCCAACATTGATTTAGATTATTATTGCAAATTATCATCTCTAAAATATACCATAACGGCTTGTTCTTTTTTACTTGTTATATTTCTGCACAAAAAGTTCAAAGACGAATGAATAGCCTGCTGTGAAACGGACAACAAATTCCTTGTGCGAACTACTTGTTGATTATTTCTTGATACGTCGGTTAAGAACTCGAAAACCACATAGATTAAATGAATTATTATCATGCAATAAACTAAACAATGCAGTGAAGTTTTTGATTCTGTTAACCAACGCCTGATAAAGCCCTTCTGTAGAACAAAATGTGTTATTTTGTTGAATTTTTAAATAACAGACTTGTTTTAAGTATTTGCATTAGACTTCCATCATCCACACAATGCTTGATGCCTTTTTATATATGATAACATCTATTTAGGTGCAAAACATTAATAAATAAATTAAAATAGATATTTAAAATACTTATAATAAGAAAGTCACGTCCGCAAGATAATTTTAAACCGTGATAATATTAAGTCAATATCGGGTTTTTGTTTTTGTTTAACCTGCTTTATTTATTTAAATGCGTCGTAGCCAATCTTCCGTGTGATTATTTTCATTTTTTATCAATTGTCCTTTTTCAACATATTAACCAGACAGACCACATTATAGACCGTATTATTTTATATATGTTGGTATTTTGCCAACCCGGCTGTATACACGTTTAAATTTAAACAGCAACTGTCAAATCTGAAGTGTAATTCAAAAGTAGTGTTTAGTACATGGAAGTTGACACTTTTAAAATATCTTCTACAATGTCGTATTTTTAATACGCACACAACTTTACCTTTCACCAAACATTAATCTTGATATTAAATAGATTGCATATCGGTATCTTATGATTGACTTATATATTCAGTATCCTTAATTACTTAATATATTTGTGTATACCAAGAACAATAAAATAACACTTCACGCCGAACGGCTTAGGAACACAATGGATTTCTTGTATTCAATAGATGAAACCTTAATTTGTCAGTTTACAAAATATCAGGAGTACAAAATCCCAATGTATTCAGAAAGTTTTATCAAAATATACAATTATAAATAGTTTACGCAACCTTTTTTTTTCTTAAAGCAATTCTCGTGTATTTTTACTTAACCTACAATGTCACCTTACTATCGTACATGTACATTTAAATAAACATCAAAATTGGTTAAATATTAGATTAAAGTCGTTAATGTTATCATAATTATTAAAACCATACGTTCCGAATGATAAAAACATTGTTTTATATTAAACTAAAGTTAAAAAAAAACAATTCGGTTGTTTATTATTAATTCAACTTTGTAAAAGTGAAATGGACCATTAAATTTCATAATATTTTTCCTTGATAACGGTAGCGAAATAACGGGTCAGTAACAGAAGAAGTATGGTCATTGACCCAATCATCGATTGTTGTGATTAATCTTACACGGATTTATTTATTTTATCTGTCATATTCCTAATATTTCTACGTTGACCGTAATGTACTTAACGACTGCTATTCGTTTTGCTATCCTCTTTATATTTATAATTCAATGTGTCTATAACGATATGTAATAATTTAATTGAAAAACAATTACCTTTCGTTTCAAGGAAAACGCCTATTATGCGTATGTATTTTAGAATAATGTCAATGTAAGGAAGAAACCCCCTTCCACAAAACAAAGATAAGGCGAAGACACACGACACAAAAAACGAGAACAAATGACGACAAAAACCAAAAGGTGAGTGATAATCGGATAAAACACAGGCGCACTCAGGTGCTCTGATTGACCAGTGCCTTCTAATTAGACACTCTTTCTATTAATTCAACGTCATGTCTTGGAAATTGCGTAGTCAGTAGGAGGAAGCCTTGTTAGACTATTGGTTTCGGTGGCATAGTTTTCAAAATAATATTCATATTATATTCATTATTTAAGCTTTTTTTTAGAACAATCATTTTAAGTAAAAAATTAAACAATTAATCAGGAATGATGTTCATTATTATTTGTGATTATAAATCTGATACTGTCATGAAACATAGTTAGGTTTTTAAAGTTTGAAGATGCGTGCTAGACTATCTGGATTTGGTTTTTTAATAAACTTCGTAATAAGAAAAAGTAACGTTTTTAACATGAAGTGTCAACATTTGCTTTTGTCTGGATCTAGAACTTATAAAAATATATACATAATTATTGATAACTTATTGGACTAAACAATACATGAATAAAAAAAGTACCAAAAAGCAAGAACCAGAATAAATAGTCGATGTAGGTATTAAAACTAATTTTTTAGTATTTTCATGATTAAAAAAGAAATAAAATTAGATGTTTGTTCATTTTTTTCATTTTTACAATTGCATTAAATATAAAGAAACAGTTACTTTTTTTTACATTAAAAATTCATGAAATATATGTAGCTCTGCCAGCAGATATTGTCCTAACAACGTTTTGTATGTGCAAGTAACATTATGTATAGTGTTAAATACATTTTTTAGGAATGGAAAGTTCACCAATCGGTATAAACATTCTTTGGTATCTATACTCGAAGTCGAAGATTGGATCTCTCCGCCATGTATTGGATACCAAAACTGCAATAACATCCATACAAATAGCATTTCATATATCACTTTAGTAAACTAATAAGCTACTAAACCAAGGGTGTGTTGTATCTAGGTTCATGTTTTCCTTGATAAGATTTCTGGTCATCACAATGACTAAATTGATCAATCTCTCGAATTTGATCGGATATATTCTTAGTTATAGGTATTCATTCCAATTATGGGTAGACATGACAATAAGCAACTCTAAAATTGTTTTATTAAAGGCAAGTAGTGTGTACTCGTCCGGAACTCCTGAGTGACCCATGGAAGGTTTTTATTGGATATTCACTGAGTGTTTTTTTGGTTTTTGATTTTATTGCATATGTAACTATTTAATATGTACAGTACCAGGATTTTCGAATCCACCTGAATTGCATCGATTTTTTCCGAAAGTCAGAGGTTTTCACAGGTTACTTTAACGACATGATGCAGCTGGAAAATTGCTGAAGGCGGCGTCAAATTCCATTTAAATATTATGTATTACTTACGTGTACTGAAATAGATAATTTAATTATTCCATTTAACAACCACAGTTTAACATAGTATATATACAAAATGATTGTTAAAATGAGAGAAAAGTGAAATTAAGAAGCTATATATGCAATACATTTAATTATAAAACATTGCAAAAAATATTAAGTATTTGATCCACGAAAATATAATCGAAAAGCTTCACATGGAGAAAATGTTTAGTGAAGTCTTGTTCAATTTTAAACCAGGCCCAGTAACGTTCATTTTGGTAGAAAACGTGGAATAGTCCGTGGCAGCAGTTTATAGATTGATGCATACCAATATCACACTTGTACTTACAGGTCAATTAAAGTTTCCCTTTTGTCAGCAAGCTAAATAGGTTTTGTATTGTCATTGCATAATAATGAAATTAACGAATATGTTGTCGTGGTTGACATCTTTACAAGTCTTTATTGACAAACAAGCATTTGAATACAGTTATAAAAATATAACGTGTTTAAAATATGTGTTGCATCATATTAAATCAGTTTACAGACGTCCTTGCGAGTTGATTGTATATTTACGTGTTATTATAAATCGGAAAGAAATGTTTTATGTTTCACGTAAAATGCAGTTATATTTATTAATATAGAAACAATACCTATCTTTTTTTCTTCTTTTAATTAATTTATTAACATCACAACGATTTCATAATAGTGGAATGTAAGGTTATAGCTTTTTTTTCAGGCAACATTCAAGCTGACACAGAAAAAGGTCCCTTTCCAAAACATGATACATAATATAAAGAGCACAGCTATCGCAGAAGGACAATAATATGTGTCACATACTAATTTACACTGCTACTTGCTGTAAATACATCACACAAGGATTTGTCGGCATGTTAAAAATCAACTATCAATTGAAAGAATGTTGTACACATAATATGTTTCTTTGTTTTGTGATGAATATAGAGTCATTTATCTCTGAATAGGTAATTGCCAAAAGAAAGATATATACAAGTTTTCTATAAAATTTATAAACCACAAGTATACAACAATCAAACATGTAATCGTCTATTAATAATTTGCTAATATCTCTCAAATAAAGATTCAGTATCCAATGTTTTGTTTGTTTGAATAATTTTTTGTGTCACTTTCAGCAATTGTTCAGCACGACCTTCACATCATGTCCGAAATGTATAGATTAAAAAACATTTAAAGTTTCCATCAAGAAATAACTTTAATCTGTTTTGGGGCCTCGGTGTCGAGTGGTTAAGGTAGTTGTCTACTATTGATCACATGGTCTGTCAACAATGAGATTGCGGGTTCGCACATCGCTGCGGGCAGGATGCGCTCGACTCCAATCTTAATTGATGAGGATTGCCAGTTTTCCTACCGCAGGTCAGGGGTTTCTCCTGGCAGTCCGGCTTCCTCCACCAATAAAAACTGGACGCCATGATATAGCTGACTAGCTGAAAGATTTCTGAATGTGGCGTTAAACAACATTCAAACAAACAAACAATCTAATCTGTTTTCCAAAATTTAAACGGATCGATTTTTATAACATACCACATGTATATAATTTATATATTTTAACCCAAAAAATACCTGAATTATTACGATATTACATTATAACTTAAAATTTACATTTACATGTATAAATGTATATACATACGCACTAGATTTGTTTGTTTAAATCTACTTTTTACATTTTCCAGCTATGTAGTTGCGTTATGTTTGTGTTAAAGGAAGAAACCGGAGTATGACACAATGAGATACTAAAAAGTTCGAAATGGAAATTAAACTTTTTAACTAATTTCTTTCCCTGTTTAAATACATCATAATATATAACTAAATGTTTAAACATAATCTCATTTTGTTGATATATTTAACAAACCTTTATTTATCCCAGCAGTGTGAAAGTAGGCACAAATATGTATCCGCTTTGAACTGTGATCATTTTCTTCTTACAATAAGAGTAATCCAATATATAATTATGTTATCGATAAATAAGATAAATAGCCCATTCCAACTTTAGTAAATATAAAAACATACGACATATAAATAGTAAAAACTTGGTTATTCATTCTTGGCGGTAAATGCAATGTTAATGTCATGTCGTAAACTCGCCAGGAGATAACGCATGCAGAGAGGTTTAAAAGTCAGTTGATCTGCAATAAAAATGATCAAATCTAGTTTTTCGTACACTTAAACTACCATCTGTTGCTTTAATTGCAATTTAAAGTTTAAAAACGAATAGAACATTTTAGTTCTTTTTTATTTTCTAAATAATATTGAAATTGCATCAACAAAATAAACTATATATAGTAACACGTGCATGTACTTAAAGTTACAAACGTTTTAAGATTAACTTTGTTATATTCCCGTTTTCAGTAACTAATACTTAAAGGGTAATCCTCATCAAATAACCAAGAACAAAGCAGGTCTGATAATTTGAATATGGAAGTGCATAACTTGATCACGAACAATAACCAACGTTATCCTCATTTCGGCTCGTGTCATTTTGAGAATAGTTAAAAAGGAGTGTACTGGTATTAAGCGATATTTTGTACTCGTGTCTTGGTAAATAAGGCATACAAAGGCATACGTTTGGATAGGTTATAGGATGGCATACTGTAAAAATATTCTCGGAGTTTTTTGGACGCAATAGCAAGTAAAAGTACCTTAACAAAACAAAATATTAAACTTACAAAGTTGATGTTTTTATTGAGCTTGCTACGTCCTTCCTCCGGTATAGATCTCTACTACCGATAGTTATTTGATCAGTTTTACATGTATCATTATCGCCATAATCTGATTCAGCAGGCTTTGTGATGATTGTGAAAGCAGAAGATGGGTTGATGCGTTTCAGCGGCAAACTATGATGTGCTGGAGCAACAGAGTTGCGAAACCTGTCAAATACTGGATTTCCCGGCTGCCTCTGGATATCTATACTCTTCAGTTTATTAGTGTTCTGAGGTGTTTCTGAAAACAGCAGAAAATGTCATTTGTTGTGTTAAAAAAACTAAAAAAAACAAATATGACTATTTCGTAGCTGTTAATTGTCGATTAAGACTTATATGAAACGGTTTCTTAATGATTTCCAAGATTTTTGGCTAATACACACATGCATTAAATATATTGAAATACAAACAACTACAAAATATAGTATACCAACTATAAACAAAATATATAGATCACAATAGTAATATGTCAAGAAAGAACCTGTATTTAGGTCTTACCTCTTTTATAGGAACTGGGAATGTCTTTTCTGTTATTCTTGTTTACTTTTATTGCTTCGATTTTATATTGTGAAAGTGTGCTGCAAATATAAACAAATTATTTCCTGACTGTCGGGATGGTTTATGTGAGTATTGACCCAAAGACATACTTCAATAATTATCACGTATTAAAGATCAACAATTGAAACAACCATATATACATATTCACATAACATATTTAATAGTTTAGATCAAACAATTCAATGTTGCTTACGACAGAAAGGTATTATAAGTTATTAACAAATTGTATGACCTATTTACGTCACTTACTCTGGAGTTCTCAAAAAATCAACTCGAAGCCAGTATTTACTGCAGTAATACATAGTTCCCAAATTAATACATATTGTCAGTATACCAACGGCTGTTAGCCATAGAGCATTTTTGGAGCTCAGCAGGAACGTTTTTGGAGTAGACTTGGTTGACGTAAAGTTTGTGTTTTCCTGTAACAAAGTTAATTTTACTTGTTAATACCTAAATATATAAATATGCAATATGACTGAATTAAATGTCAACTTACTTTCAACGTGTCATTAAAGAATGATTAAATAAGAAAACACCTAATGCTTTATATTTGTAAATTTCCCGTAAGAGATTTTGTAAAAGGATTACTTCATAAATGCATTTATGTTTACGCGTACGATAATTGTCAACATCGTGTGTCTTGTTGCATTAAATTATATTACATGCTTTAATTATGCCCCCTTTGTCTTGGTGACATTTAATTAGCATACGTGACCATACGTACATCGTGTGATGTTTCTTTGTATTAAGTAATGGGGTAAGAGATGACCTAACATTAAAAAATGCTTTGACTGTAACTTGGAATTGGATAGGGCCTACAACAAACCTACTCTTATTCAAAGCCTTCAAGAAGGTTCTTTACCGCGCAAGATCGTGTCAATCTCCAATCATGTCACCCACTACGGTTTATAATCAGGTTTTCTATTATGAACTGTAAACCCGAAAGCAAGATGACATACCCGAACAGCCACCCAGGGATGCTCTAGGCAATTTTGTATGACAAACACAAGCAGTGAAAACCTCCTAGTAAAGTCTCATTTAAAATATAACTATTTAACCAGTTGAAATTTCCCATGAATCTAATTGAATAAAAATAAAAATATTAAAACAAAACAATGCGGTATCGCTAGCAACAAATGTGGGTAACGTGAACACAGTACTTTAATGCAATCAATTTGCCTTAATTTATTTAAAATATCTATGGTAAGATCTAATATATTTTTGTATGACAAAAATCACACTTGGCTAAATAACTTGTCCCCGACTACCTTTAAAACATACACAATTTGTACTGTTTTTAAAAGTGAATGAATCTCATGCAGTTTATTTTGTTAAAGATACGAATTACTCTGAGCGATTTCGAAATACAGTCCAACTCTACTATTTACTACTATTTCTACTGATGCATTATTGCTACTTGTAGTTCTACTTCTACAAAATAATTGTAATTTAATTTTAATGAATATATTCTTCTTTAAAAAGGTTCTCCGCATGAATGTCATTGCGTTTTACGCAACTTTCAACAATATGCACGTTTTCTGGGTTTTTCAATGGATACTCTTGCTTACTTTCCTTAAACAAAAATGGACGCAACAATATACAGGTAGCTGCAAAATTGATTAAAATGAAACACAATCCAAACAAACAACTTAAGAATATCAATTTACTTGACGTTTCGCTCTCAACAAAACAAAGTGTAAAATTAAAATGCAGTTGCTGAAATGCTTAAATAACTAAAATAAAAAATGTTTCTGTTAAAATAATAATAATTATATATAATCAAATATAAAGTCAACGCCAAAAATACCTCTGCAAAATTTATCCATACTTTGACTGTTGTTTGTAGTCCTCCATAATCAATTGCAAATAAATTAAATGTTATAACATCTCCATTCTGAAACCTAGAACTCAGCGGTTGGTTAACGTAAAGTGTTCCATTGTCATATATCTGAACGTATAATGTACTATATGACGTCATATCTAGCTTGTATGTAAATGTTCCGTAATCAGATATATCAAGATCGTAAGCCGCTACGCTTCCAATGAATGTCCCAACTTTGTCATATGGTGTAATGAAAAAAACAAACTGTGTCTGATTGAAATAGGGTGAATTGTCATTTATGTCTCTAATTTTAACAATAAGGCTAGCTGTGCAAGTGTTAAAACCCTTGTCCTTGACACGAACCACACAACTAATCTGTGTAGTTAATATCTTGTCAAGGTCATAGTTGTAAGCAAAATCAATGTCCCCTGTTGCATTGTTCATCATGAAGCGCCATGTGTCATTACCACAGTCTAACAAGTATGTAAAAGACTCTGAAACATCTGGATCATAAACCTTAAATCCTGCAGACGGGAATGCAGTGAACCGCTGAAACAGAGGTATACTATTAAACTTTTTACGTGTATGGAGCTTTAAGGCCACAGAAATATAAGCGGCCTTGACTCGGGAACGTTTATTTACATAAATACATTTACATATAACTAAGAAATTAATACATGCAAAAAATCTGGTTTTTCACTTTGTCAAACTATTATTGTAACAATCAAGTGTCTTATCAAAATATTCTTGCCGTTTGCTCAAAATTTGCTCAAAACTATTTATGTAAGGCAATTTGTATTGCTTCAACAATTTTTTGTAAGCAACTCTTGCGTCATGTTAGACGTCGTCAAACTAGTTTAGGTGTAAAGCAACATTAAAACTAATTTACAGTTGATTCGTCTTGCTCTACAGAATATGCTGTCTGGTGGAAAACTGGGGCCTCATTCTCATCGGTCACAGAAAGGAACATTGTAGCATTTGCTGTATCTTTGCCGTCCGTAGCGGTAAATACAATCTTAAAGGACTTATTTGGGATCGATTCATAATCAAGCTGAGAATAGATTGTCAAAAATCCATCTAAATAGAAAAGGGTGCATTTTTTATCATTATCATGAAGTATCCGTATAAATCACATTAAAAATTTAAAACGCTAAGACAGAAACAAGGAAATTATTACTATTAACTGTAGTTTATTATGTAATCGACACAACATTAAGAAAGGTTAGTGTTACACGCATCAACTCGAATGATGTTTAAGATTTTGAGCAGGGCTGTACGAACCCTTTACAGAAACTGTTGTTACTAACCTGTGCTTAAATGGAAGTATGATGATCCTGTGTTTGAATAAAAATCTGCATATAACAAATGGGTGTCAGCAGTGTCCAAGTCACGAACTATGACATGGTAGAGAGTAGTTCCAACATTCGAGTTTTCTTCTATTAGGAAGGGATGCAGTAGAGGAAAATTACAAATTACTGGAACATCGTTAATATCTGTGAAATAATTTATTGACAGTAAGTCTAGGATAACATTTGAAATATATGTAAAATATGAAATCAATGTATTTGTATTGGTCAGAAATGAGATATATTCTCGCAACTTTAAGATTTGTTACATTATTAAGAACAAAGAGAAAATCTGAGTAAATACATCTGATCTTTTTTCTATAAATTCACAATCTGAATTACTTGCTTTTAAATACCTACTTGTTATATGAACAGATAAGGTTCGTGTTCCAACAGTTGTTCTACCATCATGTACTGATACTTTAAGATTGAACGCCGGGGTAAATATATTAGACATGTAATCCGTTGTAAGAATATCACCATCTTCAAGAAAAAAGCAACATATCACAGACCAAATTTATTGCCCCTAATGAAATTGCTGTAATTTTACATTTAAATGATGGGTAATGATTCAGACAACTATGCAAAATTTAATATATGAATGCATTCATACTTAAAAAATGAAACAAATCTCTTGCTATGTTATATAGAGCTGTCATCTTAAATACAATTTGTTCGATGGCGAATTATCTCTTGCTTATTTCACAAACATATAGAGTTTTCTGCTTTAGGTCGTGTTTTATAAAACCCCTTTCTACAATGTATAATCAACACAATTGTCACCACATTTAAAAAAGCAACCAAATGAATACAATACACATTTATTTAGTTTTAATGATATACATGTGCAGTAAATACTTTGCTGTAACTGTTGTTCTTAAAGTCGCATAGTACAACATTTATTGCTTGACCAACGTTTTAATCAACGCTGAAAAAAAACAGGTAAACGGAACTAAACACCATACACTAACATGAAACAATATGCACAACGTTATAATAAACTGCATATGAGGAGAACGATAATTTTTTTATGCGATCTAAATTCAGTAAAAAAGTGGCTTATACTAATTTTTGTATTACTGATTCATTCAAAGTTGAGACAAAAAATACTGAGTACATACTTCCTTTTATTAAAAAAGGTCCATTATTTGGTTCTGTTGTCAAGTTAAACGTCAAAGTGTCACCTTCATCGTCTTCCATTTTTACTATGTACACTAAGTCTCCAATTAAAGTATATGAAGCATCTAATTCTATGGAGGCTAAATACAAATAAACATGATGGTTTTTAATTGTGCTAATGTGCCGTAAACATATGTAGTGTGTTTAATTCTTCACAAAAATTTAGCGTCATTTAACATATACCGGAAAAGTGGTTTGACGTACAGAATTCTTAAATCCGGCAACCATTAATGTAGCCTTGAGCAAAATAAGTAACATTGAAATAACCTATCGAAGTAATCATCCTTCTATTTACTTTATCTTAGCTGAAGTACACTATTCCAACGCGAGCAGTTCTAACAAACTAACATGTGCACTTTGAGATTAACGAAACAACTAGCCCGATTGTTTACCAAACCTTTATACAAATATTGATTTTAGAATTAGGACTGATTTTCCAAACTATTGTACGAACGCAAGGAGATAGGTGTTCAGTAAATTAACCTACAATTCAAATTTGTGTATTGTGCTACCTTTAACAAATAAAAATAATTAAATTGGACAAACACAACTTAAAAAACGCAACAAATGCTGAATAAAACTATTGATAACCTGGCAGGTTTAGAAATCGTGGTGGATGATTTTTCTGTATATACACATAAAAGTAACCAGTGACGGCTGCATTCTTTCCGTCCTCACAGGAAATTAAAAGCTCGTATTTTTTGTTAGTGTTGTAATCAAACGCAACACCTGGTTCAAGATATATACCATAATCTGACAAAATAAAGATATGATTTAAATTAAAAAGCGCAGATTCGTGATTAAGCTGTGAGGTATAGACCATCTAGATAATGTATCTCCATGGAAAGTAGCATTAATTGTTAAACGTATTGATACTTGTATATATACTAAACGATGTTACGTTATCACGAAGGTTATCAGTAATAAACGAAAATGACCCTTCTTATATTTGACATATAATGTGCTACAAATTTGTATGTGTATCACTGAAAAGAAATCATTTCAAAACAGTATTATATGGTCACATTAACAAGGCGCCTTACGAAAACTTAAAAATGCTGCCATGACATAATAACGGAAATACACATAAGTGCAGTACATATAACATACCTGGCAATCGCTGAAAAATAACGCGAATGTTAGATACAATATTTAAAAATATTTTTTTAATTCTAGTATATAATATGTTATAGTTATAAATAATAAAACAGTAGGTAAAAATCTCACTAAAGGATGTTAGCATTATGTTAATATACGTTTACCTGGTGTTTGTTGGATATTATGAACACTAAAGTATTTGGTAGAAGGCGTTACAGTTGTAAGACTACATTTAATCGTATCTGTTGTCTGACGATCGTAAACTCCTAGTCTGTATAAGAGTTGTCCTTCTTTAACGTCTTCTGAGAGTGTTACGAAATTGGGTAAGCTGATTATTCGAGGGGGCTGAAAGTATTACACAAAATTATCACCCAATTTAATTTGATTTATTGTTTTTGCCTTTTCAAACATTTGAGTTTAATAAGGTCCTAAATGTTAATAGACTATTTACCTTTGTTCAAAAAAAGACAGTATCACACACAACCAGGCAGTTTGATATCGATGAAATATTCAGTTACACAATTATCTATGAACAATACTCGTACGATAGAATGTTTTTCGTATGCTATTATGGTAACATTCATAACTACTAATCTTTAAATGGATTTTAACATAGTTCTTCATTATTTCTTGTAGTTTGTATTATACTCACCGTGTTAAAAACATTGATAGTCAGAGTTCCAAAAGCAGTGTTTCTACAAGAATCTGTTAAACTGAATGTCATTGTGTAATTCCCGATATAAGGTGTTGCCTTGGTATAAATCATTTCTAAATATAAATACGAGTCAATATTACAAGCTAGACAAGAACACAGGGCTGTAGTATTAAAACAAATAAGTAACATTATATGATTACAAAACAATTTTGAAGTAAATTTTAAATATTTTTTTATCTGTTAATATTGCTTTAAAGGCTAAATCATATGAATTTTAATTATCGCTATTCGGCAGTATTTTCTTGTAATCTTTATGTGTGGTATCATCCTATCTCACTCTGCTAGCGAGAGATGGCACAACTCACATCGCTGTCGATGTGTTAGAAATCACAGTGACGCCACAATTTTATAAAACAGCGATCAACAGATTACTTGCGTTTTTTGAACTCGATGCATTTTCTCGTCGTCTCATATCAGGGCTTTCGCCCTTCGAGGAGATAAGGACAAGAAAATGCATTTAATTTCATAAAATGTAAATAATCTATAACGATCAATGAAACATCACAATTTTTTTCCTAGTCCTTTTTCAGAGTACTATACATTGTATATTTATGTATTCTATGTGGCGAAGTAGTATTGAACATTTTTGCACCGGCATAAAAACTTATGAAAACACCTGTGTAATTATCCGTTTCAGAGAAATAGTAATTGTGACTAACCAGTGTTTATATCAAATGAAATATTTGAATTAGAGCTTGTAGAAGCCCATTTAAGCCCATCCCGTGTGTCTCCATTGTAATATTGTACTTTGTAGATGTTCCCACCGACTTGTCCATCGTCAGATACTGTCAACTGCCTGTCCAAATTAGTAAAAAAGGGGGCAGTATCTGTAAAACATTATAGAATTGACATATTTTTGGAGTAAATTTAACCTTATTCTTGTTAAATACTCACTATGTCTGATTCACTAGTAAATAAATCGCCGAAAATAAAATAAATTTAGCAGCAAGTGTATTTCAAACTTTCAACGAGGATAACCGACGAATTAAAGCAAAACTACAGTATAAAATTATATTAAATGAATATCATTTCTTGTAATATTTAACGTCATCTATTCTAACAAAAAAGAAAAAAAATATATGCCTTCATATTTAAAGCAAACTCTAAAAGGTATCCAATAGAAAACTACCGCTCCATCCAAATCCATTGTATTGAAAATTGTCTGTATTTTTAAGTTTACGAGTTTACATTTTATTATGATTCTGCTGTCAAAATAAAATAATTTAATTTTATTTTGACAAAATAGCAAGAATTGTTTACTTACTGTAGTCGGTAAATACTCCAATCGCGTAAGCTCTGTTTTGTACAAAACTTGTGCTTGCCCAGTCAAATGTACCTCCTTCGTTAATTGTTCCTAATGTTGTCATTCGGAAATTATTTAGACCTGATACAGAATACGGGATGATTTCCGTGCCTGGTGTGTACCTTTTGGAGAAAATAAAGAAGAAGTTTAGTCTCTGTGAATGGCAATATCAACTATTCCCTTATGTCACTTCTATATAAACTTGACATCTCAGTGGTTCATATGAAAACACAATTTTATAATAGGTGCTCGCAACAATCACTATAATTGTCTTTGTTATACAGATTGTTTTAATAAAGTCTTATTAATGCAAGTGTAACGAAAATAGTTTATGATTAACTAATTTGCAAAAGTTTTAACGATACTTCTATATTCTGAAAAATCAATAAATATAAATAAGTATTTTATTGCAAAAGGAAAAACGACACACATGACTATATTGAACATTTTTTATTCTATCATTATGCGGAGCATTTGTCTAACGAACGTTTGAACGTGATGACATGGACATAATGAAAACATGACTACAATTGCAAACATGTAGTTACCATTTAATTCAATCCTTACGATAAGTATTTAATATGAAGCTTAATGCAGGTACAAATATTCCAGATACAATATTTAATACTCAAGAATAATTATGCTAGAAAATCAATAAAAACGATGAAAACTCCCAATCAAGCATTTGCTTAGTCAAAATGTAACATTCCTGGGCCATCCGTAAAAATATATCTTTTGGCATTCATGTTCCATTTTAACGCTAGTGATACAATTGTGGCGTCCAATTTTTTTTTTGGGAGGAAGCCTGAGTACCCGGAGAAAACCTTTCACCTGCCGTAGGAAAACTGGCAATTCTTGTAAAATAAAATTGGAGTCGAGTACACCCTGCACGCAGTAAGAATCGAACCCGCAATCTCAGTGCTGACAGACCCCGTGATATGTGATATGTCAGCGTAATATTTTGTGTGTATTTGTCCCTTATAAAGTTCTCTAAGGAAGCTTTAAGGATTCATAATAAACTTCAGAACGTTTTTCCACATAATAGTTGCTACTTAACACAGTTACAAGTTAAATTAATTTATTTGTTGGATTGATATAACTGCATAATATTGCATTACATGTTCTAAATACGAATAAAGTAAAAAATGCATAACCATATGTGAATGTCTATTAATATCTTGTGCGTTTGGCTCTATTCAACATGCGTAATAACTGTAATAAAAAAAGGAATATACTTAAGGGTATGTATTATTACCATCCTAACATATCCCTATTCCTTATTGTGAGTCTCTCCATCTCACGGATAGTACACTTTACTACATGTCCAACTGCACCATCTACAATAAACGGAAATAAAGTTACATAATGATCAACTACAACATGTAACATGACTGTAAAAGTATCTACTTATTCGCGTTTTATGGACGATGTCTCATAAAATAATTTAAGGCAACTTTTGATTCAAAAATTGATTGCATAGTAGTTGTAAGTTTAGATTGAATATATCTTTGGTGTAAAACTGTTAATTGTTTTTTACTTTACAATACAATGTTACTTGTAACAGTAAGAAAAAACCAAGATTATGCTGCGTATTTCTCACAACATCCATACCAAGAACGTTGGCACTGTAGGTGCGCAGCTAATTGTAAATGTTCTAAATTAATGACAATGTACTGTCTAAATTCGCCACAAGCAGAGGTTGCGGGTCAGACTTTTAGCTATCGAAACTGATAACATCTATCCGCCAGCTGAGAACGCCTTAATCCAGCCCTATGAATGACCCAACGTTTATAAGGTACTATTATCAGTCATATATACAGGTAATGTTAAACATTATGTCAAAGCAAATTACTGTAAGAGATACGTTTAAATCTATACAATAAAGACACAGAAGAAAGGAAATAATCTATTATTCATCAATATGTTTATCGTATTAGGTTAATTGTTATTATTTGTATACACTTACTTGGGACTATATAAATATTTTGTCCAACTAACGTGTAGGTTGATCCAGATTTTCGCCATACCATTAGATGAAGTTCTCCGGCATCAGAAGCATAAAATTCCCACGACTGTACAAGGCCGCAACAGGAAGAACTATAGAAGCCAGTTTCGGCTAATATACCAAATCCTAATTGAAAATAATTACATTCTTTGTTATCAACATAAACATTTTCAAACGTTTTGCAGTATAAAGCTTAAAACACATGGGTGTGTAGTGAAATGTTTACAATTGGCGTTGGGCCTCGTTGGCTAAATGGTTGGGGTACTTACTGATTAACTATTGATTACGTAGTTAATAAACAACAAGGTTGTGTATTTGAGTCTCACAGGAAGTGCACGACATCAATTTTCATTGGATTGTCAGTTTACCTACCGAAGGTCGCCGATTTTCTCTGGGAACTTGCTTTTTCCCCAATAAAAAGAAGACGCCACGATACATCTGAACAAATGCTAAAAGTGTTGTTTTAACATATTTAAACAATTGTTCGATTGATTGAATAATTGAATAAAATGAGGCTTAGAATGTTTCAACTATATTCTGGTCAATGCATATAATGGTCAAAGTGTTACTGTTTTTATTGATTCAGAATATGATACATACATCATTCGTTATACTCAATATTTAACAAAGAAAACTACTAAAATAAAACGAAGTAAACTTTTAAATCCATATATTTTCAAATGACTTATACACAATAAAGTGGTCTTACTTTAGTATCTGTTTAAATTAAAATTGTAATGACATCTACAAAGATAGGGTTAATTGTTCAAAAACAATTAGAAAGGTCTTTCCCAGATTTCAGTAAGGAATTAATTTTTCTTCATCTGTTGTTTTGAATTTGACTACATAGATTGATGGGCTATTGTTTAAGCAGAATAGACAATTTCGTTGGTCCTGTGTAAAACAGCAATTTCAAACCAATTCAGGTTGAAAAATGAGATATTTCTACAAGGTTCATCGTCCTAATTGGAAAAAAAAATATTGTTGTTAAGGACTTCTTTGAAATGGTTACGTTGTTGCTATTGTATGACCTTGACCCGTAACCTTTGAACAGGACTCAAATTGAAAGCCTTGACTTGGTGATCATAATAACAAATATGTTTACTATATTATTTTTAACCGTGTTAAGCATGTACAGTCCATGGAACGTATAAGTTAACGAAAAGCACGATGCACGAACGATGAACGGACAATATATGAACGTTGAACGCACGATATGCGAAACGATATACGATACGATATACGATGAAACGGTGAGACATCGTTTAGCGTTTTGATAGATCGTTTCGTCTATCGTATGGTATATCGTATCGTGCAAAGTTTTGTTTATCGCATGGTATATCGTATGGTACATCGTTTCCTATACCGCCAATTGATAACGGAGCACAGTCATTTGCGTAGATTCTAGCATTCATATATAACGCTATATATTTTGTTTACTTTTACCTTATCTATATTTCTTTAAAAAAAACATTTGCAGTCATGCGATTTAAAAAGCCGAAGAGTTAAACAATTATGTCTATATGTACGAAAAGGTGAGATACATGTATTTTTTTAGTTATATCATGAACTATCTGTTAGCGAAGACACAGAAAAACAACTTTATTGCCGGTATTTATATTTCATCGTTTTGATAAAATGTTAGACATACGAGTTATGAGTGTTGATAAATGTTAAAAGTTTAAATCAATTCGGAAACAAGCTGTTATATTTAAAATTCGAATAAATACCTCAAGTTGTCGTTTATTTACATACTAACATAGCTACTTATGACAAAAATCCTTATTTTGTAACAAACATAATATATACTAGTCCTGATGGTTTCCTGCGTATGCAAAACCTGTGCTCCTAAATATATGTACAAATACTCATCCATTAGACATATCTCAAAATCAAAAAGTACATATAAAAAGGTAAAAATCAATTTAAAAAAGGAGTATATCGTACATTAAATTACGCACAAAAGCTACATTAATTGGCTCATTTGAACATTGTTTTATCTCGGCGGCGCTACATTACTTTAGCTATTGTACACAAGTGCAGCGTTAACTGATTGTATCTAGCATTTGCTATTAATATTTTATTCATAATGTATCAATGCTTTTATTTATTGTAAAAAAACGGTATCATATCTCTTGTGCCTATATAAACTACACATAAATGGACATGTTATTTATTTATTTATTTATTTATTTATATGACGACAAAACTACAGTATATATTATTTAAAAAAAATTAAGATCCTGTTCAATGCAATATTGTATCAACGTATATAGGAACTTTTTTTACGTCAATGATTATTTAACATATTTGAAAACTATAAATGCACATGTTGCAATTAGTGAAACGTAAACAACGACGTACATGTGAAATTGAATTGCTTATGTACAGCAGAAAAGTCATACGGCGAACGATAACACAAATGATAAGCCATACGATGTACGATAAGCCATACGATATACGCTTATATAAACGGAAAACCATATGATGAACGATAGAAAGAAACGATGCACACTGTAGAAAACGATGCACGATATACTATACGTTATACGGTACCACATACGAACGATATTCGCACGATGTACGAACGATGTTCGGACGTTGTACGAACGCTAAACGCATGATATACGAACGATATCGTTAGGTTATACGTTCCAGGGACTGCATGCAAAAACGGATTAACCGAAATGAGTCAAGGGCTCTAACTTGTTTTGAACCAAATAAAGGTCTTGATGAGAGGAGTATCTTTATTACTATTGTCTTCTTGTATCTTTTGTTGTTTTTTTAGTTGTAGTGATATCAAGATATGAGGTCTAAGGTCAAGGTCACTTCTGAACTCTGATTTAGAAATTTTCTTTGAGGACATGTCACAGGACGAGAAATGGTGAAGACCTTTCATGATCTTAACTTACAGTTTGTGACTTATTATGATAAACGAAGTCCTTGTAACATTCAAAGGACACCGCTCGCCTGCGCTATTCTGAACTTTTTAGCCAAAGTATGCCATAAAGTTGTCTCAAAAGTTCCGTAACATGGGTAAAATTTCAGATTTCTTGTATCTGTTATAGTTCTAGAGATAACGCGATAACAAGGTTGTCGGTGTTTGGGCAAATAACTCCGTAAAGAATTCCGAATAGACAGACTTTCAGTGCCCAAAACTTGCCGAAAAGGACCAAAACGATTTGTCACGTAGTTTTTAAACTGTTTGGTTTTGAAATTTGGCGGACAAAAAAGAAAATTTAGCAAAAACAAGAAGGTCTTCCGACTGGAAGTAGCAAAGACCTCAATAAGATATAACATATTTTAAAACCCGATTTGTTTCACATTAAACAAAGTTTCTGCACAAATCCGATATTATCATGACCTGAAGTAGGAATTATAAATATAGATATTTAAGTGGAATATAAATACCGGTATGTGTGTCCGTAGTCGTTGTATATGCTGATGGTGCTCCGAATCCTATCTGGCGATTCCCGCAATCTATAATTTCAAATCAAATGTGTATCCATTGTAGACGAAACTGAATCTGACAAATACCATATTCAAATATTTTGTTGTTAATAACTGAAACATGGCGTACACTTTCCAACCGCAGGTCAGAGTTTTCTCCGAGTACTCCGCTTCCTTCCCCAAAATAAACTGGACGCAATGATATAGCTGAAAAATTGCTGTACGTGGCATAAAACAAATATCAAACAAACAAACATGGCGTACACTGTTGTTAAATTTATGATTTATTATAGTTATAATGACTTGTTAACGTTATAAAGATAATGTGTTGGCGTCTCAATACCACAACAGTATCTAACATAGAACATTACAAGAGACATGATATATATTTGTGTCGATACACAGAAATTATAATAAGAGGTGTCAATATTTGATAATTCTTTGAAAGTGCCCACTTACTTAAACAATCAAAATCATTACATATGTTTGAATCTGTGTCTCTCTCTATGGTTTCGTTACAATATAAACCGACACAATCAGGACAGATATCACCACCACAAGAAACAGCGGGATTGTTGCATTTTCTATATCTGTACTGGGTTCCTGTTCCACAGGTCACTGGACATGCATACCACTCTTCCCATGAGGCCCATCCGCCATCAACTATGCATAAAAAACCTCAGCATAATTGTATATCACATATGTTATGATAAGTATCGGTATTAAAAAATCTTTCTAGTTTTGGTTTTTGAAATATTTGTATTTAGTAGAAAATTGTGAAGAGTATTAGAATATTTGATTACTTATTGTCATTAAAATGCAAATACAATGTAGGTAACATGTTGCATGTAGTTTTTTATAGTTGACAATAAGTGAGCAAAGGAAAGGATGTCAAAAATTTAAGCAACTCTTACAGGAAAGTTGCAAATAACAATAATGTGTACATTTTACAAGCTACATTATTTGGTGATGGTGCAACAATTTTGTTTGAAATGTTAATAATGTATTGCTATAAAATACAAACCTGGACAACACTGAGCATTGCATGTTGCATAACTTGTGTTGGATTCCCCGGATGAAATTGTACAATCTACACCTCCAAATGACGGCGTTGGATTTGTACAACTTCGTGTTCTAATTTGGTTATTTGTCGTACCCGCACATGTTACTGGACACGTCTGCCACGCACCCCAATCAGACCAACCGCCATCAACTAAAATAGTTTAATTCTTCAAAATGCACTTTGCATTTTTCACATACACCTTTTAATAAATATATCTGGTAATAATTACTTACAATGAAATAATTTTGTATTACTACTGCTTATTTTTCTATGAAAAACAAAACTAAAACGAGCAATATTTTGCGATGAATAGACTTTTGTTTATGTAAACATTATTGTTTTGTGTTTAAATCTCAAAAACATGGCGTCCTCGAGTGGCGGATAGGGGAAGCCCTCTCGTTGGGGGGAGGTTGTCAGGTCATAATACGGAAAGCCTGACTGCGGACCATAGTGGGTAACGTGTTTGGAGAGTGCCACCCTCCTTGCACGATAAAGACCCTTTTTGTAAATTTCGAAAAAGAGTAGGCTCATCATAGCCGCTACAAAAGGTTAAATTTTCCGCCCCAACCCAAAACTCCGTACTTTTCCAGTGGCAGTCGAAATTGTATTCCCTGTGACCCATCCCACCCCCATTTTCCGTTGATTTATTGTTTGTTAACTTATTCCCGTCCTGAATATAGCTGAAATACTGCTCGCTGGACATAAAGCAGATATCCAATCAATCAATCAAGTCAAAACATGGAAATTTACAATGTACAGTTATTTAATATACGTCTTTAGAACTTATAATTATTAAATATTTTGGGGTATATAGTGTTTAGAATTATACGGATGTCATTAAAACTCCAAAATTTGCAGGCAAACGGTGATAATCAAATTGAACAGCTGTTAGGAAATTGTTCCTTCTGACAAACAACATCGGAAATCAATATTTCGATACCAGCCATACCTGGACAATTCACGGAATTGCAAATGGTCGAAGTCGTTGTACCTCCTATACAAGCTGTACCATTACAGGTTGGAGATGGGTTTGTGCATGTCCTAATTGATGATTGGCTACCACCACCGCAGGTCACTGTACAAGTGCCCCAAGCTACCCAATCTGACCATGCGCCGTCCACTTTAAAAGATTTCAAAATGATTCCATTTCCGTATTTTTCCAATTAGTATGTAAAATTTAAGGAAAACGACAAAGAAAAAGAAAGGTAAATCGATATGTCCTGTGAGTGGACAATTTTCAGTATCCCGGTTTAGCAAAATGAAGTCCTCCAACGTATCATAAATGTGTGACTTGTGTTTTGTCTGTAAAGATGATATTTAATTTAATCGATTGAGATTTTAAATAGAATGTAATATGAATTAAGAATTGAGTTTCAATTCTTCATTTTTTCTATTAATATCTACAAAATCGAGATGCCTTCGGTACGGTGTTCTGTATATTCTTAGGCTGTCCGCTTATCTACATTTTGAGGTCTAGGTGGGACACCCTCACAAACTTGACACAAAGTCCTTAGGACGACTTTATTTAGTTTGTGAGTTAGTCGCCGGAATTGCTAATTTCCGCAAAACAGCGTTTGGTAATATAATATGTGTGCAATACCTGGACAACACTGAGTATTACATGTTGTATAACTTGTGTTAGTTTCACCAGAAGAAATGGTACAATCAATGCCTCCACAAGATGTCGATGGATTTGTGCAACTTCTAGTTCTGATTTGATTGTTTGTAGTTCCATCACAGGTCACAGGACACGATTCCCACGAACCCCAATCTGACCAAGCTCCATCGACTAAAAAATGCATCTAAAAATGTATTGTGAGCATTCAAAATATCTTTTATTAAAAATAACTTATAATCTCACAAAATTAAAACAGTTCTATAGTTTTTTTTTTTTTTTATTTGTTTTTCTAAGAACTTTTTAGTAACATTTATTGCTAAATGATACTTTCTTCTTGTTCTTTACATTTATTGGTATAATGCACAATCTGTATAAATTCTTAACGAACTATTAAAAAACTACTCTTGTACTGAAGTTAAGTCTTGGCTCTAATTGTTTCTGTATCTACGATTGTTATACCTTACAATTAATACAATATTCAATGAGATGCTATTTTCTTTTATTTCTACATGTCTGTATACCTTAAACCAACGCAATACAAATCAATTTCCAAAAAATCCAAAAATATACATTCATGTACAATTACTTACCTTATTTAAGACATAAATATTATACGTTGTGACGTACGCATGGAATAAATTAGAAAGCCAAAAACTGCATATACAGAATATACATAAAACAAAACAGAAATGTCGTTATGTTAGGAAGTTTTTAACTCAAATTAATAAGCGGTCGTACCTGGACAGCAAACGGTATTGCAAGTGATAGATGTCGTGGAAATGCCAAGACAAGTGGTGCCGTTGCAGCTCGGAGAAGGGTTTGTGCAAGTCCTTATCGAGGTTTGGCTGCCACCTCCGCAAGTTACTGTACAGGTGTCCCAAGCACCCCAATCAGACCAGGCTCCATCAACTATTTAAAAGATGTCAAAAGTGATGTGGTTTCTGCTATAAGTGGTATTTAATTAAATGTAAAAATAATGATGTAAAAAAACTGTGCTGCAGATGGTCATATAACGTTTACTATAAACAGTTAAACTCATACCCCCGTAATTTGCATCAAAACACTAGCCATTCTTTATGAACGCAACACTAACGGTTTATTAATTGGTTGTTTGCTTTATGTGCAGCGAGCAGTATTTCAGCTATATTTAGCAAAATCAATTGAAGAAAGATGGAACAAATGGCATTGCGTCACATGCAAAGATCTGAAGATGTCGTATATTTCTTTGTCCATAGCAAAAGTCGGTTATATGAAATAAAGCTAAATGTGCATAATTATCTAAATGGCCATAAACGTCCTAACTTTGATGTGGAAAATATCCTTATCTTCATGATATACCTACATAAAACATTGTGAACAGAAATAATTAGACACATAAAACAATCATTTTGATTATAGTTTTGTACCGTAATTGCAAATAAAAACGTTTAAGAGTAATATATATCAAATAATTGTAACTTTTCTGCGCTTACCGAAGATGTTTGATAATAGTAGCAATCTTACTTTTTAAACCATAACTGCAGGCTATATTACAGGACTACAGGCGAACCCAAATTCATATTTGGAAATCACTCCACATTGTCAATTATTTGAAATGTTATGTCAAATATTTCTTACATACCTGGACAACACTGAGTATTACATGTTGCATAACTTGTGTTAGTTTCACCAGAAGAAACAGTACAATCAATGCCTCCACATGATGTCACTGGATTTGTGCAACTTCTTGTTCTAATTTGATTGTCTTTCGTACCGCCACAGGTCACAGGACACGCTTCCCATGAACCCCAATCTGTCCATGCTCCATCAACTAAAACGTTTCATCAAATAATTATATCATGCGCATTACGAATATCTTTTTAAATAGCCTATAATCTTACAAAATGAAAACATTGTGTATTAACATTTCTGTAGTTTACAACAGTTTGATTTGTTTCTCCAAGGAACATTTTATTCTATTAATTTATAAATTTTACTTTTTTCCTTACACTTATTGGTGTAATGCTTGGCTACACATGCAAGGGCTGCACTGGTTCTTAACAAATTATTGAACAAACAATTCTAGCAGTAAATTAAGATCTTGGTTATTATCGTTTCTGGATATATTTGTATACCTTACGGGTGAAACTTACGGAAAATAAAACACCCCAAAAAGTATTTTATTTAACTATTAAATTTCTGGAACTCGAATACCAAGGAAAACCATTAGGAGCCATTTTTTAAAAATCATTCACTAACCTTATTTAAGACTGTAAATGGTATACGTTGTGACGTATGCAGAGATTAAATCATGTATGTTAATAAGAATTCACAACGTAGAACAATAAAGAACTGTCGTTCTGATGATAAATTTGTAACTCGCTAAAAATCGACACATGAAATAAAAAACATAATAGACAGTTATACCTGGGCAACACCCGGCATCGCAAGTGATAGTGGTCGTAGAAACGCCAAGACAAGTGGTGCCGTTGCAGCCTGGAGAAGGGTTTGTACAAGTCCTTATCGAGGTTTGGCTGCCACTTCCACAAGTAACTGTACAGGTGTTCCAACCACCCCAATCAGACCAGGCTCCATCAACTATTAAAATATTTCAAAATGATTTGGTTTCTGCTATAAGTAAATATTGTATAATTTCTTTTAAATACTCAATAGCAAAGTTTGTTATTACGTATAACCTAATTTGGTAATTCAGGACGTGACTGATTTTGACGTCATAATAAAATGTATTGATGACGTTGACTATACATGAATTCTCCCGCAAACAACAACTGACGACACTAAAAACAATGAATTTCAAATATTATTTGATTACTTGTAAAATATTGCTCTCGTTATTTCCTTTTACTATGGAATTTAAAATAAAAGGTTTGTTTTCAATTGTTGGTTAGATTATTGCATATAAACGATTTTGTATCGATTTATGCTGCAACATAAACAAACAATTGAAAACTATCCTTGATTACTCAATTTAACGTACATGATAATAATGTAAAATAAATACTTTGTTGCACATAGTCACAGAACGATTATTATACACAGTTAAACTCATACCCCATTAATTTTTGTATATATACGCAACACTTATGGTTTATTGATTGATATCCTGTTTACCTTACGCCCAGCGAGCAGTATTTCAGCTATATTCAGGATAGGAACAAGTAAACTAACAATACATCAATCGGAGAAACAAGGACACGACACATGTGTCACATACAAAAATCTGATAGTATTATATCTTTTTTTTGTATATTGAATTATGTTAAATTTGTACTATCGTCTAATTGGTCATCTAATGGCAAATTTCTAACTTTGGTGTCAAAAATATAATTCTTTTCATGATATAAATACATTAAACATTTTAAAACAAACATTTAGACCCAAAATACAATTTTTTGATAATCTTTTTGTACTGCAATTGCAAATTAAAGCGGCCAAAAATAATATACGTCAAATAATAATAACTTGTGCGTGCCTGCTGAAGAGATTTGATACATAATATCGATGCAACTTTTTAAAACAGTACTGCACGCTATAAAAAGATCAAAGGCAAATACTAAAATAAAAGTTGGGCATCATTGCATGGAGTCGTTAATTTGTACTGTTATGTCAAATATTTCTTGCATACCTGGGCAACATTGGGTATTACATGTTGTATAACTTGTGTTAGTTTCACCTGATGAAACAGTACAATCAATGCCACCGCATGATGTCTCTGGATTTGTGCAGCTTCTTGTTCTAATTTGATTGTTTGTCGCTCCGCCACAGGTCACTGGACACGCTTCCCATGAACCCCAATCTGACCAAGCTCCATCAACTAAAATTTTTAATCTTTAAATTGAGTTTTACGTTTTTCAAAACAACTTTTATAAAACGGAATTCTGTATATTCTTAAAATAATTCAATAAAACAATTTTCATGTAAAACAGAAGCTGATCCATTGTGGTGGGACATACATTTTTCCCTATACTTGGCTACTACATAATAACAGTTTTTATCGAAAACGCCTTGCGTTTATTTCTTATAAGACTATTTACACTGTGTTAAATCAAGTGTGTATGGTACAATAAGAAGTAAAGTGATCGACAAAAACCTCCTGAAAACATGACCTTGGTAAACTGTTCAATTAAGTATAATAGAACACGGTTAAAATGCAGTTATCGAACATGCCTTAGCCAAACTTACAGTTACGTTAAAATACCCAACATGAATACTTTGTTGATAATGGTACACATTAATGCTAGAATTTGGTAGAAAGTTACATATGGTGGTTCTTAATTTCTCATGAAGTATAATCTTCATATCTTGCTAAGAAGTTTAATGTAATGAAACACTCAAAAATAAAATAATTTGTTCAATTATGGAATTCCTGGATATAGATACTTAGTATCTAAGTGAACCACACGACTATTGTTAAACCAGCCAACATATATACGTACTTTTACTTACCTTACTTGAGAAAGAAACATTATAGCGTTTAAGTGTGAAGTGACTAAAATTATAGGTTAACAAAAGTTATGATACGCATACACAGTAAACAAACGGGAATAAGACATAGAAAACATAAAACAAAAGAATCAGTTATTTTGTTAAATTTTTAACTCGTTATCGATATCTGACATATCAACTGGGTACTCGCTCTACCTGGACAACACACGGAATTGCACGTATTAGTGGTCGTTGAAATTCCTGAACAGGTGGTACCATTACAGCTTGGATAGGGATTCGTACAAGT
This sequence comes from Limnoperna fortunei, assembly GCA_944474755.1. Taxonomy (NCBI): domain Eukaryota; kingdom Metazoa; phylum Mollusca; class Bivalvia; order Mytilida; family Modiolidae; genus Limnoperna; species Limnoperna fortunei. Next base: position 6,943,741 of record OX104121.1, on the reverse strand, counting down.
CCGTATCGAGGATTGGCTACCACCTCCACATGTCACTGTACAGGTGTCCCATGCACCCCAATTTGACCACGCTCCATCCACTATTAAGAGAATTTAAAGTGTTTTGATTTATGTTGGAATTAATATTTCAAACTGAGGTAACAAACACGATGAAAAATAAATAATGTTGCGTACATGGCAACAGAACACTCAATATTATCTGTTGGACTGATACCAACCTACCAATGTAGAAATGTTTTATGAATGCAACATCTATTAATTATCCAGAACTCTTAAATATTTAACATTATTTATTTTATGGAAAAGAGACTTAAAATAAACTAGACTTAGAACGAAATTATACTAAGCTACATTTAAAATAGCTTTCCCAATGGTATTCAGTATAAATTATACCGCCGCTTAATCAATACAACTACGGACATTTATGGTTTGTAAATTTATCTGATTCATAATGTTGCTTACCAAATCTGGTAATATGTTATGGATCGTAGCACATTGTCATTAATTTGCACTATTATGTCAAATATGTCTTCCTTACCTGGACAACACTGCGTATTACACGTTGTATAACTTGTATTGGTTTCACCAGAAGAAACGGTACAATCAATGCCTCCGCATAATGTCGCTGGATTCGTGCAACTTCTTGTTCTCATTTGATTGTTTGTCGTTCCGCCACATGTCACAGGACACGCTTCCCATGAGCCCCAATCTGACCAAGCTCCATCAACTAAAATGTTTAGTGTAAACATTTACTATGCGTTTCACAATCAACTTTTATTAAACGGAATAAGGTATAAACGTATAAAATGATTATATTATGCATAATAAGTTTTATATTTAAAAATAGTTTATACCATTTGGCTTGCTCTTTCTTACATGTACTAGTGAAATTAGTGAAATCCCGTGTAAGATTATTTTCGTGTGAAACGTAATAATTAAGCATCCTTATGCATTAATGCAGGATGCTTATCGGATAATTGGTAACGGTAAATAATGATCAATTGTAGATCACGTGTCTGTCAAAACTGAGGATACGGGTTCAAGTGTCAACGAGAGTAGGGTGCTTATGACTCCAATCTTTATTAACAAGTATTATAAGTGATCCTACAGAAGCATTGGTTTTTCCGGGTACTCCGGTTTCTAACACCCATGACAATTGCATTCCACGAGCACGATCAAGCTGAAAAGTAGCTGACAGTGGTGTTCAATACTATTTAAACAACTAAACTCATAATATTGCAGTGATGAGTTTACCTTTAATGATTTATTTTAATTTTAAAACACTGATTTTACAGTAATGTATACGTCAAAGAAAATGATCCATGGATATATACATTTACATTAAAGTTGAAGCATTAATTTCTTCCAAATTGGAATTAGGCTTTAGTGTTTGATATAAAATTGATCTTAGAAATCACAGACGTCATTTTTATTATTTCTGTGTTTTCAGTGTATATCAGTTTGCATGTTATTAAAAAAGAGAATACTAACAATGTAAGAATAATGGACAGTACTTAATTAATGATAAACTCAGTTTGAAAATGATGAACATTAAACAATGTTTTTAGACCACTGCCGATCAAGTATGTAGAGACGTAAACATGATACACATCGCGGTACAATTAAGATACTGCTTTGTTCAGGAACATTTGTAACTCGTTAAAATCGACAGCTGAATCAACATTGGAACAAACCATACCTGGACAGCACACAGAATTGCAAGTGGTAGAGGTCGTGGAAAGTCCTGGACAAGGAGTACCATTACAACTTGGAGACGGATTTGTACATGTCCTTACTGAGGATTGGCTACCTCCCCCACATGTCACTGTACATGTACCCCACGCACTCCAATACGACCATGTTCCATCCACTGGTAAAAGATTTCAAAGTGTTTTGATTGAGATAGAAATTAGTATTTTAAATATGATGCAAAAAAGATGTAAAAATAATGTTTTGTGTATGGTCAACGAACGCTCAACATCTCCTTCAAAGAGGTACTATCGTAAAATTCATGACAACCGTAAACTTTCTTTAAGGACAGAACACTTAAACGTCTTAGATCTTTTACCTTGATCACAATAATAAATTAAAGCAAACAAGACTAAACTGAATCAAAGTGCTGCAAAAATATAATTCATCTAATACTGGAATCGTTGCATATTGTCATTAATTTATCTCAAATATTTCTAACATACCTGGACAACACTGTGAATTACATGTAGCATAACTTGTGTTAGTTTCACCTGAAGAAACAGTACAATCAATGCCTCCACATGATGTAGATGGGTTTGTGCAACTTCTCGTTCTAATTTGATTGTTTGACGCACCACCACAAGTCACAGGACAGGCTTCCCATGAACCCCAACTTGACCAAGCACCATTTACTAAAATGTTTAAGCTTCAAATGCATTTTTCAAATTTTCCAAACACCCGTCATAATGATTGATTAATATATAATCTGATAAAATGAAATCATTTTGCATTATAAGATGTTATTTCATAATAAAATTATGATTGTTTCGATAAAGATAGTTTTAATCCATTAACTACTTAAACTTGCGTTTCCTTTGATTATTCTAATATGTGCAATCTCGGGTTGAAAAATTGTCCATATTGTAGTCATTATCCGACTGCTTTTATTTAGAAAACATTAACTTTATAAGTCATTAGTAACCGAATTATTCGTGAAAAGTAGTATGAAAACATATTATTTTTATATAGTCAATTACAAATTATATTTTCTTCTAAGTTCAAAATATGATTAAATGTTTTTTTTTTCAAATCACAGCAATACTTCTTTTTTCGTGTTTGAAATTATCGTTTTAAAAGCTCATAAAAAGACAAATCGATCAATGTTTAAATTGATAACATCACATCTTAATCAATAACGAATTTACTTTGATATGATACAAATTACTTGTGATCGTCCACTTTTTAAGGGACATTGCACGAAATAAACAATTTTGCAACTGTAAAGTTGTAACTCAATTATATAGATATATGAAATCGGTCATTAGTTGTAGCAACCCATACCTGGACAGCACACCGAATTGCAAGTAGTAGAGGTCGTGGAAATTCCTGGACACGTTGCGCCATTACAGCTTGGAGCAGGATTTGTACATGTCCTTACCGATGATTGGCTGCCACCACCACATGTCACTGTACATGTACCCCACGCACCCCATACTGACCACGCTCCATCCACTTTTTGAAAGATTTAAAGTAGTGTTTTCATTTCAGCTTCAATAAGTTATTTAAAATATTTAAAAGAAAATGATGTAAGCAAATAATTTTTTATTCATGGTCACATAGCGCCTAAATTCATATGTTGAAACATATACTATTGCATATTGTACAAAAAGTGAACACACTAAAAAGAGTCAACCCAAATGAAATAAAATGAAACAAATAATTGAACAAATGAGATTAAAACGAAACGTTATTATGATAAAATATTATGCAGCTTGCAACATAAGTTTATAATGCCGTTTTAAATACAAATGATGGACAAATCTTGGAAAGTTGGAAAAATAATCTGCTAGAAAGAGTGTGTTGCAATTCACATCTGATAAAGTCGTGTCTAACTTTTGTAGATGACAAAAGGCGCTTGTATAGAATATCATTAAATTTGCATTATGCTATTATAACAACATGCCCACTTGCATGTCAAGAATATCTCTTTTTCAGATAAGATATAGTGAAAATTGTGTTTTAATCGTGTTTGCTTCAACAATGAAAAATGTAGCATTTTAGACAAAGTAATGATTTTTACTGCAAATAACCCCTCTATTAAAAGTTAGGTTTTATTGTTTCAAATGTTTCGAAACAATTAATAGAAAGATTTTAAAATAATCATGGCTTTCTTAGTATATAACGAATGTACACAGGTTGTACAGTTTAAACTGTTGTGATAGTTTGATAAATATTTATTTAATTTATACGGTCACACTTACCTGGGCAACAAACAGAGTTGCAAGTTTGATACTGTGTAGAACTTCCAGAGCAATCTGTACCATTACACGCTGGAGCAGGGTTAGTACAGGTACGTGTCATGTTTTGGTTATTGCCAGAACCACCACATGTTACTGGGCATGTGGACCATGAACTCCAATTAGACCAGTCCCCATTAACTTTTAATTTAAGAAAACAAGCATGTAAATCAATTCTTTTAAACATAAAGCTGTCGACAACTGGTAATTTGGTGTAAGGAAGGTCGTGTTGGAAATATTTCAAGCGATTTGTATTTGTCGAATCGTTTATTGTGTGCTAAAGCGTTATCAAATACGAGTTAGAGAATGTGTAAAATTTTCTTGATAAATTAACACCTACATAAGCCAGGCAGCTATGTGTTTAGTGTCATATTAAAGATATATTATTCGCTGAAAGTATTGAGTTAAGCCGAAGATATCGCTCAGACTGCTGATGTATAGCATATTTGTTGAAGCAAAATTGCAAAGACATCAATATTAGAAACCTTACAAACACAGCAAGCAGTAAGCATTTAAAACACACCTTAGAAACACCAAGCCAATCTAAAGTGTAAATTCAAGTGAGGAAGAAGGATAAGCTTATTTGTCATCACTCATGACACAAGGCATGCTGATACTTAGTCGATTTAAGGACACTAGGGAATATAGACCAGTTTATTACCTCAAATATATGTGTCTGGTGTGATTTTTTTTATAATTCTTGCTATGTCTAACTCCCATTAAATGCATTGAAATAAAAGAAGTTTGAATTCCTGACTTTGATTAAAACAATATTATACTGGAAAATACGTTCACAAAATACCTAAATTTGATAAAGTCTTAAAGACTTAAAATTTAAGCAACTAGCGACAATAATTTATTCTTGCAAACTTGAAAGTTTATGTCCATAAAATAATTAAAATAAATAACCCTACATTGACACTCATTTAAGTATGAACTTAAAAATGCTGTCAGAACTAGAAAAATTCTATTTAACGCACAAATATGTCAATAGTTTGGTCAATCATTACAAGTATACAACCATAATAAATATAGTCTAGTAAAGTAGTGTGATTTGAAGATTAGCATTAATCTTGTTTTCCTGTCTGGGGTGATAAGAATTAATTCAATACAGAGTTTTTACATTTAGAAAACCATTAATTACCAGAATCGTATTTAGTTATATTCAATTATAAATAGGACCATTTAAGTGAAAAATATGTTGCTGTGTTTGATATTGCTTCAAATCAGAACTAGACGTCATTTTTGTGCTTTAAACGATCATTTTACACTCTAAAAAGACAAATCCTAAAATGTTTAAAATGTTAACATCACTCGTGGTCTACTGTGGATATGACAAGATATAAAACTTGAAACAATAATGCATCTGTTATGGTAGTACAGTTGTAGCATATTACAATCGGTATCCAAAATCAATATTTGTAACAAACCATACCTGGACAACACACCGAATTGCATGTGGTAGAGGTCGTGGAAATTCCTGGACAAGTTGCCCCACTGCAGCTTGGAGAAGGATTTGTACATGTCCTTACCGCTGATTGGCTTCCACCACCACAAGTCACTGTACATGTACCCCACGCACCCCACACTGACCACGCTCCATCCACTTTTTAAAAGATTACACAATAACGTTTTCATTTTAGCTTCAATAAGTATTTCAAAATATTTAAAAGAAAATGATGTTAACAAATAATGTTTAGTTCATTGTCACATAACGCTTAATATCATATGTTGAAATCATCCTATTGTATATTACCCACAATTCAACAACGAATTGAACAAAACAGATTAAAGTAATGATCTGGATACAAGACAATTCAGCTCTAAACACATAAAGTGTAACGCCTTTGTATAATGCAATGAAGCACATATCTTGGAAAGTTGGTACATTTGCTAGATAAAGTGTGTTGAATGCCACATCTGACAGAGTAGTGTCTTTCTTTTGTAGATGACAACATGTGATTGTATAGAATATAATTAAGTGTAAATTATCACATTAAAACAACTTGCTCAGTTGCAGATTACGAATGTTCCTTTCTTCAAAATATAATAGAGAGAAAATTGTTTTTATCGTGTTTGCTTATAAAATGAATGATGTAGAATTTTATACAAAGTAATGAGTGTTGACTGCAAATGGCGGTTTTAATAAAATGATTTTTTTATTGTTTTTGATGTTTCGAATCAGTTCATAAAAAAGCTTTAAAATCATGAATTTTTAGGTTATAACGCATGTATACAGGTTGAAAAATTTAAATTTTTGTGGTAGCTTGATAATTATTTATTTAATTTATACGGTCACACTTACCTGGGCAACAAACAGAGTTGCAAGTTTGATACTGTGTAGAACTTCCAGAGCAATCTGTCCCATTACACGATGGAGCAGGGTTAGTACAGGTACGTGTCATGTTTTGGTTATTGCCAGAACCACCACATGTCACTGGACATGTGGACCATGAACTCCAATTAGACCAGCCCCCGTTAACTTAAAATTAAAAAAACATCAATGTAAATCAATCTTTTTAAACGTGTAAGAAGGGTCGTCATGAAAATATTTCAAGCGATCTGTATTTGTAGAACAGTTTATTGTGTGCTAAAGCGTAATCATATACGATTTATAGAATGTGTACAAGTAAATTGATTCTTGATAAATTATAACCTACATAACTAATCAGGTATGCGTTTACTGTCATATTAAACATATGTTAGCCACTGAAAGTATTGAGTTAAGCCGAAGATATCGATCATACTGCTGGTTTATAACATATGTTCGAAGAAAATTGCAAATGTATTGGTATTAGAAACCATAAAAACTCAGCAAGCAATAAGTATTTAAACACAAAGCCCATTTAAAGTGAAAAGTCAACTGAGTCAGAAGTGTTAATTTTGATTGAATCACTCATGACACAGGGCATGCTACTCCATTTAAGGTCACTTGAGAATAGAGACCAGTTAATTTCTCTTAATATATGTGTACGGTGGGGTTTTTGGATACATAGTGCTATTGCCAACGCTAGTTCCCATTTTAATACATTGCAATAGAAGTAGTTTTCATTCGTGACTTTGATTTAAATAATGATTAATTGAAAACATAAGTTCACAAAATCCCAAAATTTGATACCGTCTTTAAGATTTAAAATTTAGGCAGATAACGATTTATTTTTGCAAACTAAAAAGTCGTCTGCACAAAATAATTAAAATATTATACTACATTGACACTCATTTGTAAAGAATAAACTTTAAAACGCTATCAGAACTGGGAAAGTACTATTTAACGCACAAATATGTCAATAGACTGGACAAACAGTAATACGTATACCCCCGGAATAAATAGAGTCTAGTAAAGTGTGATTTAAAGATTAACATTAATCCGATTTTTCTGTCAGACATGATAAAAATTAATTCAATACAGAGTTTTACACGCATTTGGTTATATTCATTAGACAACCATTAATAACACAAATTCATGAAATTTACCACAACGTATTTTTTATATTCAATTATATATAGGAGCTTTCAAGTACGAATTATATTGCTGTGTTTGATAGTGGTTCGAATCAGAACTAAACGTCATTTTTCGTGCTTTAAACGATCATTTTACACTCTAAAAAGACAAATCCTAAAATGTTTAAATTGTCAACATGATTCTTTGTCCACTTTGGATATAACAAGATATAAAACTTGAAATAATAATGCATCTGTTATGGTAGTACAGTTGCAGCATATTAAAATCGGTATCCCAAATCAATATTTGTAACAAACAATACCTGGACAACACACCGAATTACAAGTGGTAGAGGTCGTGGAAATTCCTGGACAAGCTGCTCCACTGCAGCTTGGAGAAGGATTTGTACATGTCCTTACCGCTGATTGGCTTCCACCACCACAAGTCACTGTACATGTACCCCACGCACCCCATACTGACCACGCTCCATCCACTTTTTAAAAGATTACAAAATAACGTTTTCATTTTAGCTTTGATAAGTATTTCAAAATATTTAAAAGAAATGACGTAAAAAATATTTTTTGTTCACGGTCACATTACGCTCAATATCGTGTATATTGCACACAAGGTGAAAAAAGAACTGAACAAATGAGATTTAAAAGAAATGTTGTTGATACAAAAACAATTCAGCTTAAAACATAAAAAGTGTATGCCGTTTAATAATGAAATATTGCACATATTGTTGAAAGTTTGTAAATCTGCTAGATGAAGAGTGTTGCATGCCACATTTGATAGAGTAGTGTCTTCTTTTTGTAGACGACAAATTGCGATTGTATAGAATATCCTTCTATTCACATTATCATATTATAACAACTTGTTCACTTTTTAAAAAATATAATATAGCGAATATTTGGTTTTAATCGTACTTGCTTAGAAAATGAATGATGTAGAATTTCTTAACAAAGTAATGGGTTTTTACCGCTACATCTTGTCCCCTTCTAACATAATTTATAAAAGATTTATAATCATTAATTTATTATTATATAACAAATATCCACAGGTTGTATAGTTTAAATTATTGTGGTAGCTTGATAAACATTTTATTTAATTTATACGGTCACACTTACATGGGCAACAAACAGAGTTACAAGTTTGATACTGTGTAGAACTTCCAGAGCAATCTGTCCCATTACACGATGGAGCAGGGTTAGTACAGGTACGTGTCATGTTTTGGTTATTGCCAGAACCACCACATGTCACTGGACATGTGGACCATGAACTCCAATTAGACCAGCCCCCGTTAACTTAAAATTAAAAAAAAACATCAATGTAAATCAATCCTTTTAAACGTGTAAGAAGGGTCGTCATGAAAATATTTCAAGCGATATGTATTTGTAGAACAGTTTATTGTGTGCTTAAGCGTAATCATATACGATTTATAGAATGTGTACAAGTAAATTAATTCTTGATAAATTATAACCTACATAACTAATCAGGTATGCGTTTACTGTCATATTAAACATATGCTAGCCACTGAAAGTATTGAGTTAAGCCGAAGATATCGATCATACTGCTGGTTTATAACATATGTTCGAAGAAAATTGCAAATGTATCGGTATTAGAAAGCATAAAAACTCAGCAAGCAATAAGTATTTAAACACAAAGCCCATTTAAAGTGAAAAGTCAACTGAGTCAGAAGTGTTAATTTTGATTGAATCACTCATGACACAGGGCATGCTACTCCATTTAAGGTCACTTGAGAATAGAGTCCAGGTAATTTCTCTTAATATATGTGTACGGTGGGGTTTTTGGATACATAGTGTTATTGCCAACGCTAGTTCCCATTTTAATGCATTGCAATAGAAGTAGTTTTCATTCGTGACTTTGATTTAAATAATGTTTAATTGAAAACATAAGTTCACAAAATCCCAAAATTTGATACCGTCTTTAAGATTTAAAATTTAGGCAGATAACGATTTATTTTTGCAAACTTAAAAGTCGTTTGCACAAAATAATTAAAATATTATACTACATTGACACTCATTTGTAAAGAATAAACTTTAAAACGCTATCAGAACTGGGAAAGTACTATTTAACGCACAAATATGTCAATTGACTGGACAAACAGTAATACGTATAGCCCCGGAATAAATAGAGTCTAGTAAAGTGTGATTTAAAGATTAACATTAATCCTGTTTTTTCTGTCAGACGTGATAAAAATTAATTCAATACAGAGTTTTTACACGCATTGTGTTATATTCATTAGACAACCATTAATAACACAAATTCATGAAATTTACCACAACGTATTTTTTATATTCAATTATATATAGGAGCTTTCAAGTGCGAATTATGTTGCTGTGTTTGATAGTGGTTCGAATCAGAACTAAACGTCATTTTTCGTGCTTTAAACGATCATTTTACACTCTAAAAAGACAAAATCCTAAAATGTTTAAATTGTCAACATAATTCTTTGTCCACTTTGGATATAACAAGATATAAAACTTGAAATAATAATGCATCTGTTATGGTAGTACAGTTGTAGCATATTAAAATCGGTATCACAAATCAATATTTGTAACAAACCATACCTGGACAACACACCGAATTACAAGTGGTAGAAGTCGTGGAAATTCCTGGGCAAGTTGCCCCACTGCAGCTTGGAGAAGGATTTGTACATGTCCTTACCGCTGATTGGCTTCCACCACCACAAGAGACTGTACATGTACCCCACGCACCCCACACTGACCACGCTCCATCCACTTTTTAAAAGATTACAAAATAACGTTTTCATTTTAGCTTTGATAAGTATTTCAAAATATTTAAAAGAAATGACGTAAAAATATTTTTTGTTCACGGTCACATTACGCTCAATATCGTGTATATTGCACACAAGGTGAAAAAAGAACTGAACAAATGAGATTTAAAAGAAATGTTGTTGATACAAAAACAATTCAGCTTAAAACATAAAAAGTGTATGCCGTTTAATAATGAAATATTGCACATATTGTTGAAAGTTTGTAAATCTGCTAGATGAAGTGTGTTGCATGCCACATTTGATAGAGTAGTGTCTTCTTTTTGTAGACGACAAATTGCGATTGTATAGAATATCCTTCTATTTACATTATCATATTATTACAACTTGTTCACTTTTTAAAAAATATAATATAGCGAAAATTTTGTTTTAATCGTACTTGCTTAGAAAATGAATAATGTAGAATTTTTTAACAAAGTAATGAGTTTTTACCGCTACATCTTTTCCCCTTCTAACATAATTTATAAAAGATTTATAATCATTAATTTCTTATTATATAACAAATATCCACAGGTTGTATAATTTAAATTATTGTGGTAGCTTGATAAACATTTTATTTAATTTATACGGTCACACTTACCTGGGCAACAAACAGAGTTACAAGTTTGATACTGTGTAGAACTTCCAGAGCAATCTGTCCCATTACACGTTGGAGCAGGGTTAGTACAGGTACGTGTCCTGTTTTGGTTATTCCCAATGCCCCCACATGTCACTGGACATGTGGACCATGAACTCCAATTAGACCAGCTCCCGTTAACTTTCAATATTAAAATAAACAACGATAAATGCAATACTTTTAAACCTTAGGCTGCCGGGATTTCTTATTGAGGGGTAAGAAAGTTTGTCCTGGAAATATTTCAAGCGATCTGTATTTCTAGAATCGTTTACTATGTGCTAAAGCGTAATGATATACGAGTTTAAAGAAAGTGTAAAAGTGATAAATTATAACCTACATAAGCCTAGCAGGTATGCGTTTTGTGTCATTTTAAAAATGTGCTAGCCACTAAACGTATTTAGTACTAAGACATCGCTTAGACTTCTGATTTATTAACATTTGTCCATATCAAAATTACAAAAACACTCACAGCAATCAATAAGCATTTAAAACTCACAATTGACTCTAAAAACATCAAATTCACATCAATTGGTAAAGTAAATTGTTTCGGAAGGGTTAGTTATTTTTCCATCACTAATGACATAGTGATTTGAGGTCACTGGGGAATAGAGACCAGTTAATTACAAAATATATATGTGTCTAGTGTGGATTGCTGATTCTTCTTGCTAGGGTTAACGCTAATCAACATTTTAATGTATTGTAGGTAATGTAGTTCGTGACTTTGATTAAAAAAATGTTTTAATATCATAATAATCACCAAATTTGATAACGTTTTTACAATTTAATATTTAGGTAAATAGCGATATGGTTTATTCTTGCAAACTCGAAAGTTGTTTGCATAGTTTAATAAAATAAGTTATACTGCATTGAAACTTTTCACTTTCAAACACTTTCAGAACTGGGAAAGTACTATTGCACAAATATAGCAATAGACATGTCATTTAGTAACACGTATACCACCAGCACAAGAATCAAGAAAGTAGTGTGATATACAGATTAGCATTAATCCGTTTTTGTCTGGAGTGATTAGAATTAATTCATTACAGAGTTTTACATTTATTGTTAATATTTATATATATATAAATATATATCATTTAGAAAACCATTAAGGTGGGAAAATTTAATTAAACAAGCATTTACAGCGACATATTTAGCTTTGAATGCGTCAAATGACATACATAATAAATTGTAATGTTAAGGTTTTTTGATGAACACTATAATTCCAGGTAGGACACCGCGCTCAGCGGCAATGTTTCGCATCTATTAGACAGTGGAGTGTCAAAGAAATCGTTAATATTATACCGTATAAGGCACAACTGACCAGGTTTCCATGCAACATAACAAGTTTAACTCAGATTTTATTAAAATGTGAGAAGTATTATGAATACTTACTTATGGGGGTAGTACATGTTATCGTTCCAGTAAATGTCTCTGGCGGAGTAACACAGTCGTTTTGTGTATTTATCTTCACACAACAAGTCTTTGTATAGTTTTGTACTCCACTACCACACGTAACGGAACAGGTGCTTAAAGATATTGAGTATTCAATAAGACAAGTAGCATTGTTTACTCCATAACCTGAAAAAGACAGCAAAACTAATTTTCAGATTCTGAAACCACATTTTAAGCAGCAAACTGAAATGGCGTCATTAAAATTCTTATAATACCATGGCAGACGATTTGCTAGATCTATTATAATAACTATTTCTATTGCAAACAGTAAAGGGGGTTGTAGTTGTCATCCACTTAATTTAATTTATCAACAGATTCGAGATTTGACAAATTTCTTAGGAGATATATATGTTTCAAAACATTTAGTTAAAGGTCGTTAAAAAGAACAGCATAAGCAACAATTTCAGGATTTACATCCTATGTTATCGCCTTTTTTTCTAGTTTTGTCTGTACACTAAACACTAAAAGTTGTTAACTTACAGCTATTTTAATTATCAATAATGAGCTTCAGTTGTATATTTTGTTCTCTCACTTCTAATCACATCGTGTTTAAATACATTCTTATAAAATTAAATCTTAGCATTAATTCTTATCTCTCCGACTTTATCTTTGCACGCGAAAATATTCTGTGCAATTTTTGCAAAATATATGCTATGACCACATTTAATTAGAACAACAGTTTTGTGATAATAAAATAAAATGTGGGTGAAGTTTACAACATTAGAAATAAATTTTCAACCACACTTACATGGAACAATCAAATCCAAAAGAAGAAAAATCCAGATTCCTTTACAAAGTATATTCATTACGTACTGTTAACGTGCAGATAATTAAAATCGCAATTGAACTTTAGAATTGATCATGTTATAGAAAACTCATCATATTTCTTTATGTCCAATAATCGAGTCTTAAAATAAATATTTTACGTTATTTGATAGGATTTTTTGGCGCGCATATCATATCTTTTTTGTTCTCTAGTCCTAATGTATTCAACATTGAAATATCGCTATTATATAAATATACGTTATAAAATTTGTGGTACTATCAAATTTCACACTTGACGTTAAAAATACAACAGAGAATTAATGTGTTTGTTTTAATGTATGATATATCGAGTACTCTTAAACAGTAGAAAATCTAAAATAATAAGGGTATTCTGACCTTTACTCGACCCTTCTGAATTTTTCTGTAATTAATGTACCTTTATCGACCTAATTTGCGGACAAACAGTAGAACAAACATTTTAACGCACAGTTATGTTTCGGTCTTATGAACTTATTATAAACTATTAGGCATTATAGCGATCCCACAGTATACAAAAAATATTTATTAAAACAAATAACAGGTTTAAAACCATTGAAACATCTTGAACATTTAATTACTTCATCATTAAAGTTTCTCTTGTGTTTAATGTCCATAAGAAAATGTTTCTTTACCCACAGTATAAACAATTTATAATTTTATTGTTTAAAAAAGAAGTTAAAATATAAGACTTTTAATGGCAAGATTACAATATTTTGGTTTGAACAGATATAAAACTTCAAAAAGTAACTATTTTCTGTGCAATCAGAAATACGATATAATGCACCAATTTTTTTAGATGATTTTGAAACAATAATATTTATAGGTTATTTACGTTTTGTGAAACGAGATGCGTTTTGTTGTTCATATCTCATCGAAGGGCGACAGCCCTGAGATGAGATGACGAGAAAATGCATCGAGTTTCATAAACGTAAATGATCTGTTTATCGCTGTTTTGTAACATTGTGACGTCATAGTGTTACTTAACGACGTCTTGACAGTTAGCTGAGATCGGCCCATCTCAAGCTAGTAGAATGAGATGAAATAACATCGCACACAAAGATCAAAGGAAAATACTGCAAAATAGCGATAAAATTTCCAACCGTCAATGTTTATATGTGTTGTATAAAGTGACTTTTACTAAAACAATAAATATCAAATGCCATCCAAATCAATTCTTGATGCAAGGTTTTTAAATATATAATGCCTTTGTTGCATTTGTTACATTGTGTATGCGGCATAAAGGATAACTTAAAACTTATAAGGTTGCAACATGTGTTCTCTATCCTTGTTTAGTAAGACTATTGTGAAAGTCAATGTTTAAGAAAAAGGTTTAATGCAGTCGTTACAAAAACTACATTTGTGTCCCTTAATCTAGCATCTTTTGTCTTCCCTTTATATTGGATGTTGTGGCTTTACTGGAAGTCAATGAACGGGTATTTATTTGCTTCATTTATTCAGAGTAAATATTTTTCTATATGAGGTAGGAATACAATCAACAAATAGTGCACCAATTTATTAGTATCCCGGAGTAGGGGATTGCTGTAATTAATGTTAGGAATTTACAAAAAATACCTCAACACCCTTCACTCTCCTCGAATACTCTGAGGCGCAAAGAATCTTGTATTTTTCCAACGTCTGATTAAAAACCCATTTCGATGATCGTCGCTTTAAAATGCACTGTTTACAACTAAATTTTCCAGGCGCTAAGTAGAAATCTTGAATGCTAACTTCAGAGTTCAACAAGAAGGATCTGCCACACGCACAGTAAAAAAATATTATATGCCTGCAGTGTATGTTAAACATATACACCAACGCAATTAGAGTGCATTTGTCTTATCTTAAATTGTAGGTATTAGATTTCATACTGTATTATTAGTATATTTAAGAACTACGTTTGTTATTTCTGTTGACATGTTTTGAATGACTATCTCATTTTTCACTAGATTTAACCGGAATTAAGCTAATTAAGAAGTCAAAAAATGACGCTGTTAATCTGTCGAATAATCGAAGCGTACAGTTCAGTTTACATATTTATAAACGTAAGACGCGTAGTCCCAGTAACAAGACAAACGGACGGCCATGATACGAATCAAACTGCTAGTTGTTTACATGTGTCCTTGTCTAAAAACTAGAAATAAAGCTTTATGACGATTATAATAAACTGCTCGATATTCTCTGGTATTTTCTGGTATTTTCATTTCATTGGTTTTGTATAGTTGTGTTTAAACGTTAGAGAGTAATGTTCATTATATTCTGGACATGTTTGCCAACAATAAAAATAGAAGATTTTTTTCCAGAGGTTTTGGTATAGGGAATGACCTTTCCATGTGTGGCAAGATTGAGCTTTAAGATTTAAATACCGGTAGCATGCATATATCATAGTTGGTGACATGTGTAATACTGCCTGCCTTTCTTCAATCTAAACTTATAAGGCGATTTATTTACAACGGCTTTTATTAAAAAAAACAGACAAAAGTGAGAAGAACCACATTTAACCCTTTCCAGTTACTCCCACGTTCCGCAATCAGGATCACGTGCTTTTGAATAACCTAAAACTCGGTTACTCTGTTTACCGCTTCTATTTTATTGATCTTGAAATTACGCAACAGACACCTATCTCTACTCCATACTTTTAGGTTACATTTAGAAATATACAGTAGTGTTCGGTAGAAAATCAAACTTTATGACAAATTTGATAATTTTAATTTCCTCATTGTTGATTCTCTATTTTGTGTGGCAACATTCCATCCAACAACACTTGTATATAGAATATACATTCCCGAATTGCTTATGTACTCTCGAGCATGTATTGAATATCCGTATTTCCTTGACTGAGCGTGTCTGCTGACAGAAAATCTAATTAACAAAGGGTTCAAAGTGGCAAGATTACAGTCATCACGTCGGCATCATGACTTAGTTGATTATTACGGAATATCTCTGTCACAAATGACTATTATGATTAATTTTGTTTGTCGTTACCATTTACCACCGATAAGTCTTATTACGGATTTAAATTTGACTTATTCGACAGGTGGCGTGCGTCAATATGTGCTGTTGACCTTATGGAACACCTGGACTCAATATAGATTGTGTTGTTGTCCGTTAATTTGTATGGACATGGATTGTCGTTCCCTGATTTTTTTTATTGAGTATTCCTCGGTATCTTCGATTTGTTTTCTTCATCAACCAATTACTTATACAACAATGTAGTCTAATAAGGCAAATAATGTTATCCTTAAACAAATAGTAGCTTTGTTATTTCTTCTCGCATGGAAAGCTGAAATACTTTTTGCAAAACTTTACGCAATTCTCCAGTGTATCAATTTATAAAATTCTATGACATATTTAAGAAAGCAAACACACAGCTTCTGACAGATAAAGTAATCGAAAAGTCTTTTATTTATATTTCATAATACTGGTTATTATTATTATTAAATGTTCTTCTTATGCCATGTGAGTTTACTGCCGTTTTGTGTTTCCCTATATTTTATTTGACCTTACACAAAGGTCTAAAGAAAGCTACAAACCAGTACACTTATTCAGTACATGACGATACAGAATAAATAAAATAATAATATACAAGTATTAAAGATAATGCAAGGATACAAATGACGGTGAATATATATAGTTGTTGAATGTAAACGTACAAATAATACGGTACGTTGAAGCAAAACACGCCTCAGTGGGCACCGTGGTTTCTAGTTGTAATTGTATGTTTCTAATCTGAAAAATTTGATTGACGAAATAATTGCTTCACTTCTAGCAAGAGCATTAGTATAGATATAATTATATAGAAAAAAGTCTCTCTCCAAACACATTATATGTTATAAAACGCAAAAAAAATCCGAATTATAATTTGACATTACCGTGTAGACACTCTAGGCCGAAAACACTGTTAAAATTTTTCCAGCATTAAGATTCTGCTTCATGCTTTCATTTATATTGCAAATGGATGTTTTTCGTTACTGCAGTACCGTAATATCCTCAGGTGTCAATGTTTCCTCAAATTTATTGACATGTATTTTAGGAGCTAACAGGTAACAGTTTACATTTTTTGATATTGTATAATTCTGACATAATGGATACACGTAGCTCACTGTCTTTTATTGCTTTTGTATTATTAATAATGACTTGTGTATGCAAAAAGTAAAGTTAAAACATAGTACGTTCAAACCTATATATTTAAGTTAAAACTATTTCAAATTATGTTGCTATGGTTACTCCTGACGTTAACACTAGAAACCGATATTTATGCATGTTTTGAAAAAGTTTGCGTGTATTTTCTGTGTGTGAAACAGGATTATTTTATTTTTAAAAACTCATAAATTCTTGATTAAACCAAACTGAATGGTTGGTTTGTTGGTTTATATAATCTGAGCTATTTTATTAGCTCTATCATAGTTTCCAGTCTTTAATGGGAAGGAAGACAGATTAAATGGTGAAAAAGCCTGACCTTCATTAGGAAAAGTGGCAATACTTCTCAATTAAGATTAGAAGAAAGGACATACCACTTGCAGTAAGAATTGAAACCGCAACCTAATTGTCGACAGGCAAAAGCTGATAACTAACAACCGGATCCAAACTGCCACTGAGACCAAGCCTTTATAAACTTTGAATTTTAGATTTAAAAGAGTAACAACTAAGCAATGCATTTGTGTTGCGCTGATATATCGAAACGTTATGACTAACTATGCAATTAAAAGTGGAAATAATGTACTGTCATTTTTATTATTATCAGTATATAAATCAAATATACAATAAAATGAATCCTTTTTATCCCAGTTTACTTGTATATGTGTAACTCAGTATTATACCTTTATAACTTCTTCCAAAGATTTCACAACAAGAAATGAAAGGACTGGCATTAAATTTCTGGCACTGCAGATCTGATCAAGTGTGCTTGTTGTAAAGCAATTTTGTTCACAGCTTTTGGTGCGACATTTAGTGAAATGCAAATTTGTGGGATAAATTCTAAACAAAAGAAATTAATCATGATAATTTTCCTGTACATGTATATAACATGGTGAACAAAATTCTGGATTAAACCTACATTTTAACTATGAGATTGTGAATAAGATATGAATATTTAAAACATGGCAGAATAATAAATTAATGAAACAACTGTGTTACATTTTGATATTCGCTTTGATAACAGTGATGCTAGTATGTCGCATTGTAAACAATATTGTATGATATATGATGGGTATTTTTGTTGAATTATCAAATTGCATTTAGCTTGATGATCAAACTATTTTACATTTCATGCCATGATGATCATTATAGTTATCTAATTTTATGTACCTATTTAAAATTTTCAAAACGATACATAAAACAATTAAAGCACTTTTACTTTACCAATATGAAGTTACTCAGCACTCTTCTAATAATCACCAATATTACTCTTGTGCTTTATAAAACCTGATATTTCATAATATATATTTTTGCTTTTGTACCAACATCCTCACAAGTCAGGGTTTTTGTTTTTACAAGTGTCCACGAAACCCCGACAAACTTAGGTAGGAAATTTCCGGCTAGAAGTCACCATTTTGATTGGCTACATCATAACTGCATGTAGCCAATCAAAAGCTCGCTTTCATTAAAGACTCTGTTAGGGGATATCCCGATGTCGATTGTAAATGAACAAAACGGATGTGTTGCGTAGACTATGTGAAAATCAGTGTTTTGTACAGAAGTGTTAATAGTTTGTTATTACCGCGTTATTTATTAGCCGTGTTACGTTTTCTTCACACTCATTAATGAGTAAGAATGACTACTGCCAACACTTGCTTGTCTCAAGCAATTTCATTAGTTGATATTTTGAAGGATTGACGTCATACGACAATCTTCTAGCCCGGGAATGTGCTACCTATGTTTGTCAGGGTTTCGTGGACACGTGTCGACACAGAAAACCTGACTTGTGAGGATACTGTACCAATACATGTGACACTTCATTTCCTTTCATATTGGTTAGCAAAATACAAATTTTGCTCAATAAAAACCATATTGCACTCTCATAAATTGGAAGATAGGATAGCCAATCAAATCACGAGAGTGCAACATGGTCTATTATTGAACAGAATGGGTGTTTTGCTTATCATGTTAACCAGAAATAACTGTTAAATAAACAAATATTGTTGGATTCTTCTTGTTATATTAAATTATTGATCTGATAAAGTGTATGTTATTTCAATGAAAATAAAGTACAGTAAAAAGGTTCCTATATATTCCAATTGCATGACTCAAATTAATGTAAAAAAACAATTACTACCCTTGAATTTGATCAAAATAAGATATTATTACATGAATAGAATTTTGCGTGTTTTTTGATTGGTCTAAAACAACTTTCTGGTCAAGACAATTCGCAACAGTACTAAAATTAAATAGAGTGTGTACGCTGCACGATTCCGCTGCATAGTTGTCAAGCGGAATCCGATATCGACCAGGTTTTATGTTTTAGCCAATCAAAATAGATGTCTTAATAAATTTATTCGTCCAATCAAATGGATTGTATTGATTGTATTGTACACAATTCATTGAAGCCTGCTACACATACAACGTGCGTGTAAAAAAAAATGGAGAAACAAATGCGATATATTGATTTATCTATACTCTTCTCAATATTTGAAACTGGAATTTCAGGATTATCAGCAAATTGATGTCTAAATGCAGTATTAAATAAAAAATATTACGGGTAACTAGGATTACAACAATTACAAAATTTAAGCATGTTCTCCAGTAGAAAAGGCATCCTCTAGTTTTCTGTTCAAGGGAGAAGGTTATTTATTCATGTAATAAAGCAATTAATGACTTTGGTATACATACGCCATCAGTTATCAGCCCTCAAAAATGTATATTCACCTCGACTAGTGGCTAGGTGAATATTACATTTTCGCTGGCTTATAAATCCCGATAGCGACCTATATCAACGTCATTAATATGGAGCAAGGTACAAGAATATTGAACTCTGCTTGGTCTCATTCAATATTATTCTACCCTGCTCCATAAAACCTCATAATGATCTCACTCAAGTACAATAATTGTAAAATATTGATCAGTTCAGTTCAAAGTGGTATATATGTATTAATATAAAATGAATCATTAAAAATGATTGAACATCTATTTAATAACAATATGACAGCAGGCATTTTTAATGTTTATTTATTTTTAACAAATATTTTTATTTTCGAAGAATAAAACCCACAAGAAGATCTGCCAATTACAAAATTATGATTTGCTTTTAATATTTCAAGAATAGCAGTTAATAACTAGTTTTATCAAAACTGCCTAATAAATTGTATATTATTGCTTGATTTCATTAGGTTTAGAATTCACTGTTGTCAATACCTGCTAAGTTCCCGCTTTTATCTTTTAAAAGTTAAAATAATGTACCAGTTACTATTATGTGAAAATTATATATTATATACGTTGCATCTTTTCTAGAAAACAAAAAAAAAAAACACGATGGTTATTGTTAACTACTGACCAATTGATGTTACCTGGTTAGTATTTCATGCACCATCATTGACCAACCAATCCAAAATTAAGTCATCTGGTCAATATTTTTTTTATTTGGAGACAGACTATGGTCTTCATTGCTCCATCTAAAATCAGCAATTTTTTTTTATTAAATTGTCCTTGTCTGAATTTTATCTTTTTTATATTGTTTTTTGCTTATGTGTCCTTGAATAGTATGTTGTGTATTCTTATTCGGTAGAAAGCTCTATAGACTAGAGCTTGTGTTATATTGTTATATTGTGCAGAATGAAAATAAAGCTTTCTTATCTTATCTTATGTCTAACTAGAAATTACAATTCTTTAATTTTTGTCATAATACATAGAACGAGAAAAATAAGGTACCTATTGTAAAATGAGCTTTCCATAATATTTGACTGCTTTCACCTGATTGTTTTCCCGGGTAAAATTGAATAACAAATAACATAATTTTCTACAAAATAAAGTATTGTTGTGCATGCGAATAATGTTTAATTTGTGGTGTTTTTTACCAACTTGCTTTGGTTCCGCAAATGTATCATACATTGCATGTCGCAGAAGGTCATATGACTAATAGTAACTGAAAAAGGTAACGCGTTGCGAGTATCAACTGTGAACCTTATACAGAACAAGACAACTTGATCACATAACCGATAAACTCACCAAATATGACCTTTATGCCTTTTTTCTACTCCCCCTCGTCTCTATCACGGTCTTCAATTTCCTCGTCAAAAAATTTTCCTCATCGTAAACTTATCGGCCTAGATTTTGACTCGGAAGTCAACGAACAAATTGAATAATATTTCTACAGACGGGTTAGAAAACGTTATTTTTCCGGACCTTTACTTATTTTATTAAATTTGTTTTTTACCTCGTAATCCGTTGTTTTATTTGGTAATTAGTTTTATACAAATTGTTCTTTTTAATGCAATTTCACCTTTTTTTCGTCATCTGTGCGCACGAGTATTGCAAAAGTCGTTCTTTCCAACGTTCCGACCATTAAATATAAATGGTCATAACATTTGATATAGGCCATCAATAGTTTTCATCTTTGCAGTTTTATAAAGTAAAAAGTCAGTTCAGTTATCGCGCTATTTTAGTTTCCACTATTTGGACCTGAGTCTGGTATACTTGTTCACATTCCTAAAATAACACTGAAAATTTGTTTGATGGGTGTTCTTGACGCATGTTATAAAAGATCAACAACTGTAGTGAACTCTGGATATTGTTTTTGATATCAATAGATCGACAAAATTTTCTCAAAATATTTACTAAATTACATGGTAATTAAATGTTGACTACGGGATAAATTAAAGTTTATTTGCAACGTTTTTTTTGCGCATTTTCGTAACCCTGGTTGAAAATACATGTAGCTTTCATCGTGTTCTAATTAAAACTATTTACAAGCCACACAACAACAAAAAATAATTTTTTACATACATAGCAAGCTGAGATTCGGAGCTTTTATTTGATACCTTGTTTATTACTGTGGCATTGAAAACGCCTATTTTATTTAGGTTATATTTAACGTTATAGCCGTTTAAACGCTTTACTGGTACCTGGTACCGGTGTGAAAGGGAAAGTTTTATGTTTATTTGCTTCAATAGTTGCGGTAATCGAATTTCAAACAAACCATAAAACCTGGTACGATACGTATTTTAAATAATTATCAGTATAATCCGTTAACTCGATCCGACTATTTTTTTTGTTTAACGCGTACATATCACCATATTCATCAGTTTTGCGACATGTCAAAACGTAAATGGAGACAAAAGTGATATAATGACAATAAACGCAGGGGGTTAAATAAAAAAAATGGATTTGATACCAAACACAAGATAGAATGCAGACTAGACCCACACTCAACACTGACTAGAGTTTTAGGTTCAGGGGCATTATTTCAATCATTAAAAACATTAAACGATCAGATCGCAATAATTAGGGAATTGTAAAACAAGGTAAGATCAACAAGGCCTTTACGATTTCGAAATAGATAAAACATGATAATTTCAGTAACACAATAAAGACCATTAGTAACCATGAATTTGTTACAGTACTTGCACCCGTGCATGCAACGCTTTGACTGATTAATAACTGATTGTAGTCGGATTTTGAACAGTGAAGGATCGCTGACTGATTGCTGATGAATAAATCTGTCAAAATTTATGAATCCGTCATTATCATGGTAACCGTCGGAGATCAGTGCGTTCAGTGCGATCCGGAATCCGTCATTTAATTATATGCATAAATCGGTCAGTTTATTGAGTGATACGTACAAATGTCTCGTACCAAAAAATATAATAATTTAAATAAAAACAAAAACAAACCTATTTTAAATGTGTTACAAATATACACGTCATATGGTACGAAATAATAATTTTTTGAACGAAACGTCATTTATTCTTTATGTCTATAAAGACCAGTTTTAACATTGTCATTAAGGCCATATCGATAAAACAAAACCTTTTCAGATCTTGTCCTTTTAAAAGAACGTCCTTCAATTTAAATAATAAAACTCTCATTGGTTGATAGTTTGGATACTTGCTTTACTTACAGAGAACAATATTTCAGCTTTATTCTGGACGAAAACAAGTTTAAAAACAATCAATTAAGGAAAGATGGGACGAATGGCAAAATTTTGAATGCCGCTGGAAAAAATTTGGTTATGGGTATGGAAAGGGGCGGAAAGTCTACTTTTTTAAGCCTACTCTTTTTGAAATCTACAATCATATCGTGCAAGGGCATTGGCGCTACCTAAACACGTTACCTTCTATGGTCCTCGGCACAGCACTTCCGTATTGCTATCTGAAAACCCCCAACGAGAGGGCAACCCATATCCGCAACCTGAAGACGTGCTATAGACAGCTCTGTGAACCCTAGTAACTTTTTTCAAATACTCACGGTTTTTAAGGAAAACATTTATACTTGAATATCATTAAATTTCGAACGCCTATTACAGATATCGTAAAATAAACCACACATTAATTCAAATATCACTTTTCATGAACGCCAACTAGTTTTTTTTTAGTAAAGGAAAAAGGAAGGAGAGACCATACTACATATAAAATGGTCCTCAGATAAAGTCCTCTTAAAAGTCGATGTTGCACATGAACGCCGGATAGACCTTGAAATAATGAAGTGTAGCCATGTTTTATTCGCTAATTCCTGGATTCATATGGTGGAAAGATTTTAAGATGCTAAACAGGCCGCACCGATAATTTTACAAAAAACTCGTTTATGTATAAGAAAATGTCGAAAATAAAGTCGATCAGAACTCGCAGTTTAAATGCAAAAGCTCTTTTCTTTTCATGGCAAACATTGACCATAATTAATATGATATCTTTAGGATGCCTGTGAAGTTAATTTCAATGACAGTTTGATCAGTTGACATGATTTAATAATTGATCAAATTGCAAAACTTATAAACTTTAAATAAGACAAACCCAACAAATAAACATTTAAAAAATCTTTATAAAACTTAAACTTAGGCCATATAATATTGATTTTCTTTTCTTTTCATGGCAAACATTGACCATAATTAATATGATATCTTTAGGATGCCTGTGAAGTTAATTTCAATGACAGTTTGATCAGTTAACATGATTTAATAATTGATCAAATTGCAAAACTTATAAACTTTAAATAAGACAAACCCAACAAATAAACATTTAAAAAATCTTTATAAAACTTAAACTTAGGCCATATAATATTGATTTTCCATGACACTGTTTATTGATTTTATTATTACTGACTAAATAGTATAAATCAAAATAATAATGCGATTATACACGTTTGTGTATTCGAATGTTTTAAACCAAAAGTACTACGAGCCGATGTGCTACAATACGTTTGGCGGCATCAGACGGTATTTCATCTGTGTATACAAAACGTTTATGCCGTTCAAATAAGGTCGCCCCTACTCAACTTAAATGCTCCAATTTATGATTTGGTTTAATGTTTTGAATAGATGTCACACAGATTGTGACGGATATCCTTCTGTTACATTCTGGTTAAGCCTCATGCTTATGTTGTAAATAATATGAAGTGGAGTAAGATCTGCTTCCACTTTCGGAACGCCTGATATAACCCTTGTGTTTAGATGGGTTTGTTCTTTGTTGTTTATAGCTTGTTGTGTTCTTGAATCCTGACTTTTTACTTAATGTGTACTTTGAATTTGTTATTTTGATCATTTTATCTGATGCGGGAAAGCAAGTTCAAGTATATGTAATAAAAGTTGTTTTACTTAAATCCTTTCGTTTTAACTATGACACGAATATGTGCGTCAGAAACAGTAGTGTATTCTTTCGGTTAAACTTTAGGCTTTGATTTCTCAATAGTAATAAATGCTTTTTACATAATAGTAATTCAGCACTATAGAAAGCAGTACAAAAAGATACGTAACTTATACCGTTTAGCGGGTTATTTTAGCGGGGTGCAAATTTTGGGGTATTTTAGCGGTCAAACTGAAATCGCCAAAATAAAAACCGCTAAAATTCAGAAATTTCAGAAACTCCTGTAAAATGTTTTGTAGACGATCGGTATCGTAAATTTAGTCAATAACATGGTCATTTGTCAAATATTGGTATTACCTAAGATTGTGTTAATTAAAGGTTAGATTTAGTAAACTATTCATTAATGTTCAACGGCTAATTTGGTCAATATCTGCGCAAAATATCTTAAATTATTTTGACTAATCAACAAATCTATTCATCTGTTTACCTGTGTTTGAAGATCAAAGGCCTGATTGTGATCTAGTTGTCAAATTGACACCTCGATTAACTGTCATTTAAACCATTAAATAAACATGCGGATAAGCACAACATCAAATCACACAATTAATAAATCTGTCATTATTACGAAATAGGTATGCAACGGGATTTTACCCGTATATACAAAATTTAAAATTGTCAATTATAACTGATAGAAAATTGGTAGATTTGTAAAAAAATATGCTCTAAAAACATTGGATAACTAAACACTTGAACAGGATAAAAAAGTTTGTATTTCAGGAGAATTTCTTCCTTCTCAGGTTATTTATGGAGAAAAAACAGATAAATGCCATCCTGTATATAAGTTTCCATCCATAATTAAGTTTCCGTCTTTGTACATGAAATATAGCCTGTTTCCGTCCACTTCCTATGTAGGCCCCCTTGTTTACTCACTTTCCAATTGGAAAATACACTAGTAACACATGTTATACGGGATTGCTAGACCGCCTAATTTTTTTCTATGGTTTTGCCCATTCGAAAAAATTAAAACCACGAAATTTTCTGCAATACATTTTGACCTAAAAACCGCCAAAATTTACACCCGCTAAAATAACGATAAAATACGGTATTTAATTTACTATAAAACTTATGATGACTGCTGATGGGAATAGGAAAAAATATAATAAATAATCACAATGCAGAAATAGAGAAGGTAAATATATTTAGTCTTTAATATTAGAATAGGCTGAACATGTTAGATCGATCAGAATGAAAATTTGCAATACCCATCCGACTCACTGATACAATGTATATATAAACATATTCATACATTGATAAAGTCTTCATCTAGTATAGTAAACCGAAAAGCTTTACATGTATTACATACATATCGTACGTCACAAGTCTACACCGGCATAATTGTAACTCATGTAAATCAACTATACAAAGCACATTCGTCCATATTTGTTGTTTTATTCACAAGACGCAAATGCAGGTGTTAAATAACATTACAATAACCGTGCACTTTGATGTTTCAATAAATTTCTGTATTCAGAAATGATGTTCAGAAGTAATAAATAATTTTAAAAAGATGAGTAAATCAACAAAATCCAATTGTTTGACAAAACGACTTAATCTATCAAGATGATTTTAAAAATTGTGACAACAGTTTCTCTATGTTAAATTATATAACAACAAACCATAAATGCCATACGGGACACTATATTTAGTCATCTACATTTACCTTAGATCAAGTACCTGTCAATACGAAGGTTGTGTGTTCAAGCCTTACTTTGGGCATGTGTGCTCGTCTATAACATTAATTGATCGATAAAGGACTGCGAATATTTATGTCAATGGTCAGTGTTTTCAGCAAACTGGTGCTTTGACTTTCATCCCTGTCAATACTGTCCGCCATGATATAGCACTCGCATAATTTTTCCAGAGATATTATTTACGACAGTTTATTGACTTATAGTTCAATATAATATCAATATAAATGTCAAATGTTGTTTTTGTGCTATAATACGTCTAGAAATTAACACAATGCTCTTATTTATATATTTTAATGCAGAAACTAAATAAATATATATTGGTTACAAAATGTAAAGTATTAAAAACTTAGTTTGTAGAAAATGTACAAACATGTTAATATGTATTTTTAAAATAATTAATGGAAACATTGCAAACTATTTAACAAAATAAAACTAAAAGCTAATACAAAAGTTTTGGTTTAATCAAAATATTAGATTTCCATGGACATATGGGGCTAATGAAAAAATAATAGGCATCTCGATACATAAATGCATAAATGATGTTGATAACGTTTTTTATTTGTACTAAATGACAAGGGTCTTAAACAAATCATTACCTTACATAATTGGCTTTATAATTGATCAGTCTATGCACTTGATCATGTATTAATCTCACACGCGTTTTTGGCTTACAATATATTAAGGCAACATTGAACTGTGATTGCTTCTTTTTAAGGATTGCTACTTTAGGTTTTATGCTGTATATTTGTAAGAAAAATATGAGAAATTATATAAGACAATCTTTAAGCTCTACACCACATAAGGATATGGTAATGTAAAATTCAGTTCTGTTTAACTTCAATGCAGTATGCAGATCAATATTGATTTTGGACATTCTAAACTAACAAATATTTTCGTTTGCTTATTCTCATCATACATCCTAATGGTAATGAATAAAAACTAGCATTTAATTATAATATAAAAATGTTTTAGCCATTGAGTCAGTTGATCGTGGTGTGTACACATATGGTGTGCGTATGAAAACTAAACTTATGCATCCAGTATTTCTAATGAACTTATGTCCCGCCTCATCTTGTACATATCAATAATTTTTCTGCTTGTAAGTTGATCATCTGTTAACGTTGGAGTTCTAATTATTGTAAAAATAGATGGTTTGTTCAAAGGCTGCAAAGGCGCTTTAACGGGTGGTAAAGGCGTTTTGTCTTTTCCGACTTTTGATTGAACAAATGTTTTGAGACGCTTAAACCATGGACTTCCTGGCAGTCTTTCTTCATCTATGCTCTTCAGTTTATTGATACTCTTGACGTCAGATATTTCTAAAATATACAGAAAAGGTGATTTACAGGTGTAGTTAAGATCCAAGATATATAACAATTATAATACGAAAGTTCAGCTATATTACGACCTGCTTTTTCTGGGACTTTTCATTCTCCTATACGTTCACGCTAAAAATAATAATATTAACTAAAAAGGAATACTAATTACAAACACATTATATTGACATATTATCAAAAGTACAAATATTTAACTTTTGTATACCTCTTTTCGTGTTATTATTATTGTTACTAATGTCTTCTTCATTCTCGATAATTGTTTCCTCTTTAGATATATCATTTCTTGGAGTTGATCTGTGAATATAATTTAATCACATTAGTTTACGTTTATCACACACCACAACATTATACACTGTTTATAATATTATTCGTTCGAAGTGTTCAGGTAAGCTTAAAACAATACTCTCGTACCTCTGTTAACAATTTGCCATTTCTTCAATATCAACAAAACCAAACAAAAATAATTTTACAAACATACTATATTTTAACATTTATTTTAAACACCAAATTACACAATTTGCGTAAAACTTATATTTCTAATAGACAATCATATAAATCTTCCACACTTACTCTGTCGGACTCATACAATCAACAGCATGCCAATATTTACTCCAGTACAATATAGTACCCAAAATCGTACTTATTGTCAGTATAACAAAGGCTGTTAGCCAAATAGTATTTTTGGCACTCATCCGAAAATTTTTTGGCGTATTTCTGATCACGGCGGCTGGGAGAGTTTTATTTTCCTATAACAAACATTAAAAAAAAATTATGATATATTTCTCAATGCAAATCATAACACGCCTTACATTTACAATAGTCTTAAAATTGCGCAAAAATCTCTTGTTTAAGAAATGCATGTATATTTTCTCCCTTCTAAATCTGGGACAACTTCATATTCAACTATATTTAATTAGTTTACGACACAAAATATACATTTTGAGTGTTTTGTTGTATTTAATACGATTTAATTGTGTCTGGGATCAAAAAAATATATTTATGCATATGCTTAGTATGCTTTTGAGGAGCTACAGCATGTGATTTTGTACCGACTACATGTGTAAGTAAATATTTTTACAGTGAAAATATACGGATAATTGCAATAGCATTTTGTTATAATACATATAATTTAGTTCTTTCTGCTTTAAAATAATTGATTCTATGTTGCTTTACGTTTGGTATCTGATCTTAAGACGTCATCGTCAAATTATTTTTTGCACATGTACTATTTGTGAGAATCTTTCTTTATACTTCAAGCAATCATTTAATCTTTTATTCTATTACCGAAACGTACTTGTCAGTATACGCTGGCAATAAAACAGTCGATTACTGGCTAAGAATCTAATTTGGTTCAGAGAAGAAATAGACATGATTTTCGTTTAAAGAATGTATGAATGGAAATGCATATTCATAATGAAATTGTTTGACTTAAAACTAAATTTATTATCTGTCAAAAATACCTCTGCAAAAACAATCCATATCAAGACTGTTGTTTGTAGCGAACCATTATAATCCATTGCAGACAAATTAAATGTCATCACGTCACCATATATAAATGTAGAATTGAGCGGTTGATTGACATATAGTGTTCCATTGTTAAATATGTCAACGTAATATGTTACATTTGACGTCATATCGTATGTAAAAGTACCATATTCAGATATATCGATGTCGAAAGCTGTTACGCTTCCAATGAATGCTCCAACGTTCTCATATGGCGATGTATAAAGTGCGAACTGTGTCTGATTGAAATAAGGTAGATTGTCATTTGTATCTTTAATTTTTACAATAAGACTTGCTGTACAAGTGTTAAAACCCGTATCCTTTGCACGCACAACACATTTAAACTCTTTAATCAATATTCTGTCCAGATCATAGTTATAAGAGTACAAAGTTGTTCCTGTTGTATTGTGCATTATAAATCGCCAGGTGTCATTATCACAATCTAACCAATACGTAAAAGAATCTGAAACATCTGGGTCATAAATGCTAAAGCCTGCAGAAGGAAATTCGGTTAATCGCTGTAAAGTAGTTAAAATTATATTATTCTTACGTGTGTGTACATGTGGGATCTTACATTATTACGAGTGGATTATGGGATATAGGATTGCTCCTATCGAGCATTGGCAAAGACTTAAATCTACTATAATTTAACTTTCGAGATTGGACAAATCCGATAATCTAACAGTACTAATATAAGATTTTGTTTCTCTAATTTTGAAAAAAGTAGTAAATTTGCGAAATAAGTACAAATTTTCCCAACTCCAAATTTACGCTCATGACTTGAATACGCGGTAAATGGAAGGTGTTTTGTTTATGATTTTAATATGACATTATTATTTTAAACCAATCAACCGCTGAGAACAACACATTTACTAGTGACGAGAACTATATTTTCCACACCGGTCAAGCAATTGAAATATTACGTCAAAAATAGAGAATTAAATTTTCTAGGTTGCATTGGGAAAGCCTGTTTTTTTTAAGAAAGGCATTACTAGTTTTTCCGAATATTGATTAATTGTAGGGCAAAGATTAGGACTTCATTAGGTTAACTTCATAGCACAATTTAGAACCAGAACAGACAAATTTTTCAACCAACGATAAACCTAATTCTATAGACAATGTTTTCTGACAGTTTTTGTTGTGGTCGTTTTTATTTAACAACCTTTTTAAATCTTTTAAGTGATTCTCTTTATACATCCCAGTAAAAAAATAGTTATCAATCATGTTCCAAATCTCTTCAAAGAAAAGACCTTGAATATTTATAATATCACAAACCTTATTACTACCTATGATCTTGCCTACGCATTTTATAGATAAAAACAAATGTATTTGTCGATAAATAAAGATACAGTTCAGTTTATATGGACTTTCCACATAAAATCATATGTTGATATCCTAAAGTATATGCCTAAAATGTGCCCACATACTGATAAACAATTTAAAATATTCTGGTGTCTAAAACCCTTGTTTTAATCCTTTATTACGCGGTACAAATGGTCCATATTTACATGTATAATGTCAAAAATGTATAAATGGTATAAGTGTGATGTATTCTTATTGTTTCGAATGTCCGCCCATTCCCGCTGATTTATTATTTGTTACCTTGTTCACATTGGAGATACGGCAAACATGTTAAACAATCAATGATTATTATAATTTGGAAAAAATTCTAAATATTCTCGCAAAATTCTTGGTTGCACTCTTAGTATTTGGTGATGTGACAATTACTTTCACTTATTATTTTTATTTTAAATCAAATTCGCATTGTTTAATGAATCACATACTTTAGAACAATTATTTTTAACTATGCGTTGCAGTGTTTAAAGACCTGTATAATTATTTTTGCATTATACTAAAAAACGTACTATGATTAAATTACGGTCTATTTCATTTCATACAATTGTCTTATAATTTATAAAAAAATATTTAAATATACTAAAAATATCCGAACTACACCTACTTGCTCATTCGTACAATAAAGTTTAAAGCACAAATACAAAATTTTATTGCAGGAAAGTTGCTTTTATATCTCCACATATGTTTTAGATGCATCAAGGTTCTTTTTTTACGTGTTATAAGTGGAATAATTTGATGAAAGCTCAGATATCGCGAGAATATAAAAACTATGTAATTAGCTATATTATCCCTGAATTAATATGGAGTTAAGTGTTCGAATTTGTTTGCTTAATCATAAAGGTTTTTTATTAAAATACACAAAGTGGGTATAATCTACATTTTAAACCAGAACACAACAATATTGTCGAAACGCGGCTGTAAAGGAATCGCAGTGTTCATCATATGTTGTATATAGTTATATAAACAAAATGGGTAATGACTTAATTAACACTTTTCAATTAGAATTAATGAACATAGATGAGCACTTACATTAACCATCCTTTAGAAACATTGATAAAGATGAAGTAATAAATTCTGCACGTTATGAAATAAGATCTTTCGATTAAAGGCAAAGATTTGGACAATTTAACAAGTTTTTATCATTTTCTTTGATTTGACAACAGCATAGATCTTGACAACATTTAAAGAAATTCTGTCATAATACAGAAGTGAAATTGAAAAAATGTTTTAATAAAAGCAGATTTGAATAAGACATCTGGACTGGTCTACGTAATATTCAGGTAATGTTAGGGTTTTAATTCGATCAATGTTTAGTGTAAGAACAATTTTATTTATCTTTTGCTGATCACAGTGAACGCCAACAATTTTTAACATTTGAAGCAAAGATAAGTCAAAGTTACCATAGATTCAAATTGTTCCATATGATATTCTGTCTGGTTGAATACTGGGACCTCATTCTCATCAGTCACTGTTAGGGATATTGTTGCAGTTGTAGTACTTTTGCCGTCAGTTGCGGTCACTACTATTTTGAAAGACGTGTCATTTATCGATTCATAATCAAGCTCTGAAGAGATTTTCAAGAAGCCATCTAAATATAAAAAGTTATACATGTTTGACAATTGTCTTTAAAGAACTATTCCATGTTTGAATTAAAGGTTCTCAAAACCGAAAAATAAATAAATTGTATGTTTTGAAATCAATATAGCTTAAAAAGGTCAAGCTATAGCTCAGTAAACATATAGTTTTCTCCTACCTGTGCTTAGATAAAAGTAATCAGCTCCGATATTTGGGTGAAAATCACCGTATATCACATGGGTGTCAGCGATGTCAAGGTCACGAACTATGACATGGTAGAGAGTAGTACCAACTTTAGAATTTTCCTCTATTAGTAGTGGATGTGGAAGAGGTAAATTGCTGATTACAGGCTTATCGTTTATACCTGTTAAAATGAAGACAATACATGATTTTTCTAAATTATATTAGTAACTGATCAATTGTAATATATTTTAAATAAATAACATCTGCTTCCGTCGTTAAGTTAGACATGTGATCCATTGAATAAGTTTCTAAATTTTTAAAAACAACTAAAGGTTACTAATGTATTTAAGATAGGTATACCAAGAACATTCATTATTCACAAATGGTCAATCGCGTATTAATCGTATTCATAATAGATTTAAAATTAAACGTACTTCTTAAGTGAATAGCCAAGGTTCGTGCTCCGACAGTTGTTTTGCCATCATTTACTGAAACTTTAAGATTGTACGCTGGAGTAACTATACTAGACAAATTAACCGTCGTGACAATAGCGCCATCTGAAGAAAAAACATTATATGTTCCTGTTAATTGCAATTCATAGGATAGAAGCATCATACATATTACATTTTCTACAGCTGTAGCTGTGTTTTAAGAATTGACACATTATAAATGATAAAGACAGGATTACATGTATGCAAGTATAAACAAACAGAGAAAAACATCACATCATAATTTAGTTTTTAATACAATCATCTTGAATATTGTCAGGAACCTTATAGTATTTTGCTAACGATTTTAAGCATATTTTAAATTTGATAACGAGAAATTCATATAAATTTATATTCAAAGCGCTTGATTCTTTTACAGACAAATAAGAAACCAACACGAAAATATTTTTTAACGCTGATGTCAATATCCTGTTGTTAATATATCATTAAATCAGGACGGGTTTTTAGTGTTGCCAAGTCCGCCTATGGATAGAATTAATAGAATCTGCATTTCAAAAAGGAATTGCATGGATAATAAAGACGTTTTCAACAAAAAAGTGTTTTCTAATATGTTGGGACAATGTTCTTGTGAAGTAGTTTCATTCCTATTTGAACAAACAGTGTAGTCGATACAAAAAGAAGCTACACAACTCCACCCACATATCTAACGCAAGTAAATATTTACGCCAAGTGGTCAGTCCAGTTTTAACATATTTGTTTGTTATTTGTTCCCATTTAAAGAGAATTAACTGAACCCTTACCGATCAATTACATAATACTATTCAATGATTAAAGATGATAGGCTTAAGCCACAAGCAAAATTAACCATAAATAATAAATGCTGTTGTAAATGTTCCTTTATAACGTTAAAACTGCCATATAAACAAAATCTGACCTAATCCAGATTTGCAACGTATAGTAGGTGTAAAGTACATACATTCTTGTATGATAAAAGGTCCATTGCTTGGATCTATTGTCAGGTTGAACGCCAATGTGTCATTTTCATCGTCGACCATTCGTATTTTGTACACTAAATCTCCAATCAAAGTTGTAGACGTATCTAAATCTACAGAGGCTAAAGGAAAATTAAACGAAACCTTTAATTATGGAGTGAAAACATACAAAAGGGTTTCAAATAATATTATATTTCTGAAAAAGTGTATCTGAAAACATTCATATTTGAACCGTATTTCCAAATATTGCCTGTTTTACCCAAAATACGTAGAAACATGCACATTTTTGCAGTTATATTTGTAATGCAAAAAAAAATCTTTTTCAAGTTTTATCATTTTCATTTAAAGGAAACTATCGTGTTCTCAAACGAATTTCATCAACCGCTCAAGTTGAGCCACGCTCATAGACAACAAACTGTGTGTACTCATTTTCTTCAATTTTACATTTAACCAAATTATATACACTATTATTGTTTTCAATCGACTGGGCCTTCTTTATAAAATTAGTATTATGAAATTTGTGAAAACGCTTATTTTAATTTTACAATATTCCAAAGAGTACTTTTTTCTCTGAGTGGATATAAAACATTTCCACATTTTAAAATATTTTTGATCATTTGTTAGGATAATATTGTACCCAATTAAAGCTAACAAACAAAAGTGTTCATGTATACGTCAAATAAACAAACAGGCAGCTAATTAGATGGCAAGACTTTGAAAAAAAAACCATTTTCCTAACGAAAACTACTTTTCCAACCTGGTAGGTTAAGAAATCGTGGCGGATGATTTTTCTCTATATACACATAGAAGTAACCAGTAACAGCTGAGTTTTTACCATCCTCGCAGGAAACTAGAAGCTCATACTTTTTGTTTGTGTTGTAATCAAATGTAGCATTTGGTTCCAGATAAACACCGTAATCTTAAAAAGATCAATATCATGGAAACACATCGTAAATTCTTGATGCAACTTGACAATGTTTTAATGAAAACTTCCGATCTGTTCCAGATCAAGGTTTGATGTTACAACATACTTATGATAAACATAGTAAGAAGAACATGTGCAATTATTAACTTAAAGATGCATAATTAACTATCATTGTAAAAATTCCGTTATTTTCATACTCACGCATTAGACATGGTTATTTCTTTTATATAGTCTATATTACCAAATATTCAGTTAAAGTTGAATAATGTTAGCGCCTGTGCTATATACCAATGCAAAACATATTTGTATGCGTAAACCTAACCACTTATGGTATGTTTGCATACAGCTGAATCCCTTCCATTTAGAAATAATACTAATAATATAAATTTGTATATTTTTGTGATGTCAGCTACAATAACAGATGATGGTCTAAGGTCTAGCATATGCAATATGACTTTAGAATTAGTTTTTTATATAAATGTAAATGGTATGTACAAGACAATTTATAAAATTGTTGTTTTAATAAGTAGGCATTACAGAAACGTAACATCAACCTTTATTAAATTCTTATCGTTTATAAATTCATCCTATTCTATTTTTCTGAAATCTTCAATGCAACAATGCGCCATTAATAAAGTAAAATACAGTTATTAAATATTGTATTTCAAATATTAATATGTATACATATATTTACCTGGTGGTTGATGAATATTATCAACAGTAAACGATTTCGAAGATGGTATTACATTGATAAGGCTACATTTAATGGTATCGTTTGCCTGTCGATCTTGAACTTTCAGTGTATGTAAAATTTTTCCTTCTTTAACGTCTTCGTGAAGTTGAACAAAACTGGGCAAACTGCTTATTAGTGGAGGCTGAAATAGTTCCAGAAAACATCTTGAAAAACAACCGTTAATTCATTTTTATTACGCTTCAGGCGAAATAACATTTCAAATTTTATTATGGTACTATGAATGTAGCTGAAAGAAGACGTATTTGTTTTAAATATTATGAGGGAAAGTAATAATTGATACAATGACTATACCGGATTTTCCTCTTACTATTCCTGATAATAATAAAAAAAGCAATGATGTCCTACTTTTAAAAGTAAAATTAAATGCAAGATAAAAATATCAAATTTAAATATTTTTGCATCTAAATTAGTGCTTTGTTTTAAAATACCCACTGTGTTAAAAACATCGATGTTTAGAGTTCCTGAACCGGTAAGCCCACAAGAATCTGTTATATTAAATGCCATTGTGTAAGTGCCAACATTTGGAATTGCTTTCAGGTTAACCATTTCTAAAGTCAAACACAAGCCTGTCATTATGATTAATAAACAACTTATTTGAAAAAATATGACAAAAATACGAACACCTATATGTAAAAACATACTAGATTAATGCAATTTAGCGTAATTAAAAACCAATTTAATCAACGTAATTGCGTAAAAGGTATAGTAATAACCGTCTAAATATTCATCACATAACACACTGTAGTTTTTCATGTCGTTTACTCTACATAGTTCAATTATTTAAAAAAAATTATTTCAGGCGGCGTAGCATAAATATCAACTATTTTTTCTGCAAAAGAAATAAACCTTTTGGAAATTGTACTTGTTTAAAGACTAATGGAAATATCTGTTACTCGTCGTTACTTACCAGTTGATATATCAAAAGAAATATTCGAATTGGAGGTTATAAAACCCCATGATGTCACATTCCGTGAATCTTCTTTGTAATAATGAATTTTGTAGATGGTTCCGTTAACTAATTCTTCAGATATTGGTAACTCTCTGTCCAAGTTTGTAAAGAATGGGGTTGTATCTATAACAGATTACAATGCTAAAATGTCTTCAGAGTGCTTTTTTGTTGAATTCTTGCTACTTTTCAATCATTGGCAAAAACATAAATCAATTTGATATCTAAAAAATTATCGAATTAAATGTGCATTACTTTGGACGTGTTTTCTGTATTAGGTTTCTCAAATCGCCGACACTTTTTGCTTAATTGTGCATTATACAAATTAACTGTAACTGTCTACACCTGATGAAACAATACGATGTTGTTCTTCGGTCTAACGTGTACTTTCTTAATTGACAAAATTGCACACTACACAGGAGAACAAACTGTTCATGAGGTCATATCCTTATTTACATTATTATGACAATGTCATATCCATACCTAGACAACATTGCGTATTACATGTTGTATAACTCGTATTACTTTCACCAGACGAAACTGTACAATCAACGCCACCACAAGATGTAGCTGGATTTGAACAACTTCTTCGTCTAATTTGATTGTTTGTTGTACCACCACAGGTCACCGGGCATGCTTCCCATGAACCCCAATCTGACCAAGC
Source organism: Limnoperna fortunei (assembly GCA_944474755.1). Classification (NCBI taxonomy): domain Eukaryota; kingdom Metazoa; phylum Mollusca; class Bivalvia; order Mytilida; family Modiolidae; genus Limnoperna; species Limnoperna fortunei. The sequence goes on along the minus strand of OX104121.1, from coordinate 6,906,468 downwards.
TCCATCAACTAAAATTATTTAATCTTACAACATGTTTGCGTGCATTTAAAAAAACTATAATTTAATATAAATATTTTTTTTTCAAATCCATGAATTTATATTTAGAATAGCTACTTTTTAAAGTTCGTTTTCGAAGTTATATATTAACAATTTACTTTAACGAAAACCATACCTGTGCACTCTATGACTTTAGAGTGAAAATATCTAAAATAAGGACGGAGCTAAGTTATGATGTACGTAAGTACGATCCATCAACTATACTATCAGTAAGATTATATAACGTGCTAAAATGATTCTGTACACAAACTTGTGTACTGGCATAATATACTAAAAGTGGTACTTTGGTTAAATTATCAACGTATTGACATAGCTTTATAAGGAAACTTAGACATGAAAAAATATATCAAATTTGGCCAATTTAGGTAAAGGCATTACTTTAAAATATGGAAATTTAAAGCCAACATTTGTAACCTGTATTACCTGGACAACACATGGAATTGCAAGTAGTAGTTTTTGTGGAATTTCCTTCACAATCGGTGCCATTACAGCTAGGAGATGGGTTTGTACAGTTCCGTATCCAAGATTGGATACCACCACCACAGGTTACTGTACAGGTGTCCAGAGCACTCCAAGATGACCATGCTCCATCCACTTCAATAGATGTTAAAATATTTTGATTTTTGCTTACGGTAGTATTCTAAATGTTATAAAAAGGAAAACATAACACATTTTGGTTTTTGTCTGATTAAATACGATAAATTTGATCTAAAAAGAATTTCATGTTGGTTTTTACAGAATATTTACTATCCTATATTTGGCGTAGAATTATGGTAAAGTTAATGATAACAAGGAACATGATTTGTGATATCAATACAAACGTTTTGCACTGGGTTTGGGAAAAATGTAATATTAAACAGATGAAGAATACAAATTCAATATTAATATGAAATGAAGTCATTTGTCAATTAAAGTTATACGGTTAATTCATAATTCAAATATTGACCTTTATTATCACGTGCAGTTTTTGTAATATTTTGATAGTTACTTAAACCCAGTCACACAGCCTTTCGCATTTGTATCGCGGGTAAACTTTCTCCATTTTTTTTTGCCCGCGGTTGCCCGTAGTGGAACATGTGCAAAATTGGCTTTACCCGAGGTTTACCCGTGGTATCCTCGCGGAACAGACGTCGGCGACTGTTCCGCGTACTTATCGTGGGTGAAGCTCGGCGGTACCGCGGCCTACCACGGGTATAATAAGGCAGCCTAACTGTCTGTAGAAATCATAACCGCTCAAGACACAGTCCCGAGAAGATCAAGCTATGGCACCGAAGAATAAGCCCACGTTGAGTTCCCTGGCCAAGAAGAAGACGCAGGGTGCGAGCAAGAAGCCGAGGGCGAGGGCAGCAGATGACGGCAGCCCAGTGCCAGTGTAGGCCGCCAAGAAGCCAGAAGCAAGGTGCCTCAGGGTGAGGGCAACCGTCATGCCTGGATCAAGAGGTGCTTGCCAGTTGGTGGAAATCCTCAAATCAAATCAAATCGTCAAGGTTCCTGCCTGCACGCCAGGCACCAGGCACCAGGGCTCCATTTGGACGCTCGAAATCCACCAGTCTGTTCTGCATCACATGGTAACGTGGAGGAGTACCAGGAGCCTCACAGTGTCAGCTTCATGCATGGTAGTCAGGAGACTTGAAATCGTTGGCAAGGAAGCCAAACTACCCTTATGGCTCGCGAGAGTCTATAGTTGAACATCCTCTGATTCCTGGTCATGTCCTTGTTACCATACGGCTTCATCATGTAGATCCGGAGTGCGAAAGCATCATCGCCCACCGGAAAGTAAGGTATATCCTCAGTGTCACTGGGAGAGGATCAGGCTGTGGGAACCCAATAATGTCATTGTTCTGGAGACCCTCTCTGAAATCACTTGCATTTTAGATATGGGCATCAGACGAAGACCCCTTGCCGCTGATGTCTATCCAGAGGAACTTGTAGGCAGATGTGACGACTGCTAGGAGGATGACACTGAAGTAGCCCTTGTAGTTGAAGTAGTCGGACCCAGCGTTGGCAGGAACTCTACAGGGAATGTGCTTGCCGTCTATTGCACCAATGACATGCGGAAAGTTCCAACGGTTCATCCAATTGTCACTAATCTGACGTTATTATGCAGAAGTTTGTGGTGGCGCGAGCAGCTCATCACGTAACTCCTCGAAAGAGAGCCGCAAACACTTCGCTTCACCATGAGACGATCGTACAGCCCCAACTCAGTTCTCCCGCCAATCCAGTCGCGCATACAGATGTTCCGGACCACCTTCCTCCTCCTCCGTCGTCTTCTTCTTTCAATCAGGAACTGATGGACCTGTACCACTGGGTTTTGATGCTGCTGGAGCAGCAAGACGAGGTCATTACGGTGACGGGTATCCATGTTCACCCGTTGACTGACGAATGCTCGGCAAATCGCTCTTTTTATACACCTAAAATCAGACGTTGTACGGACTCGATTAGGCCGTGGACAATCGTATTTTGGACGTGTACAAGACGCAATTGAACGTGATTAGGCCGGTAATTGAGCGCGCTGTTTACGCGGAGAAAGGCGTTTGTCTGTGCTTACACGCTAATGCACGTCATAGCAACGCAGTACAGACGCGGAACAAACGTGCTATGACCGTGCGCCACCCGCGATTACCCGCGGTCAATTTCGCGTCCTACCGCGTGTAACCATGTCTTAACCGCGGCCGTAGCACGTCCTAGCACGTTCGTTTCGCGTCTGTACCGCGTCTTTACCACGTGTGTACCACGTATACCGCCCTCGATTACCCGCGGTCTAAATTTTTGGCAGCCCAAAACTTTTTCGCGTGGCCAACCGCGTGTAACGACGGGTAAAGTACGGCTGTATCGCGTCTTTATCGCAACCTCAAAGCGTCCAACAACGTCTTCTTCACGGGCAGAAATTCATGGCCGTGATTCGGCCGCGATACGCACGTGGAGGGCTGTGTGACCGGGCCTTTAGGGTTGCATACACCATCTAATAAAGTCACAGTGTTGTTTAGCAATTATGCAACATGCAAATAAAATCAAAGATATGCAGTGTAGTTATCTATGTCCACTGGCACCATGTGATATATTTTATCCGCATTTTTTAAATTAAGACAACTGAATTACCATGCACACTACGTAAGAAAACCTCAGATCCTAAAATTTTATTGCACATGCGCTATGCATGCATAAAGATTCGAAGTATCCTATACTGACATATTATGTCACTACTTGCTAAACTACTTGCATGTATATCTATTATTGTTTGAGGGTTCTCGGCGGCCAAGTGGATAAGGTAATTCGTCTACTATTGATCAACACTAAGATTGCAGGCTCTAGTCTCACTGCGTGAACGTGCATTCGAATTCAAATCTTAATTGACATGAGGTCGGGGTTTTCTTCCCCAATACAAACTGATATAGCTGAAAATTGTTGAAAGTGGCGTCAACCAACATTCAAACAAACAAAAATATTACTGCTTTAAATCCCTCCCAACATGTTTTTTTCTTGAAATTTCCGATTTAATATTAAAAATGAAAAAGACAAATACACGACAACTTCCATACCTGGACAACACTCTGCATTGAATGTCGTAAACTTGTTTTAGTTTCACCAGAAGTAATTGTGCAATCAATGACTTCAAAAAATGTCGATTAATCATGTATATTTATATTTAATTGTTTATAGTCTTCTGTTTCATAACTATAATTTATTTTACTTCCATACCTGGACAACACTCTGGATTGCATGTCGTATAACTTGTGTTAAATTCCCCAGAAGAAATGGTACAATCAATGCCTCCACAGAATGTTGGGGGATTTGTGCAACTTCTCGTTCTAATTTGATTGTTTGGCGCACCCTCACATGTTACTGGACATGCTTCCCATGAACCCCAGTCTGACCAAGCTCCATCAACTAAAACAGTGTGAAAAACGTGTTGGGCTCCTTTTATTTATAAATTTACTTCATTTGAATAGTTTTGTATGAAAACGTACAAAATGTATGTTTTTTTATCTGTTCATCATATTAAAATATTTTTTGTATCAAACTATATAATTGTCGATATGTCTTCACCATCCACTAGCTCTGGAGACATCGAAGGTGTCGCAATACCAATTCTGGCCTCTGCATTTTGAGTAAACACTATCGTCTAGTTGTGTTGCATATACAATAAATTTACTTTTTAAATACAAGAACAATCTTATAGTCTTAAAATAAATGTAGATTTATGAAGTAAAACACATAATAATCTGTGTTTGTGCACCGTCTCTGTCATCTTTTGCATTTTTATTTCTGTGACGAAATGTTCTGTAGTACCCACTTATTGAGGGTATGTATCACACGAAACTGCATTAAGTGTGACTCGGACTCGTATATAGTGATCTCCTTGTTACTAAGAAAGGTACTAAGGCATTGGCCGTACAAAATGTACCGTACACGAGGTGTTTAATAATGTATTGTATGATATCTTGTTTTCTCTTTATAAAGCGAAATTACTGCTTGCGTAATGTTACGGAACACATCAAATCAAAATCTATAGTGATGTCATTGATGAATGATTGTTGTTCACACAAAGAGTAAAAGCAATATGTTTCAAAATGAAAGTGAAAGTAGTCTGTATTAATATGATAATATATTTTAAAATATGCAATCACTTATAAAATGTTATCAAAGATACCAAGGTTACATTACTCAATTTAGTTTTCAAAAAATATAAATTGCAAAAAAAAAGAAAGTAACATAAAACAAAATATAAAACAATATAACTACTGTGGTACGTGCATTACTTTAGGCAACTTTTCTGACACAAATATTTGAACATTTCATACCTGGACAACACATGGAATTACATGTAGTAGTTTCTGTGAAATTTCCTTCACAATCGGTGCCATTGCAGCTCGGTGATGGGTTTGTACAGTTTCGTATCCAGGATTGAATGCCACCACCACATGTCACTGAGCATGTGTCTAGAGCACTCCAATCAGTCCACGCTCCATCCACTACAAGATTTCCAAACATTTTGATTTGTGATTGGGGTGTTATTCCAGATTTGATAAAAACGACAACTGAATAAATTCAATGCTTTGTACATCTTGCTTGAAACCGACTATGTAAAGTTGTTCATGATGTTTTGGACACAGGCAGCACTTATGTTGTTCTATCATTCAGTTAGATATATTATATTGAACAGGAGGAGGAATTAACACAAGGATAATAAAATAAAATATGGTTATAATAATATGAAATTTACCCTTGCAAATAAAAAACCATGATCATGCGCTGTTCTTAAAAATATCTAGCAGTACTGTAAGTCATCTTTGTTTATAAGCACTATCTGTTTAATAACAAAACAGGGTAACGGCGTAAAACTTAAATCACATCAATCAATTATATAAAAAGGTTTTAAGTAGTACACGGTGTATGTCTCCCAACGAAATTCCAATAACAAATTAAGCTCATTATTATCGTTTGAGATATTATTACATTTGGATTTTGACCAAATTGCGCACTTTAATCTAACTTTTATAGTATATATAAATATCAATATATATGTAAAATACAAAGAGAAAAGGATTTGAATAGTCTTTTTTAATTAGCATAATTATGTGTGAAAGAACACGTTTTTATACAAACAAGAATTTCATCACATTTAATACATAATGCATTTATAATGTTTAAAATTCTTTGCATTTAATAGTACAAATACAATTTTATACGGTGCTTAAACAATTGGTAGTACTTTCTAAATAGAACTGCAGGCTATAATAATCGATAGACCATACTGAGATAAAAAATGTTCTTGTACATAATCCTCCATAATACTATATACATATACCTGGACAACATTCTGTATTACATGTGGAATAACTTGTGTTTGTTTCTTCGCCAGAAGAAACGGTACAATCAATGCCGCCACAAAACGTTGGGGGATTTGTGCAACTTCTCGTTCTAATTTGATTGTTTGTTGTACCGCCACAGGTCACAGGACACTCTTCCCATGAACCCCAATCTGACCAAGCTCCATCAACTAAAATAGTAATGTTAAACCCTTGCTGTGTGCATGTGATATATAGTGTTAGAATATTTAAAATACTTCCTTAAAACTAACAACAAATAAAATGGTTTTATTTGTTTGTACGCATTGATGTTTTTTTTTTGTCGTAAAGTCTGTGATTTTGTATGTAATCATAACGACTCATAAATCTACTACCATAAGCATGTAGAATGTATACAAAACAAATATAGGGCTTTCAGAGTGGTTTTGGATAAAAGATAAGTAAACTTTACAGTAGCTTTTTGAACACATATACTATCTATCAACAATACGCATTATAGTCTATTGTAATAATGTGCTAGAAAATATGGGCATTATGTTTTCAGTGGTACATACAAAAATTAGGATATTCGGTTGCTTGAACTTTGTCATGATATAATACGGATAGTCTGTACGCGCAAAGTAACATATTTTTAAGAAATGTGCAGTTCATCGTAGGATAAAGACCAATTTAAAAGAGTTTAAAAAGAAGTTGTGCACTACAGCATCTACATATTAGGCTTCATTAAGGATTGCCGCTCGCTGACATGGTGATGCAGAAGCAATGGTTTTTGACAGTTATGATGAAAAGGTTTGTTGTAAGTGATTTCTGCATACAACAAGTTAACTTACCTACCAACCAATATTAAATGTTCTTTTATTTAAGGTTTTATAAAAGAATTGATTTTAATGAACGGAATAGTACTCAATTAAATAAAATAAATCATGATTTAGATATGAAATACAGCTTTTAAATGTTTAACTTTAGAAAAACGACACTTCAAAACTATTCATACCTGGACAACACACGGAATTGCATGTAATTATTTCTGTGGAATTTCCGTCACAATCGGTGCCATTACAGCTTGGAAATGGGTTAGTACAGTTTCTTATCATGGATTGGCTTCCACCCCCGCATGTCACTGAACAAGCGTCTAGAGCACTCCATTCTGACCACGCTCCGTCGACTTCAAAAGATTTTAAAATGTTTTGACTTGTGTTTGAGATGATTAAAATAAAAAATCAGTACAGTTGGAGGTTTAAATGTTTTCTACATTTTCACATTACCATTGTAAATATCATGATGGTATAGGCTATTATCGGTAGACGCAGCAGTACTTGAAATTTTGTAAATCCATTGCCGTATATGTAACAGGTAGTAAGTTTCACAAACAAAGTTAAAATGAATTATTTGCTAAGATTTAACTATTCTCACACATTTAAGTAAACTATAACTAGCAATGTTGTGTGTTTTTGATGCCAACAAAAATTTTTTCCAAAAGAACCACCAATTGAGATTACGAATTTTAAGAATCCCACATGTTTACAAAGTTTCTTGTCGATCAGATATCGCAACTCAAAGGACAAAACAGAGGACAAGGAAAGAAGAAAATTACAAGAACAAATCAGATAAAAGCAATATGTCTCCCTTATTTCGTTTAGAGAAAATAATTATAACGATGCATTAACGTTAAAAGGGAGCTTTATAATCGTGCAAAATTTGTAAAATAATCTAATTCATTCACTGATTTGCATGCAGTAAAGCCGTGTCGTCAATTTTAGATTACTGAATGGCATCTTCTTGTAAAACAATCATGCCTTCAAGATCACATTTGCCCCTTAAACTGTTAAAAGTAAATTTTTCCTACTTAACATTATCGATTTACGAGTTTATGATAACAGGGTATAATTCAGTCGAGCCAATAAATAATAAAATGCTGTTAACTGTATCCGGTGCATAATTAAACAAAAATATCCCCAAAATAAAATTGTAATCACATCATATTTGATTATTGTTGTATTATTATTTAATTGTGCAATAAATATAACAAATACAAAAGAACAGACAAAATGTCTTCGTAAATCTACTGGATTAATGAAAATTTCTATTTTTCCTGTGTTCTCTTTAAAACTAACTGCCAGCTACGTAAAGACAGGTAATCATTTTTTCATATTTGAAAGACATTGGGTACTGATTATAGTCTTTTGTTTCATTACTATAACTTATTTTACTTCCATACCTGGACAACACTCTGTATTGCATGTCGTATAACTTGTGTTAGTTTCACCAGAAGAAATGGTACAATCACCGCCTCCACATGATGTCGCTGGATTTGTGCAACTTCTTGTTCTAATTTGATTGTTTGTCGTACCACCACAGGTCACTGGACAAGCTTCCCAGGAACCCCAATCTGACCAAGCTCCATCAACTGAAACATTGTAAATGAAAAAAAAAGTTTTGGGTTCCTTTCATTTAGAAATTATCTAAATTTCGTTAATATCCATCTAAAATGTTAATCTTGGTAACCGTCAGCGAACAATACAGTAAATCCGATCCAAACATTCTTTATTTATTATGCATACATTCTTCAGTTTTTTAAGGATCAGTATAACTTAAGCATTTAAGATGGTGCGAATTTTGTGTGATTGGTGTATGCTTTTATAATGTTCGCTCAATAGGTAAAAATTATATAGAAAAGTGAATGCAAACTTTCTTGTTCTGATCAATTATTTACATCATAGTTATCATAATATAAAACTTATTTGTTGATAAATATAATCAAATTAAAATTCTTATCAAAAGAAGACCTGTAATATAGATGCCAGTACACTATGGACATACAGTTTTGAAATTCTTACATTGACAACCTCATTAGAAATTATTCAATGAACAACCCGTTTTAATTATATATTTTTGTTCATGTTGCTCATTACTAAAAAGAAACAAAAATTTAAGGAATATCAATAATTTTTTAAAATAATAATATTTAACTACTAATCGACTTTTATCGTTGAAATTAGCAAATGGTTTAAGACATCAATTAAAGCACGTTTAAACATGTCAAGCACTATTGTCCGCTGTCCATCTTTCTGCTGCTACTACTACCAGGAAACGAGAGAGCTTCCATAACCGCGATAAGTGAATGAGTACGGGTGTTACGTGTATGTTAATGTTTTATCTTATTTTTCCGTTAAAATAAAAACAGAAAAAACAACGTTATATGTACATCATATCAATAGCGATGGAAAATTTTTCGTGATTGGTCCATTGTTCCATTTTGCCTTTATTTTTCTTATTGTTTTATCGTCAAAAACGAATTTTGTACATAATGTTAACTCTTATTTCAATTGTTCATGCAAGTGTTGTTTGATTTTAAACAATGTTAAGGAAAATTTAAACAAACAAGCATACAACTAAGGCGGACACGACAGCACGAAGTAAAAACGAACATTTTAACTGTGTAAGAGTCCGCCGTCACGTTTTTCGTCTTTCGCGCCTTCTGTTGGCTTTATAAGTCTAAAAGACAAAACCCGAGGTTCTCCTACGCACATTGATCAAATATTATTTTACGTCATTGTGTTTGTTAATCAATCTGTCATTTTTACTGACCGGAGTTAGGCTTGACAGATTGGATATATCAATACAGATCAATTTATCAGATCTGTCAAATCGTTCCAAATCAGTCCATCTGTCAATTGAACCGACCTGACTGCTGACGATTATTGAGTGATTGGTGACCGCTTACTGATTGTTAAACGTGTTGCTTTTTTGATCTCAAGTACTGGAATAATAAGGTCATAATTTCAGGATTTTAAGCTTTGAAAAAAATATGAATGATGTTTTGTAGTCTTATACACACAATTAGGAGTATTTTTCATTTTAATAAAAAATATAAATCGGAGTGAAGTTTAGATTTATCTGCGCGGTATATAATATTAATTAGAAAACGATGTCTGACACTAAATTATATGAAAGGCCAACAACTTATATTTCCAAATCATAAACTAATTAATTTCTCTAAAGTAATTTTTCTGGAGTACTTGTCATTAGAGTTAGTACTTGTCACTTGATATGCAATATCTGCTTTTTCTACCGTAATTTATTGCTAATAGAATTGTCACCACATACATAGCTGCTTCTCACGTTTAATGGTAGTGTGTAATGGTAGCGTGTATTTTTGCCAGTGTTTTTTTTCAGGTTATAGCGTGTGATATAGTCGCTTTGCTACAGCTTTGTCAGGTCATAATATAAATAGCCTGTACATAGTTCTCCTCATTATACGATCAATTTAATAGATTCTGAAAACAAGAGATGAGTTGTTGCCGCTACAAACGGCTACATTTTTATGTCACCCAACAATCATTCTATGCAATTACTTGCTTTAGTACAACCTTACATTAAACTTGTTTACGATTGAGCTTTTATCAAAGATCTTCATTGCAAAGAACCAAGTTTATTCCGACTTAGAAATAAACATGATAAATTATAACTAGGACTGCCACAAATTATTATTTAAAGTGTTCGTACCTGGACAACATACGGAATTGCAATTAATAATTTGAGTAGAATTGCCAATACAATCGGTGCCATTACAGCTTGGATATGGGTTTGTACAGTTCCTTATCATTGATTGGATACCACCACCACACGTCACTGAACAGGTGTCCACAGCACTCCATATTGACCATGCTCCATCCACTTTAAAAGATAACAATATGATTTGTGCTTGAGTTTTTGAGTATAAAACAATTTTAATTAAAGAGAAAAAACTAAATAAAGTAAATGTTTTACAACATCAGGAAACGCTCAATATCATCCTGTTCAATGTATTGCTATGGGTATCTGAATATGCACAAGGGATATTCTTAATGAACGCAGCAATCAAGTTGTGTTCATCATTCAGATGAATATTTTATATTAATTAGAAGTAGGAACTGAAACAAGAAAGGCTACAATGATACAATGCAATATTTCCTTGCACATTTAAGTAAGATTTAAATTATAACACTGTCTCGTCAATAAATTATTGACCTTCAGAATCATGTAAGGTTTGTGAAATTATTTAATACATTTAATGTATTGCATGCGATATTCGACAGAGCCGTTTCTTTCTTCCGTTAATGACCGATGTCTGGCAGATATAACCGAGTACAGATGAGCTTAAGCGCCCTCATCCGTTCTCTTTTCGTCATCCAATCAAAACGCCTGAAACAAGAATGTTCGTGTGGTAATGGAACAACTTTCTTGTTAATCGTCTGGTTTCGATCGTTCTGGTTGAAAGTTAAATAGTAAACATTAAAGAGAATAGTTGGGTACCAATTCAAATTGCAAAACACAGAACAGAATATGACTCATTTTTTTTATCTTTTGCGGACATTCACTACCAAACAATCAAACAGTACCAACATTCATAATTAAGAACTTTATACGGCTAGATTTCTGTCGACTCTTAAAAGACTTATGTTCTTATATGTTGACACATTGAAGATACGATTAAATGATTTGTTTGTTGTCAAGAATAGTCACTTCTAGAATGGTATTAATGTCTTTTTGAAACGCGCGCATAGCAAGTTTTTTCTGATATTCTGCATTTAGTTTTGTACAAACATCTATATAAATGAACGGTCAATTTGTACGTCTTCTAAAACGATGTTGCATATTTGAACATAAATTGTGTTATCTCACGATGGACAAAATATTTATTTCAATCAATATAATATTTGGATTACATTTAGTATTTCATATATTATCAATTACGCAATTATGACAAATACGAAGTTCATACCTGGACAACACCCTGTATTACATGTTGTGTAACTTGTGTTAGTTTCACCAGACGTAATAGTGCAATCAATGCCTCCACAAGACGTCGCTGGATTTGTGCAACTTCTTGTCCTAATCTGATTGTTTGTCGTACCTCCGCAAGTTACTGGACACGCTTGCCATGAAGCCCAATTTGACCAAGAACCGTTTACTATAATAATTTAATGTTGAAATTAAGATTTGATTCTTTAATACAACGTATTTAGTAATGTAAATATTCCAACAAATATTAATTGTGACGATTATTATAAGAATAATCACTTTAGTTGGGTCAATATTGAAATTAAGATAACAAAATTTTATTTTGAAAATAAGTACACATTTTTTTTGAAAATAAGTACACAAAGCGAATAAAAACAATAGGAATTAAATTTTAAGACAAAGAATCAAGCCGCAGACAAGTATGAATACAAAATGCTATTGCATCAAGTTGGATTTACACAAAACGACTACGAATAAACTGACGGAAAGTTTCGTATCAAATTATACTTGTGTGGAAGCACTATATTATTTACATATACGATATAACTTTCATATCTTAAAAAACAAACATGCAACGTCTTCAAATCTCAAAATTTTTTTAAGAATAATTCAGTGCTGACTTCAGTTTTTTAAATGTCCAAAACATACATTAATAGCCAGAATGAGGTACTAATCATACCAGGACAACACACTGAGTTGCAAGTAGTAGATTCCGTGGAAAGTCCCGAACAAGTAGTGCCATTACAGCTAGGACTTGGATTACTGCAGGATCTTGATCGGGACTGACTACCACCACCACATGTCACTGAACAGGTGTTCCAGGCACTCCAAGCTGACCAGTTTCCATTAACTTCAAAATTTAAATTTTCATTTTTCATTCAAGCTTGCATTATTGTTTTAATTAATTGTTAAGATTATTAAATTAATTTATACAATGACAGTGGATTTTAAATTAAAACGTATCATGTCTGCTAGGAGCAGGACAATCTGAAGTGCAAATACAGTAATAATTTGTGAAATCACCACTTGTCATGAGCTCAAGGTTTCAGACACTTTGGCATTACACTGATAAAAAAACTAAACTACAGCAAGTAGGTGGTTAAAAGAAAAAGAATTTACCTGTAGCATGTATCTAATCAATATACAGTTGATCATTATAACCTTTCAAAAAATTATTTGCGGTGTTAATCACTTTTCATAAAAAGTGCATTGGTTTGCACGTCTGATAAAGTTAAATACAATAAAAATCTTTCAACACTTAACTATTCTGGTTAGTTTGTAATCGTCTTTTGAGTTAAGGTATCTGGATCACAATTGACGACGTGATAATAGCTGGTGTCCAATATGTCTATTAATTATAATGGAGCAGACCTCGGTTATGTTCGGTAAACATCAGAAATACTACTTGAGTAACTCAATTTTTATACTCAAATCTGTTAATATTGACTTGATGTAAATCAATATATTTAATTTGTTTCATTTATTAGCAATCAATGATTTAATAAAACTGTATTTCATGGTTGATAAATAAAATAAAACTCTAACTTATACTATTGGTCGGATACCTTAATATGCCGCGAATGTGTGTTGATTTAATATGAAATTTATTTGTTAGAAAAGTTTAAAACAGTTGCATTTGAACTTATCTTGCATATCTATTTCTGACAGAACTCAGTCAAAACAGAACACACACTCCTGGATAATTCGGACGATTTTTATATTAAAACTTTACAAGAAAGTTTCGCCGCGTTTCAATAAGGTTAGTTCTGAACAAATAAACATCTGCACAATGCGCTCTGTTTGAATTGTACTTGTGAGTTCTTTTAGAAACTCTAAACAAGGCTGAATTCCTATTTTATTAAATTTCTACCGTGACACATACCTGGACAACACGTAACGGGGCAAGTCTGGTACTCTGTAGAACTTCCAGAACAGTATGCTCCATTGCAGTATGGGGCAGGGTTAGTACAGGTACGTGTTCTGGTTTGAGTACCGCCACTGCCACACGGGCATGTACTCCATGAAGTCCAATTTGACCATCCTCCGTTACCTACAAATATAAACATGGCCATAAAATAATAAATGAAACCTCCTTTACAAATATGTTAACTTAAATCTATTTAGTTGCTATATGATAAATAGACATAGAAGGAAGGTAGAAAAAATAATTTATCTTTAAATTATTTTAATTTTTTGTTTGTAATTTTATTATAGAGTGGTTAAAACTTATCAATACAGGGGAAATAAACAAGTTGTCAAGGATGCATCCAAACCTAAAGAAACTGCATCGTATTAATCTGAAAACAAAAAGGTTTAAACAAGTACAAAATCCTATTACAAACCTTCAAAGACACTTTTACTAAAATTGAAATCTTACAAATTCAGCAAGCAACATGCAGTCAAAACGATTACAAAACACACTGGCAAGCCTTCTGAAAAGATGTAAACTTAAATGTTCTGAAAGTGTGAAAATATCCCGCCTTACTTGTAGTTAAAATCAGATTGAAATAGAAAAAGAAGAGAAACCGACGAGTCATATTAGAATATATGCAACAATATTAGTGACGGACACGACATGCATATGATCGGATACAGGATGGCGACATACGCATTTGGCATCATCATCGTTAGCTGCATGACAAAATCCTTGTTTTAAGCCCTTCAGTGCTCAAAAATTGTCCTAGGTACCTTTTAAATGTAAGGTGCTAATATTAACGCATAAAATGGTATGAGTTTTTTTTCTTTTTTGGCAAAAGTCTTGATTGAGGATACACGAATACACGAGTTTGTTACTGTCCGATGAAATGTTTGTTCCATTTGAAAAATACATTCACACAAATACAGTGTGATTGTACATTGTCTTGTTATATTGTGCATGCATCATTAATGTTAAACCAGCTTTAAAAACAGCATAATGGTTACAAATGCATTGTTTGTACTCGTGTTTAAGGTGTCTAGTTTTTATGAGGGGAGTAAGCCGGACGACCCGGAAAAAACCCGACCTTTTATACGAAAACTGGCAATCCTTGTCAACAGAGATCAAAACTAGGCGAGCAACAATATAAATACTAATTACTTGCCTACTACAGTTGAATTGGCAGTACAATTTTTCATGTCGGCAAATATCTCTATTGGTGTCACACAATTATTCTGTACATTTATCTTTTCGCAACATGTCCTGGTATAGTTCGCTATTCCTTCCCCACAAGTTACGGAACAGCTGGTTACAGGTGTCCACGATGTCACTTCGTAGATACAACCAACAGTAGGTCCCCCATAACCTGCCAAAACCACAAAATAAAAAAAAACAATGACGCATCGAACTTGGATACTACAAAATCATAATTGTTTGCATCCATATAATGAGTATATTGATAAATTAAACGATGCTTTATATCCACAGATCAATTTTATCAGTTATATTTATTCATGATGATATATATTACTATAATAACCAAAACCTTATCAAATTTAATTTCATTTGTAACGATTTTCTTTTAAACAGGTGAGGGTTTCTTACATTTTATACAATTTATATTTTAAACAATTATCTTGTATATCTTTTATAGCAGAAATCGGAACTTAGTTAAAAGATAAAACAACAAAAAATTTGTTTTCAATCGGATTTTATATGGCTATTGGATGGAATGGCTGCTTTTACCGTTCTAAAAAAATTGCCTAGTTTTACTTAACAGAAAATGAGTGAAGTCAAATATACGTTTGCTTTTGTACGCGACTAAAATGACCTAAGATGTGTATGCAATGCATAGTTGCATTTTTTAATAAATAATTGTGATATATGCTTCTGTACTTGACCTGAAGCTATTTAACAATTAAATTATTATTTTGTAATTTAAGTTTGTTTTTGCACGATCAAGACCCCTTTTGTAACCTATATAAAAGAGTGTATTTTCAATACTTCCTTATTCTCCTTTGAAGGTCGGCATTATGTTCCCTATGTCCAATCCCACCTCTCTTTCGTTTATTTATCTTTTACTTGTTTTCGTCATTAATATAACTGAATACTGCTCACTGGACGTAAATTAAACATAAAATCAATCTATCCATTTTTGCACAACACGTAAATGAAATTTAAGTGTTCACTCTGCATTTTATATAGCATTAGATTTTTATTAAAATATATTATGTTTGTTGAAAAATAAATTTAAAAAATGACAGTTCTTACCACTATTTTACTTTGAGTCGGGAACATAATAATAACAGACCACTTAAAACTTAATATATTACATTATATGTTTTAATAACGTTAAATATACTGAATTTGTGAAATTTGCAAAATGGAGATTTTTCAATGAACGTGTTAATCTGTGACATACAAAAATCTTAAATATCTTGTAATTTTATGTTTTGTCATGTTTGTTTCTGTAGCTTTTTTATGGCAAAACCAATAGCAAGGTATGCTATGGGCAATGCAAACTAACATACAAGTTTATTTGAAACAAACTTAATTTTCCCAATTTATTTGAAACAAACTTAATTTTCCCAATTTCCGTGTAACAACATCTCGAAGGTAGTTAAGTGTATTGTGACATTCTCAGGTAATCTCGGTAACATAAGCAATAGATAAGTTGCACAACTTACATATAGCAGATAAATCCAAAAGAAGAAATATCCATATAAATAGTTTTTCCATCTCAAAAAAACACGCACAAATAATTAGACGTGCAATTTAACATTAAAAAGAGTAAACTACTCTTATATCATTTTGTCCAATGACCCCTTTTTGAAAAATAATATCTTATGTTATTCGGTACGAAATTTAATACATAACATGTTTTTGTATTCATATCAAAAATAAGAAAGTGTTAATTTATATCCATACACGTGATCATTTACCGTACCATAAATGTAAATTTTGTAAAATGTCAAAGTTCACAGATAAAAGTAACACAAAAAAATAAATAATTTTACTATATATTGTTAAAAGAACTTTGACAAATTCTAAGAGGGTTCCAAGTGCCAGACCCACAGCGTTCGGGGTTCTCATGTCATTTGACCCGTTGATTTATTATGTGTTAACTTGTTCCCTTCCTGAATATAGCTGCTATACTGCTAGCAGTACGTTAAGCAAACATGCAATCAATGAATATTATTTAAATAAATCGAGCAAATACCAGCGATATTTCAAGAAGATGACAGCAAACCATTAAATAATTATTTGATTACTATTCTTAGCAATGTTAAAGAAAATAGAAATTGAAGATAAAAATTAAACTTGATTGTAATTACCTTTTGTCGGCATTAAACAGCTTACTAAATAACGTATATTAAAAAATTATCAATACCAATAAAGGGATAGGTCATCCGACAGAACAATTTGATTTCCTATAACAATAAAAAGTCATACATATTTTGCAGAAATGTTGTCTAAATGTCCAAAGAAGAAGATCGTAGTTTTAAACATCAAGTGATTATCCGACAGAAAATTTTGATATCCTATTGCAATGAACCGTCATACATATTTTTCAGCAATGTTGTCTAAATGTTGTCAAAGAAAGACGCTCGCGGAGTAGTTATCAAGTGATTTTAAAAATAATTGACATACAAACCAACGTCTGAAAACTGATAAACAATGTCTGCTCATAGCAATCGGTTTATCTAAACTAACTTGCAAGCATTATTATTATTTGTAACAACTATTGGACAGAACATTTATTGTGACTTTTAAGGACATCAATAGAAATAAAATTATTCATTTGCAGATGTGTTTATAAAAACAGATAATTCTCTTGTTCACATCTACAATGCAGAGTTGAATCTCTTGTTCAAATTTACAATGAATATGATATACACAATGAGATGAAGGTATTCCTTCAGTCAGTATTAAAACATGTTTCAAAATAAGGACGTTTTATTTTTTATACTAGAAAACCTCATATGACTCGACAATGCTTTATATATCATTATAAATTTTAAATTCGTTAATCAGACCTAATGCTCTTGTTTGTAAAATATAATCAGATATTTGGTCTATATAAATGTGAAACTTCGGTAAATTATTCGATCAATTTATTTCGTAATTAAACGATAGCTTCATAGACATATACGGTTAACATAATCAACGTAAATGTGCAAAGTACAGAAATCTAAGACACACCAGAAAATTTTTCTGGTTGCCGGATAGTCTCTATAGGCTGTGCAATGTTTCCATCTAATCAACGTCTAATAATAAAGAGGAAATGTCTTTCTAATTTGGGGGCCTCGGTAGCCAAGTGGTCAAAGTAGTTTATCTGCTATTAATCACGTGGTTTGTCAACACTGAGATTGCGGGTTCGATTCTCACTGCAGGCAGAGTGTACTCGACTTCAATCTTAACCGAGAAGGATTGCCAGTTTTCCTACAGCAGGTCGTGGGTATCTACGGGTACTCCGGCTTCCTCCCCCAATAAAAACTGGACACCATGATATAGCCTAAAAATTGCTGAAATTGACGTTAAACACCATCAAACACACATCTTTCTCATTTGATGAAAACGACAAAAAAATTTATTTGAAATGAAATTAAAAAAGATAAAAAAAAGTGGCAGTAACATCATATTTAAAAGACCTCTGCAACAAAATTTACATGATTCACCTCTTATAAAAAAATATGTTGTCAAATTAAGGAAAATACTTTTTTTATCTTCAAACAATATTTATTGCAAATATGCTTAAAATTGATCCAGTTTGCCTGTGTTGATACATATTTGAATGTGTCCATATTCTATGTCAGTGTCAGAAAGTACACATAAGTTGTTTTATGTGTCCAATATAAAACATTTATTTAAATCATAAAGAAATTGTCTATAAGTATGAGGTTAAAACTTAGCTCTCAAATTACAACTACATTTTAGACACAATGTATTGAATTGCCTTAATTTTTGAACCGAATTATTTGATTTCTATTTTTAAAAACTGCAAATTAACTTAGTAAACTCGAAAGAACGAATGAAATGGAGGCCGTGGTACGAAATTGTCTATACCGTATATGCTGTCATTAAACAAATGATACTAAAGATACGCTATTGTTACAACGTTTCTCACAGTAAACAAGACTGTTTCTGTTGTAATTTCTGTTGTTCTTTATTGTTTACAAATATCCTGTTTTTGTAGCCGATATACAGTCTGATATAATTAAAATAATGTTCATGGATTATATAACTATGTTTGACCTCGGTAGCCGGGCGGTTCAGGTTTTTTCATCTAATATTGATCAGGTGCTTACCAACTCTGCGGTTGCGGGTTCGAGTATAACCGCGGACATGGCGCTCTCCTCCCATCTTGAAGGTTGAAGTTTTCTTGATGTATACCGGGTTCTATCACCTCTGCAAATAAAAACTTTACAAGACGATGAAGTTGAAAAATTCCTTAAAGAGGAGTAAAATACCATTCAAATAAAAGTTATTATCAAATCGTTAAACCTTATGCAATATATAAACAAACATTTTAATTTGTAATTTATAAGTATTGTGTCAGCATAGCAACAGTGTTCAATTTCGAACGTTTGACAATTTTGAAACACATGGTTTTATGATAGGCATGTTTTTGTTAATGGAGGGTAAACAATGTTTAGACCTGATGTTTGGGATTGGATATAATCGAAGATATCAAGAATCACATTTTGTGGTCCAGAATACGTAATTTAACTATATGTTCATAAACAGGAATCATGGTTTAAAAATTTGAAACAAATTATTTTAATAATAACGGTCAAAGAATTTAGCTGATACAATAATCCTGTTTTTCCTAAATCTACAAACGATATCGTCATTGTGAAAGAATCATTACAGCCTTGCCCACAATTGATTGAGTGGATTTTTGTTTTACGTCCAGCGAGCAGTATTTCAACTATGCTTAGGATGAAAACAATAAATCAATTCTAGAAAAACGTACCAAAGTCCAAAACTTGTGCATGTCAATGGAACAAGAAATAGTATAAAGCCATTTTGTGAAGTTTCTATGCGATATAAGGTCCGCTGTAAAAGATTTCTAGTTTATTTATGTCAAGACAAACAGAATGACGAAAATGGTGTATTGAACATCATACTACTTTTCACTTCGCTGTCAATAAATACTTCGATCGCAACAAGTCTAAAACACAGAGTCTTTACAATCGATATGATTATTATATATTTATTGATGAATGTTTACAAAAACTATTGTTTGCATAATAATAACTAAACGCATCAATAGCAAAACCCGGTCGTAAAGCGTGTAAAGTTCGTAAACAGTCTAGATTTGATGAAATGCGCGTCGGATGTATTGAATACAATTACCCTTGGTATCGTCGATGACGTTTTCATTGCAATTACTGGATCGATGCCTACGAACTATTAGTCCCGGAGGGTACTGCCAGCCCAGTAGTCCCACTTCGGTTCTGAAACGAACATTATTGATTCTTTCAGGGATATGTTCATTGTCTTAATTTACTGCCTTTAAATTTTAGGGGCCTCGGTGGCCGAGTGGTCAAGGTAGTTCGTCTATCATTGACCACGTGGTCTGTCAACACTGAGATTGCGGGTTCGATTCTCACTGCAGGCAGGGTGTACTCGACTCCAATCTTAATTGACAAGGATTGCCAGTTTGTCAGGGTGTAGATATCCTTAGCTTGATTTGATATAACGTTTAGGATTTGAATTGTTATGAACGCTCAACAATATTCTTAATCCTTTGGATTTTAATATTGTTTGGATTTGAGCGCCACTGATGAGTGTTGATTAAACGAAACGCGCGTCTGACGTATTGCATTCTATTAACCTTGGTATCTTTGATGGCATTTTATTTGTAGTTGATTTCACATTGAGCTGTAGTCCAGTCGGATGATGCAGGACACTCGTGATAAAAAAAATCGTATTTTAAAAAATCTTAAGCCTATTTGTTTCTTTACTTTTATTTGGTGTGTTGTTTTTTAACATTCGTTTATCTGTGTTATGTGTTTAATTATAATGAATTTAATCTGTATACTTTGACATTAGCTTGTTACTTGATACTTATACCTTTTATGCGTATTCACACCGTATGTATTATACAACCATAAACGATTGCCAAATTATAAAGTATTAATAAAATTGATGTCCAACAAACAACACTATCCCGCGGTCGTATTTCTTTGATAAAGTATTGTATATTTTAAGTGGGGGGAAGGGGGGCTCGGTGGCCTAGTGGTTAAAACAGTTCGACTACTATTGAACATGTGGTCTATCAACAATAAGGTTATGTTACGGGTTCGCGTCTCACTCTGCAAAGTGTGCACAGGACTCAAATTTTAATTGGCAATGAAAGCTGTTTTCCAACAGAAGGTCCGGTTTTTTTCCTGGTACCCCGGCTTCCTCCCGAAATACAATATGGACGGCATGATATAGCTGAAAATTGCTTAAAATGTCTTTTTAAATACCATTTAACAAACAAACAATATATATTTCGCTTTATTAAAATGAAATAAACTGTAATATATTATTAATACACGAGTTATGTTTGGGAGACAGTCAGGACCGAGTCCAAATTTTGAATGTTTGTTTAAACGAAATTTATTCAAAAAATTTTTTCTGTATCATGCTTTCATAGAAAAAGGAAGTTAGAGTCCCATGACAATCCCGGAAGTGATTGATGTTTATTTAAATATTTTTCTTAATACACGTAAAAACAAAATGAAAAATAAAAAAAAGTGTATTGTTTACGGATTCAAAATTCAAGATTCAAATTTTTATTCTAGTCTCACCACTTGTATTTCAAAATATCCTAGACAATTATACTTAAATTATACATACAAGTTAGTTATTTAATTACAACAATGTACTAAAATACAAGCGCCAGTCTAAAAAGAGACCAAATTTGCTAACTTTTAAAATTATATACAACATATATATACATTTACCATTGTCCATTCATCTCGGACGTCTAAACAAAATGTTTTTAAATACAGTTTTTTATCTATTTAAAATTCTGTTTGTCTGCAAAAATAACTGTAATTTCATATAATGGCGTAATCGGTTTTCGTCTACACTGTTTATATCAAATATGAATACAAGGTGTCATTTGTATTATTGAAACATTAAGTTGTTCATTCCCCAGTCATCATCAAATATTTCAGTACTTTGACCTCGATACCATTTTAAAAAAACAAATGATAGCAAATAAAACATTTAAATCATTTAACTAGATCGGGGACAACACCAAATCATATATCGTTACAAAAAAGTCAATATCGGATTATCGCTTTGTTTAAAACAACAAAGTAATAGTACAAACTTGCTCAATCTTCCGAATACAATTTCATTTATTCTTTGGCCACGTTCTATTACAATAATACATTTACCAGACGAAACATAAACAATAACCCATTGTAAATGCACCATAGTGAACTTTTGCGTCTTTAACAGACGGAAACAATCATTTACAGAAATAAAATGAAATGCAAATACTGTATCAGCTAACAAAGATAAGAATACTGTGATTGTTATAAAAGTTTTTAAAGCATCTCCAACTAACAAATACCAAAATTTACTAATAAAATCAGATCCTATACCTGGTATCACGATGGAAATGCCAAAATCCATATTTTACATGAGGAAATAAGGATACGTTTATAAAAGACGTTCAAAAGACCTGATAGACATCTTGAGGTCTGGTTCTCTTTCCCATTGTAACAGCATTAAAACATTTGATTTTTCGACACTCTATACGGCCATCCCTCATATGCAGCTTAAAACGAGGCTTAAAGATCTTATAAAACGCTGCTTTTTCAAGAAAAACGGAAAGAGACGATAAAAATACCTAGGAATCATGACAGAACTTACTTCGTTATCAATGACTCTAAATCTAATACTAAATATACTGAAGACCGAATATGATTGACAACATATTCGCCATGTTTAGAGGGCATGTCTTTCAACAGACTGTTCGTATTCCAATGGGTACTAATTGTGCTTTTCTCCTCCCTGTCCTGTTTGTGTACTCTTATGAGGCTAAGTGCTAAGTTCCTAGAAGGCCTGCTAATGAAGAAAGAAAAGAATCAGGCCAAGACCTTTATTTTAACAATCCGCTATATTGCTGATGTTTTGTCCCTCAACAATGCTAACTTTGGTGACTATTTTACATTCAATATACCCTAGCGAGCTTGAAATTAAAGACACCACAAATACACTAAGGCCAGTCTCTTACTTAGACATACTTCTAGAAATAGACTCATTGTCAATTGTCAACTTCCTGTTTATCGAGAGCAACATTCAAGCAGCTCCAGCGTATGATGTGCACATTTCACAACTTATAAGTTATTCTAGATCCTGCGATCGGTATTCCGATTTTCTAGACCGATCCCTACTGTTGGCTGCTAAACTACTCTAACAAGGGTTTGTTGCACCTAGGTTGATGTTATTTCTTCAGAAGTTCTATGGTCATCACCATAACTTAATTGCTCGTTATGGGAAATCAGTGTCTCACATACGATCTGACATTTTTGCTGAGTCATAGGTAGTGATTCCTATGCCTGGATTTGACTTTTCCATAGACATGACAATGAGTAATTCGACGGGTGTCTAATTAGAGGAAGGCACTTCTTACTCGTCCGGAGCACCTGAGTGCATCCATGGTTTTTATTGGGTACGGGTTACGTTCTTTCTGGTTTTTGTGTTTTTGGTTTTTGTGTTGCGTTTGTCTATATCCGGATTTGTAACCGTCCCTTGACTTTTAGCTCTTCTTGTTCGGTCGGTTTTCTTTGCTATTTTTCTTATAACAATACTCATGAGATTAATATATCTTAACAGAAAACAACAGAAAAAGATTACATCTCTGTCTTAACGTCACTATAGAGCCCGTTATCAGCTAAGGGATGTTCAACATACTGGTCAGATCATTTTCCGTTTTTTATTCAAGACGTGTCAAAAGCAGACCGTGTTACTATTTGTATGTGCTTGTCATCGAACACGTACATACATCAAGAAAAGAAAAAACTAATTGTTTAATGCATTGACGCTAGGCAGTCCACAAATCTTCAAGTAGACTCTTCGTAACATTGTTCGTTCTTGTCCATGAGAAAAACAAATGTCAATGTAATGGCACTTTATATGTCCATTTTTAGTGGCAATCGTGAGTAAGAACATATTTTGCTGGTTCCCCGTTCGAATTATTTACATAGTTTCGTTTCATCGAAGATTTCAACATTTATAGAATAACAATGAACTACTGCTACTATTTCAAGCCATGTGTAAAATTTACTTTGTCAAAATTCATTGCCACTTGTATCATTTTTAGGCACTGCAACTTCCATTTAAAACGTAGATATGAAAACAAACCTCAGAATAAACAGGTCCTCATCTCAAGAGGATTCTCAACCCCCCATAAATAAGTGTCTTAGTTGGCAGGCTTTATTTGCATTATGTTAGAAAGTCGGTATTTTAACAAAAACAGAAGTTTATTATTCTGACAAAACACTGAAAATCAAAATCTCTAAAACGATGTGTTCAGCTTATTACCAGTAAACTATGTCATTCTTACATTTATCTGTCAACATGGCTGATTGACATCTCATTTCCAGTTTTCGAATAAATTCGAATTAATTCAATTTTTATGTAATCTTATTTGATCTATAGTTTTGCTGTAAACATGTAAAGCATCGAACATTAAATCAATAAATCAAACACCTATCTGAAACTACTTATACATTATTAAATGTTTCAAAGCAATTGAACCTTACAGTTTCTGAAGTGTTACAGCAAAATACACATAATAAATAAAACGATAGACACAAGTCATATACTTCATAATTTTTTTATTAATTTACAGCATTTTTACAACGTGCATTCTATATTGTGCAGCGTCTTTTAATAAACGTGTAAAATGTAGACTATGATATCAATTAAAAGAGATCAACTCAATAACCAGCCATTTATTATTATTATTAGTAGTAGTAGTAGTAGTAGTACTATCATCATTATTATTTTCTTTAGTTTGGTTTTTGTATTACAGACAGTGCTAAATATATTCATAATTAATTAACGACATGCTTCTTGCACAAAGAAATTAGCCCCGACATATCTTGTTCCGCTGTGTCATTACTACTGACGAATGTAGCCCAAAGTATATGAACTTTATAGTCTTTTTCATATTATGAATGTCTTCAAGCAACGAATTTCCTTTCTGATTTGCACTGTCATTTTATGCGTAAAAACACCTTAAGGGTCCACACAAAATAGCCAAACATATTGGCGTTACAGCCGACCACATGTTAACCTTATTACCAAGTTCTTAAAACATTGGTCATGCTGTGAGCATATGACAAATTTGATGTTAAAATATTGGTCCGAGTTAAAAAAATTATAATGGCATGCCGATATATATTTTGATAAATTAATTACATCATTCAATTTAAAGATCGTTCTTATGAGGTAGACAGATAAATATATATGTGACGCCCGTACTGACCAAATAAGTAATTATATATACAGAAATTGTAATTTATTGAAATAATATGGTATATGATTCAACAACTAAAACTTAAACAAACTGTAGCCAAAAAGCTACAATGAACAACATGAAATAATATATTTTTTGTTATTTTATTGTATGCAATTTTCATGTGATAATTATTTAAATTAGACAGCTTTACATTTATATGATTTATGGGACACACTTCTATTACAAACCAAGTCACGTCCGCAAGAGCTTTTATAGTTGTGACAACAATAAATTAATATTGAATTATCGTCTTTGTTTAACCTATATTATTAATATAAATAACTCTTTGCTAACCTTCCAAATAATTTAACCATTCGTTGTGCAAACGTTCTATTTAAAGAATGCCTGTAGCCGGCGGAACATAACAGAGTAATCCAAGGTACATGAATCGTATTATTTCTACATGTATATCACATAGCTGCTTATTAAATATACTTATTTTTTATTAAAGATTCCATTCGAGGACACAGTTACAAAACATACCAACCCCCCCCCCCCCCCCAAAAAAAAAAAAAAAACTAAAACAAATGCAATATATTGCGTTCCTTAGTCATTATTAATATACAGTAGTGTTATCTCTTAAAGATAAATTTGTTTATTAAAACGTATTTGGTGACTTAGATGACCTCAGCAGCTGAACGCTTAAGACTGTTAGTCATCTACGTACCTATCAACATATTATTGTCGTCTTAAGGCCATACTGTGGCAGGGTGTGCACTAGAGCAACCGCCAGTAATACGCACACTGTACACGAAATGTAAGTTTAAACTTAGTTTTTAAACGAATATATATATTATGGTATATCTTTTTTTATTTGACTTTGTGTGACTTTCTATTTTTAGTCGGGAATTTCCTCTCGTGTTCTTCCTGTTTACTTTGTATTTGGCCACTTCCTAGCAGCTGTCAAACATGTACATGTATAAAACATTCAATAAAACATTATAAAAACTAATTTTATTAAAATCAAAATTAAAGCGTAAGTTTTGATGATAATGTATGGAGATGTTTAAATTGATGATCATCTTGTACTAGTAAAAGTGATTCCCGCAGTTATGTGTGTATTCCGTCGTCGATGAGTGTATTTTTCAATTGCCGGAGGTCAAAACGTTGCAAGATTGGATCTTTATACAGAAGTTATGTCATATGTAGATTTACGTTTAAATGTAAAAAGGTAAAATTAGCAATTAATACGAACAGTGTTGAAAATAACATCTGTGAAAACCATGAAGGCAGATATGGGAGGAGGAATAAACTAATTATAGCTAAATGATAAAATCAAGTTATCGTGCGTTATCGTAAATAATTTTAATTCTAACTCCGTGATAATTTTGCATCAGCTTCGTTTGTAACCAATAACTAATTATCTGTGTTTTCCCTCCATATTGTTTTTCTTTTTATTTTAGTTTATCCCTATATTCAGCACGCTAGTTTCCAGTTTTGTTAGATGGCCACAGTACCTTGAGAAAACTGCTAACCATGACAATTGTGATTAATAGTAATTGTCTCGACATCTTGGCAACCTAGGTTTTAAAGTATTCATCATATGCAACTTACTGTTGACCCGAAAAAAATTAAATTAGTCTGTGTCGACAACTAATTATTGGATTGGGCTGACAATTGAACTTTATTTATAATTCTTAACATCTGTAAAACGTTTAAACAAATTCCATTGACACATTTTCAAGTTATCGTCTGAAAACGAACAAGACACGAATAGACGAAAGAACACTAACATCTATACGGAGGGTATAACATAGTACTCCGTAACTTTGTATATGTATGACGGGGTGTGAAAAGAAGAAAGGGGATTTCGTGTTTTTTCGTCGTTAGCTAACGATAAATGCGGGATACCATTCGATGTTTCATGCGATTTCTGCTGTTGTAAAAAAAGCTAAAAACATCATTACATACGAACGGTAATAACATGTTGTGTTAATTAACTCTAATACGGTATATCTGGAACTGTATGTTAATTTACTATAATAATGGTGTTATCGATTTTGCTCATTTTACTCACCATGAAACTGAGGAGCAAATGTACAATGTCTCTGTCTAAATATGTCCAGTCGTAATGGGTAAACAGTATTTTTAATGTGTTTGTTTGAATATTGTTTAACGCCACTTAAACGCATATTATTCAGCTTGATAATGGCGTTCAATTTTTATCGTAAAGAAAGCCAGAGTACCCACAGAAAACCCCGACCTTCTACCTTCAGTAGAAAAACTGTATTTTTTATTGGAATAAAGTGAGCTCTGTCCCCAGTTAAACTCAAACCCACAAACTTATTTTTGACAGACCAAGTGATCAATAGTAGACGAAAACCTCAACCACTTGGCTACCGAGGCCAATTTTAGTATTTGCAATTATATTACAATATAGTTGCATTATTAAAAGTAGTATAATATCAAACAGTTATAGAAAGTGTAATAACAAAATTTAATCTGAGTTACCATGGTTATAAAATTCACTAATCAAGATTACCAGTGGCGCCAAAACTATAATAATTTATGTTACTATGTGTGGATTTAATATGCTAATAGTAGATTTCCCAAGAACTTATCAAATGTCTTGACAACATACCTCGAGTCCATCAAGTGGAATGTTATTCAAGTTAAGAAACCTTTTAATCTTAAATCTTAGAATTCATGTGCTGAATGTGAAATCATACAATTAAATAATTCCAACCTAGCACAAATTAGATTTCCACAAGTCTTCTGCTCGTGTTCAATACATAACGTATATACTGGATGTTATTTCGCAACATGCTCAAGACAAGACAAAAATCAGGAAAACAGTTTTGAACAGCCTTACAAATCAAGCTGACACAGTACAAAATATGAAAATATTTAAAAAGTTTATTATACATGTAGAATAACTAAAATATGTTTTATAAAACCTCATTTTTAACCTGGTTTAGTCAATTTATTCAATGAATGTTGTTTTAAGGTCGAGCTCTTAACGTGAGGGGTCAAATATGGACTGCCAATGGAAAGCATGGATCATTATATACGGGATGACACCGATTCTTTTGTACAGGCTATAATAATCCCGTTCCATTCGAAATCAACAAATTAAAGCGGGATTTAACTTGCAATGAACGTGGGACTCTCCAACTACGTTGCCCACCATGATCGTGGGCACGTATTCCTTAATACAACCACCGACAAGAGTGCCTATATATCCACTACCAAGGGATACGATTGGTAGCTCTGTTGGTTGAGTACTGGAAACCATTCCAGTATAGCTCCAGTGCCTAAATCGATGTTTGTATAACTATTCATACGTACATAATTGTTAACAATCTGTATAAACAACTATTTATTTATTCAACAATGAAAATGCATCAAAAGCTATTAAAACGATTTGAATATTTGTTTATGACAAATACGAAGTTCATACATGGACAACACTTTGTATAACATGTTGTATAACTTGTGTTAGATTCACCGGACGTAATAGTGCAATCAATGCCTCCACAAGACTTCGCTGGATTTGTGCAAATACTTGTTCTAATTTGATTGCTTGTCGTACCTCCGCAATTCACTGGACACCGTTACCATGAACCCTAATTTGACCAGGAACCGTTTACTATAATAATCTAATTTTGAAATCAAGATTTGGTTCTTTAACACAACGTTTTTTATAATGTAAATACCAACATTCATTAATTCAATCGATTATTATAAGAATAATCAATTTAGCACAGTCAATTTATCATGAAATTTTATTTAAAAAAAAATTACAAAATACACACATTTACAAAACAAAGAAAAACCTTAAGAATTAAATTTTAAGACGAATAATCTAGTAAGCGACGAGTATGAATACAAAATGCTATTGCATCAAGCTGGATTTACACAAAACGACTACGAATACAACTACAGGAATGTTTCGTACCAAATTTATACCTGTGTGGACACACTACACGTATACTATTTACATATACGATATCACTTTCATATCTTAATAAACAAACATGCAACGTCTTCACATCTCAATGTTTTTCTAGTAATTTAATTAATATTATATTCAAATAAGAATAATACAATGCTGACTTATGTTTTTAAATGTCTAAAACATACATTAACAGCCAAAATGTGGAACTTATCATACCAGGACAACACACTGAGTTGCCAGTAGAAGATTCCGTGGAATGTCCCGAACAAGTAGTGCCATTACAGCTAGGACTTGGATTACTGCAGGATCTTGATCTGGACTGACTACCACCACCACATGTCACTGAACAGGTGCTCCAGGCACTCCAAGTTGACCAGTTTCCATTAACTTCAAAATTTATATTTTGATGTTATCATATATATTTCAATATTTCATTATTGTTTTCATTAGTTGTTAATATTATTAAAATAATATAGACAGTGACAGTGTATTTTAAATTAAAACGTATTATGTCTGCAGTCTGAAGTGCAAATACAGTAATAAATTGTAAACTCACCACATGTCATGGGCTCAAGCATTCAGACACTATGACATTAAACTGATAAAAAAACCTACAACAACTATAACAAGTGAGGTGGTTAAACGAAAATATTTTTATGTTTACATGTAATATGTTTGGAATCAATATACCGTTAATTATTTTAACCTTTCCAAAAAATACTTGCGTGTGTTTTACTTCTCATAAAAATGCATTCGTTTGTACGTCTAAAAAAGTTACGCCATTAAACATCATTTAGCATTTAACGCTATTCAGGTTCGTTTGTAATCGTCTTTTTAGTTTAGATATCCAGATCACAATAGACGACGTGATAATAGCTGGTGTCCCATATATCTGCAGTGTATTAATTAAAATGGAGCAGACTTCGGTTATGTTTGGCAAACATCAAAAATACTATTTGAGCAATTCAAATAGTCTATTCATAAGACAGAACTCAGAACTCTGTCAAATAAAAAGAACAGACACTCCTGGATAATACAGACACATTTTATATTAAAACATTATAAGAAAGTTGCGTCGTGTTTAAATTATGTTAGCTTCAACACTGCGTACCAAATGAACATCTGCACAATGATCCCTATTTGAATTGTTCATGTTAGTTATAAGAAACGAACAAGGTTAAATGCCTATTTAATTAAATTTCTACCGTGACACATACCTGGACAACACGTAACGGGGCAAGCCTGGTACTCCGTAGAATTTCCAGAACAGTATGCTCCATTGCAGTATGGGGCAGGGTTAGTACAGTTACGTGTTCTGGTTTGAGTACCGCCACTGCCACATGGGCATGTACTCCATGAAGTCCAATTTGACCATCCTCCGTTACCTTCAAATGTAAACATGAACATAAAATAATGAATGAAAACTCATTTACAAATAGGTTAACTGAAATTTATTTAGTTAGTCATATGATACTTAGACATAAAAGGAAGATAGAACAAATATTTTGTCTTTAAAATATTTTAATTTTTTGTTTGTAATTTTATCAATACAAGGAAATGATTTTGAATTTAAGACAAGTTTTCAAGGATGGACACAAACCTAATGAAACTGCATCATAATAATCTGAAAAAAAGAGATTTAAACAAGTACAAAATCCTATTACAAAACTTCAAAGACAATTTTACTATAATTGAAATCTTACAAATTCAGCATGCAACATGCAGTCAAAACGATTACAAAACACACAGGCAACCCTTCTGAAAAGAGGTAAACTTAAATGTTGCGAAAGTGTGAAAATATTCCGCCTTACTGTTAAAATCGGATTAAAAGAAAAGGAAGAGAAACCGACGAATCATATTAGAATATATGCAACAATGTGTGTGACGGATACGACATTAGTATGATCAAATACAGGACGGCGACCATAAGCATTGGACATCATCATCCTTAGCAGCTAGAAAAAAACCTTGCTTTAAGCCCTTCAGTGCTCAAAAATTGTCATTTAAGAAAATCCCCTCAGTTCCCAGGTACCTTGTGCATGTAAGGTGTTACAGTTACAAAATTGTACGAGTTTTTCTTTTTTGGGATACACGAATACATTCACACAAATAAAGTGTGATTGTGAAAACTGGCAATCCTTGTCACGTGTGTTCAATACTAGATTAGATACCTTAAACACTCGGCCAAGCAATTGCATTGTAACTTAAACAATA
Organism: Limnoperna fortunei; assembly: GCA_944474755.1. Lineage (NCBI taxonomy): Eukaryota > Metazoa > Mollusca > Bivalvia > Mytilida > Modiolidae > Limnoperna > Limnoperna fortunei. Next base: position 6,875,254 of record OX104121.1, on the reverse strand, counting down.
CAAATACTATTTACTTGCCTACTACAGTTGAATTGACAGTACAATTTTTCATGTCTGCAAATATCTCTAATAGTGTAACACAATTATTCTGTACGTTTATTTTTTCGCAACATGTCCTGGTATAGTTCGCTATTCCTTCACCACAAGTTACGGAACAGCTGGATACAGGTGTCCACGTTGTTACTTCGTAGAGACATCCAACAGAAGATGCCCTATTAGCTGCCAAAACCACAAAATTAAATTACAATGACACATCGAACTTGGAATCATCAGTGTTTGCATTCCATATAATGAGTATATTGATAAATTAAACGATGCTTTATATCCAGAGAACAGTTTTGTCAGCTATATTCATGATCATTTATATTATTATAATAACAAAATATATACCTAATTTAATTTCTTTTTTAACGATTTTCTTTTAAACAGGTGAAGGTGTCTTACATTTTATACAATTTATATTTTAAACAAATATCTTGTCTATCTTTTAGTGCAGAAATCTATACTTAATTAAAAAATAAAACTACAAAAAGTGTGTTGTCAATCGGATTTAAATTGACTATTTGATGAAGTGATTGTTTTTACCGTTCTGAAAACAATTGCCTAGCTTTACGTCACAGAAAATGGGTGATGCTTTGTTTGCGAACTAAATGGCCTAAGATGTGTATTATGTATGCAATGCATAGTTGCATTTTGTAATAAATAATTACAGCTATATGCTTCTGTACTTGACGTGAAGCTTTAACAGTTGTCAGGTCATAATACGGAAAGCTCAGAAGCAGACCGTAGGCGTGCGATGACGAGTGTGGAAATTGCCATGCTCCTTGCACAATCAAAACTCCTTTTGAAGATTTCGAACAAGTGTAGGCCAATTGCAACCTCTACATTTTCCGCTCCTTCTCAATACTTCCTAATTCTCCAATGACAGTCGGTATTGTGTTCCCTATGTCCTATCCCAACGCTCTCTCGTTTATTTATCTTTGTACGTGTTCTTGTCCTTAATATTTATCAAATATGGACTTTTTACCAGGTCAATACGTAGTTATATGGACCGTGGAGGAAAATATTTACCGAGGACGAAGTCCGAGGTCAATATTTTTATACAGGTCCATATAACTACGTATTGAAAAGTAAAAAGTCCTTAATTGTTATGTTACATATGAATTTTTCTGTATTTATTTAAATTTAGAATAATTGGTCGGAAGAGTATATCCGGATCTTTATTTAAAGAAACAAGCCTTAAATATGCTTTATCAATAGTAACATATCCGGATCTATTTTTAGAAACAAGCCTTAAATATGCTTTATAAATAGCAACATGCCTTAAATACGCTTTAAAAATAGTAACAAGCCTTAAATATGCTTTAGAAATAGAATATAAACACAGAATATTTTGGGAGACCACGTGACTAAATAATCCAATGAAAATGTAAGAATCATAAACCATAAGTAATATAACTGAATACTGCTCTGGCTGTAAATTAAGCATCAAATCTATCTATTTTTGCACAATACGTAAACGAAATTTAAGTGCTCACTATGCATATTGTTGTATGTTTTGTTGTACAAAAATTAATATACAATAAAGACAGTTTAACAAGAAATAGATAACATTGCCTGTAGTAAATGCTTCAGTAGATCCTAGCTGCTAAGTTAAGCACATAATATTTGTACAATATACTTGCAAATCTTGAAACTTATTTTCACATTTTATATTAACATGTAAATTATTGTAGTATTGAACGCATATCACCGGTAATTCATCGATAAATGAACGAGATCGACTGACTCAGAAACGTATCATACATCGAAGAAATACCGAAAATATGCGTTTAATCCTTAAAATTATTCCAAAATGATTTTTATATAATTATTTGGATGTTTGACACGATGAATATACACGAATGAAGAAAAAAGTTAGTGGGTTTTGGTGGGTATGAATGGAATTAAAACACGTATAATTTACGACTAGAGAAGATTATTATTTAAAAAATAAAAAAAACAAAAACTAAAGAACGAAAAACAAACGTTAATTCTCATACTAACGTTGGTCGTTTAGTCGCGGTTTGTGTGTAACGTCACGTGTGACGTCGTACTTTTTCAAATACAACGTAAACCTTAATAGACGCTCTTTTGTTAATAGATGTCACTATCCGAGGAAAAACAGTTGGAACTGTACGATATATTATTGCAGTGAAAATGGAAAGAGCAGTGCTGAAACATGGAGTTAGTGTTAGTTTTGTAAAACAATAAACTGTATCAATGAAAAATCGTAAATGAACCTCGAATTATTATAGCTATAACAGGTCACAATAGACTCTGACTTTAATAGGAATGTAGTTCCACTCTTTGCCACGGATGGGTATACTATTTAACTTATTTGATTTTATATCAATTTGAATAATATTTATAAGACAAATTTGTGATCGTAAATACATATATGGGGTTTTTCCTGAAGACTTCGATGGCCGATAGTTGCAGCATTAGATTTTTTATAATTATGTTAAAATATTTTATGTTTGTTGACAAATATTTTTAACGAATTACAGTTCTTACCATCTTCAGGTCGGGATCATAATAATAACATACCACTTAAAACTTAATATAACGTTAAATATATTAAATTTGTGAACTCTGTAATATAGATTTTTTCAATGAACGTGTTATTCTGTGAGACATAGGGGGTGATATTCAAGCTTTTTTTTAAACAAGAATCTCAAATATTTTGTAATTTTTTGTTTTGTTCCTGTAGCTCTTTTATTGTAAAAGCATCAATATTGAGGTATGCTTTGTGAAATGCAAACAAACATACAAGTTTATTTGAAACAACTTAATTTTCACAATTGCCTTTTAACATCAACTCTAAATTAATTAAGTTGATCTATTGCGACTTGCGTAGGCAGTCTCCGTAACATAATTAATAGATAAGTTGCACAACTTACATATAGCAGATAAATCCAAAAGAAGACATATCCATTTCAATAGTTTTTCCATCTGAAAAAAAACACGCACAGATAACAACTAGACGTGCTATTTAACATTAAAAAGAGTAAACTAATCATATATCATTTTGTCAAATGACCACTGTTTGAAAAATAATATCTTATGTTATTCGGTACGAAATTGGATACATAACATGTTTTTGTATTCATTTTAAAAATAAGAAAGTGTTAATTCATATCCATACACGTGATCATTTACCGTACCAAAAATGTAAATTTTGTAAAATGTCATAGTTGACAGTTAAAAGGAACACAAAAAATAATAATTTTACTATATATTGTTGAAAGGACTGGGACAAATCTAAGAGGGTTCCAAGTGCCAGACCCATAGCGTTCGGGGTTATCATGTCATAATGCGAAAAGGATGGACGCGGACCTAGTCTGTGACGTGTTTGCAGTGTGCCAGGCTCCCTGCACGCTATTGACCCTTCGGTATATTTCGCAAAAAGTATGCCCATTAAAGCCGCTATGAAGGGCTTAACATTCAGTCCAATACACAATAATCCATACATCTTCAGTCTAGATTTTTTTTAGGACTATCCATATCTTTAACCCGTTGAATTATTATGTGTTAACTTGTTCCCCTCTTGAATCTAGCTGCAGTACGTTAGCAGTACTGCTAGCAGTACGTTAAACAAACATTCTCAGAAAGATAAGAGCAAATAGAAATTGAAGATTACAGTAAATATGCAACTTGATTGTAATGTTTTTAGGCATTAAACAGATTTCTAAATAACGTTTATTAAAAAGTTATCAATATCATTAATGGGATAGATTATCCGACAGAAGATTTTGATTTTACTATAGCAATGAACCGTCATACATATTTTTCATAAATGTTGTCGAAATGTTGTCAAAGGAAGACGCTCGAGGAGTAGTGATTTTAAATATAATTAACATACAAACCAACGCCTGAAAACTGATGAAATAATGTCTACTCATAGCAATCGATTAATCTAAACTAAATTGCAAGCATTATTTTATTTGGAATAATTATTGGAAAGAACATTTTTTGTGACTTTTAAGTACATTAATAGAAATAAAATTATTCATTCGCCTCATTTGTAGATGTGTTTACAGAAAAGGATAAATCTCTTTTTTCAAATCTACAATGCAAATTGAATCTCTTGTTCAAAAGTACAATAATAATGATATAAACAATTAGATGAAAAAAGAAAATCTCATTTGACTTGACCATGCTTAATAAATCAATATAAATTTTAAATTCAAATTCGTAAATCAGACCAAATGCTCTGGTTTGTAAACAAATTAATAAGATATTTTGCCTTTATATATGGAAATTATTCTATCAATTTATGTCGTAATCAGAATGGGAGCTTCAAGAGACATTTACGGTTCACGTAATAAACGTAAATGTGCAAGGCACAGAAATCAAATACACATCAGGAAACTTTTCTGGTTGCCGACAAGGCTCTTTTGGGCGTGTATTATATCCATCTAATTAACGTTTATTAATAAACTCAATAATCAGGAAATGTCTTTATCATTTGATGAAAACGACAACGAACATAAAATGTATTTGAAATGAAAATAAAAAAGATAAAAAATGTTATGTGGCAGTAACAGTTTATTTAAATGACCTCTGCAACCAAATTACACGATTCACCTCTAATAAAAAAATTGTGTTGCCAAATTGGTGAAAAAGTTAAAAGTACTTTTTTATCTACAATCAATATTTATTGCAAATATGTTGAGAATTTCTCCAGTTTGCTTGTGTTGATACATATTTGAATGTGTCCAAATTATATATCAGTGTCAGAAAGTACACATATATTGTTTACTGTGTCCAATATAAAACGTTTTATTTAAATCATAAAGAAATTGTCTACAAGTATGAGGTTAAAATTTAGCTCTCAAATTACAACTACATTTTAGACACAATGTATTGAATGCCTTAATTTTTTAACCGAATTATTTGATTTCTATTTTTAAAAACTGCAAATCAAACTTAGTAAACTTGAAAGGAAGAATGAAATGGAGGCCATGGTACGAAACTGACTATACCGTTTATGTTGTCATTAAACAAATGATACTAAAAATACGCTGTTGTTACAACGTTTCTCAAAGTAAACAAGAATGTTTCTGTTGTAATTTCTGTTGTTCTTGATGGTTTCAAAATATCCTGATTTTGTAGCTGATATACAGTCTGATATAATTAAAATAATGTGCAGGGATTAACCATATATACAAATTGTAGACCTCGGTGGCCAGGAGGTTCAGGTTTTTTCATCTACTATTGATTACGTGCTTTTCAACACTGTGGTTGCGGGTTCGTTCATCTCTCATCTTGAAGGACAAAGGTTTCTTGATGCAACCCGAGATCTATCCACTCTACAAATAAAAACTTTACAAGAAGGTTTAGTTGAAAAATTGCCTAAAGAGGAGTAAAATACCATGTAAATAAAAATTATTATTAAATTGTTAATCCGTCAGTAAATTATCAATAATTTTAATGTGTTATTTATAACTATTGCGTCATCACGTCAACAGTGTACACATTTGAACATTTTACAACTTTGAAACACATGTTTTCATGATAGGCATGTTCTTGTCAATATAGGGTAAAATATGTTCAGACCTAAGTTTTGGTATTGGATAAAATCGAAAATATCGATAATCACATTTTGTGTTCAAGAATTCGTCATTCAACTATATGTAGCTATTTGTCAGTTAATGCATATAATTTAATAATTGTAAAACGGAACGAGTTTTGTTTCTTTGGTATGATATAAATTATAAAGAACAACGCGTTTATAAATAAATAAAATAAAAGTCGTGTTGCAGCTATATTCAGGATGGAAATAAAGTTAATAAACAGAGATCATGGTTAAAACATTTGAAATAAATTTGTTTAATGGTAACGGTCAAAAAATAAGCGCCTGTATCTGATACAATGATCCTATTTTTTCCAACATTTACAAGCAAGATCTTTGTTGTCAAAAAGCCTGGCAGTCTCCTTTCAAGTTGCATAGAATTGATTGATTGGATGTTTGTTTTACGTCCAGCGAGCAGTATGTCAACTATGTTCAGGACGAAGCAGTTAATAAACAATAAATCAATTATGGAAAATGTACCAAAGTGCAAAAATTTTGAATGCCACTGGAACAAGAAATAGTATAAAACCCTTTTGAGATTTTTCAATGCGATATAAAGTCCACTTTAGAAGATTTCTAGTTTATTTCTGTCAAGACAGACAGAATGACAAAAATGGTGTATGGAACACCATACTACTTTTCACTTCGCTGTCAATATATACTCCGGTCGCAACAAGGCAACACAGACTCTTTACAATCGACATAACTATTATCTAGTTATTGATGAATGTTTACAAAAAGAATTGGTTGCATAATAATAAACTTATGAACACGCATAAATAGCAAAACTCTAAGTGCGCTTAATCGCACACAAATTGTAGAAATGTGACTGACAATTATATTATGTTTTATTTAAATAACATATGAATTTATGGCCGTAAAGTGTGTACAGTTCGTAAAGAATTTAGATTAAAGGAAATTGAAAATTAGGTCTATTGGAAAAAATTACACTTGGTATCGTCGATGACGTTTTCATTTCACTGGATCGATGCCTCTGCGGGTATACTACAAGTATTAGTCCAGGAGAGTACCGCCAGCCCAGTAGTGCCACTTCAGTTCTGAAAGGAACATTATTGATTCTTTCAGTGATATGTTCATTATCTTAATTTAATGCCTTTAAATTTTGAAAAATATTCAAATTCCAATTTTTGTTTTATTTTCAGGGTGTAAATAGCCTTAACTTGATTTGATATAATTTGAATTTTAATGAAGGCTCAACACTAATCTTAATCCTTTGGATATAAATATTGTTTAGACTTGAGCGCCACTGATGAGTCTTGATTGTACAAAAAGCATGTCTGACGTATTAAATTCTATTAATCTTTGTATCTTCGATGACATTTTATTGATAGTTGATTTAACGATGAGCTGTAGTCCAGTCGGATGATTCAGGACACTCGTATTAAAAAAAATAATAGTATTTTAAAAAATCTTTATTTGTTTTTAACGTTTATGTGGTTTGTGGCTTTTAACCTCGTTTAAAATATTTAGTGACGTATTATCTGCGTTATATGTTTAATTATAATGAACTTAAGCTGTGTACTTTGACATTAACTTGTATTCACAGCGTATTTTTATACAACCATAAACAAGTGCCATGTTATAAAGTATTAAAAAAATTGATGTCCAACAAACAACACCTATCACGCGGTTGTAATTCTGTGATAAATTATTGGAGATCTTAAGTGGGGGGAGGGGTGGACCTGTGGCTTAATGATTAAGTTTTTTTATTCAACAAACAAACAATATATTTGTGGCTTTATTAAAATGAACAAAACTGTAATATAATATTAATACATTAATGCATTACTCTAGGACATCTAAACGTGCATATCTTTAAATACAATTTATTATCTGTTTATTATTACTGTTTGTCTGCAAAAAAGAACTGTAATTTTATATAAGGGCGTAATCGTTTTTGTCTACACTGTTTATATCAAATTTGAGTACAAGGAGTCATTTGAATTATTGAAACATTAAGTTGTTCATTCCCCAAGTCATCATCAAACATTTCAGTAATTTGACCTCGATACCATTTTAAAAAACAAATGATAACAAATAAAACATTAAAATCATTTAACTAGATCGGGACAACACCAAATCATATATCATTACAAAAAAGTGAATATCGGATTATCGCTTTGTTTAAAACAACAAAGTAATAGTACACACTTGCTCAATCTTCCGAATATAAATTTCATTTATTCTTTCTCCACGTTCTGTTACAATAAGACATTTACCAGACGAAACATAAACAACAATCCATTGTAAATGCACCATAGTGAACTTTTGCGTCTTTAACAGACGGAAACAATCATTTACAGAAATAAAATGAAATGCAAATACTGTATCAGCTAACAAAGATAAGAATACTGTGATTGTTATAAAAGTTTTTAAAGCATCTCCAACTAACAAATACCAAAATTTACTAATAAAATCAGATCCTATACCTGGTATCACGATGGAAATGCCAAAATCCATATTTTACATGAGGAAATAAGGATACGTTTATAAAAGACGTTCAAAAGACCTGATAGACATCTTGAGGTCTGGTTCTCTTTCCCATTGTAACAGCATTAAAACATTTGATTTTTCGACACTCTATACGGCCATCCCTCATATGCAGCTTAAAACGAGGCTTAAAGATCTTATAAAACGCTGCTTTTTCTGAACCATACTGAACGTTTGTGTCTTTAACAGACGGAAACAGTCATTTACAGAAATTAAATGAAATGAAAATACTATAGCAGCTAACAACTTATAAAGATAAAGACACTGTGATTGTTATAAAAGTTTTTATAGCATTTCCAAACAACTAACAAATACCATTATTTACTAATAAAATCAGATCCTACACCTTGTATTACGATGGAAATGCCAAAATCAATATTTTACATGAAGAAAGAAGGATGCGTTTATAACAATATTCATCTGATTACTATATGTTACCTGAAAACAACAGAAAAAGATTATATCTCTTTCTAAACGTCGTTATCAAGCCCATTATCAGCTAAGGGATTCAACATACTGAATATCATATCATTTTTCGTTTTTTTATTTAAGACGCCTAAAAAGCAAGCCGTGTTACTACATGTATGTGCTTTTCATCGAACACGTACATACATCAAGACAAAACAATCTAATTGTTTGATGCACTGACGCTAGGCAGTCCACAAATGTGTTTGCGAAAAGCAACTGTCTATGTTATGGCACTTTATATGCCAATCTTTAGCGGCAATCGTGAGTAAGAACATATTTTGTTGGTTCCCCATTCGAATCATTTACATAGTTTCATTTCATCGACGATATCAACATTATATAGAATAACCATGAACTACTGCTACTATTTCAAGCCACGTATAAAATTAATTTGTCAAAATTAATTGCCACTTTTATCATTTTTTGGCACTGCATCTTCCATTAAAAACGTAGGTATGAAACAAACCTCGCAATAAACAGGTCCTCATCTCAAGAGGATACTCAACCACAAAAATAAGTGTCTTAGTTTGCATGCTTTATTTGCATTATGTTAGAAAGTTGGTATTCAACAAAAACAGCTTTTTATTCGGACAAGACACTGAAAATCAAAATCTTTAAAACGATGTGTTCAGCTCATTACCAGTAAACTCTGTCATTCTTACATGTATCTGTCAACATGGATGATTGACATCTCTTTACCATTTTGCGAATAAATTTGAATTAATTCAATTTCTATGTAATTTAATTTGCTTTAAAGATGTAAAGCATTAAACAATAAATCAATAAATCAAACGCCTATCTGGAACTACTTGCACATTATCAAATGTTACATAGCAATTGAACTTAATAATTTCTGAAAAATACAGCAAAATACACTTAATTAATAAGACGATAAAGACACAAGTCATATACTTCATAATTTGTTGTAATAATTGACAGCATTTTTACAGCGTGCATTAAATATTTGTGCAGCGTATTTTAATAAACGTGTAAAATGTAGACTATAATATCAATTAAAACGGATCAACTTAATAACCAGCCATTCATTATTATAATTATTATTATTACTAGTAGTAGTAGTAGTAATATGATTATTATTTTTTTACAGTTTGGTTTTTGTATGAGAGAATGTGCCAAATAGTTCATTATATTCATAATTAATTAACCACATGCTTCTTGCACAAAAAAATTAGCCCGACATATCTTGTTCCGTTGTGTCATTACTACTTACGAATTTAGGCCAAAGTATATAAACTTTATAGTCTTTTTCATATTATGGTTGTTTTCAAACAACGAATTCCCTTTCTGATTTGAACTGATATTTTATATGTCAATACAATCACCCTAAGGGTCCACAAAAAATAGCCAAACTTATTGGCGTTACAGCCGACCACATGCTAATCTTCTTATCAAGTTCTTAAAACATTGGTCATGCTGTGAGCATATGACACAATTTAATGTTTAATTTAATTGATTCAACAGATGAAACTGTCACTAAAAAGCTACAAAAATCAACAAGAAATATTGCATTCTTTTGTTATTTTATTCTATGTAACTTTCATAAGATAATTATTTAAATTTGACAGCTATACATATATATGATTTATGGTAATTACTTATATTTAAAAAACAAGTCACGTTCGCAAGAGCTTTATAGTTTTGACAACAATAAATCAATATAGAAGAATCGTCTTTGTTTAACCTATATTATTAATATAAATAACTCTTTGCTAATCTTCCAAATAATAACCTTTTGCTGTGCTAACGTCCTATTAAAAGAATACCTTTACCCGGCGAAACATAATAGAGTAATCCAATGTATATGAATCGTATTATTTCTTCACGTCTATCGTCTAGCTACTTCTTAAATATACTAATTTCTTATAAAAAAATCCATTTCGATGACACAGTTACAAAACATACAAAAAAACCAAAATAACTAAATCAAATGCAAATAGTCACCTTGTACACAAAGACTGTAGGTTACTATGAGACTTTTTCGCTCATCAGGCAGCAAATTGACTTGTGACTTCTCAATATAAGGCTGTCCATAAATATTGATTAAAGATATGTACTGCTATTTACCGTTACTATCTATTTCTGTTTTATAGAAGTGTTGCAACCGACAGGAACTGGGTACTCTTTCTGAGTTCAATTATATTTACTTGCGAGATCGTGTTTTTGGCTTTGTGTGTTGTTTTGTTCCATGCATATTATGTAACCCATGGATTGGTATTAGTATAATGAACTAATAAGGTTTTTCTTTGCTTGTGTCATTTTATTGACAAAATGAACAAACAAACATCAATAAAGGTCAATAAGGTCAACAACAGTGACAATCTTTGTTACTCATACTTTTAACTTAGCGACAGGAATTGATTTAAGTTATTGAATACAGGCTTAAATTTGACACTTTTAGATCCTGATTGTTTGAAGGTTTGAAGCTGGTTTACTTGCATTTTTATTAAATTTGGCCTTGTGTTACTTTCTTTTTTTATTCATGTTCTTCCTGTTTACTTTGTTTTTACCACTTCCCAGCAGCTGTCAAACATGCATGTACATGTATAAAACATTCAAGAAAACATTAGTCAAATCAAAATTGAAGCGTAAGTTTGGACGATAATGTATAGAGATGTTTAACTTAATGATCATCTTGTACTGGTAAAAGTAATTCCTGTAGTTATGTGTGTAATCCGTCATCGATGAGTGTATTTCTACAATTAAACGTAGGTCAAAACGTTGCAAGATAGGATCTAGATACTTAAGTTGTGTTATTTAGTTCACTGGACCTTACGTTTAAATGTAAATAGGTAACGTTAGCTATTAATACGAGCAGTATTGAAAATAAAATCTGTAAATAGTTTATTTTATTCGATGAAAACTATGAAGGCAGATTTGGGAGGAGTAATAAACTAATTGTCATAGCTCAATGATAAAATCCAGTTATTTTAATTCTAAATTCCGTTATAATTTTCCGTCAAATGGTTTTTTCCAATAACTTATAATCCCTCCATATTGTTTTTGTTTTTGTTTCAGTTTATCGCCATATTCAGCAGGCTAGTTTCCAATTTTGGTAGATAGCCACAGTACCTTAAGAAAACTGCCAACCATGAAACATCGGTGATCAATAGTAATTATCTCAACATCATGGCTACCTACGTTTTCAAGTGTTCATCATAAACTACCAAATGTTGACGCAAAAAATAGAATTAGCCCATGTCGACAACTAAGTAGTGGATTGTGTTGATATTGAACTTTATTTTATAAGTCTTAACAGCTGTACAAATTTTAAACGAAATCTGTTGACGCTCTTTCAAGTTATTATCTAAAAACCAACGGGACACGAATAGACGAAAGAACACTAACATCTATACGGAGGGTATAACATAATACTCCGTAACTTTGTACATGTGTGACGGGGTATGAAAAGAAGAACGGATTCTTGTTTTTTTTTCGTCGTTAGCTTAAGACAAATCCGGGATACCATTCAATGTTTCATGCGATTTCTGCTGTTCTTATAAAAGCTAAAACATCATTACTTACGAACGGTAATAACGAACTTGTTTTCTTAATTAACACGTAATATCTGGAACTGTTTAATAATTAACAGTTATTCTGTCAGATTCTGGTGTTATTAATTTTGCTCATCAAAATGAAGAACAAATGTACAATGTAGCCGTTTAAATATGTCCTGTCGTTATGTGTAAACAGGTTTTTTATTATGTGTTTGTTTGAACAGTGTTTAACGCCACTTTAACGCATATTATTCAGATTTATCGTGGCGTCCAATTGGCTTCCATGGCGAAGAGAAAGACGGAGTACCCAGAGAAAACCCCGACCTTCAACCTTCGGTAGGAAAACTGTAATTTTTATTAGAATAAAGCGTGCTCTGTCCCAATTAGACTCAAACCCATAAACTTATTTTTGACAGACCACGTGATCAATAGTAGACGTAGACGAAACACCTAAACCACTCGGATACCGAGGCCAATTTTAATATTTGAAATTATATTAAAATATAGTAGCAATATTAAAAATAGTAAAACATCAAACATCTATAGTAAGTGTAATAACAAAATTTCATTCAAGATTATAATATTCACTACACCAGACGGACTAATCAAGACCCACCAGTGGCGTTCAAACCATTATAATTTCTGTTACTATGTATGGATTTAATATGGCAATAGTAGATTTCTTATATGAGATTTCTCCATGCACCTATCAAATGTCTTCACAACATACCTCGAGTCCATCAAGTGGAATGCTATTCAAGTTAAGAAACCTTTAAATCTTAAATCTTATTTTTTTTCAAATAATTAAATAATTCTAACCTAGCACAAATACAATTTCATCAAGTCTTCTGCTGCTGTTCAAAACAGTAATGGATGTTATTTCGCAACATACTAATATATAAACTTGATGGTGTAAAACAAGACAAATAACAAGAAAAAGTTTTGAACAACCTTACATATCATGTGACCCAGTACACAATATTAAAACATTTAAAAGTTTATTTAAGAATAACTAAAATATGTTTTAAAAACCTCACTTTTAACATGATTTGCTCGATTTATTCACTAAATGCTGTTTTAAGGTCCAACTATGAATAATTAGGCTTTATTCGGGACGAGAACAAGCAATAAATCAAAGGAAAAAAGTGAGGGATCAAAATTTACCTGCCACTGGAAAGCTTGGAACATTATATACGAGATTCTGTTTGTACAGGCTATAATAATTCCTTTCCATCAACAAAAGCGATTTTACCATGCAAGGAACGTGGGACTCTCCAACCACGTTGCACACCATAATCCATGGTCACGTATTCCTTATTATAACATGCCAACAACCGACAAGAGTGCCTCCATATCCGCTACCAAGGAATAGCTTGTTAAGGCAACAGACTATCAAACAGATTATCAAACAGAGTATGCCTAATTCGATGTTTTTATAACTATTCATACGTACACAATTGTTAACAATCTGTATAAACAACTATTTATTTATTCAACAATGAAAATGCATCAAAAGCTATTAAAACGATTTGAATATTTACCATATTTTGAAGCATGCATTTTAATAACACGATATAAATTAAAAACATTCAATATAAAACAATGCTCTACACAACTTCTAAACGGAAGCTAAGTTTAACGGAAAGTTAGAATTTTAGTATATTAATACAAATTTCTTTGATCACACCATTTTGCATTTAGTCGAGTCACTGTTTACATTCATGCTCACTTGACACGTTAATTTGACACGTTAAATAAACTTCAATATTTTGGAGTATTTCACCAGGAGACACGCACTACTATGATATGAATCCATCATTAGCTATGTGTGTTTATCATTTCGGTACATGAAATGTTTATCAAAAGCTATAAATAAACTTTACTAATAATGAACCCCGGATGGAAGCAATGTCAGGCGTCATATTTGTTATGCATTTATGGTGTGAAATTCAAAACATCGACACAATGTTTAAGTTTTATGTGTATGTGTAAACGCGAAACGTTCACAATTAGGTTTCAATTCATCAATAAATAATTAGCATAATTGACATTATATGCATAAGGCATTAATTATATCATATAAAAACGTCTGTTCCTTGTACATTGTAAGAGATAAGTTACATCATTCTATATATTTATAACGTAGTTCACACATTATAAACAATGCTTCGTTTAATAGTGCAAACAATAGTACGCTCGTGTAAAATTAAATAAAATACAAAAGCAATAAGTTAAATCTATGTTATTTTACTAGCGCTTCGTCTATCAGTGACCTATTTGTGGCAACCAAAAATAAAAATGAAGGGCTATTAGATGTTTAAGATCTTATAAAGAATAGGCTTAAATGTTACTCAATAGCCATCTGCATTTTGGGAATTATGGGGGCATATTCTTATCTACACATCATTCAATTGGTAAAGAAACAGACTGTAATCTAAGGCAGGTCAGCATATGCCAGCAGTACTTGGCTTATATTTCAAACCGTTCAGTAATTGGTATTTGATCTGTCTTCAGATTGTCTACAATTGCTGACTCAGTAGTGGGTTTGATGATTGCAAAAGCAGAAGTTTTGCTGTTGGGTCTTAACGGTTTTAACGGTCTTAACGGTCTTTTGGGTTTTCCTAAATTTACTTTACCCACAGATTTGCGCATCTGAAACCATGGACTTGCTGGAATACTGGGTACGTCCGATATTTCTGAAAGATACAGAAGCGTTGCTTTACGCAGAAGTAAGTTAAAGACCCACAATATATATTATCATTCTATGAGTTCTGAAGAAGTATAACGACCTGTATAGAGTTTATAGTGAGATGTCAGACAAAGAACTATAAAATAATCGAATATTATATGAATCAAAAATTAAATCTTTCTTCATAATAAAAATGTTACAATAAAAAATATAATACCTCTTTTATTATTATTGGTTATGTCTACTTGGACATCTCCGTGTGTTTTTCCTATTAATCTTGTATTTGTTGGAGTTTTGCTAAAATGTATTGAAGAAAAAGTATTAAAGTCTGACCACACATTACGGTTTTTGTACACTTTCTTCATGTATTTAATTTGTCCGTCGTTTCGTTTAAGTAAACAAGAGCCAATATCCTTCTTATGTAATAATCTTTTGAATACATACCATTAAATTAACAAGATGTATGTACGTTTCCAATTCCAAATTATTTAACATGATACTTTAAACAATCATTGGTTTACATACAAAGAATTTTAATAATTAGATGCTCTCTTAATATGTACAAGTTTTATGTGGTATGAATTCATCAAATTCATGTATATAAACTTACTTTTTAAGTCTCCAACAATCAGTAGTAAGCCATTTAATCCAGTTGTCACGCAAGTAATACAGAGAACCCACAATCGTACTTAATATTAGTATTACAAAAGCTGTTAGCCAGAGAGTATTCTTGGAGCTCAAACGGAATGTTTTTGGTATAGTCGTGGTATTGAAGGTTGAGGTAGTTTTGTTATACTACAACAGATATTTTTATTATAAGTATGATTCTGCTTTTGCAGTTTTATCACGATAATGGTATATTGATCAATCTATTAATGTTTATATTTTTACTCAAATTGTATAGCTCATAAAGCAGACAGGGCAGTTAACGGATTCAATGATTTTGTACATGTACGTCATTGATTTATGGGGTGGGAAAGGAGACAACTAACATCTCTGGCGTAAGACTACACAGTCGATGACAACATTTCGTTAATTGGCAATCAATAGGTGTAATTTGTCATATAACTGAACGAAAAAAAACATAACCCTTATTGTAATAAAATGCACTCTCTTAGAAACACAAAATATACTTGCAAACTTGTCTTACCAAACGTTGCGACAAAATCTACATACATGTTATTAAAAAAGATGTTATTTTGTAGATGTATTTTACTGCTATGTGCAGCAAACATGCAATCGCTAAATAAGTTGTCGGATATTTCGCAAGATATCTTGGCGATATAATAGTAGTTATTTTGCACACGATCGTTAATAGGATGAACAACAAATGTACAAAAACTTTCAGTTGATGAAACAAAGTTTAAGACACTGTAACTGGTTGTAAAAACGAACAACTAACGTACAGAAATCAAAGTTGTGTAATACAACCATTGTCTTTCCGACTACCATTGCTGATAAGTTGTTTGTTTGGTTTTAAACTAATTGTTTTATAAAAAGTCGAAATTAAAATTACCTCGGCAAAAACAATCCACACTTTGACTGTTGTTTGTAGCCCTCCATTATCTATTGCAGATAATTCAAATGTGATTACGTCTCCATAATTATATTCAGGACTGAACAGTTTCTTGACGTAAAGTGTTCCAGTGTCATTTAATTGAACGAATAATGTTATATTTGACGTCATATTCAGTTGGTATGAAAAGTTTCCATGATCAAATATATCTCTGTCGGACGCTATTACGCTTCCAATGAATGATCCGACTTTACTATCCGGTGTTGCGTAAAATGCAAACTGTGTCTGATTAAAGTAGGGTGGATTGTCATTTATATTTTTAATTTTAATAATAAGACTGGCTGAGCAAGTGTTAAAACCTTTATCCTTGACACGAACTATGCAATTAAAGTGTTGGATTAATAACTTGTCAAGGTCATACATGTATGCATAACTAATTAGTCCTGTTGTGTTATTCATTAAAAAGCGCCAGGTGTCGTTACCACAGTCCAACCAGTACGTTAAAGATTCTGAAGCATCTGGATCATAAATGTTAAAACCTGCAGACGGGAAAGCAATCATTCGCTGTAAGAGATTAATTTAAATTACCATTTCGTATATAAACATGCATTCCAGACCACACTACTAATAGCATTTTCAGTGAACAAATTTTATATTTCAATGGAAAATATTTATGTATTTAAATTTGTTATTATTAATGTGATCAATTTTTTTTATATTTATCATGTGCATTACAATAACATTTTTACTATCTATATGCAGATCACAATACACTCTTATATTTGGGGCTTCGGTGGCCGAGTGGTCAAGGTAGTTCGTCAACTATTGATCACGTGGTCTGTCAACACTGAGATTGCGGGTTCGATTCTCACTGCAGGCAGGGTGTACTCGACTCCAATCTTAATTGACAAGGATTTCAAGTTTTCCTACCGCATGTCTGGGGAGTTCTCTCCGAGTACTCCGGCTTCCTCTCATAATAAAAACTGGATGCCATGAAATAGCTGAAAAATTGCTGAAAGTGGCGTTAAAACACCATTCAAACAAACAAACAAACACTCTTATATTTTTGTAATTTTCAAGGAAAGTAAATGAAGGTTACCGTTGATTCGACTTGTTCAACAGAATATTGTGTCTGGTTGAACACGGGGACCTCGTTCTGATCAGTCACTATGAGAGATAGTGTAGCAGATGCGGTAACTTTGCCGTCCGTTGCGTTCACTACTACCTTGAAAGTGGAGTTTGCGATCGATTCATAATCAAGATCCGAAGAAATTGTCAAAAACCCATCTAAATGTTAAAAAGATATATATTTATTAAAAAAACAAATCACATTTATTTCATTATATTGCAAGAATCGAAGGAAATTTAATGAAAAATGATAAAACGTTTCAGAATAAATAATAAATAATAAAAAGAATCTACATTAAACTGCAACGGATGTTAATTTCATATTGAATCCACTTAGTTGCTTACCGTTGCTTAAATAAAAGTAGGATGATCCTGAATTAGGATGGAAATCTGCGTTTATCACTTCTGTGTCAGCAATGTCAAGGTCACGAACTCTTACATGGTAGAGAGTAGTACCAACATGCGAATTTTCCTCTATTAGGAACGGATGCAGCAGCGGTAAATTGCTGATTACTGGGGCATCGTTTATATCTGTTAAAATTATTTAATAAGTTAAAGATTACGTTTTTTTATTGACCATTTGAAATGCATGAAACAGTATTGTAAAAGTGCTATTTTTAAAGGAGCATCCATTAGAATATTTTTGAAAGTCTAGACAAATACAATGCGTCTTTATGATATTATAGTTTCGAAAAACCCAGTAAATTGCATCAGCAAGAAGAAATTACACTTTACTAAATCTTGATATTTTTCTACAAGGTTTAAACTTTAATGATAATATACCCACTTGTTAAATGAACAGACAGGGTTCGTTTTCCGACCGTTGTTCTGCTGTCATTGACGGCCAACTTAAGATTGTAGGCTGGAGTATATATTTTTGACATATCGCTTGTTGTTAGAAGATTTCCATCTGCGCAAAAAGAACATTTCACATGCTTCAATTGGTTAACAGAAAAATATAGCAAAGGAAGCATCACATATACTAGTATTATGTTTTGGTAGTCAATGCTTTGTTTTAACAACAAAACGTATATGAATCATCCAATTCTACAAATGTATAAATATACACAGAAGGGAACAAAACTATAGAGCTTCAAACATATTCTAAATATTTTGCTGTACTGTGTAATATTACCGCAGAAGCTTTCAAACAACCCACACGTATCAATTCTTTTTTAATTTCTGCTAAGTATTCTATTCTTTTCCTCCATCTTGTGAATTCATTTTATACATCGCTCAAGTGTATTACTGAATGTTAATTGATCAATCTTTCAATATTTTAATGACATTGAATTGAAAATATTAACCTTCAGCAAAATGAACAAGATAAGTTTATGCAGTTGTAATTATCGCGTATTAGGTAGTTTAAAACGTGTATTAAAGACTTAAGTTACTTTATTTTTGATTGTTCATACTATCAATTCTATCAAACATTTATAATTGAAAAACAACGTGTTTCCTTTGCAAGAAACAATTGTTGTAAGGTACGTACAATCATTTATTATATAAGGTCCGTTGATTGGTTCTGTTGTCAATGTGTACGCCAATGTATCATTTTCATCATCTTCCATGTGGACTGTATATATTAAGTCCCCATTTAAAGCAGAAGAAGCATCTAAATCTATTGAGGCTGGAATACATGTTTATTTTTATAAACTACGATCTAATTGAATACGAATGTTTAAGCAGATAACATATGTAACAATTCACTGTAACAGGTAACATTGAAGTAGTTTATATGAGACACTAAAGCTATTTTATTACCACTTTTTTGTCAAAATGAGTTCTGTACACGTGTTCAAGTCAATAATCTGTAAGATTATTTAATGTTAGATTTAGAGCAATACGAGTGTGTTTTGCAAATGCATGTTATTAACACCACATTTTATTCACTTGCATACGACTTACTTTATGTAATTTAAAGTAGTATGTGAACATGTTCTTTATATTAGACTTATACTATGTAATAAAACAACTTTGTTGACATCCCTCTGCAAATCAGAAAAATTGGTATGTTAGCATATAGTTGCCTATCAAACGAAAAGCTGAGCTTAATACAATACTTTACTAAGCCAATCAAGTTGCTGCATTGGTAACAGCACTTAAACATTTGCCAACCTGGTAGATTAAGGAATCGAGGTGGATGATTTTTTTGTATATACACAAAGAAGTAGCCAGTAGCAGGTGGATTCTTCCCATCCTCACAGGAAATAAAAAGCTTGTATATTTTGTATGTATCGTAATCGAATGTAGCGTTTGGTTGAAGATATATACCATAACCTGAGAAAATAAAGATAATTTATTGAAATACTGAAACAAATCAATGAAGCGCACATTTTTCAAAATATATAACATTATCTATGAAGCTGTTTGTGATTATTGTTAGATATTAGTTCTGTCGTAATTCTTGTTAAACTGTTTCTATAAAAATATTTTTCAGAAATGAAACAATAATGTTCTGATCTGAGATAAAATTCATCAGCAAGTTTTGACTTAATTTGAACCGCATACATTCTATTTGGTGCTGTTTTCAGTTTGCTGTACTGCAAGGATAGCATATTTCGGTTTTTTACATGCCATTTCAACTCCGTACATATTTTATCGAACGAACTGGTGTTCATTGTGCCTAATCAATATATATCTAAATATGTTTTATAACTTGTATATGTTTATGTAACCAATTCGATAAGAATGGATCATTCACAATGTTTCCCTGTGCGTGTAGGACTTTAGACTGATGTCACAAAACTTGTTATAAAGATGTTAATAACAAATAAAAATGAATTACTACCACCTGATATTACCTGGTGTTGGATAAATGTTATAAACAGCAAAATACTTCGACGATGGCGTGACAGCTGTAAGACCACACTTAATTGTGTCATTTTCCTGTCGATCATTAACTTTCAGAGTATGTAAAAGTTGTCCTTCTTTTACGTTTTCGTGGAGGTTTATAAAACTGGGTAAACTGGTAATATGTGGAGGCTGAAATTGTGACAGAAAAAAATATGATAGCAAGTCGTTCAATATTTTGTTTATTTGAACTCTTACTCAAATGTGTATGTTCAATAAGATTTCAAAATTTGAAAACACACTTATCTCTGTATGAAATTGTTTTAATTTTTTTAGAATATAATCATTAACATATTTGCCGATAACTAACTATTGAATACATGAGAAAAAGACTACAGATGATACAATTTGTCTTTCATGTGAAATAAAAAAACACGATATTCAACGCTTCCTTGTGCAAATTATACTAACTGTGTTAAAAACTTTAATGCTAAGATTCCCGTCAGCATTGTTTCCACAAGAATCCGTTATGTGAAATGTAATGGTATAATTTCCAATCGATAAGGCTGCTTTTAGATAAATCATTTCTACAAGTAAAAATTATACCTAAACGTATATAACCGTTATAAGGAAGCATATCAAGGTGACATATTTACAATATCTAACATATATAAAAGCAAGATAGGGACCTCGGCAGCTGTGTGTATAAGGTAGTTAATTATGTAGTCTGTCAACACGAGGTTGCGAGTCTCACTGCGGCAGGGTATTCTCGACTCCAACCTTAATTGCCAAGGATTGCCAGTTTTCCTAACGGAGGTCGGAGGTTTTTTTCGGGTACTCCGCAGTCCGCCTCCACCAAAAAACAAGACGTCATGAAAGTGAAATTAAACATCATTCTTTCAAACAAAAACACATTAGAACAGAGAACTATAACGATATAAAAAGGGGTTGCTTATAAATGTAAACTATATTCATTCTTTACATCAATGAATCATGAAAATTTGGTTCCAAAATGTCTTATTTCAAGTAATTCATTATTTTTACCCTACATTGCATCTTGATTCAAACAATTTATCATAGAATGCCTTGTAACAGTATGTTTTCTGCGCATTGTGTGTTTGTTAAATACTGTACTTATTTTGAACAGTAGAAGGAATGTTTATAATAATCCCTTAAACAATATGCATTGTCAAAAAGTTATTCTCACTTACCACTTGGTATATCAAATGAAATATTTGAATTAGAGGTTGTAAAGGCCCATGTAATCGAATCTTTTGAAACGTCGTGGTAATAAAGGACTTTATAGATGTTTCCACTGACTTTTTCATCAGTCATGGCAAACTCGCATTGTAAATTGGTGAAAAAAAGGATTGTATCTGTAAAGAAAACAAGTTGAAGATGGCAAGGAGTATACAGGAAATGATACGTCAATGACATACAAAACAAAAGAAGGGAGAACAAGAGAGTAAATAGACACACCACACACTACAGGACTGAAATTGATTGAAGGTATATTTTTTAATTAATCTTGTTATAATAGCGCTATTTCTGAAATAGTAGTGACAAATGTCAAACAATTAATTAAAATCAATTAATCACATCATAACATATTTAAAGTATTGTGCACTTGTGTTGAACGAAAAGAAGGTTTACATTAATTTCTAAAGCAACAGTAGAGACGAAACCAAAATCTCCTTATACAAAGCAAATAGATAAAGCTCTTGGAATAATGAATTATTTAAGCTTTCTGAGAATTGGTAATAGTAAAGTCTGATATAACATTTCATATGTTTATCGTCTCACTTACTGTGACAGACAAATTTCACGTACATACCTGGACAACACTGAGTATTACATGTTGTATAACTTGTGTTAGTTTCACCAGAAGAAAAGGTACAGTCCATTCCTCCACAATACGTCGCAGGATTTGTGCAACTTCTCGTTCTAATTTGATTGTTTGTCGTTCCGCCACAGGTAACTGGACAGGCTTCCCATGAACCCCAATCTGTCCAAGCTCCATCAACTAAAAATTAAACGTTCAAAAGCTTTGTAAGTTTTTCTGACATTTTTTGTTAAAAGGTAAGGCAAACAAACTCATTTTACATTATCAGTGATATATTTTATAACAGTTTCAATCACTTTATTGCAAAAGTTTGTTTGCTTGTTAGTACACTTGTTAGATTAAAATGTTATATGTCACAGTAAATTATCATTTAAGGGTAATAGTTTGCTATATAAATGACTAAATGTTTGCTAGCGTCTAGCGCGCAATATTTCTTCTTTATTCATGACGTTTATAACAATCTAGATTTCCACATGACGACGAAGGATGTGTACAATTTTCAGTCTTATTGGATTATTTGAATTTCCACCACAGGTCACCGGACGCGTGAGCTATTCACCCCAATCCTGTGCAAGATCCATTTACTGAAAAATCTATCTCAAATCATACAATTTTATGTATAGTTCAAATTAGGTGAATATTGTTGGGGGAAATACCAAACATTTTTCTGCTTACTAGCATAGGTGAATTACTCTATGAACGCATAATCTTGGGCCTTAAAATAGGATATTAATTAAGATAATAAAAATAATTCTTAGCATTTTTGTTTATAGTTTTTATCATTCAACTGACATTCAGGTTTTGTGTTGTAATTTAATTAAAAGACAAATACACGTCAAAATAATTTTCGAACAGTATTTTTTCTCCTTGTTATGAAGTTATAGTTTACAGTACCGCCCTAAACATGTATATAACACCTTAAAACACAAAAGGATTGTTATAATGAATCCTTCAAATGTCTGTTGCTTACTAAACACCGTAAAAGAAATTGTTCTAATAGTTATATTGAAGTCATCTGTATATATGTTTTAATTGTTTAATGTATACAGTTACTTGCCAACGACATAATTCAACGTTTTTCATGTTGAAGTTTTTAGAATAAGTACTTAAGTCAAAGAAAATACAAACATAAAAACATATGATAAACTTTAACTATTGTGTAAAACTATCACGTCAGAAACTAATACCACAACAGATACGTCTAACCTGTCATACCTGGGCAACACATGGAATTACAAGAAGTAGATTGTGCGGAAGTTCCTGGACAATCGGAGCCACCACAGCTTGGAAATGGGTTTGTACAGATCCTTCTCCAGGATTGGCTACCACCACCACATGTTACTGAACAGGCATCTAAGGCACTCCATGCTGACCACCCTCCATCCACTTAAAAATATTTCAAAATGTTTAATGTGTGACAGAAAATTATGTTCTTGTTTATTTAAAGAAAATTAAATATAACAAGTGAATGTTTCTTTTTCACAGAAAACTTACTATCCACTGTAAAGCACATGTTAAATACTTTTTGAAATGATTACCTCCCGTTTTTACGGCAGTCAGGCAATATACCAGATAAAACTTTTGAAATAAAAATCAACCAGTTCAATCAAATTGTGCTCCAAATAAATGAAAGCTAAATATTGCTAACAAATTTGCTTCATATGTGATATTATAAACTATGATAAAGGACAGTTTATAGACAGGTGTAAACAATCAGGATGCCAATTGTAGGATCGTATTAGTTGAGAAATATATACGTCATACACCATAGCTGCTATTTATGAACGAGATTGATAATACGATAGTCATCATGCATATTGCACAGTCTGGTAAGAAGTTTTCCAGACTCTTTCTAAAAGTAACACAGTCTAGTGTATATTTTAGCAAGGAAATGCCACCAGCAGTTGAATAATGTGTATAAATGACAGACTATTTAATACCGTTATTAAAAGCAGCATATCGCATGTTTCGTCTATTCGAAGTTAAATTTGTTTGTGATACATTTATTGCTATATTCCTTGTTGTCAGTGTCTTTGTCGGTATACTCGAGTACGTACTAGTTATTTGAAGACCACATTAAGTCTAAAGGTATTTCAATTATACTTGAATTATTTCACACCTATTTGATAAACACCTTACTTTTTTAAAAGTTATTTTTGTCTTGATGAAAAATGTATTTCATATTAACGATATTGAATAAAAACTGATTTATCAATTCGTTTCGATTAGTTGTTGATGTATAACCTGTTATAACTTTCTTGCAATTTTTTAAATCATGTCGAGATTTTTTAAAATTATGTACTTATTTTATTGTATAAATAGAATATTTCGAATCCACTTTAACTTTTAATGCTGATGAAACTCTGCTATCTGTCTCACTTTTAAAGCAGAACTGCACACTACATTATTAAAGCGATAATGATAAAATAATATTTGAACAACATTACACATTTTGTATGCAGATCGATTACACAGTAGTAAAACATATCAAGTCGATACCTGGACAACACTCTGTATTACATGTTGTATAACTTGTATTAGTTTCACTAGAGGAACTAGTACAATTAATGCCTCCACAAGTTGTAGCTGGATTTGTGCAACTTCTCGTTCTAATTTGATTGTTTGCTGCTCCACCACAGGTTACTGGACAGGCTTCCCATAAACCCCAATCTGACCAACCTCCATCAACTTAAAAGTATAATGTTCAAATATTTATTTAGTTTGTCTGACATCTGAACGAAAAAGCGTTCAAAATCATTTTACATGATCAGTGATAATTTTTATAATAGTTTCGTTTTATTTGATAATAACAATAGTTTAAATCCTTTGAAATTTTCATTGTAAGAGTAATATTTTGTTGAATAAATTAGCTTCGTAAGTTTCATTTTTGTAAAAAATGACAACAAGTCTATGCCAATATATCAACAGTATTATAGATTAATCAACTGCAACAAAATGCCACTTGAAAAAGAATGGGGAAAGGATAAGGACGTAAAATGTAAACTTTTGTTTCGCTTATACGTATTCTTTTTCTAAATCTGGGAAATAGACTGACACCCCAATTACTATTGAACACATGATGACGCGCTGGGAAGCTCTATAAATTGAGATTTGTTAGTCCTCCCAGTATGGCCCCAGTGTAATTATGACCCTCATTTCAGTGATAAATTTGATTTTAATTAGGATATAATTAGTGCAAGCGTTCTCTATGTGAATTAGAACATGGTCAGACCTAATATATGTAAATGACTTACAACAAGCGATGTATGAGGCTACTTGCATTAATTAGCAAAATATTTTCATGTTTCAGTTTTCAGAATTACTTAACGCAAAGATAACGTAACTATGCAAACATAGAAAGAATATGAAAAACTGTAGCAATTGTGTAAATATATCACTTTAGAAATTTACACCATAACAAATATACCTGGACAACACATGGAATTGCAAGTAGTATATTGTGTGGAATTTTCAGGACAATCGGAGCCGCCACAGCTTGGAGACGGGTTTGAACAGTTCCTTATCAAGGATTGGCTACCACCACCACATGTCACTGAACAGGTGTCCAAAGCACTCCATGCTGACCACCCTCCATCCACTTCAAAAGGTACCAAAATTGTTTAATGTGTGATGGCAAATATATGTTCATTTTATCAAGACCAAATCAAATACAACATGTAAATGTTTCGTAATACATCCCATAACGCTTACTAACCACTGCAAAGCGTAGAACCAACATAAAGTGCAACAACGTATTATTATATAAAATCAAATTATGCTACAACAAAATACATCTTGAATAATTAAAGGTAAATATTATTTATAAATCTGTTTCATTAGTATTATAAGAATTATTATAATAAATGACAATTTATGGACCGGTGGTCTAGAAACTCGGAATACCAATTGCAGTATCTAGCATAATGAAAGAGTTGAGTAACTGAAATTTGCTTAATCGTCAAGTTGCAGTTTTCATAAGTTTATTCCTTAAAGTATGTTTAAGTAGAAAAACAAGTTAATGCAATTTAAACGGTGTCTGGAGTGTATATGTAAGTACAGATTAGCAAAAAATAGAATAATGCGAATTTTGAACATAATTTACATGCTAGACACGAGAGAAAGCCTTATTGGCCGCGAAACGCGTGACTGAAATTTTAACACATTTTTAAGGTTTCATATATTCAAAATTTAAATCAGTTTTCTGATACAAGTATTGCGATATTCTTTGTTGTCAGTTTCTTTGTCACTTGGGAACATATTAGTTATCTTGAGACCACATTAAATCTTATCAAGTCAGTAAATTAAATTTGCATTACTTCATATTGACCTGTACGAACAACGTACTACCTTAAAAGTGAGTTCTGTCTTGATAAAAGATATATTTCCCATCCACGATGTAGAAAAAGTTAAATTGTGTATTTAACTAGTTGAACGAATAAATACAATTTTACAAATCCACTTAAAACCATTACTGTTGAACTGTGCTATCGGTCTCACTTTCTAAACAGAATTGCTTACTACATTATTAAAGCGCTAAATATAAAATAATATTTGAAAAACGATACACATTTTAGATATAGATCGATTACACAGAAATAACAAATATGAAATCGATACCTGGACAACAATTAGCATTACATGTAGTATAACTTGTATTAGTTTCACCAGAGGAAATGGTACAATCAACGCCTCCACAAGTTGTCGCTGGATTTGTGCAACTTCTCGTTCTAATTTGATTGTTTATCGTACCACCACAGGTTACTGGACACGCTTCCCATGAACCCCAATCTGACCAAGCTCCATCAACTGAAAAAGTATAGTATTCAAACGTGTAAGTTTTTCTGACATCTTTCGTGAAACGGAATAGCGTACGAAACTATTTTACATTATCAGTTATGTTAACAGTTGATATGTTTTGATAAAATAGTTTAAATCCTTTTTTATATTTACATTGAAAGAGGATTATTTTGTTTAATAAATGATTGAATGTTTGTTTAGTGTCCAGAGTTTCATTTTTATTCAGGACGACAAAAGTTATCACAATAAATCAACAGAGAACATATATTGGTGAATTTGAACAAGATGTTAACTGCCACTTGAAAAAGGATGGGGTATCTTGTTAGAACGTTAAGTTGAAACTTTTGTAGTGGCTATAATTACTGTATTTTATTAAGTCTAGAAAAAAGACTCACGTTCAACCAATACTCTACACCTAAGGACCCGATGGGTAGCTCCCTAATTCCAGCTTTGGGAACACAACCAGTATGTCCCCATTGTAATTACCCTTGTTGTAGTGTATTGATCTGGTTGTTTTTAATTAAGAAATAATTATTGGAAGCGTTATCTGTGCGAATTAAAACATGGTCAGACCATATATTAGTCAATATTTTAAACCAATCGATGTATAAAGTTACGTGCAGTAATTGAATAAAAATAATTCAACGTTCTCATGCTTTATTTTTTAAAATTACGGCTTAACGCAAAGATAAAAAATCATGCAAATACAGAAAAAAGATGAAAAACTATAACAATTGTGTAAATGTATCACTTAAGAAACTTACACCATAACAGATACGTCTAACCTGTCATACCTGGACAACACATGGGATTACAAGTAGAATATTGCGTGGAATTTCCAGGACAATCGGTGCCGCCACAGGTTGGAGATGGGTTTGTACAGTTCCTTATCAAGTAGTGGCTACCACCACCACATGTCACTGGGCAGGCATCCAGAGCACTCCATGCTGACCACCCTCCATTCACTTTAAATTAAAATATTTCAAAATGTTTCAATGTGTGATTAAATAAAACAATTTAATGTTTATTACTTGGTAACAGAACGCTTTCATTTCAGTATATAGTGTAGCATCAACATAAATTGCAGACCTCATGTTATATGCTTTTTGAGCGTATCACATAATTTTTTACAGCAATTAGACAATTTTCCAGATACAAGATTCGAAACGCAAATCAACGAATTAATTCATATTGCGCTTCAAAAAATATATGTTGATGACTTAAAACCAAATATTAATTATAAATCTTCTTCTTAAGAACAATTAGAATTTTTATTATAAATGACAATTTATGAACCGGTCTAAAAAACCGATCTCAGGATCTAACATAACGTATAAGTTGATGAGCTGGAAGTTGATATTTTTAAGTAATTGGAACGGTGTCGAGTGTATATGTTAGTAAATAAATTCAACATAAATTTTAATAATGCGTATTTTGGAAGTAATTTAAATACAATACCAAGGATATACCCTATTTGGAGCATAACATGTGACTGTAATATTAATTAATTGTTAAGGTTTCGTCTTCTTAAATTTAAATAAGTTTTTTTTGTAATTCGTGTATACCGATATTCATTGTTATCAGTATCTTTGTCACTAAATTATGGTACATATTAGTTATGTTGAGAGCACATTAAGTCTTATCAAGTCAATAAATAAAAATTTCAATTAAACTTGCATTATTTCATATTGACATGTAAAAACAACTGTCGTTCTGTCCTAACAGTGATTTTTGTCTCCATAAAGAATATATATTTCATATTCACGATATAGCGATATCGAAGACTTAATAATTTTCTCATTTATTTTCGCCATTATTTCTTGGTGTACACGTTGTATTATTTAAATAGTGTCGACATTTGTTTTCAAACATTTTGTACATTATTTTACTTTTTTTATGTAGAAATATTATTTTAACTATTTACTGCTACTGAAAATGTGCAATCGGTCTCACTTTCTAAATAAAATTTTACACTTCGTTATTAAAGTGCTAATTATAAAATAATATATGAACAACCTTACACATTTTATATATAGGTCGATTACACAGTTACAATACATATCAAGTCGATACCTGGACAACACTCAGTATTACATGTCGTATAACTGGCATTAGTTTCACCAGAGGAAATAGTACAATCAATGCCTCCACAAGTTGTAGCTGGATTTGTGCAACTTCTCGTTCTAATTTGATTGTTTGTCGTACCACCACATGTTACTGGACAGGCTTCCCATACACCCCAACTTGACCAAGCTCCATCAACTACAAAGTATAATGTTAACACAGTTTGATTTGTTTGATAAAATAATATAATTCCTTTATTGCTAATTTTGGCTTGCTTTATCTAACATGTATTAGTCTAATATGTTAAATGTCGAATTAAATGTACCATTGAATGATATTGTGTTGAATAAATGATTAAATGTTTAGCATCCATCGTTTTGGCTTTATTCAAGATGAGAAAAAGCCAAAGCAATAAATCAACAGGAACATAAATTGATTAAATGGAACAAACTGTTTACTGACACATGAAAAAGGATGAAACATTGGGTAAGGGCGTATACTGTAAACTTTGTAGAGACTGAAGCCACTAATTTTCTCTAAAGCTACACTTTAGGACGCACTTAGTAACTCTGTAAATCTATCTTTAAGAAACCTCTCATTATGGCCTCGGTGTAATAATTACCCTCTTGTATTGATGTATCTGATTGATATTAATTGAGAAATAATTATTTTAAGCGCTCCTGTGCGGATTAGAGCATGATCTGACCATATATTTGTCTATATTTAATATTGACAGGTATAAAATGAAGACAAGTTAAAGGTCTGACCATATTCAACTTCGCAAAGAGCTCAATTACAACAATCTCTTTCAATTTTAATATTTCTAACAAATGTTTTTTTTATTTTGAAGCGGCTCTACTAAAACGTTTTCAATGGCCAGTTTGGTTTTTGAAACTAAATAATATGTTTTCCAAACACCATGTAAACCAATAAAATTAACATAATAATATATGCTTGTCATGGCAATTATAGTTATCTTCAATTGCCAAACGATTTTTTCAAATTTGAATCATTTTCCTATTTTGATTTTAAAAGGACAATTAGACTCACAAACGAAAGTAATTTTAAACGTTTTTATGAAGACAAAATTAAGAATTTTTAAATTGCTTAAACATGAATTATTTCGAATTTATGTCTCAATGGTGAATAGTGTTAGTTTATAAATAGGGTTAATGAAGTGTGGAGGGTAGTGCGTTACAGTATAAAGTATACAATCAAACGTTAACATGCTGATTCTATGAAAACGCCCTAAGTAATCTTAATCTATTAATAAAATTATTTAACAAAACAGTTACAAACTGAAGCAAACTTTGGGTTCTCATCATTTCTAAACATACAAAAACATACCTTACATGTGAAACTTCTGTAAATGAAACAAAGATAAATTGTTTCGTTGAATTCTTAAATTCGTTGGAATTTTTAATTGAATTAACCTCGAAAATTGGTGTCAAAATATCCAAAGTATCCAAATCTATGTCCAATAACTTTATTATAAAAACAAAGACTAAACGTTTCGAAGTATGGAGTGTTTAGAATTATATATTACTTCATGCACGGGATACAAAACGTGAAACAAATAAGCACCTATTGTTATGTTGCTTAGTTTGTAAGTTATTACAAATCAACATTGTAAACAAGCAATACCTGGGCAGCACATGGAATTGCAAGTGGTAGATGTCGTGGAACTTCCTGAACAAGTGGTGCCATTACAGCTTGGAGAAGGATTTGTACATGTCCTTAACGAAGATTTGCTGCCACCGCCACATGTCACTGTACAGGTGTCCCAAGAATCCCAAGTTGACCACGCCCCATTCACTTAAAAAATGAAATGGTTTGATTCGTGTTTTTTTTCTAAATTTAATGTTAAGGAAAAAAAGGTAAAAATGTCAATGTTTCAAAGTCACAATCAATGAATATTCGCTGCTAAGCCTAATTGAATTGTAATTTGTATGACCACCGTGGATTTTCTTGGATATTTAATGAATGCAACATTTATATTTGTCTAGCAGTCATTACTATCTTATATAAAGCAGAGTAAAGAATTACTGCAAACGAGATTATGAACGTAACGATGTTATACAACAATATAATTTAGATTTAAAATGGAAATTAATTTTAATTTTTGACGTTTAATAATATATAAAATATGTTTATATGCTCGTGGAGTAATCTATGCTGCAGTGTGTATTATACCAGATCTGATCAGGTTGTGTATTCCTTTGCAGATTTAGTTTGGTTTATGCCTGCTGAAACGATGTGATATATTTAGTCGGTCTTACTCACTATATAGAATCGCATGTCATATTATAAAAATAGTAGTAACAAAATCATATTTCATCTACATGACATATTGTATATTTTCATCAGTTACTCAAAGACATACCTGGGCAGCACTGTGTATTGCATGTCGTATAACTTGTGTTAGTTTCACCAGACGTAAATGTACAGTCAATGCCCCCACAAGATGTCGCTGGATTTGTGCAACTTCTCGTTCTAACTTGATTGTTTGTCGTGCCGCCGCAAGTAACCGGACAAGCTCCCCATGAACCCCAATTAGACCAGGATCCATTTACTATAATCAATATGTCTAACAATTAAACTGTTCTAAATACGAGTATGTATTTTTGATTGTGGTTGTTTTGTTGGAATCGCGTGCTTAGAAAATTATTGATGGTGTATCCCATGCAAAACATCATATACTAGGGATAATTATTGCTAACATTAAATAACAGAAATTCGCAATGCAATTAAACGTTACACGCGGAGTAATATTGTTTATGAAATGTTAATAAAATAAAACTTTTATGTAGGAGTTTGCCCTATTCTTAACAAGATAAAACAGTCTAAACTAAAGTCTACCTGTCAACAAACAACTACATTTCGCGAAACAAATTTAAGTTGCATAATATCCACAATACCGAGTAGCATTTAAAACAACATCTGATACTCTTATTAATTTATAAAGAAAACTACTACTCGAGTTCAAATGACCGTATGCTAGTTTCTTCAAAGCGAAAAGTAATATTTAATATAGGAAAGACTAAAGTCTTCTTGTATTAAGGACATTTAAAAACCAATAAAAATAATTTAACACTGGTCATACCAGGACAACACACTGAATTGCAAGTAGCAGATTCAGTAGAATTTCCTGCACACGTAGTGCCGTTGCAGCTTGGAGTTGGGTTGGTACAGGTCCTTGATCGGGATTGGCTACCTCCACCACATGTTACTGTACAGGTGCTCCAGACACCCCAAATTGACCACCCTCCATTTACTAAAAAATATCAGTTTTATTTGAATTACTCCAAATTATTATATAAATTACAAAAATACACTCCTTATTGTTACCTACTCGTAAGAATATCCGATCTTTGAATACAGGTAATATTATCTTTTTAAACATACCACTTGTTATGGCCGATATATGGTTTTATATATTAAGAGAGTGTAAAAAATAGAAGCGTAAAAAAATGCCTTTAAAAAAGATATGATTATGCTTGTACCTTATATAGATATCATAAATTCATTAAGGTAAAAGAAATATTATTTCACTTGTTATAAATAATTATATGGTGTTTATCACATCTAATTATAATCACATTAAATTGTATAGTAACAAAATGCAGGCAATAGGCATATGATATGGCAGATTTAAGATTTTTCAAGTGTTCAAACAATGGCTCAATCTTTGCTGAGTTGAGGACGATATGTTCAATAAGCAAATAAGATTACCGGGATATTGTCAAAGTGGCATGTTAACTTTGGAATGTCTTGTATAATGACATGTCTTTGGTATTTAGGTTCAATTCATTTTGAATTAATGGAGTACGTAAATTTTTCAATGTAGTCAGTGTATATGTTAAAACATTAAGGAAAATGTGCGTTCATGCCTTGATGACATTGATAGCATTCTATAGAATAACACAAAATAACCCACCCACCCCTACCCCCGCAAAATATAAATGATGTGTTTTATTTCGACTTTTTAACTTTTTAAGTTTTCACTTATTGCTTAACCAGTATATACGGAAAAGGTAGAATTTCAACCACAGTTTTGCGGTATTTTTTTACATTTTTTGTGTTGACATTACCTGGGCAGCAACTAGACGAACAAGCTTGATACTCTGTAGAATTCCCAGCACAATCTGTTCCATTACAGTATGGGACAGGATTAGTACAGGTACGTGTCCTGGTCTGGCTAGAACCACCACAAGGGCATGCGCCCCATGAACTCCAATTTGACCATCCTCCGTTTCCTTCAATTATTAGTAGCAAATTAAATATTTAATTAAATTAAGTTTAATCTGCAAGTTGTTTATAAAAAGCTAAGACTTTAATAGAAAAGAGCAAAATACAAATCATTAAGGCGTGCTCAAACTTTATTTGATGCATGTCTAAGTTATATGTAAAAACATTATAGTTATGTATTTTTGAATGGCAGATCTGAAGATAACGGGATACAAGCAACAACATCCAAGTTAGAAATTGCATAGCCCTCTATAAAACTACAACAACAATAACTGCATGTATACACATATATCAATTAGCTCATTGACAGGTATATATATTCAAAATAAAACGAATTTTGTTATAATAGGTATTAAAGAGTTCTGTCTGTATACAAGCATGACAACCTGAGCAATAAAAAGGAATAACAGTGAACCCCTTTAAATGATTAGCGCTTAGTAACTGTTGGATTCAGAAGTGCAAGGAATAAGAAATAACTGTATTGTACACGATGGGCTTAAGCTGTTAAGGTAACATTTTAATACAACAATGACTTCCATTGTTAATTTGCTAAATATGATACTGCGTACTGACCTACTACGGCGACATAACATGGTTGAATCTCATAAAAATACTGTAATGGTGTAACACAATTGTTCTGTACATTTATCTTGTCGCAACAGGTCCTTGAAGAGTTCTGATATCCATTTCCACACGTCACAGAACAGGTTGTCATAGGTGCCCATGATGAAGATTCGTAAATACAAACATTACTAGTTGCTGCATAACCTATCAAGATAACACAATTGAATTACATAGAAACAATTTCAAACCGTTTACGTTTACTGCTACGAAATTGTTACTGAAAGCTTTATACTTATCAAGATATTACACCACATTGTTTTATTGATTAATGTAATGGTGCTGAACGTACAGCGAGCAGTATTTCAGTTATTTTATTACTATATCATCATTATAACTTCATGTTGACGCTATGTTTTTCATGCAAAGATTTACTTTTAATAAAGTGAGACATTTATGCATTAACTGTTATTGTCCCTTCGGTATTTGTTATCTTCTTTTTAATTCAATCAACATCTTTGTCTTAATAAGGTCACGTCGCTATTGTTCTAACTGGGGAAAACGTAGCTAACTAAATAGATAAACGTACCGAAGAGTTAGCTTTATTTTAATTAAATAATAATTGATTGTTAAAACATTAAACACACATTTTTCAGCTCTATTGAGGAACCTATGAACACGCAATAAGTAAATTTACAGTGAATGTATGTTCTTGTATATCGTCTAAACGGCGTTGGTGTATCGTTTACTCTTAGAAGACAAAATTCATGTAAGTTACACATTGTTTCATTAGGTAGTCAATTATCTTAATTCTTATCGTTTTTTACTAGAACTTCTGCAACAAAATAATCACATAAATTAATCATTTTGATAACGTTAAATATTTTGAGGTAGCACTTACTGATCTGAATTTATTCTGAGATGTTAGATTGTTTGTAACGACTTTGGTATCAAATAGTCTTTTCAAATTTAACTGCATACAAAGTAAATTCAGTTAAAACATGTCAACAGGATATAGTTACGGATTTTGTTTAGTAAATTAAATACCTAAATGTAAATGTTACAAAATGCAATCGGTATCCTTTTGTTTTAATTTAAAGGTTACACCAAATTTCTTGCATGTAAGTTCATAAAATGTAAACGATTTTTCGAGATGTTTATATTTTAAATCGAATATTTCCATTGGATCAACAGAGCTTCATGTCTGAATTGGGTTCATCTTGTATTGGCTACTGTGTGACGGAACTCATATTTCCATTTTCATAGTTCTATTCCTTCAAAACTGTTTTCAAAGTTATTCAGCCTTTGTTATTTTGCTTGTTAGCTAGATAATAACGACCAATTAATCATTATATATGTATAACTCAAATTATATGTACTTTGTTACGTTAATTTAGTTTTGAGACAAAAAATACAGTTCATAATCTAGTCTTGATTAGACTTTTTGTGTTATGTTTACATTTGCTAATGTATAATATATTGAATCATTAACATTAAAGTGATATTAATAACATATGCAATATATATTTATTGTAGCACTTACATGTAGCAAATAAATTCAAAAGAAGAAATATCCATCCAAACAGTGTCCCCATGACGTACTAAACGGGTACATATAATTTAAATACGTAGTTCTTCTATAAACAGTTAATCGTTTCGTATTCTCTCCAAAAAAGGAAAGTGTTATGTGATCATTTACCGTAAAAAATGCTCTCAAATGTCACAATGCCGGTAAAAAAACACCAAGTATACAAAAATGAGATCAATAATATTCTTGATACACTAAATGTAAAAATCACTTTTAAAAAAGAGGAAGGGAGGGAAGGCCATCTAGTTAGGGCCTTTATGTTATTATAGTGAAAGGCGTGCTTCGAAGCAAAGTGGTTAGCAAGTTTAAAGAGTGCTGATCTCCTTGCACGATGAAACCCCGTTTATAGATTTTAAAAAAGAGTAGGCCTATTGCAGTCGTTAACAAGGGCACAATTTTTTTTTCGCTACCCAATGTTCTATACTTTTACATTTTTGTATCATGTTCATCCATCATGTTGGTTGTTAGTTGATTTTGTGAGGTTTTGTTTAACTTATTCTCGTCCTGTAATGAGCAACGATACTGATAGGTGAATTTGCATATGAGAAAAAATACATGTAATGTTTAAACATGTTTCTGTTGATTTTGCTGTTGGCTTCTGATAAAAGCACCTTTTTTTCTATCAAACTAAATAAATTTGTTTAGTGGTATTCTATTATAATTTCGTTTGGCCTTTTTATAATTTGTTTAATGAAGTAAGACAAAGAAATATTGCAGAGACATGTTCATTAATTAAAACACTGTGCTGAAATAAAACCCAATTACATGACATGAACATCTGTTACATATATTTATATATTCTATATCCCATACTTTATTTTGCAGATATTTCATGAGTGCTACATACTTATATATTTGGTTTATATAAATATTAAACGTCTATAAATAATAACATACGCCTGAGTCAAACAAAGCATTTATAAAATCATATTTTTAATTTTCACTTGTTTTTTTAATGCAACCTTTTTTGGTTCCATTAAAACCTAAGATGAAAGGAAATGTTGGTGTCATATCTCTAAATAAATCCTTAATATATCATTCTGTTTCTTAATCAATGTCAATGTTTATAATAACATTATTGTGACCCATAGTAAATTATTTGTTTAACGATAACCTTTAATTATGTCAGTGTCAGAAAGTACAAGTCTTTTTCTGTGACCGGACAAAAAACGGTTTTTTAAATAACAATGTAATGGTACACCACGTATCAATCTGATAAGTCATAAACGATTGTAAGGCTTTTGCTATGCTCTTTAAAGGCAAACTATATTTAGACAGATCAGATTGCATTCAGTTACTCTTTTAAGCGAATAATGTCGTTGTTATTTTGTGCACACTTATTGCGACTGAAATTTAGTAAAACGGAATAAAGGACAGACATCGAGGCCATGGTACGATATTGTATGTTCCGTTTCTGTTGTAGAAATAAATACAGATACCTCTGTGATTTGGTGACTAATGTTCACAATTCAAATGTTCACACTTTTCCTGAATTATAACTTTTATTTTTTTAATTTGATTGGTCAGGGGATTATCTTAAAAGAACTCATAAACCGAGTGCAAAGGATCCTATTTAAAACAGTACGCAAGAGTTATATCTTATAAAGTTGTTTAATACTGATGCCAATAAAAACAAAAACTCTCTCCGCCATATCATCGGCTTTTTCAAAAGTTTAAACTTTGAAACTTTTGTATTTATGTTGTACAACCTCTTGTGAAGTTTTATTCAAATGAAGCTATGTTTCAATTGTGTTTAATTTTACCTTAATCGTAGTTACTGTTAAACTTACTATACAAGGATTGCCAGTTTTCCTACCGCACGTCGGGGGTTCTCTCCGGGTACTCCGGCTTCCTCCCCCAATAAAAACTGGACGCCATGAAATAGCTGAAAAATTGCTGAAAGTGTCGTTAAAACACCATTCAAACAAACAAACTTACTATATATTACTGAAATATCAACTTCCTTAATATAGAATTTTAACCTGGGGCTTCTGCCATCGGTCATTCCATTAATCATGCCGACCGGACGTAGAGGTAATATCAATTTTACTAATTGTAAGACGTAATAACTATATTTTCACTGACTGATTAATTCAATTTTTGCTTATTTGCTCAGTGATCTATTCAGAGGACGAGAACAAGTTAACAATAAATCAGCATTAAATAAAAAAAATGGACGGACCTAAGGGAACAAATGTCTGAAACTAGATAGTAGGAGTATTGGGAATGGAAGAAAACACTACCCTTTTGTAGAGACAACAATTATCATTCTTCTTGTTCTAAAGACTTTTTAAACCTGATTACCAACTTACTATAGTAAGCGGTCATGCTTCCCGTAATATAACATAATACCCACTAGCAAGACCATCATTATCCGGCACCTGGGAATGCACAAGGCAGTTTCATTATTAGAGCATTGGAAACCTTCACAATGCTATAATGTTATTAACACACATAAAACATTAAAGTGTGACACTATTTTAAGTTAAATTACAAAATTATCAACAATCTTAGTTTATATGATTCAAAACGTTATTAAATTATTAAATTAATTACCATGTTATTGTATGCTGGTCTTTGGAATTCTTTCCAACGGATAACAGTTGACACAAAAAATGTCTCTGCATTACCCTGAATTGTAAGAAACCTTTTCAGAACAGGAAACATGACATATTCAGCACAAAATATCCAAGCGTAAACATGCACACAGAAACGCACCATTTAAATTTCCTACAAGCTGTCCGGCTAAGATCTGGAAGTAAACACAAATAGCATACTAGTTTAACAGCAATTTGCACAAATTAAAATGATTTCACATTAACGATTCTTTGAAATCTGACGTTAACTTAACAAAATACTTTTAAAAAGTTAGGAGGAAATATCAGTCCATGCTACGGGATAATACAAAAGCCGATTTGATATAGAAAAGTTAACGTGTGTTGTATAGCACAACGCATACTATACATTCCAGTATTAACTAATAGCCCTTAAGTGCATTTATGTGCATTATGAGAAAATATAAATAAAATAACCTCTGATAAAAGGACGGAGACATCATAACCTTATACAAGCAGTAATTATTAAATATTTATGTTTACAGCACATTTGCTGACAGACTTTTTAACACTCATTATATATTAAACTATGTGCCACGAAAATCCATAGAAACTAATAACTGCAGATTTCTTACCTTATTTAGATGACAAAAAACTCTCAGTGTTCTTAATCATACACACATTTTCACAATTCAATGACATATGATATGCTTAAAACGAATGTCATGTACAAGTACCCTCATTACAGCTGTGGAAGATTAATAGCTCCTCTATGTCCTACAGATGTAAACAGATCGAAATGACTTAAAAGACAAGGACTGTTGAATATCACTTGTCTTGGCGCGCATTATATAGATTATCGGCCTGGAATGAAATTTAATTCTCTAGTTCTCGTTTCACATAGGAAAAAGGAGCATCGAAGCTAATAAATGAGCTTCAACGCCAAATGCAGATTTTTTAGCTTTATCATGGCATATTTTTTTGTTTTATTTGCGGTAGGGGAGCATGAACACGGTTAAAATCTCCCACATTCGACAGGAAAACGGGCAAACCTAGTCAATTAACGTATAGTTGAGAAAACCTTGAATGAATTAATATTCTAATTCGCGACATTTCGCTGACAATAAGCTGATAAATGGCATATATATATACAGTTTAGCTTAATAAAATATTCTCGTATACGGTTCATGGATTGCGTACAGCAAAAACAACGATAAATCCGACAAATAATAAAAGCACAGTGCACGGTAGAAGGGTTCTGTATTATTTTAATTGAAACTCCATTAATTTATTAATTAGACTAGATTGGGGACATATTTAAAATGTTAAACTTGATTATTATCATCAACGTCATAAATGTATATTGGATTACCGTCTCGTTTAAAAACTACTGTAATGGTATATTCTTGTTCAATCTTCCGAGTAATTCCATTCAAATTGTTACAACCGTCATGACCGTCCTACTTACAAAATACCCTAATATTTAACAAAACACAAAAATTAGGCCAAAGTTCATGATCGATATTTCTCATGTTTATGTATTGGTCAACTTTAATAAAGGGTTTCCGATCAATTTAGCTGTTAATTGTAAAAACAAAATTATAAGTGTTATATAAAAATTACACAAATATAAATGTAAATACAGTTGCTGGATTTTCATGTAAAATAAGAAACAGAGTTTGCTGCATTACATTATTAACAGTTTCTAAGGTATCAATGACCGTAACTTCAGGTCTTGGAAAAAACTTATTTTACTAAAGTTTTTAAAACTCTTTTGTCAGTACCTGCATGTGTGCCAAATTCCAGTATAGGTATTATAAGGAAAAGCAGCTAAGCCAATTCCATAACTTTGTACAAAAAATTTGCTTGCTTTTTAAGTAATGGTGATTGATTGACTGATTGATTGATTGATTGATTGATTGATTGATTGATTGATTGATTGATTTACTGACTGATTGATTGATTGATTGATTGATTGATTGATTGATTGATTGATTGATTGATTGATGATTGATTGATTGATTGATTGATTGATTGATTGATTGATTGATTGATTGATTGACAACAAACAATATTTCCGCTGTATACAGGGCATTAACAGAGGTCTCTCCTATTCAATCCCTTTGACCGCGGTGGATAGCCATGTAGGTCAAGCATCGTGAACTTCTCAGTATGGCAAGGATTATATGTGATGATCACAATGGAATTATTTTGATTTAAAGGAAAATACTATTTTCTTATTACAATTGAAGACAGTGTATACTTTCCCAAAATATAAAAGTTTAGGTTTGTGTATGCTCTTTGGTAAATGTTCACGAAGAATATTCAGCCGAGGTGTTTATATTTTTTAGTTGTCATGAGCTATTTTTAGATATGTATGACTTTACGTAAGGAATGCGTCGGAAACAATGCCTTGGTGACCTTTCTGTGATACAAAAGGATGCTTATCTGTTGTGTTTGCGTAAAGGCATATTGTCATTACTCGTGTTGGATGTGAACGGATTTTTTTTCGAGTATTAAGCTCGATACACTCCGTGTTGGATGTGAACGGGTAATTTTACTAGAGTATTAAGCTCGATTCATTTATTTGTTGTTTGTTTGTTTGAATGGTGTTTTAACGCCACTTTCAGCAATTTTTCAGCTATATCATGGCGTCCAGTTTTTATTGGTTTGGGGGGGGGGGGAGGAAGCCGGAGTACCCGGAGAAAACCCCCGACCTGCGGTAGGAAAACCGGCAATCCTTGTCAATTAAGATTTTAGTCGAGTACACCCTGCCTGCAGTCAGAATCGAACCCGCAATCTCAGTGTTGGCAGACCACGTTATCAATAGTAAACGAACTGCCATAACCACTCGGTCACCGAGGCCCCCTTTTCAGAATGTATAGATTTCATATACTTTCTTAACTTTTTTCTAATACGGCATGTATATGACACGTGCAGTTTAAAACACTATAACCAATTGAACAATACATATTTTTTATTATTATATTGTCAATATTTACCTATTTGTTTTCATTTCAATGTACAGGTTAAACTTATTTATTAACCTAGATTGGGACTTATAGGATAATTAATTGGGCGGAGTGAATATCCAAAATATGATCACGAGTGCCGCATAACACATCTGATTAAACGAGTGCGCGGAACTTGTTCCGCGCACGAGTTTAATCTGATGCTTTATGCGGCACGAGTGATAATATTTTGGATATTCACGATGCCCAATTTATTATCCTATTTATTATATAGATAAAAATTGTTTTCGTAAAATTTTAATGCTTAATCCTAATTTTTATGAACGGCGGATGAATATCTGTAACCATTGTAACCATTGTGACATTTTGGCGGAAAAAAACCCGAGAGTGAAAATAAACGATAATTTTCACATGTGATTTACCGTGATTTCTGTCACTCGGAAAATTCGATATTTCATCTCTATCTATATAATAAAAATATTTCTTATACAAAAAGTCACGTCCGCTAGATCAATTTCAGTTGTGTCGTGACAACCAGACGAACTCACCACAGTACATGAACCGTATTGCTCTTTTGTTTCAATACTGATTACGATCAATAATAGGTTTTTGAAAAAATTAAATGTAGCGAACAAAGCAATTGTTTTCTTATTTATTTCATGTTTTAAAATAACTAATTACATTTAGTATCCGAAAATGGGGGCATACACACAATAAAATTGTAATTGTTGATAAAAATATTGAGTAGTATGTAACTTTTTTACTTA
Organism: Limnoperna fortunei; assembly: GCA_944474755.1. Classification (NCBI taxonomy): domain Eukaryota; kingdom Metazoa; phylum Mollusca; class Bivalvia; order Mytilida; family Modiolidae; genus Limnoperna; species Limnoperna fortunei. The sequence goes on along the minus strand of OX104121.1, from coordinate 6,833,622 downwards.
AATACCCTAAACAGTATGAAAGGCTGCCTCTTTCAACAACGGAGGTGCAAAATGCAGTTGATTATATGTTTTTGCAAACACAATTTTGTAATCAACCGAAAATGTAGACAATGGAATAAAGCAAAATGTCTTTTTTGCTTGTATGTTGTTGCTCTCCAAAAATACAAAAAGTTGAAATACAGAGTTACTGCATGTGTACTGAATACATACACAAAATTGCATTACTAAATGCAAAAAATAACTTTACATATATATTCCGAACAGCTGAAAATATACATGTATTTTTAATCAATTATGCTAATTTTTTTTTTTTTATAGCAGATGAAAATGACGCATGAAAAGATTTTATCTGTTTTTTTTTGTGATTTGTGTATGTTTTGGAAAAACAATGCTGCTTCTTTATTTTGCAGGTGTACATGTAGTTTAGGTTATGTTGTCATTATACTTTTTTGTATATCCATTAGTGGGATCCTCGTTACAGATTCAACCAGCAACGTCAGATGTATGTGACTTGCAAGACAGTGATTTATGTCCCGCAGCTGTTTTTCCTCTTTGTTAACCCCCTTTTTTTTCTTTTAATGCAGGGACCATGCTGGGAGGGTTCCCAGTGCTCGACCTACGCTCCTTGCACAATAAAGACCCCTTTTGTAGATTTCGAAAAAGAGTAGGCTCATTGTAGCCGCTACAAAAGGCTAAAATTTCCGACCCTAACCAAAAACTCTATGCTTTTCCAGTGGCATTCAAAATTGTATTCCCTGTGACCCATCCCACCCCCATTTTCCGTTGATTTATTGTTTGTTAACTTGTTCCCGTCCTGAATATAGCTGAAATACTGCTCGCTGGACGTAAAGCAGACATCCAATCAATCAATCAAATCTTTTGTTAATGATGTTTTGAGTTTTAAATTAGCAACAGAAACTATACTTTGTCCCAGGAAAATGGCAGTAGCTCCAGCTGGACAATAAACAACCATATAACCAATGAATTAATATTTAATTTGAATTATTTGTGTTTAACTTCAAAGATCATCATAATTTCTTTATAGTTATATACGTAACAGAAACAAGAATTGAAGATACCAAGGGGAGTAATCAAAACACAATCAGTCAAGGATAAACAACGTCAAAGTAAAAATAATGCTAATAAAAATGATCCTAGGATGTATCGTGGAATAACATTAAATTCATGTTTTAACAAAACCTTTTCAGCTGTATAGACTTAATAGTTTTTCGGAACAAATACTTCTTGCGATCTTCTACTTCTACTTCTACTGGATAGTGACCGCCTTCAACACATTGAAGATAACGTGACGTGGATGCGCATACAGCAAGAATTGACTAAAATTTACAAAAATTTAGATCAAAAGTTTTGTCTATATAACATATTTACATAGTTACTGTTTTTTACTTTATGTGTTTATATGCTTTTTTTTATATATTTTAAGGTTTCAGATAAAAACGGCATACATGTCTATGTTAATTGTAGGTACTGGTTGAAATAGTTGCTTTGAATGATTCAATAGAGTCACTCATTACAATATTCAACGGTAGGCTGTTCCAGATTTTTGTCGAGTTTGCGTTTTGCAAGCTGGAATTTGGTATGAGAGTGAGTACATTTCGTGATTGTCGTAGTGGTGGGATAAGTCTATCTATTTTTTGGATGGCAACTAGTTTGTTTGAAATTTTAAAAACATGACTATGCTTGCGTCTGTTCGTCTGTCTGCTGGGCAGCTACAGTTTAGGTGTTGTAGCATGTCACTAACACTTGATGTGTTTCGATGTCTGTTAGTGACAAACCTATCAGCTCTTCTCTAGACCATTTCGATTTATAGAAATAAAGTTTCCATACAGGACTTGCGTATTCTAATGACGGCCTGACTAAAGATTTATATGCTTGTTCTTCTATTTTTATCGAGCTGATGTTTAAGTTTCGACGTAGGAATCCTAAGGTGCTATTTGCTTTGTTGCATATGTTTGTGACATGGTAATTCCATTTTAAATCTGACTGAATTGTAACTCCTAAGTATTTTGCTTTGTCAACGTGTTCTAGTGTGTGACCATGTAGTGTGTAATTGTATTTTATTGGATCTTTCTTTCTATTGATGGATAACACATTACACTTATCTGGATGAAATGCCATTTTCCAGGTTTTCTCCCATGTGCCAAGTTTATTTAGATTATTCTGAAGAGTGTTAGTCTTTGTTGGATGCGATGGTAAGGTATGCAATTGTATCGTCAGCTAACATGCTTATGGTAGAGTGTAATCCTACTGGTATGTCGTTTATATAAAAAAAGAATAAACTTGGCCCCAGGCCAGAACCTTGGGGTACACCCGACTTGACGGGTACTTAGCCTGACGTCATGCCCTTAACTAGGACAGCTTGTGTGCGATTTGAAAGGAATCTTTGTATCCATGTCTTAGTTTTACCCTGTATCCCATAGTGATGAAGTTTGTGAATGAGGATGTTAATTTTCGGGCAGGTTTTTGTAAAGGGTACGTATTCAAACGTTGATAATATTTGTGTATTTAACTCGTAATAAACATTTATTTTTCTTTGGAGAAGATGTTTTCTGAACTTTTTAAAAATTTTTGATAACATTATTGAACTGTGTGCAGTGGCCTAAATTGATGAAATCAAACATAAAAGGCAATAAATAAATTTTGCGAGAATACTGACTTCTGATTGGCTGGAAAATATTTTCTATCAGAGGATGGAAAACAAATTTGATCGTCATGGAGCCACGCGCCATTTGACGTCATATATTACTCCACGGGAAACTAACAGTTTTTATGTTGATCTCTTTTTCAAAAATGTCCAGTTACAAAAATAAAATTGGTGAGTTTATTCTATTGTTTGAATTTATTTATAAGTATTAACTACAAAAAATATTTTCTCCATCGAGGGATAACAAAATTTCCGTTGTGCACATATAATATAATCCGCTACGCGGATTATACAATGTGCAAAACGGAAATTTATATCTACATTTTTTTTTGCTATACATCATAATATTAAAGCCTGTGTACCACTATAGGTACTAAAAGTTCTGGCCGTTTTATATCAAATGCTATTGCAAAATAAGCCTTTTTACTGAAAACAATTATAAAGCTCCTGGAGACGATTTTTTTGTGAAAATGAACTACAATTGTATTTATTTAAAGTTGTTTATAATGCTGCTCGTCTGCCAGTAACGAAAGATGGTTACACATTTTTTTTCTGAAACTTGTTTTTAAAGTGGCGGTTAAAAATTGTTCAATCTTTTTTTTAATATTGTTAAAATATCAAAATTGCTGAATTGTCTCTTATTTGTTTTTTTTTTTAGGTACGGGTCCAAGTAACATATTTTAGTGCAGACTATCTTTGCAGCGCAAATTAAAGCGTTTCATTCCCCAACCCTACAGCTTCTCTTGTGTGATACCTGCATGTGGACATGTTTAGGTTAAACAATGTAAGAGATTTATATGTAAACATATTTGTCTAAATTACTCAACACAAAAAACAAAAACACCACAAAACGCTCTTCAAATGTAGCTATGATTCCTGTAGTATTGACAGAAAAATGCAGTTGATAATGCACATGTGTCATGGTCCCAAGTTCGGACACAAGTGCCTGTGCATCCTTTTATAGTCTTATTTAACATAAACAAGGCTTTATTTCAGTCTTTAACATTTAGAATACAGCTGTAGCCTTGGGACCCCTATACAAAAGAAACAAAACACCAACTGGAAATGGTACAAAGACCAGCAGCTCACTATGTAGTAAATAATTACCACAACACTAGCAGCGTTACAAACATGAACCAAACACTGCAGTGGCCTACATTAGCTGAGCGCCGCTTTAAAACTTGACTTGTCTTGTTTTATAAAGTTGTGCATTGCCTAATAGCTATACCAAATAATACAGTACGCCCAGAGTGTGTGGTCACTCAAACACTCAAATTAGAGAAATTTCTCGGTGTTACACGGTGTATCACCGAAATTTTCTCGGAGAATCACAGTGTTTCAGAGTGTTGTTATCTATCACCACCTTAAAATTAATCGCCTTGATGTACCGACTTTCGGGTGTAACACGGTGTGACACTGTGTTTTTCGGATTTTCAGGGTGTAGAAAATATATTGTATCGATTGTTTATTGCAAGCAAAAAACCAACTAATGTCTTGCTTTTCTCATTACTACATGTACAAAATTAAAATGTGTTCAATCTTCGAACTTCACGATTTTTCTTTTCAACTTTTGTTTTGCGCATGTAGAAATAACTTGTCGGTCTTTATCTATACATGCTATATGTCTATCTATATTTAAAAATTAATTATAAATAATTAGCGTCTTTAGTGGTTTCAACAACGTTAACAATTTGATTTATTGCAATCCTGGAAGTCTGAGGAGAGTGAGCTGTGAGTACAATTCACAGTTCAGCTTCTTTCACTTCGCGAATTTATGCAAATCGTGCGCATGCCTGGAAACCTATTTTTATTTACTAGTATTTCTATTTCGGTCAGCATTGTATTTTCATAACTATTTTACGTGAATAAGAATTTTGTTTCAAACAGAACTTACTTTTTTTAAATTTCGGCAATACTGAAGTTATGTAAAGCTTTTATCCCGAATTATACTTTATGCAAAGCACACGGTTTAACAGGTCAGTTGTGTATTTATGTACATGTTACACGTGGCTTTAGTCTAGAGTAGGGAGAAAAATATTTTAAGTTGTATGCCTATTGTCGATTTTTTGGACAAACGAAACTAAAGTCGCATATTATTTCAGTGAAAACATAATGAAACTAGAACGATAAAAACAACAATCATCGTTATACCGGTAACAGTTACTTGGCACATAAACCAATCGATCTATTTTTATCTCTAATATGGGTCACATTCGGTGTAAAAAAAAAATTGACATTTTTAATGTGTATACGGATGTTTTTTAAATGAAACTTCTATTTTTATTTCATGGTTTTCCGTACATTAAAGATGTAAATTTATATTTGACCTCGATTACTTTCTGCTGACCGCGTGTTAAACAGTTGTGTATTTATTTTTGTCACGTGCACCTTGTCTAGAGAAAACGTGAACATTAGTGTATTGCCGGAAAAAAAACGAATTGATATGATGTATATAAAATAATAAGGCCAAAACACATCATCACTGGTATACCGTTTGTTGTTACTTGAACTAAGGACTGTATATAGTCTTATTCTTTAATTACCGTATATCAAGTTGTTGTAAAAAAAATCAGTTATATAGTGCAAGTTCCGATTTATTTACGAAAATTATTTAAAAATTTTAAAGTTCTAAATTCTTCGTATTGACATGACTTTACCAATCTATAGCTGTTGTAATGCAAGAGACAGAAGAGTGACTAAACAACAAATTGAATAAACAATTATTTTTTGCAATTTGGGGTAGAGATAAGCTGTGGGTGATTTTGAGTGTCTACACTCAAAATTTTCGGTGTAACACCATGAAACACTCTACACTGTGTAGAGTGTTTGAGTGACCATACACTCTGGGCGTACTGTATCCTAACACAATCCGACAGTAAGACAAGAAAACATCACACACAAACTTTTAGGCATTTACAGTGTAACAAAGAAACATATAAATGGTCATTTTTTCCAAGAACAGTAATACAGTGGAACATCCTGCCTCAAAAAGTAATTGAATCGGACACAGTAGACATATTTAGAGAACAGCTTACACCAGCTGTTCTCTCCACACTTATGTAATTTCAAAATAGCTCTTATTTCCTATGTACAAAGTTTTAATCACTTAATGCACCTTATTTTCACTATATTACCTAAATATTTATCAAACTTTAAAATATTTGTTTATTTATTATCTTATTTTTTTTTTTGTCACACATGTGCAACAGTATGTAATCTTCAGTATCCTGAAGTTTTACTGTAAACACAAAGAAGAAGAAGAAGATTTAAAGTTTATTTTTAAATGGGTTTTGCGTCGTCCTAGATATATTATATTTTTCAGAGATCCTCCTATGTTTATTATGTAAGTGTGTTTTGAGTTTTGTAGGCACCTTTATTATTTTTAACATGTGATAATGATTCCCAGTACATTTCCATATCATACACACACAAATTTCTTTCATGTCAATGCCTTCTCCAATTTGCAATTACATATTCATTCAAATGGTATTAATTTTTTACCTGTTTAATCAGATTCTCCACAGGTACATGTAACAAGTAAAATATGCTTCAATTACATGTAGGATGTTAAACACTAAATGTGTTGGTAAAATGCTCATTCTTTAAAGGGGAAGGAAACCTTCCAAACATCTTTGCATAATTTTGCAGAAGATTCTTATATAAATGTATTTCTAACTATGTTCGTGTTACAAAATGGCACCATAAAGAAATAAATCAATATTTTGTGATTATAAATTTTGAAATTCCCGCCTCCATGTAGGCAGCCATTAATGTGTGATCTGTGACGTCACACCTACTATTCCGGTTTACCTGTCTCAGCATCTGCTAATTATGATTAACTTTCCAAAATATTTATAACTGATAAAATTTTATTATAATAATAATATTATTATTATATTAAATATAATATTAAATATTAATAATATTAAACAAAAACAGCTAAAACCAGATGAGTCTTCTTCATAATATTAAAAAAGATCTTATTTCTGAAGATATTGAATTCGAGAAGCATTTAGCATATTCAGAAGGGGGGTCTCAGAAGTTGTATTTCGGACATAGCGGAGTTTGGAAATTAGCACGAAATGCCGACCGCAGAAGAAAATATTTGTTTTTATAGAATTCGACTTGGTGCAAAAGAACTTGAAGATCACAACTGCGTAACGATGCACTCAAATTCTAAAATCTCGATGTTACATTTATGAAATACTACGAGTGCCAGAAGATTTGAACAATTATTTTTCGTGGTCTACTTCCACGTATTTTATTACTTAAATTTAAGCAATTAATAGTTTGGGAAGATGGCATAATTCAGTGCAGATGAAAGCAAAATAATATGAATATATATCGCACTGCCTATCTTTAACCGGAATAGTAGGAATGACGTAGACAATTGCACTGTTTGCACTCTTCAATGCAAAAGAGCGCCACAATATGTCGACGCCCATGAGCTAGCGGGAAATTCAAAAAAAATTATTTTTAATTAATATTTCTCGACTTATCTTGTAAAATTTTTAACAACTTTAAATAGTAAATCTTATTTTTAACATTTTTTCTTTCAATTGAGCTTACTAGTAAATTTATTTTGTGGTTTCCTTCCCCTTTAAGGTTTAAAGTTAACATTGGCAATACACTAAATTTTTTTTTAGAAGTCCACAGTCCAAACCTTGCATTAAAAAGTTTAGCCCATGTTTTTTTTAATATGAATTCATGAATCGATTATTTTATTGCCTTTTTTTAAAAAACAACACAGTCCTTTTCAATTTGATAAATTTATCAAGACTTTTTCTTGAAATTGGAAAAAAATATAATAATGGTTTAACACTTTTAAAAAAGAAAACAACAGTGAACACAGGGATATACACTAACTTTTTTACCATGGTTGCCACCTGGTCTCCTAACTTTTCAAAATTAGGTGCCCAATGAAAAAGTCAGGCACCCACACTTGTTTTCATTATTTTTAAAAATGAAAAAGAATACACTATCATATATTAAAACTTTTCAATAAAATGATAGGATAGAATTATAAATGAAGTAGAAATGGAAGTAAACATGGTAAAAAAGACAAATAATATTATTCATTCAGCATAAATGAACTATTAAAAGTATTTAAACAGATTTAAATTTATTTTGTTTGAAAGTTACTGACAAAGTACTAATTTGTATTGTGTTAAATCATTGCAATACTCATTTTAACACTAGCAGCATCGTTTTTGCAATCTCCGGCATGGAGTTCATATCTGCTTGGAAATTTTCAGATTTTCTTTTTGCTTTGAACTGTATACGATATTATTTTCACTCTACGATTTATGTACAAAGTAAAAGTCAGAGGGCGCCAGCTCACACTGTGTGGCACGTAACATGATAAACATGCAGCAGAAACCAAATTAAGATTTCTTACCAATATGGGAACAAAATTTAAAGGCAACATACCGCTACTGTTCAGAATGACAGGACAAAATTTGTGGAAACCGAAATGGATTGGCCCTTTACCAAATAATCACAAATTTGATCCCCAACTGGATGATCGAAAAGCAAACTTTACTTGCCCATTCAATTATTTGGTCTACTTGGGCGACTTGGCGATTGTAAGTATAAGACCCTGGAACATCCGTTGAATGCGGAGGCTTCCATTATGTTTAATTCTTTTTGTCTTCTGAGATGCATGGTATGATAAGTTGAGGAATCTTTACAAGCAAAATGAAGAATCCGGTGATATACTTGTTTTTAACAATATTTTTCATCATTTCGTCAAACACTAAAGGCAAAAATATAGACATTGGCTGCTATTACATTGACAGCATTGAAATATGAGATTTCCCAGAGAAATAAATTCCATTTAATCACACGTGAAATAAATTCTTTCACTCCCTGGAAGTGACAATTCATGTCCTTAACGATGTCACTAGTAAACACTGATGCACAGATCAAAGTTCCTCCAAGATTTTGACAATACTAGTATACATCAAATATTCGTCAATATTATAAACAGTATAATCAACAACTCACCATGAATGATCACATGTCGAAACACATTCAGATTAAACTTAAATTGTTCGCAGAACTTGTTTAATCTGATGTTTTCTACGGCACTCATATCATATTTTCAATATTCACACTGCTATTGATTAAACTATAAAGAAAAAATATGGGAAATTGACTCCAGGGGAAACAAAGTCACTGAAATGGTAGAAAATATATTCAATATAAACATAAGATTAGTAACTAGTATCTAAATTAACTTTCACATTATTTTAATTAGGGCCCCGCCACTTTGTGGCAGACGCCCTATAGTGATCAGTCTGTCCGTCCGTCCGTCCATCCGAACTAATCGTGTTCAGGCTGTAACTCTTTTATCTTTTGAGGTAGGCTATTGATATTTGAAATGTAGGTAGATAATATCAAGGCGATGTGTTGCATACCGTGGTTTATAACCTTTGACCTTGAACTTTGACCTTAAGGTCACTTTATTGCTTTCTGTATGACAAATTCATGTCCGGGCTGTAACTTTTTTATATTTCTAGATAGGCTTTTGATATTTGGAATGTGAGTAGATAATATCAAGGCGATGGGTCGCATACCGTGGTTGTTGACCTGTGACCTTGAGCTTTGACCTTAAGGTCACATTATTGCTTTCTGAATAACAAATTCATGTCCGAGTTGTAACTTTTTTATCTTTTGAGGTAGGCTTTTGATCATGTTGATATTTGGAATGTGGGTAGATAATATTAAGGCGATGTGTAGCATACCATGGTTGATGACCTTTGACCTTGACCTCAAGGTTGGCAGGGCCCACAGAAATGGGTACCATCTCACTGATATCTAGTTATTGTACATTTCACTTGATTATCTGATAAACACTGTGATGTGAAATGAAAAAATACTTCAATATGGCAGTTGCAAGTTCCACCTAACTATTTAATTTTCTAATTGCTTGTATAAACTTCCAACTTAGGAATAATTATAATTTTTGCAAAGTGATACATGCTTGGTTTAACAATTGGAAAAATTTTGATAATTTTGTTATGGAAACATTTTTGCAGTGTTTTCCATTGATCTTTGTGTGCGGTATTATCGCATCTTACTCTACTAGTGTGAGATGGCGCAATCTTACCTCACTGTCAAGACATCGCTAAGTAAACACTGTGACGTCACAATGTTACAAAACAGCGATAAACAGATCACTAAAGTTTTATAAAACTTGATACATTTTCTCATCAAAATACCGATGAGAAAATGCATCTCATTTAAAAAAACGTAAATAATCTATAATGATCTTGGGGTAATAATGAGTCATTTGGAAGATGGCACATACATCATGTATTATTAATGTCCAAATCTGCATTAATAGATATTAAGTTCCAATATGAGCCAGACAAGACACTGATCTCTCTTTGATCAGCTGTTGATGGGGAAACATAAGCATGTTGCAAGTAATGATTGCAATGATACTTACATGTATATATAGTCCTTTGTAAATATAAACTAGTAATTAAGAACCCATGCCAGGAAACCAAACTGAAACCACAATACCCCAAATTATACCCAAAGGTCACTTAAAGTCGTCAAAAAGTTCAGATCATCAGCAAGAAACAAGTGTAAGGATGTCCCAAAATTTAGTAAAATATACATGTACTAGTCTAGTACCCATCTTACAAAAAAGTCAAGTAAACGTTAATAAATGTAGATTTAAAAAAAAAATTTCTTGTTTGTTTAAGACAAAATTAAGGTGCCTCAGTGGCTGAGTGGTTAAGGTGGTCTGTCAATAGCGGTATCGAATCTCACTATAGGCAGGTTGCACTCGACTCCAATCTTAATTGACAAGGATTGCCAGTTTTCCCACCAAAGGTAAAAGGTTTTCTTCCCAATAAAAACTGGACACCATGTTATAGCTGAAAATACTTGACTATGGTGCATGACACTTGCAAACTGCTGATCATGAACACTAGATGTATATTGACAATTTGTCAGAAATCGCTTTTAAGTCTCGGGAGCTTTATTCCTGGACCCTGTTTAGGGGCTTAGACAGCTCCCAAAACGCCTAGCCAAAGATTCAAATTTTGTATCCAAACTTGCTTTCATTGTTGACACTGACTGAAATCAATATGTACAACATTCAAACTGTTTACTTGAGATGGGTGGAAGATGACCTGTCAAGGGTGAACAATTTAAATGTGCTCAAATGAGTCAACAACTGTTTTATTATACAATATGCCTATTTAGCTTTTATTATTAAAACAAATATATACATGGCCAAATAAACATAAGAAATAATCCATGTATGTGTATATGTTATATCAGTATATAGTACTGTACATTAGATATTTCCAAAACTTTTTTTATGTAAACACTAAAATTGATTCCACATAATGAATAGAAATACAGTATAACCTTTTTCTGGAAATATTTTAACAATTAAGAATAAATATTAAAACCAAAATAAATAACTACACTTCCCACTTAACATATGGTAAAGCGGGCAGATAACTTGAACTAATTTTTTACACGTTTTCAGTCTATGCATTTAGAAAAAGCTTCTCAAAATTATTATTTATCATGCAGTAGATAAGCAAATTATATATATCCTAACTAATTAGGTAGCCTGAACACATGTGTTTACCTTCAACCTATGATACATACAAAATAAGAAGGATATATTTTTTAACAAGAGGGGGTGGTGAATGCTGGTGATTTTATTAAGTTTTAGGCCATATCTGACACGATGTTGCAAAATAAAAAATGTTTGCTAAGGCTGATTAACATTAGAACACTGTCAATATGATCACATGTAACATGATCTGATGATTGACTTGATGTCTCATTACATAGTTGTGATGTTTCCATAGACAGCTACTGTAACTGTATGTAAATTTCGTCCTTTTGGAAGTTTTAATATGAACATAAAATAGGTGTAAATTCAATAATGAATATCAATGCTTGGAAAAACATGTGCAGAAGGGAACACCCCAAATTGACTAATATTTGGGGAAACTAGATAATTTTCACATAATTAAAAAATTTACAATTTACATATTCATCTAACATTTAAGCCTCTTCAAAAATTATAACAAAAAAAAAACCCATTAAGTTTCATGAATGATTAATTTTATCTTTTTAAAGAACTGTTTGGATGGGTACCCAGTCGATCTAGAACTGAGTAATGAGACCCCACCTTAATTGTTATCTCCCTATTTCTTCCGTAAATGGCCGATTTCTGGTACAGATGACCCAGTACAGATGAGCTCACGCACACACATCTGTACTTGCTGCTTCATCCAATAAAAACGCCAGAAACAAGAACATTGTTATGGAAGCATAACAACATTCTTGTGTGACGTTCTTCTTTCCGTCGTTCTGATTGGATACATGTCCGAGACAATGGAGTCTACAACAATGGAGAGTCTATATATAGGATATAGTGATGTGGAAGTTATTGGTTAATGGAAGAAATGGGTACTTTCATGCGCTTTTGGAAAAGCCCGTGAGATCGTTCACTCTTGATAGAAATTTTTATGTCTTTTGGTTGTTCTGCTGCGCTCCACTCTCGAAAAGACATAAAATTGCTATCACTCTTTCTTTTGTCTAGAAAATGGCTTGAAACCTAATCGATGGATTACTATATAGGAACTTGCTAAAAAGTAGACATTTTATTTCTGTTTGTTTCTGTACTAATTGAAAACTCCAAAAATTGCAGTTTGATAGAAATATCACACAAAAAAACTGGTATTTATATATACATGTACATGCATGTATTGCAAAAATGGCTACTGTAGGAAATTACTGCTCTTTTATCTAATAGTTTACATCAGCTCCCTACATGTACATATTAATGTACATGTATGATTATATATCACTTTTTATTTGCAAATAATAAAGTTTAACATTTTTTGCTTTCATAGTGTAGGTATGGGGCTAAATATAAATTTTTGTTTTTTTTGATTACCATATACAAAAAAAAACATTGAAAATAGTGCATGTGTGTTTCTGTAATCTATAGAATATGCAGTACTATAAATCAATACTATTTAAACTGTGAGATATTTAAACGGGTAGATCAAGTAGTAGGTGCATATAGGTAATAAACCTCCATTTTTAACTAAATAACACTGTGATTGTTTATGCATTAATGACTTAAAAACAAACTTTAATTTTCTTCAAAACCTATGCAAAATAATAAAAATGCATGACTGTTTAAGGAGCTTTGTCCCGTTGCCCCTACCCAGGCTCTGCCCTGTACCTGCTGGCAATTATGCGTTCACCATATTCCTTGCAAGTATAGTGCGCTTATCCCATTACTATAATCCTCTTCGTAAACTTATATGATTAGATAATTTCCTCAGTAACCATGCATGCTAGGCTGACAGAGTTTAGTGTATTCATAATATTCATAGTACACATCAGAACTAGTACATGAAAGTTGGTAGGTGTCGCATGACATAGACCTCAATTTTTCTTTCCAGTATAAGGTCAGTTCCTCATTAACTGTGCATGGTATGATGTTAGCTAGGATGACTATAATTGGTGTATTAATGCTGCTCGTCAGACAAAATAAAAACACACATATACAACCCTTACCAGTAATGAACCAATCTATTTACAGTTCAGATGCTTTGAAAATCCAACATGAAAAGCACTTTTTTCTTACCTGGTTCAATAAAGTTAGTTCTATTTTCAATTGCAGATTGAGCATATGGGGATATACAAAGTACGAGATAACAACATATCCCATAACGCAACTGGAAAAATAATAGCATCTGGATCATATTCTGACATAATTGACTTTCTTGAAGAAAATATAGACGGAAATTCAACAGAATCCTCACAAGAAATGAATCCAAAACAAGCACTCAGCCCAGAGTCAGAACATATCTTTCAACCAGGTATAGAAAATGTGATGCGAAAACGCAAAAGGAAAGTGTTACAAAGCTCACCTTCTACCCGAGTAACATTACCAGTGATGAAGAGAAAAAAACAACACAAGCACATTCAAAAAGTAAATATTGTTATTTTTAATATTCGACGGGAAGATATTATTGCTTTGTTAGGGACAGGCCATTTAACTTGAAGGGGGGGGCCTTGGTTTTTTGTTTTGGTCAGACAATTTTTATTTATTTTTTGAAGGCATCGCCACCCTTCTTCAGAATAATTTTTTTTCTTACCCTCTGCTTCCAAAATATTTTTTTCATCAAAAATCATTTTCAAAATATTTTTTTAGGAAAAAACCAAGGCCCCCCCCTGCAAGTTAAATGGTCGGTCCCATATGATTCATTATTTTTTATATCCCACCAACAAAAGTTGGGAGATATATAAATTTTTCGGATCATTCTTTTGTCAGTTCTTTTCGATCGTCCGAAAGGGCCTGGAATTGGTGGCCAAGTGGTTAAGGTAATTCGTGTGCTAGTGATCTCGCGGTCTGTCAAGTTTGATATTACGGTTTCGAGTTTCCCTGCAGGCAGGATGCGCTCGACTCCAGTCGTAGTTGACACCATTTTTCCTACTGAATATCGGGTTTTCTAAGGGTACTCCGGCTTCCTCCCCTAGTAAAATCTGGACTCCGTGATATAGATGAAAACTTTCTGAAAGTGGCGTTAAACAACATCCAAGCAAACAAAACAAATCGGTCGTCAGACACCTCAGGTTTACCTTTGCCTTAAAGTTGTTTTCCTGAAGCTGAGATCACATCTTCATAGACTTGGTACAAAGTTACAGCATAATGAGAACTCTAAATTTGTGAACTTCGTAAAAGGAAGTGTTTACTAATAATTGCCAAGCAAGACATCTGTGTCCTAACACATTTTCTTGTTTTTCTGCAGCTTTTTTCAAACTCATTTTGAAATAAGTACATGATGTAACAAAAGCAAAAACCAAACATAAAGCGTTAAAATACGATTTCCGTTTTATTTTGTGTGCATTTGTTGTTCGGTCGGTTTTCTTTGCTATTTTTATAATACCGAGTGGCAGTTTTCCCTTTATTGTCTGAAATTTTGATCGGTCAGTTTATTTGCTATTTCATTCTGAATCATCTAACTTTAGTAGTTTTACAATACATGCCTTTTTCCGTAATGATTTCTTTTCGTTCTCTGTATGCACTTTGAGTCGAAAGTTGTTGCTTTAGAAAATGACTAGGATTAATGCTGCTTCTAAAAAAAATCCCATCCTTACTTAGTATTACTTCCTATCCCACCCCCTTTTTGTTGACTAATTGTTTGTTAACGTGTTCGTGGCCTAAATATAACGGAAATACTCTCGCTGAACGTAAAGCAAACATCCAATCAATCAATTAAATATTTCCTACTTGCAACCAAAATGCCACATCTCTTGTTTTATTTTTATGTCTCGGATAATTTCATATTCGTTTTCTTGTTCTCGTCTGTCGTTCAATCTGTCAGTTAATAAATCTAACGGGTTTCGATTTGATTTTAGTCTAACAATTCCTGAATAACGCTATATCATGTATGTCAGCCAACACCATCTGACAATCATTGCCTTCGAAGTATTGATAATGTGTTATTAGTTACCTTATTGTCAAAGAATAGTTTTCTAATTAATTTCCTTATTAAAAACATGAAGTTGTATGTGATATGTCTCCTTTTTCCTGCTGTATTTTGATTTTAAGATTTCGATAAAAATAATTAACGAATTTATCAAAAGTGAGCAAAGGGGAAGCACTACATATTTAACAAAATTCATGCGAAACAACAAGTATTGTAACATTTTTTTATCAAATAAATTATATAAGAATAATTGTGCACATATCAGGCAAACACAGAGTAAAGCATCGATATTTTTGTGCTGGTAAGGTCGTTATAATTATCACTTTTTTTTTCAGTCAAAACAAACGTCAACATCAAAACT
This sequence comes from Limnoperna fortunei, assembly GCA_944474755.1. Classification (NCBI taxonomy): domain Eukaryota; kingdom Metazoa; phylum Mollusca; class Bivalvia; order Mytilida; family Modiolidae; genus Limnoperna; species Limnoperna fortunei. The sequence continues at coordinate 6,818,105 of OX104121.1, read as the reverse complement.
CTGGTCGGGGAAAGTTTCATCACATGAAACGCTAAATAACACGGTCCGAACAGAAGCCACAATTCTGTCTGAAACTACCAATCGTATCGACAATAAAAATAGGCATTCGCTTGGTGACTCGTTTACAAGGATATTCCCCCTAATTGATGTTGTAATAAAGGGTATCAACCGCCTAAGTAACGAACTATCGCACGTGAAGGGTTGGTTGAAAAACATCGAAACAAAACAAGACAATATTCTTTATTTACTGAACGAAACTAGGATTCAACTTCCTCGATCTAATGAACAGGAAGAAATTGTAAACGACAGAACAATACAAGATGACACTGACATGGTACATTCTAGATCTGATCAGCAGGAGGAGTGCTCATATGAAATAACAGTAAGAAATGAAAAAATCATACAACTTCCAAGGTCTAGTCAGCAAAGAAGCAGTCCTTATGAAGTAACAGTTAAAAATGAAAACGACATTCACTTGTCTCATTCTAATCTGCAGGGAGAGGGAGAGATTTCATATGACATATCAATAAACGACGAAAATGAAACGCATCATCTGTCTGATCGGCATAGAGAGATTTCGTATGACATAACAGCAAGAAATGAACACGACATTAACGGCCATTCTCTATCTAGTCAGCAAAGAGAGATTTCATATACAATAACTATAAACGATGAAAATAATACGCAACATCTTCAAGAAGCAGTTCTGTATGACATAACACCAAGAAATGATAATGATAAGCCAAGTTCTATGTCTTGTCAGCAAAGAGAGATGCGAATAAACAAAGAAAAAAGTAAGCATTCTAAATCAGATCAAAAAAAAAAGAGATTAGATAGTACACGAACAAAAGGTAAAAAAGACATGTACATTTCTCAAGCTAATCAGGAGGAAGATATTTCATGCGGCGTAACATTAAATCTTTCGAGACTTGAAATGATTAAAGAGAAAGCACTAACCGGCGGCAACTTTGCTGCATTGCTAGTTAAGGAGTTACTGCCTCATCTATATGGACCGGACCAACTACGACATCAGTACAGTTGGAAAGGTGGTGGTGTGCTTGGTAAAAAACCGTTAAATGGGGAAATTAAAGAACTCATCAGAAAATATGTTTGCCAATTCTATCCAGAATGCCAAAACAAGGTAGTCTTCCAAAGTGTTGTAATAAATAGCGTTAACGAGGGCCTAAGAAGACCGTCACAAAAGTCTTGTAGAAAAAAAGGAAGCTTAACCTAATTTGTTCATTTGATTATAACATACTTTGCATTGGGCTCTGAAAATGTCAAAATCTTTTGAACTGCAGATTTAGCAGCGTAAGGCTTTTTAAAAATAAAAGCTTTTCATCTTATGACAGTAATTTTAACCTTATTAGCCCAACACTAAAATTACTTTGTTGTCTGTCATCCTCTTTGAAAACTGTTCATATTTTAATCAACTACCTAGAATTTCGGCCTATTTTGATCCCCCCTTGCACAAATAAATATTTGGATGAACGTGATTCAAGTTTGTTCAAATGAAGAGTCATGCTCTTTTCAAAGGTTAGATATATAAGACATTGTTAAAATATTATGGAATACATAAATACTAATTAAAATCAAATTTAAAAATCATCTTGGCACAAATTTTTCGTGGAAAACTCAATTCTAGGTGGATGCAAATGAAGGACAATATCATCTTTAAAGGTGAAATAATTTTTTTAATGTTAAAATATCAGTCAAAATTTGTGTTTCTTACGTACTCTTTGAACTAATTTCAATTTTGTGCGTTTCGAACAGTAGTGAATAATAATTCAATATGCTTTATTGTGGAACTCTTCCTTCTTAAAAGATTAGATAATAAAACATGTAAGATATGTTTTTGATTTAGTAAACTACAATTGCTTAGAGCAGATATTAAACACATCTTTAATGGCTTCAAAGGCAAATATTCCATAGATCAAATTTGGTTGGACATGCTTCTTACGATCGGGTTCAGGGTACCAATGTGACTCTGTTGAACCTTACACATTGCCGCCTCCTGCCTTTATCGCTGACATTGTGATAAGTGGGTAAATGTTTGATTTGCTATTTTGTTTGTGTTTTGGTTTTACACTTTTGTATTGTTTTCATTTCTGACAAGGTTTTATCAGGAAATGTATGTTATATTTGAGAAATAATTCATGGCTGCCCCAATTTTATGGATTATTTAAATATGGATAAGCATTATAGTCATGAATATTTTGCCATGAGCGTTAGCGAATGGTAAAATATCATGAATATAATGCTTACCCATATTTAAATAATCCATAAAATTGGGGCAGCCATGAATTATTTCGATTCTGATATGAAAATACAGAAATTTTACATTTCGCGACTACCTAGGTAAAGGTTTATTTTGGCTGTTCCAATTTCCGAGAACCTCCCTTGTTTCGAAATTATTATATTTCTCGTGTAAAATTTAGTAGAAAAAAACGAAGAAATATAAATTAAAAACAAACAAACATATTTATTAACATTTACAATAAAATTTAACAATCAAAACAAAGAACGACAAAATTAAATGCTTCATTACATCAGTCGTCGTGTGGCGTGTCTAGTACTGTTCATGTGTTGCTGTGTTTGCGTGAGAAATGAAAACCGCTTACCGCATTTGGTCGATCTTAACTATTGCTCCTGTGTTAGATCCACAATGGTACAAATTTAAATCGACAGTTATTTTCCACAATTAATCAACATTTTGAAATTCGGTTGCGTTTTCATTTTGATACGTAACGGTAAATTCGTTTGTGGTGGGGGCGGGAAAAGTCTCGCGGTTTGCATTAAACGTCATTGTAAACAACGCAACGTCCCTTGAAAACACAACGTAGCTAAAGTCAAGGAAGACTTGTAACATGTGAACAATAAAGGCATAGAATAGAAAATGGACATGCTATCGTGAAAACATGTTATCTATTGGATTTTCTTACAAAGGTACAAAATAAAATAAATTTTAAAGCAAAAACATCAACACACGGGGGTTTTTGAAATGGCTGGAACAGCCGTATTTTGTTGAATATTTAAATAGAGGTGTGTTTCCAAAGCGTTTGAAGGACGTCATATTAGAATTATCAATAACAATAAGAGAAGAAATTCAAGATATAGAATAAATAAAATTTGTTTTAATTAATCTCCATTGTTTTACAGCCTACTTGTATCATAACCATAAATATTTGATTTTACGTTTTTGAAGTTGAGGACACATTTTTATTTTGGAATTCTTTTTTAGAAAGACAAAACACTAGGTTGAATATAAGAGTAGGATGATTACCTTAGTAACTCCATGATGGCATTTTTTTTAGATATTCATTAGATGTGACCAAAATATAGCATTTCGTCAAACGTTCCTGTTTTTCAATTCTTGGTTTTTGTGTTGAATGTCATTTTGTTTATTAATGTCCTTTCTTTAGGTCCACTGGGACCACACTGGGAGGGTTCCCAGTGCTCGACCCACAGAGCATCCCAGCGCGTCCGCGGGTGGCAGATAGAGGAGACCCCCTCGTTGGGGGGTTGTCAGGTCATAATACGGAAAGCCTGACCCCGGACCGTAGTGGGTAACGTGTTTGGAGAGTGCCACGCCCCTTGCACGATAAAGACCTCTTTTGTAGATTTCGAAAAAGAGTAGGCTCATTGTAGCCGCTACAAAAGACTAAATTTTCCACCCCTACCCAAAATGCCTTTCAAGTTGCAGTCAAAATTGTATTCCCTGTGACCCATCCCACTCCCATTTTCCGTTGATTTATTGTTTGTTAACTTGTTCCCGTCGTGAATATAGCTGAAATACTGCTCGCTGGACGTTAAGCAAACATCCAATCAATCAAGTTGTTCGATTGTTGAATGTTTTAAGTGTTGTTGCTTTTTATTTACTTTGGTATTATTTGAGCTATCGCCTTTGTTATTCAAACTTTATTTTATTTTTCTGGACCTTCTACGGCGTACAGAGCTGAAACGCAGTTCACGAAAAATTTGCATTATTAAGCTATGTGTATAAAATTGGGACTACATGTTCTTGTAGTAAATAAATTTAAGACGCGTAATTCAGACACAAACATGGAAATAAGAACAAGAGATAATCATACACATAAGGGACTAGAATACATTTTTTTACCACTCTTAATAATATGTTTCAACCGGTAATTTGTGTCCGTATGGATATGAGTGTTCGTCCGTCCGTCTGTTCGTATCATTGTGGTTTCCAGATGATAACATGAAAACGCGTCATCAGATTTTATTTAAACTTTGCACAGCTATTGAATATCATAAAATAAAGAGCAAGTTCGATTTTTAGCACAATCCAATTTGTAGTTTTCGACTAAGCCAATTCAGGGGGTTTTTTTGTTCAACAATTGGCAGTTTCCAGATGATAACTTGAAAACCCGTCAACAGATTTTTTTAAACTTTCCACAGCTATTTAATACCATAAAATGAAGATCAAAATCGATTTTCAGCGCAATCCAATTAGTTGTTTTCGACTGAGGCCAATTCAACGGGGTTTTCGTTAACAATTGACAGTTTCCAGATGACAACTTGAAAACGCGTCAAAAGATTTTATTTAAACTTTGCACAGCTGTTAGGTACTATAAAATGAAGATCATGTTGAATTTTTAGTATAATCCCATATGTAGTTTTTGAGTTGTGCCAATTTGAAATAATTTGTATATGTCCAGGGCTAAGGTAAAAATTGTCTTCTGAGATGGACTGTTATCATGCCCACCTGTTCCTGTAGGCTGATATGTAATTCAGTAAAATGTGTTCATGAATATTAAAAACAATGCAAAATGGCGGGGTATCGTTTAATGTCCCTTTAAATGGCCTATTTTTTACATTATGTACAAATACAATCTGAAAGAGCCCTGAAAGATCTGTTTAATTTAAACAAGTATCTATTTGTTACACAAATATGCAGTATTTATTAAAAGAAGATTATAATATTCAGTATTAAAAACGCTATAAAGCCGATAAATAACCGACCTCCCGTTATAATGAATGTCAACATGCGCACGATGCAGTGTTTAGACTAGAAGATTGTGTAATTCTGGTCATGTGTTGTAAGAAATCTCTTCTGAACACATTTCAACCAAAGAGAAGCATCCCTAAATACTTTAGAACTCCATTGACGATCTAAAATGAAATCCAAATGAAGTTAAATGAAATTTATCGAAATAGTATTATTTACAATGTAAAATATCATTTGTTGCTTTCATTGCATCCTTACCAGTTCATGTATAAATGTTCTGTATCATTTTTGTTTCAAGTATAAACACTTAACAGCAAATACGTTAAATAGTAGTAGTTAAATGTACTGTGAACGAGGATGGGTATATTCCACTAACTTAAATGATAAGACTGGAAACAATATCATCCCTCTTTAGAAAAAATGAAAGGTGTTGGATCAAATATGTCCAGAATAAATTTAATTACGCATAATTGTGCATAAATTTATAAAACTTTGACAATTGTATACTCGGTACTCCATACTGGAAGTCAGTGTTTTGGCTTTCATCAATTTGTATAATTTTATGTGGCATTACAGTTTGCCGTATCTGAACAGGTATATTGAACAGTAATTGATGAATCAATCAGAACTCTATTAAACTAAGCATTACTTAATTAAAAGATGTTTTCAGCGCTGTTCAAAATAAAACACGTGTTTCAGCATCGACTCAGTTTTCTAACCCTCAAGCAAACGCGTTCGTCCTGTAACCGTTTAGATTGACCTGAACGTGGAGCGAATCTAGGATTAGATAATAACAACGAAATAAACCAAATATTGAACTTACGAAGCTGATGCTTCCAGTAAACTTGTTCTGTCCTTAAACTTATATAGATCTTTGTTCTGACCGAAAATGATTTGATCTCTGTTTTGGTTATTACTTTTTACTAATTCTCTTGAAGATGTGATGACTGTAAAAGCTTGAGACATATTAATAGATTTTAACGATACAACGCTCTTTCTGGCATCAGATTTTGCAGCAGAGTTGGAATCTTTGGAAAATAATGGATTTCCGGGCAATCTCTTGATATCTATACTCTCCATTGGTTGTGTACTCTGCGACGTTAATGTTCCTAAAATATACATACGATTATTTAACTTCGTTACAGCTTTTTACACACAATTCACTATTCTTTATCTATTCAATGGCTGAAAAAGAACTGCTTTACTAAGGTGTATGAAGATTTTAATGTGTCGTATAGTTCCTCAATGTTAAATTGTTGCTTTATATACACATGATAGACTCTCCAAATAAATTGAGAAATTTTTGTAGTTATATGTCGATTTACATTATTTTCAACGCTGAAAGTCTGCAGTCATCATTGACACAATAGAAACTTAAATATAACTCATTTGAAATAAAATATATTTACAAATTTAACTATGAATAGTATCCGATAATGTGTTACCTTTTTTATTAGCATTATAAATTTCTGTGTCGTTATCTTTCTTTGTTTTATCTTTCGTGCTTTTGTTTATTGATTTTACGCTAGAAATATAATTTAGTCAAATTGTAATTTACGTTTTGTACATTTGCTAGTTTTATACAAAATTACTATTTTGTAAAATGAATTTTTTGTACTTGTATAATTTAAGTATATGGAAAGGGTAAATTGTTTCTACCGAAAACAAAATGTTTTTACCGGACAGTTATCATGAATAAAAAAGCAAAAATTTCGCATGTAAATATAATTTTCAATTTGATTTCGATAAATATATATTTATGTTACAAAAATTTAATGACGCAAAACAACGGCAGTTTCACACAAACTAGTTAATGAATTATTTACGCGATTAAAATTATAAAGATGTTAATTAAACTACATTCTAAGAAAATTCTAGATAACTTACATTGAAGTTCTCAAACAATCTATAGGAATCCAGTATTTACTACAGTGGTACAGAATACATAACATGATAATAAGTGTCAGTATACCAACCGCCGTTACCCAGGCAATGTTTTGTGGACTCGCCAGGAAAGTTTTTGGAGAAGGTGTGGTCGAAGTATCGTCTGTGTTCTTCTGTAATTGCCATTTTAACCGTAAGAGTGTTTAACATCATTCATACAAAAAACAAACAATTTTACAAATTTATAGTTACCCGGTACTTGTAATTTGGTTCATATGACAAGAGTTTTTTGGTTAAGGGGATTAAACAAAATAATACACACACTACTATTACTGTCAAATACTCCTTCACGTGGTTCACAATAGTTACATCATGTGTTGGCATATTTGGTATTAATGTAAAGAATATTCTGAACATTTTATCAGAATGAGCAATATAGTATACTTTATTTTTATCTCTTTGTTGGAGTTGGTGCACTACGCCATTAAATCTGAAAGGTTGTCAGGGCATCCTGATTTTGCTATGGTATGAAACTTCATTTTGTCATGAGAATTTTCAACCCTATTCATGTTATAAGTGATCTTTAATAGCAAAAGCAGGTTAAGTGTAGAGCATACATAAGTTTATAGGTTTTCTGCAATATTATTTCAAGCAACTTGCTTATTGGTTTTATAAAATATTTAGTATTCTGCAAAACATGAAATTCAAAATACCTCTGCAAAAACAATCCACACTGTGACTGTAGTTTCTAGCCCTCCATAATCAATGGCAGACAAATTAAATTTCATCACGTCTCTATATTGGAATTTAGAACTGAGTCGTGTGTTGATGTAGAGTGTTCCGTTGTCATATATTTGAACATACAAGGCATCATATGACGTCATATCTAGTTTGTATGTAAATGTGCCATATTCAGATATATCGATGTCGTAAGCTGTTACGTTCCCAATGAATGCTCCAACTTCCTCGTATGGCGTTATGTAAAATACGAACTGTGTCTCATTGAAGTAAGGAGGATTATTTATATCCTTAATTTTTATTATAAGACTTGCTGCGCATGTGTTAGAACCCGTGTCCTTGGCATGAACCATGCAGTTAAACTGTTTAGTTAATACTTTGTCAAGGTCATAATTGTAGGCGTAACTAATTTGTCCTGTTGTAGTATTCATTATGAAGCGCCAAGTGTCGTTACCACAGTCCAACCAGTACGTCCAATGTTCTGCGACATCTGGGTCATAAATACTAAATTCTGAAGACGAGAATTCCGTGAACTGCTGTAAAAGAGATCTACAGACATTCATTTTAAATTACACATACCGCTAAGTAAGTACAAACGTTTTCATAGCACAAATTTAGAAAAAATATATTCTGTTTTTTATGGAGATTTCTGTTGTTTATTGGCACCCAAACTTTCCTCGGAATCGTGCTAATCACTCCACATTCCAATGAATGTTTTCAATTATTAGACAACAATAAATACAAATTACCGTAGATTCGATCTGCTCCACAGAATATTCTGTCTGATGGAAAGTTGGGGCTTCGTTTTCATCTGTAACAGTAATCGATAATGTAGCACTAGCTGTATCTTTGCCGTCATCTGCTGTCACTACTATCTTGAAAGACGTGTTTACGATAGATTCATAATCAAGATTTGACGATATTGTCAAAAAACCATCTAAAATATAGAAAAATATGTTCGCTTAATTAAAAAGCAGATGATATTTACAGCTGAAGTCTTCTATATTGCAGTTAATGAAAATCGTAAAATTGTCTGCTTAAATTGTTGCTCAACGTCAGGCAATCATTGTATTTAAGATAATAGGGAATAAATTAATTTCAGGAACGGAACAAATAAAGGGCAGAAACAGTTAAACGCTGCCACATTGAATGTCTGGGATGTTAAGAAGGTAGTTACAATTTAGAATTTTGTAGCGGTTGCAACTCGTCTTTTCTTTCTGAAAGAGGATTTTATCCACAAGGAACGTGGTTTTCTTCATAGTCATTTTGCACTATGGTCCACGAGTGCGCTTCCCGTCTTTTACCATGCGTACCGCTCTGTCTCTTATCTGCCGCTGTAAACGCAAAGACTAGAAGCTCTGAGTGTTGAACATTTGAGACCTATAAATCATAGGATACACTGGCGTAGGAAGGTCAAAACCAATGAGACAGACCACATAAGATTGAAATGTATATGTTACCAGTTGTGTAATGAATATCGCAATAACGGCAAAACAATTCAAGAACCAAACAACAAATTTACTTAGGGGCAAACTCAACTTGACTATCCTTATTGTATCAGCTTTTCGTAAACAACAAACTTTTTTCAAAGAATCCATTGTAGGAATTGCAAACCAGAAATATAAAGCAAAACTACATGTATATAATATGTATATAAACAAGCACTGCAGAAGTGAACGATAGTGAATCCATTCATAATATCTTTCTCATACCATGTATACCAAGGATCGCAAAACTGCCTAAAACAAATAATTGAGGCATATTGTGTGGTACAGTTTTTTAGACAAATTTTCTTTTAACACAAATTTGCTTACTTGTGTTCAAATAAAAGTATGTAGATCCAGTGTTTGGAGAAAAATATCCGTATAACAGAAGGGTGTCAGCTATGTCCAAATCCCGAACGCTGACATGGTAAAGACTGGTACCAACAGGAGAGTTTTCCTCTATCATGAACCCATGAGAAAGCGGTAAACTACTTATTAATGGGACATCGTTGATATCTGTTTAAAAAATATAAACAGCAAATAGCTTCAAATAAGTTGTAATAAGTATTTGACAAAAATGCATTGCCATAAATTAGACAAATGATTTATTTGAAAAGTTGAAATATTGGGCAAAACCTGCCTTGCGCTTGAACGTATGATAAGATAGAAATGCAATACATATTCAAGATAGAAATTAATTACATTGAGAACGATATAAATCAAGAGATTCTCTTTTGAAATTAATAAATCATTAAATCAACATGATAATAAATAGCGCATTGTGGATGTTAAAAATTATGACCAATCCTCTGGACACGCGGTATAGCTGAAACTCGTGTGGGAACAGTTCTACGCAATGTTTTATTCTGTAAAGTGTAATGGGGCGCTTAAGATATGTCAATATCCACTCTGTGCATTTGAAACTCTATACGTAAATAAAAATTAATGATCAAGCCTTTGATAAATCTATATGACAATAATTTAAACCATAAAGTAAAGAGTAAATACTTGTCAAATGAACAGACAGCGTACGTGTTCCAACAGTTGTTCGACCGTCATTCACTGACACTTTGAGATTGTAGGCTGGGGTAAATATATTAGACAAATCATCTGTTGTTAAAATATCACCATCTGCAATAAAAAAAATCGCTTGTTTTAAAAACTATCTACAATGTGTAAACAAAATTATAAAGGAAAGTAGAAACCGCGTAGACCTTTACTACGTGTCCTGCAATCTTATACCGTAAGGTGTGTTTTCGCAATATAATGCATCTTAATGTCTTGGATTTTGATTTAAATTTTTGAACCATATACAGAAGAAAATCAAAAGTAATAAACTAATATGTACAAAAACCCACGGATATTTAGCATATGATGTACCCACGATGTAGGCTTAATAATTAAGGATGATTTTTGCACTAAAAGTTGTATACTGCGAGAACCGTATATAACTACATAAAACTTCTAATTAGGAATATATTTAATAAAAAAAGATATGAAGCTAGTCTATAAAAACAACAGGAGGACAATTTGCGAAGCGTCTACATAAGCCATAACGTCATTTGAAACTTTTTGATATTATATTTTTGTACAGGGACGGTTTACAAGGTTAACGCAAAGAGCGCCGTCTCCAGGAGGCTGATAGTTATGATACTCTCGTTTAAGGTGGATGCTGTCAGGTTATTATACGACGCAGAATATGACGTGATTAAAATGCACTAAGCTTTTTACTAGTGGCATATAAAATGTATGCCCTTTGTTCCGTCCCATTTTTGAATTATTTTCCTGATCTGATCACTGGTTTATAATCGTTTTTAATACTACTAAAATACTAGATGATAAGCAACCATTTAAATGATCAATTAATCAATCTACCCAAAGACCTGCTAAGCACACATATGGCGCGTCTATGTGTTGTGGATACGGATGTCCCACAATATGGGTAGTTAATTTTTGGAATAAATCCCAGCAAACCATAGTGGATGACGTTTTCACGGTGTACCACATTCAGTGATATTCCTTTTACTGATTTTAAACTAGTAATTTTAAAATATATTTCTAGTTTGTGGCAGAGTGGTTGGGATCTCCAAGTTCATAATAAACTTCATGAGATCCAGCCACTACTGCACACAAATGATTTTAAATGTTTTAGAGGTCGCAGAGACCAAGTTGTTTTAACAAGATGTCTTGGTAATACCAGGACGATACATAGTTGTATTTTAAACAATAAGCCACGACACGAACGTGTGCCATGCAAAAGTCCATACACCATTAAGCATGTCTTGTTGGACTGTGTGGACGTTGCCCACATTCGGGAACGTTTCTATAGTGTAGATACGTATTTTAATTTATATAAAACTGTCGCAGGCGACACAATTTTAAAGTTTTTAAAAGAAATTAATTTATTTAATAAAATTTAATTTCACTACTAAGTGTGATGCTTCATATCTGAGGCAGGCACTGCTTACTCGTCCGGAGCACCTGAGTGCACCCATGGTTTTTATTGGGTTCGGGTTACTCTCTGTTTTTTGTGTTTTTGGTTTTTGTGTTGCGTTTTGTCTATATCCGGATTTGTAACTGTCCCTTGACTTTTGGCTCTTGTTGTTCGGTCGGTTTTCTTTGCTATTTTTTTTTATTGTTTTAAGTACCATTTTTATCTGTATATATTTTCATATTATTGTATGAGATTACGTTTTAGTATAAAGGGAGGCATGACATACTAATAAGTTAAAAACTACAATTTTCACGTCCTTAATATAGCTGAAATATTGCTTGCTGGACGTTAAACAACAACCAATCAATCAATCAATCAACATTCAGGGCACGTACGTTACTAACGTATGTGTAGATGTCGAATCTGAATTGTTCCACTTCTGACTGAACTAGAATCAGTCACCCAATCAATCAATATTTAGGTATGACTGAGGTTTGAAGTTTCTAACATTTCTTGTATTAGAAAACCAACATGAAATGTATTAAATTTTTAAATGTTTCTTAATATATAGTCAAAGTAAGTACTCGTTCCTTTTTTTGGTCCAGCATAGGTGAAGTGATCACTTCATTACAATGGCGTAATTAAAACAAACTATTAAAAGAGTAGCACGTTAATAAAATAACTAACACGTTTATTAAAAGTACTTACAATCTTTTATTATAAAAGGCCCATTGTTTGGTTCTGTTGTCATGGTAAACTTTAATGTATTAGATTCGTCGTCCGTCATTTGTACAGTGTACACTAAATCACCCATTAAAGTTGTTGTAACATTTAAATCTAACGAAGCTGAATTTAATAAAATGTAAAATTAAACTTGTTTAAATGTACACATACATCCCAAGATGTTATGACAGTATTCACTAATTTCTTAAGGCAGTTTTACCCTTTTAAATATTACATTTTAACTGCATGTATACTATTATATAGCCACATTCCTTTATTACGTTTATGCTAAAGTTTAAATATAACATTTTTACGCTATTAATTATTAATGGCAAAAGTAATTACATAGATATAAAAAGACAACAATCACAGTTCAACATATAAAGGATAAACAAATTATAATAATTTACTACAATTGGACATCAAATATTTAATTTAAGGTATCCGACCCATAATTGAAGTCACCGTTTAATTTTATTTTTCGACCAAGAAATACAGCTTTATTAAAATCCGTCTATGCTAATTAATGATACAAATTAAATATATAATGCTACTTTGAGTCAATGTTAACAGTTTTGAGAAAAAAAGTTAGTTACTCAAATAGTATTTCCGATGTTTGCCGAAGATTACCTAGGTCTGTTCCATTGAAATACAATGGACATCCGGGACTCCAAATATGATCACGTGGTCTATTGTGGTCCGGATACCTTAAATTCATTATTTTGACTCTTATTTGCCAATAATCAATATCTATTTCGATGAGATTTATGAAACATTTAAGTAGAAAACCACCAAAAGTTTTCAATGTTAAAGTTCATATTAACAAAGTTCGAAAAAGGTAACTGAATAACACATCGTGCAAATTTTCGTGGAGATCAACATGGTAAGGATCTACTCTGTAAAGTTATGTCTAAAAATAGTGGACTTTGGTTCAATGTATTAACAAAATCTTTAGGAATGTCATTGGAATCTTTAAATGCCTTTTTATCGAGCGATTCGTGATTACAAAAAAGCAACTTATATTGGTAGGACTTAAATCTGAGAGCTTCATTCCCTTCGTTACCAGTCACGCTGTGAAACTTTGTTGTAAAATTTCTACCAAGACAATTTTCACCTTCTCCATTTAAAAACCAACATACAACAAACAGGAGATGGAACCAATTTCTGCATGGTCCACAAAAGTATACAATAAAAAACTAACTTACTGCATCAGTCTGTATAAATGAAACGCTCTCTTGGCAATATTTTACATTGGCGGTGGCCGAGTGATAAAAGTGGCTGGTTTCTGGGTACTCTGTCTGCCGAACTCAATAAAAAATTGGATACACGTTATAGCTGAAAATTTGCTTAAAACGTCGTCAAAACACTATTCATGAAACAAATAACAAACAAACAGTATTAAACAACTTTTTTACAACCCTTTACATCAGTTTTTTATCAGTCCCAATGTCGCTGTAATAGGCATGTACCTAAAATAATGAAATGGTAAACCTTTTCATTTTCCCACTTTTACAAACGCCTTATAAGGCAAAAACGTCTCCTCTATGTCACTGTTACAGGCTAGGACCTGAATAGTTGAAACATTTAATCTTGTATCCGTCCAATTGTTCAAACGCGCTATTTTAAGGGAACAAATATCAAAAACGTCACCAGAAATTGCGAAATAACAAATATAGCAAACCTGGTATATTAAGAAATCGTGGTGGATGATTTTTCTGTATATACACAAAGAAGTAACCAGTGACGGCTGTATTCTTTCCATCCTCACAAGATATTAAAAGCTCGTATTTTCTGTTTGTGTTGTAATCAAATGCAGCGTTTGGCTGCAGATAAACTCCATAATCTGACAACATATGATAATAAAACAGAATAAATCTTTGGCGTATGGTGTATTTTCGTTACTCTCGCAATTGATGTAGAGGATTCTAAAAATGTTGACAGATTTATTTGCAGTGTTTTTATTGGTTTTCCATCTCTGGACTGATAACTAGTACTAAGTTCATAAGCTTGTTAATTTCTTCATGCCAAAAACCAATGTGTGTTGTGACCAAATTGTTCAGTCTAACTGTTTCTTAATTTCTGTCAATCGGTCATATTTGATCAAAATCACTGTGACCCTGTTAAAGTTTTTTATACTGTTTTAGGAAGGAGGAATTCGGCATGCAATTATGGCATATTTATAACAGTTATGTTAACTGTATGTAACACGTACATGATATTATCTTTTATTCACATATACTCCTATTGAAATGAGTCAGTCTTACAAACATACATTTAGCTGTATAGGGGCCTCGGTGGCCGAGTGGTTAAGGTAGATCGTCTACTTTGGATCTCGTTGTCTGTCAACACTGAGAATGCGGGTTCGATTCTCACTGTGGCAGGGTGTAATCGACACCAATCTTAATTGACAAGGATTGCCAGTTTTCCTGCCGCAGGTCGACGGTTTTCTCCGGGTACTATGGCTTCCTCCCTGAATAAAAACTGGACGCCATTATATAGCTGAAAAAATGCTGAAAATGGCGTTAAACATCATTCGAACAAACAAAATCTAGCTGTATACAATAAAAGCAAAAATATATGCAAACTAAGACTACACACAGATTTAATACCGGGTATAGTGACTTGTTATTGTCTATATGTCAATTATTGATCGTAATTGATCTATAATAAAATGTTATGACATTTAGTTCAAATGGTGCAGTAAAACATTATTCAACAGTTAGAAAAAAAACTCTAAAGAAAAATGTTTCCTATTGCAGCTTCAGGTTATGAAAGTTAATAAAATAGTTTAAAATAGTTTATAAGTATGTATCAAAATATTATTTTACCTGATGTTAGATGAATATTATGAACCGTAAAAAATGTTGTAGACGGCGTTACAGTTGTAAGAACACACTTAATGGTGTCTGTTGCTTGCCGATCATAAATTGTCAATGAATATAAGAGTTGTCCCTCTGTCACGTCCTCATGGATATTTACAAAATTAGGTAAACTAGTTATTCGTGGAGGCTAAAAGTATTCAAGAACAAATTTATATGATAATGTTGTCGATATACTGTAATCTTAAAACAATATCTAAAAGGTACTTTACAAAATTTGAAATGTAATCTACAAATCCTACACACTGTTTGGTCTTGTTCCTTTTTTTCTTCACATGTCCGCTATTGAAAGTTAGGATTGCTGTTGTTATCTTTCTCATTTTTTAAAATTCTGTCAGATAATAGCAAACAAATGTTCATGGATCTTTTAAATACTTAGCACAAGTCTGCACAAGTCTGTATGGAGACGATTTAGAATAGATTTTTACGTACAATTGATTATTATTTCCATTATAGCTTATTAGCAAAATTGCAATGCAAAACACTTTAACGCAAAAACGTGCATAAATATAACTTCACAATTTCGGTCATGTTGATTTATTTACTTATATACTCAGATTGTCTCATTGTAGTATAGTTTTATGAGTTTTCCCCTAAACGTACTAGATCCAACTGAGTCTTAACAGCTTTAAAAACACTAAAAAATGGGAAGGCATGTGGATTCAGCAATATACTTAACGAAATGTTAAAATATGGATCTCATATATTATGTCCACTTATAACAAAAGTTTTAATGAAATTTTTTCATAAGGAAAATATCCACAGTCATGGTCAAAAAGTTATATTGTACCTATTCATAAAAAGGGGCCAATAGATGACCCATCTAACTACCGTGGTATCACCATAAGTGATAAGGTCAGTAAATTGTTTAATAAGATTTTGGATACAAGATTAACAAAATATTTTGATAAACAAAAAACAATTTGCAACGAACAGATAGGTTTTTCTACTGGTAAACGAACATACATACATGTTTGTATTAAAAACTTTGATAAACAAATATACCTGCAACAATTCTAAAGCTCTATATACCTGTTTTGTTGATTTTAGCAAGACCTTCGATTCAGTGCCGCATACAGGCCTATTTTATAAGCTTAAACAAGCAGGAGTTGGTACAAAATTTTATAACATTGTAAAGTCCCTTTACAGTAATATAAAAGTATGTGTTAAAATTGGAAATAGAAGAACAGATTTCTTTCAATCCTCCATAGGCGTAAGACAAGGTGACAATCTAAGCCCAAATTTGTTTAACCTGTATCTCAGTGATTTACCATCACATTTTGATTCATCTTGTGATCCCGTTGTATTAAATAATACAAACCTAAGTTGCCTACTATATGCGGATGATTTAGTTCTATTATCATCTAGTTAAACTGGTTTACAAAATGCTATTAATAAACTATCAACATTTTCTAAAGAGTGGCAATTAGAAATTAATACCTCTAAAACTAAAGTCGTGATATTTAATAAGGCTGGCAGATTAAGAAAAAATATTTTCTTTACATACAATAATGTTGTAATTGACCAAGTACAAAGATACACTTATTTAGGAATAAATTTTGCTGCCTCTGGCACATTTTCATATGCAAAATTTGACATTCATAATAAAGGTTTAAAAGCATTTTATAAGCTGAAGAAAATATTTTCTTCTGGGAAACCAAGAATATCTACTTTCATTCATATTTTTAATCATACAGTAAAACCAGTATTACTTTATGGTTCAGAAATATGGGGAGAGTTTTCAGTAAAAGCTACCCAAAAAGAAAATGAAATTTTTTTTGCAAAAAATATAGAAAAACTCAAACAGGAGAATATTAATTTGAAATTTTGTCAATATACTTTAGGAGTAAGCTCCAAAACTTCAAAAAATGGCATGAGAGGAGAGCTTGGATGCCTACCACTAATTTTTTATGTGTACATAAACATGGTTAAATATTGGTTAAGACTCCATGAGATAAGTTATGACAACACTTATAATAAGAAGAGGGAAAATCATACAATATTAAATGCAGCCTTTAAAGAATCAGAAAAGATGGCAAATAATAACCAAGAATCTTGGTTAAATTGTATTCAAACAATATTCAAATTTTTAAACATTGAACATTTATATTTAAATGCAACCAGTGATAAACATACATATATTATTAATAAAATTAGACATAAACTAAAGATAAAGCTTATTGATATTTGGTTTAAAGATATAAATAATGATATTAAAAGTAAAGCCAAAGTAGGAAATAAGTTGAGAACTTACAGAAAATTTAAATATACTTAGTATATATCAACTTGAACCATATCTAAATATAGGTTCTGAAAATCAAAGAAAGTATCTAACAAAATTAAGACTCAGTGACCATGATTTAAATATAGAAAGAGGTAGATATACCATTTAGAAATACACCAAAGAATATGTTACATGTGTAAAAATGAAGTGGAGGATGAGAAACATTTTTTATTAAATTGTCCAAATCTAGAAGAAATTAGAAAACCTTTTATTGAAGAAATAAATGATAAATATTGTAATTTTAAAAACCTTTGTATTGATAATAAACTCTAACGGGCACCTTTAATTGGTAAATAAAAATCTGTTCTGTTCTGTTCCGTAATCTTTTAAAATAATGGCCATTTATACAACAGTTAATGAGCTTATAGTTAACTTTATTCATTTAACTGCGTTCCTGATAATTTTTGCTGTTTAAAGGTTTCTCTTTTATCTATCATATTTTATATGGTGATAGCAACGCAAAAACATAAGTACCGGTGTAAGGGAAATAACTTATAATATTATAGTTCACTTAAAAAGCAAGCATTCTGATTGTCTAGCTGATCATCCTGGCCGCATTTGATTCCTATTGATTTCAAATGTAACAATGTCTAACCCCAACATGTTTTTAAAAAAGGTAAATAAATTTATATGTAATACAACGATTTAAATAATTTAAGGTAATACAATTTAAAAGCAAAACCACTCAAATACCAGAGATAGAAAGGAAATAGGTGTTTCTGGCTCATTTGTAAGTCTTAGGTCACAAATTCGTATTATCTTGTTGTTCTGTCTAATAAACTTATATTGACAAAAATACGGATAATTACACATTTTGTAAAGAATTCACGCTGCAGTAATCTTTGTAATATTATTTTCCCGTTAAATATTCCTAATTATACACGTGAGTTATAATTTAATAGTTATTCCGGTCTTAGACACGGAACAAAATCGTAGGACGTGAATGTGACATTATATACCCTGTCTAACACCGGAATAACATGTAATATTTAAATTTGTAAAAATATTTAAATTTGTTTTAACAATGTTTGGAGAATATATATACACTAATTAAGCGTATACCCACTGTGTTAAAAACTTTGATTGGGAGAGTTCCGGAAGCAGTGTTGACACAAGAATCAGTTATACTAAATGTCATTGTGTACGTTCCGACAGAAGGTGTTGCCTTAAGGTAAATCATTTCTAAAAATAAATAAAATGAAATGTTTTTTCTAAAAATAAATGCAATGAAATTTTTATGCCAATTATTTTCTCTTATGTCTACATATACGTTAATGTATACAAATCAGATACCAACCACTAATACCAACCACAGCAGAGGATACGATCAAATGTTGCATAAACAGCACCAAATATCAACCTTTTTAGTTCTATACATAGCCTTACCATAACAATGCTTGTAGTAATTAAAATAGAATTTTCAATTATTTATATGTTTCAAGATGTTTTTCTTCGATTATCTTAAATAAATAAGAACAGGTTAATATCTGATTAATTTACACAGGTATCTTTATCTATTCCATGGTATTTCTGCGTAATACAAAATCTGTTGTTTACCCTACATTGTAATTGGAGTAGCTGTACTAAAATTTATCTGGGAATTACTTTTAAAAATATATTACGCAGTACATAATTATTTATCTGATTTTAAATTGATTATACGCTTTTTGTACGCAATTAAATAACTAACCGGTTTGTGTGTCAAATGTTATATTTGAATTAGAGGTTGTAAAAGACCATATTATCTTATCTCGTGTGTCTCCATGATAATATTGGACTTTGTACATGGATCCGCCAACTGGTTTATCGTCAGATATAATTAACTCTCTATGTAAGTTGGTGAAAATCGGGGCAGTATCTGCAACAAAAAGACAAAGTTGTTCTTAAAGTGAGGTCTATTGTTTTATCGTTATTTCATAGTATTTTTCTTTATCGTGTACGATACTATCCCGTCATATTACTATACTAGCGTGCGATTGGCTCATCTCACCTCGAATGACAAGACTTTTTTAAGAAAATAACGTGAGTCACAATGACACCAAACAGCAATAAACATATTATTTACGTTTATGAAACTTGATGCAATTTCTCGTCATCTCATCTTAGGTCTGTCGCCCTTTCATAGTGAAGAGAAAATACATCTCGCTTGATAAACAATCCATGATTCTAATCAAATTCGTTAAATCAAAAGGAGTATACGAAAAGAATTATGTGTAAAACGTGAAAGGAATACGTATACAATATGTTTATAATTTTTAAAGTTAGTATTTAAATAATACGAAAGTAATACGTATATGTTAAGGCAGTATTAGTACATCCTCGCAGCAAAATATACAATTTATTTAGAAAAATTTCTGTAATTAAAGAAGAGTTGAAATAAAATGAGAATATGTTCAATGACAAAGGTAAGCTAAATTTTCTAATGGCATACAATTGGATCGTCAAATTACTCGAGGTTAAATTCTCAGTCGTGAAAAATATTAAAGTTTGAACAAATAAACAAACAATTGAATTTATTTCTGTAAGATATTTCTTACGACAGCTACGCATATTTGAAGTATAATTTTTTGTCTACAAGACCTTTCCTTTAGTAATATTTTTCATTGTAAGTTTTGTTTGTTTGTTTATATAGATTTTATGGCGATTCTATCAATCTTATGCTTAATAGTCTTTAGTACGAATGGAAACAAAAAAAAACTGGGTACGAACCTGGTCATCGTCAATCCAACGAAATAATAGTGTATAGAGGGATAACATGCCACAGTAGTTCGATGTGGAATTATTATAATTCTTAATATTCAGTAATATTGTTTACTTACTGTAATCGGTGAAGACTCGTATAGCGTAAGCTCTGTTATGTACAAAACCAACGCTTCCCCAATTGAATGTGTTACCTTCGTCTATCGATACCATATTTGTCATACGGAAGTTTTGTGGATCTGAGACAGAATACGGGATGATTTCCACGCCTGGTGTATACCTAAGATAAATGTCATATATGTAAACTATCAATATTCCGAATATGACATTTTTTATTGTTCTGACAATTAATATCATTTTCGCAAATGATATTTAAATATTGTCGTGTAAAAATACATTTGATTGACTTGATAACGCATTTAAAGATGTTTTGATGTAAAACTCAGTTTTATAGATTTAACAATATTCGGGTTAGCGCAATAAAACTATTTGTCGTAAGTAGTAAACTACATGAATTTGTTTCAGTTAATATTGTATATGCGTCATTATAAGCTGCTCTAATTTTCTGGAAAATGTCAAATAGGACGTGGTATATTTAGTCCAAACTTATCTTCTTTTCAATATGTCAAGTGCAATGTTATTAATATCGGACACAACATTTCATAGTAATTAATTTAGTATTAAGGTGTTATTAAATTGTTAACCCTTTATATGCATTAGAGCGTCATCATTTTTAGTGTGTCAGTGATTTGGAACACGTGAATTGTAAATGACAAATGCAACAAGCTGTAGTCCGTATTAAACTGCCATCTGTATTCTTCATTTTGTGATAGGAATCAGAATAGTCAGTAGAGTACGACTTTATGCTAAACAAGGGCTACAATAACTAATTTTTTTTTGCAAAAATGATGTAAAACATTGTATAATTTATGGGAAAATACTGAGCCAAGGTTTAAACTGCTGGATGAAACACTGATTGTAGTAAGTATATTTACCATCCTAGCATATCATTATACTTAATTGTAACCCGGTCTACCTCACGTATGGTATACTTTATTGTATGCCCGACAGCATTACCTGCAATAAATAAACATATACAACATGGTTTTCAGCTTCATTATAACAAGTTGTCCGCTAAATTATAACTAAGCTTTTAACACTGACGATTGTAATATTAAGTATTTAGTTAAATTGGAAGTGTTGTTAGAATTTGTTAATGATTAATTAATCATTTTTGCACACGGGCTGGCCATGGATATCGCGCTTAAACCGACTAAAACGACCTGCCCATAGACCAGCAAAGATAAGCTTAATTCTCCGTGGATAATTTAATAAATGATTGAGATGAGATGTTTACAATCGAAGCAACTCTTATATAATAACCTAGTTCCTTTAAGATACTGAAACATGCATTTCTTAAATATATATTTTAATTGTTGTTTAAAGCTGCTATGTTTCACAATAGATTTTTGCAACCTGTTGTTACATGATGTTTAAAGATTTTAGTTTAAAAGATGACAACATTTTTTGTTAAGGAAGCTTAGTTAGTGTATGCAATCAACTGTGCAAATATATATTGATTCCTGATCATTGACTAATATTTTCTACAGACACGGCAGATGTACACTCAGCGAATCAGCAATAACGGTAGCACATGAAACGGAACATCCTTGATAAATGTTTGGTCTGTTCAAAGAATTTTTCATATATAACGCTACTTTCGGGTCGATTGCTAAACGTTCAGCAAACAATGTTTAGTTGTATTTTGGATAGAATAAAGTAACAAACAATATATTAACGAGAAAAGGATTGAATAAACAGGAATACAAATTAGACTGCCACTGGAAAGAAAGAAACAATGGGTAGAGGAGGAAAACAACATTATATAGCAGCTACAATACGGATACTGCATTTCGAAATCACAAAAGGGGCTTTATTGTGCAGGAAACGGGTACTATCTTAACATGTCAACATGCTAAAATATCATAAAATTACTACACAGAAGATCACAACATGTGTACAAAACTGAAGAAAGCATTTGAACAAGACGTGCACAGATTAAAATCAGTTATCCTACTGAAAGCAATAGTACCTAACAAATATGTCATCAGTGGTTTAAACAAACGGAAATGCACCGAAGACGGAACTCAAACTAGCTCTATTTGATACGCCTGGACAAACGACCATGGCTCTGAATGTCACAACAACTTATAATTTTTTTACATTAGCCATATATCAAAATAAGATTATAACATGGCATACTGTTGATATATGTTTAACACTTTGCAGAACAATACTACTATCGCGTAATTGCAAATACATTTATACACTTACTTGGAACTGTATAAATATTTTTTCCAACTAATGTGTATGTTGACCCAGACTTTCGCCATATCATTAGATGAAGTTCGCCTGAATTAGAGGCATAAAACTCCCACGACTTTATTACACCGCAGCAAGGGGAGGTATAGAAACCACTCTCAGCTAATATACCAAATCCTATGTAATATTCATATACTTAATATACAATCAAAATGCATTTCATTAAGATTCACAGTATTAAAAATAACGCAAGACCGTATAAAGCGGTTTTAGAGCAATACTGATACATGCTTGTGTATAATTATATTTGTTTAGACTATAACGATATGTAATTAATACATTTTTCACATTAGGTTATGGCCATATATTCAAATATAAATTCAGAATATTTAATGTGCATGTACACTCAAGGAAACTTGTACATCTGAATGCTTTGGAAATATGTGATGATTAATGAAGGAAAGATACGAAAATTACTATCATTTAGGATTTCGTAAAAAGTGCAGTAATATACTACATCTTATATTTGTCTTAGAACAGCTACTGAGGCCGCTTTAACTTATAACAGCAATTCTCAAACCTAATTTTCATGCTAAGAATTACATGTATTCTCTCTTAACAAAATAAATGAGTTTTCTCAACACAAATCTAATTGTCAATAACGTATAACAAATAGTACATGTAGGTGAACTAAATTACCCGTATTTGCCCCTGTTGTTGTTGTGTATGTTGATGGTGTTCCATATCCTATCTCACGAGTCCCACAATCTACAATTTCAAAAATACCTTATTATATAGTTCTTTTGTAAACAATCATCATTTTGCATATTTTTGGAATTGATGTGTTCATGGTAACTGTAACATGGGTCATTTAAATTTAGCCAACAATTTGACTATGTTTGTTATTAATTTCCAATTACATGGGAGTTTGTAAATTTAATTTTGGGACCTTTATCTCGCTTATCCTACCATTTCTTCAATTTCACGATTAAAACACTCAGTTTACATCATATTTATTCGATACATAGACATTGTGATAGTTATTAACGTTATACAGATACGGACTTTGATTTCTTCAGCAGCGGACAAAAATTACCATATATTGATGCATTTTTAGTGATTGATCAAAGTTTGTACTTACTTTCACAATCAAAATCATTACATATGCCTGTACCGGTGTCTCTCTGTGTAGTGGAGTTACAAAATGATCCGACACAACCTGGACAGAGAGCACCGCCACATGAAATTAAGGGGTTACTACAGTCTCTATATCGCTTATGAGTTCCTCCTCCACAGGTAACTGGGCATGCATACCACTCTTCCCATAAGGCCCATCCACCATCAACTAAGAAAAAGATTCGTAATAATTATTGTATTGGATCAAATCTTTTAGCGCGGAATAAAATATTTAAGTGTTTTAAAAGGTTTTCACTTTAATTGATTTCAGGTAATTTCTTGCCATGTCCAGTTCATTTATTTAAGTTTCCTAACATTTATCCATTTTATGCTATTTATGTTACTTTATATACAAAATATAAGGTGTTTAGTTATAATATCAATCAGATATTTACCTGGGCAGCATTGTTCATTACAGGCTGTATAATCTGTTTCAGATTGACCGGATGAAACTGTACATTCCACGCCGCCACATGATGTCGCGGGATTTGTACAACTTCGTGTTCTAATTTGGTTATTTGCAGTCCCGCCACAGGTCACTGGACACGTTTGCCATGCACCCCAATCTGACCACGCTCCATCGACTAACAAAATAAACTTTAAATCGTCTATAACGTACAGTTTTAGTTAAAATTAATACAACTGTTTAATAAATCTCATCATTAGCATTTTCCTACTTTTATTATTACGATGTGTGTGTTTTATGCAAATCTTACCTGTCCATTACCCCGGTAGACCTTGGATGTAACGAACTGGTATCATGTTCTCTTTAGTGTTTAAGTAAAGAAATGGATACGTTAGGTTTTTTGGATGTACATATCCATCCATATGATATGTACAGAAACGCGTTTTGGTAAACTGTCATATTTATTACACACTTTAAATTGATGTGTCTTCCCTTATTACCTTATTACCTTATTAAAAATAAGTGACTAACTATAGTAATAAAATTAAATAATATTTACTTTAATATATGTATTTGGACTATATCTCGAAATCTTGATTAACTTGTTTTTGTCATGAATATAGCAGAAATACTGATGGCTGTACGTAAAGCAAACATCCAATCAATCGATATCTGGAAATCGACAACAAGGACTTGTTATTCCAAAATTGTTATGATAATCGGACGTCTTTTATTTTCCATATTATTTTTATCTGTAATGTAATATTTCTTCAGCACAAGATTAGAGGCTGCACTTTGTATAGCTTATAGGTCTGGCATTCCCAGTGAATTTTTTACTAACAATTTGTTTGTTTGAATGGTGTTTAACGCCACTTTTAGCAATTCATAGCTATATCATGGCGTTTAGTTTTTATTGGAGGAGGAAGAAGGGAGCGCTGAAAAAACTCTTTGACCTTCGGTAGGAAAACTGACAATCTTTGTCCTTTTAGATTGGATTCGAACGCACCCTGCCCGCATGACATTGAACCCGCAATCTCAGAGTTGACAGACAACGAGATAAATAGTAGACGAACTACCGAGGCCCCAAATGATTATTTCTCACAAAGACACATAAAGGCAAAGGATATCGCACTCTAAATAAACTTTTGCAGAAATGATGATAGTCATGGTCCTCTTCTGGTTTGTCGTTCGAGATCAAACCGCTTTTGAAGTATTGGTACTATTGCATCTAATGTGTGATATGCACACATGACATCATCGCTTTACTTTGTGTTCTTATTAGGTTTAAGGATTTTGGCATGATTTTCGCTACCTTTGTAAACTGATTTTGGTAAACATAAACAACCGTTTAACAGCCAAACGTTTGGGATTTTCATCTCATACTTCGGCTCAAAAAAATAAAACAGGATGATGTAAAATAGAAGAAAAATGTTGTACGTGCTGGAAGCATAAAATAAGAAAAAGATGCTGTTTTTGAATTATGAAATACGTGTTAGCCCATAAGACTGGGCGCTGCTTTGTTAATAATTATTTCACTAATCAATAAATATTTAACGCATTTAAGTGTGATGTTTTAAAATCTCATATTTAAGGTCAACAAACAATGTTGTGTAAATGTTGAAAAACAATAGAAAACAATGGAAATTTGTAGTTCTAGTAATTATATCGCTGTATAACATTGACGCCATAAAACAAATATAACGAACTTTTATACCTGGGCAGCATATATTTTTGCAAGTCGTAGATTGCGTATCACTTCCTGGACATGTGGCCCCATTACAGATTGGAGATGGGTTTGTACAGGACCTTGTCCAGGATTGGCTACCACCTCCGCATGTCACTGAACAAAGGCCAACAGCACTCCATTCTGACCACGCTCCATCAACTTAAAAACATATTGCTACAGTTTGTACTTGCATGCGTTTAATTAAATTGGATCGATGGCCAATATTTAAATTTTATAACGTTCATATAATTTCGTGTTGTCATCTGTTGGGCGCAGAACAGTCTTTATTTCGTTAAAATGGCATTAACACATGGGGTCTAAATGCTCCTTTTTGTCCAGCATTAAGGCAGTATTCAATAATTGAACACAAAATACCTTAAAACTACAATTAAAAATTGGTTAAGCTAGAAGCTAATCAGGTTGTTTTGAATTAGGTAAGGTATATTTTGTAGAGCCATTTTTTGAAGATGATAACATCAATATCAACCTGTGAAATAATACTATTATTGAAAATACATCGCATGTCAACTCTTAAAAAGTGTAAAATCATTTCATTTTGATCATAAATGGGGCAAAATCTTATCGAAGTCACATATAAGATGCACATAATCAAACCTAAGAGTTTAGCCTTGACATTGGTCTTTATACTGCGGTTTAATCATTGGAATCATCTAAGTATATAATTATTCTCTGTATTTTGTTAAGCTAAGCCTAATTTAAATATAAAGTATACATATCGCATAAGGAGGAAGCATTCTTAATAAACAAAAATTACCCGGACAATACGTAGTATTAATTGTATTGTAACGCTAAGATACGTTTTATCTGTATTTCTGTAGCTGTTTTAATTTCTTGTTTTCAGCCATACCTGGGCAACAGTCAGTATTACAGGTTTTGTACTGCACAGAACTCCCAGAACAATCTGCTCCATTACAGTATGGTGCAGGATTAGTGCAGGTACGTGTCCTATCTTGGTTATTGCTATTACCACCGCATGTTACTGGGCATGTGATCCAAGGACTCCAATCAGACCATCCTCCGTTACCTGAAAATGTTAAAATAAAAATATATAACAGTAAGTGAAATTTTTTATCTTATGTATTTCTTTTATGTATTAGGGTAGCTCGCGTACAAACACAAATCTAAGCTCGTGATTTTTTTTTAAATCTGTATACCCACAAGGGTGTATAGGCTAACAAATAAGGCCGGTTTCAAATCTCTCCTGGACACACAAGGTTATCAAGCTATTAAAGTTTTACAACGTTCCTGTAACTGATTATATTAAACTCTTAAGTTTGTATAATATCACCAATCACACAATATATGCAAATTATGTTAAATTGTGTATGATATATACACAACAAAACATTTGCACATAGGTTGTAGATAGTAATTTTCATTGAAAGACATTAAGTCAGCAGTTTGCTGCAAATAGGGATGTAGCCTATAACACCTTACCATCACACACCAAGTTAACAATCTTGTCCTAAAAAAAGTTTTTTACTTGGTCTTTTAGTTGATATTTTGAATTCTGGAACCATACAACTATAAAGAGGTTACGTGATAATAGATTGATAGATTAATTAAAAACAATTAATCTTGACTCTTTCTTTAAAGTAACTTTAACTTTTTATCCAGAAAATATATTTTGCGTTTATAGTTAACATACAGTTTCATTTTTAACAGCATATTACTCTGTTAAAGGTAAACATTTGTGTTTGTTCTTCTTAATTGAAATGTATAGTTTACACACACATATGCATGTGCATTCTATAAATGCGGGAAATTATTTTATATGCTTTTTAAAATGTTTTAATTTAAGAAATTGACAGCTATTAACTTTAGTTGCAGAATTTTTTTCATATTATTTGTAATAATGTGTTTTGCTTATATAGCATATTTAACAATTCTTCATCGTATGTTGAATTATGATTATGCAAAACAGTGTAATTTTGATACACTAAGCTTTGTAAACTATTTAAACATCACAAACATTGTAATTTGTTTAATTGAAAATTGTATACGAACCTACGAAGTTAACAAAACATGCCGTTTCTTTTGTTTCTATATATTCTGGTTCAACACATTTTTTCGCACTCGCACTCCAATGTTCACAACATGTCCTTTGATATGTCCGTACACCATCTTGACAAGTAACTGAACAGGTGTCTATAGCTGTCCAGGATGATATTTCGTAGACACAACCAGTAGCTGCCAAGAGATCATAAATATTTACATGTAACTGTTTCAAACACCGGTGAAAGAACTCGCCATTTCGAGTTGTATACTTAACTGGAAAGATGACACACGATTTAGCACAACAAATTATTGTCATTACAAAATTGCCACGATATATCTATTTTTTCCAGATGCAGCTTTTATAAATGTATTTGCATCTATCTCCAAATTTCACCATGTTAATTGACCATTGAGTAGAAAGTTCTACTGATCTACTAATGTTACATGTACACATTTTTCTTTAATTAGGAACTAGCAAACGTGCAATAATCCATTTTCAGGTTTTCATGTTTGTAATTTTTATGTAAATGAATATGTTTTGCTATGATTGAATCTTAAACAGAAGTGAGTAAAGCAATTACAAAACCTTAGCTCCGATTCGGGTACAAATTATGAACATTGCACTATTCGATATTTTTGTATCTAAATTACGTAATGAAATTAATTTGAATTATTGCAGTGTTTATTATCATGCTATATGATCTGTAGGTAACCAGTAGCTCAACCTGTGTTTAAATTAACACATTGGCTAATTATATCGCGCTGTTTAACTTTTAACCTATAATTATAAAATTAAAAATGTTCCTTCTGTTACTTCGCACTGTTTGATACGGGATTCACTGACTCATGTCTAAATGTAAAATACTGGTGAGTTTAACATGTGCTACTCATATTCCTGATAGTTCTGTTAAAAAGTGAAAAATGTAAACCCTACTGATGATGAAGAAACGAGAGGGTTGAAAATGATTTATTATTTACTAGCAGAAAAATTGTCAAACTTAGTTACAAATATAAAAAACAAGAACAAAAAAAAGCAAGGAAACTGACCGAACAAGAAGAGCTCAAAGGTGAGTGACAATTACAAATCCGGATAAAGTAAAACATATACAATACAAAACAAAAGCCAAAAAAAGGAAACTGAGTAACCTGAACCCAATAAAAGCAATGGATGCAATCAAGAATATTTAAAAAAAACTATCTAAAAGACAAGAGCATTGGATTCTATAAGGACTAGAAGAAATAAAGGACAAGTCAAGTGGTCGAAAACTTGATAAGGTAGTTTGTATGTTGGCAAATTATAATAGACATTTCTGAAAAAAAATTATCATCACTGATTCATATTAGAGGAGTTTTTGTCACCAAAAGTAAAGGTAGCTTTAAAGCTTTCGAAATAATTTCTTTTCAGATAGCGTTTTAAAACATTTTAGATGAGTGAAGTTTATCTTGGCAATTAATTTTTAATAAAATTAATAAAATTTAAGTACTGTATATGATTGAAATGCGCAACATTTACATAAAATTATTTCACTATCTAATTGTTAGTAAAATAAGAAATATGAAATGATGTGTTCACCTCCTAATTTCGGTGAATAAATGAAAAGTTACAATTTATATTAAACTCAAAGCTACTATACAAGTCTTATATATCAAATACTGATTAAAAACATACTAGCTACTATCATTAATTTGTATATATTAAAAAACGCAAAATACAAGCGAGATATATCAGAATGTAATAATTCAACCCAAACATATTATTTCAGTCGAAATATTTGTTTGTTTTTGCTCTCTTATATAAACACTACTATACTAATATATAGTAAATAACAACATAATTTTAAGTGTTTATTCTTTGAAATTGCTTAATATCACAGTAATGGAACAATTAGTACAATCTATATAGCAATGTCTGAAAATTATAACTTTTGGTCTTGCAGTCATTTAAATCATAATCAATGTGGTCTTTCAAACACAATGTCTTAGTTACATACCAGGATAAAACTAAAAGTTAAATTTTCCTTTTAAAAATATTTTAATGGAAATATAAAGCATATGCCGATAGTTAAATAACAAAATCGATTTAAACAGGTGATATATATCTTAAGTAACCTTATCAATTAAAAGTTTGTCCAATAACCGGTGTTTGAAATATGTGTCATTCAGTAAGAAATATTTGACCCTGACGTGTTTTTTAACATGTGTTCGAAGCTAGAATGTGTTAATTCTACCGTTTATGATATATGGAATTCAAAGGAAATGCGACACCATACCTACTACAGATTCTATACATATATATCAATAAATAGAATATTGATCACCAAAATATAATATTGATACTTTTCTGAGCTATTAGTTTATGTCTTCTCATTATTTTTGATATTTGTCATTTTAGAAGTTCTGTATGTTATTGACTAATTGAATTGTGATCATATTGTAATTGCCTCAAAAAAGTGCCTAATAGACCTAGTACTAAGTACGCATATCGTGAAAAATAAACAGAGATATTATGGATAAGAAGGGAAAAAATAAGAACAAAAATTTGAAAGAATAAAACATGTTTGCTTCATCAAACCTTTGATTATATTGGTGATTATATACTTCCATTAAAGGTTACATTGCATGTTTTATAAGCCAGATTACTATCCTTACAAAAACCTGTTGATTAGAAGCAAATAATTATTTTATCAATCGGAAAGGTGACAACAACGTTGTGTTTGTATTTTTTTACAAGTTACGTAGGCTGCAACCCTTTATACATTAGATTACAAAATGAACATTTTACTGTCAATTTGGAAGTTGCATGACCTTTTTTGAACAGTAAATTGGCTTAACATGCTGCAATAAATACAAATAACGGCATTGAAAACATTTAACAAAACATTTACAACACTTTCGGTTGTTCTTCTAGTTAAGGGGCCTTTGATGCCGAGTGGTTAAGGTAGTTAGTTATCTACTATGGGTCACGTGGTCTGTAAACATTGAGGTTCGAATCTCGTTGCGAGTAGGGTATATTCGACTCCAATCTTAATTGACAATGATTGCTTGTTTTCCTACAACAGGTCGAGGTACACCTCCAATCAAAACTGGACGAAAAGATAGCTAGAAAATTGCTGAACGTGGTGTTTAACACCATTCAAACAAACAAATCTATAATTTATTCGCTACAATGTTAAAATGGAATATAACAAAGACAACCAATTTCCGTTCACATGTCTACATCAAACAGAATGCAATTAGTTGCTTCTGTAACAATAGTCTAACTTAAAATTATTTGTAAATCATATTGAACATATCCCCAAATTTGAAAGAAATCAACAGGTTATGTTGACCTTCCATGCTTAGCAAGTAAAAGGAACTTTCAATAAAAATACAATAACATAAATTTCTTATAGCAGTAACGAAAATTAAATAAAAAAACATAGAACAATTAATTTCACTAATTACTTCAAATTAACTGGACTATAAAACGTAATATTTGTATCTGGAAATAAACTTACAAATACGTAAAATGGATTTTGAGATAAATTAATTTATATAAACTCTAAAATTTATTTAAATCGCAGAGTTAACCTTTTCAGTTTCTTTCAACCTATGCAGCATCAAATTAAATTATTTTACTTGTATTATCATTTTGTTTAAATAAAAGAAAAGTAAAAATAATGCAATTATTTCAGTTTAGTTTTTTTTAATTGTCAGCCTTTTAAATCAGTTAGAATATAGTTTGTATTGTGATAAATATTGTTTATTATTGTTTATTATATTAATTAATAATGTGTGCAACGTAAAAAATAACACAATATATTACTAAGAGTTAGCTGTAGCATGACAATATACGATAACTGACAATCCAGCTTAAGGTAAATCAATACGTTTGATTTAATTTGAGACACTAATAGTTTTTAATTATTACATAGCAGTTTAAATGTATATCCTGCATTTTTATGAATAATTTGTCAAACACTGACAGTTATTTTCTTAATCTTACTGTGACTTAAATCAAGAAACTTCTTTGCAATAAGGTTATGCAAATCGTGTTTAAAATAATTCATAAATTATCAAGATGTACATTTAAATTCCTCCATTATTTATAATTATTATTTATAAAACACTACTTGAGTCTCCAATTCAAATTTACAAATATCATATTAGATCATGCTGCAACTACCGATAATAGAATAAGATTTGATACTGGCATGCGATTTTTTAAGTGTGGTCAAATTTACCGAAATCGGATTTCATAAGACGTTAGTTATCGTAAATCGAAAATCAAGCAAAACATCCTATTGCTTTAAAAATTTGTTTATATATGCCCCCATATTCGGTAATGTTCCCAAGGCACTTATAATTATAAAATGCAGTAAATATGTTCTTCAAGAAGTTGGCAGAAGTAGGAAAACATAAAAAACTATTGAACTTAAAAAGGAAATTATAGCGTTGAAAGAGTGGGATTTGTTTTACTGTATATAAACTGTCTGCCGTGTAACAATCTGGTTAATAATTACAAGATAATGACAATGTTTAACTAGAAAATATTGTATTCATTTTAATATAAATGCGAATAATTGAATTTATTTCATTTTAAACACGGGACAGCGATCAACAATCACTCATCAATAGTTTTGATTTACTTATGCCAATTTGCCTGTTTGCGATAGGTAAAACAGATTAACGTTTGTTCTATAAAATAAACTTATATATCTATTTAACATTGATAGCCTTCACATCAAATATTGAGAAATAATGAAGCCGTCATCTATTAGGTATAAATCAAATAAAGTTTTCAGTTTATGGGATGTTTCTGTACCACAAAAGGTACATTTGAAAACAATATGACACTGTTATTTATTCTTGCATCAGTAAAATTAAAAAGTGAATAGAAATGATGCCAAATTATAATGTCGACAATTTAATTATACAGAAATGCTACAGTTATACTGATCCTATTTAAAATTATATACATCACTAAATATAAACATCGGCAAATTTAACAAAAGCAGTTATTTGGAATACTTTTATGTATGGAATCTGACGAAACTGATAGAAGCTCAATTTAATGAACACTAAAATTACTAGTACATTTTTAATATTAGAAAGTAGGAATATTTTAATCAGATGCAATTACAAATCCAAATAATTAGGATCAACCTTAATTTTATACATTTTTAAAAAGTATAAGGAAACAGTTAGTCTAATTTGTAAAACATCTTTTGATAAAATGCAGTTTGATCAATACAGGAATGTGTAAATTTAGACATTACATCGAATACATTTAAGTTTCTATGTTAAAAATGCATACCTGATCCAGACTCACTGGAAGAAAACATCAACAACAAAAGAAATGCTATCCATTTTAACCAACCTGACATGACTGGTCAAAGGGTTATTCCTTAATGAAAAGTAAATCGTCTCACATTTTACTTAAAGAGATCAATTCAGTTGAAATTGCGTGACTAGTTTTTACATTCGTCAAGCTCTTTAGAAAAATTAAAATATAAATAGGATATTGTTTACAAGTACTGTTCATTTCATTGCCCTTATAAAACAAAACGTTGGAATCAAATTTTAGCCCGTTTTAAATAATATTATACCTTTGACGGTAGGAATGTTTTATTGAAACGCCATGAATTTCATTGTAAACGGTTCCTTTTAAGAAGGTGAAAGATGTAATAAAAGGATTAAAAAAACAACCATAAAACATAACATCATTGTATAGAACGTAATAAATAATGATACATTGATGTGAAAACGGGACTGTTTTAAAAAAAACGTAACATAATTGCCAGAATAATATTTTGATATAAAAACGGGATTGTTTTCAAAAGAAAAGCATAGTCAACCTGGTAAACAAAGTACTAATTATTTTAGTACAAAGTGCACGTTGCATCCAATGAAATTTTAAATCAAATAATTGAAATAATCAAAATATTCGCAATTTAAAAACGTAACGCAAATTGTCATAACCTAAACCGCATACGTTCAATGAATATAGTATAATACAGTCAAAACCTTAAAAAATGTCATTATTTTTTGCTGCTTAACACATGCGTGGCATAATTAAATAAAACCCATATATTTATACGCGACATAGTTTTACTCTCACCCAAATCATGTAATATATGCTGTATTTTTGCATATAGGAAAAGTTGATTATGTGAGATTAGGACTTAGATAAAGCACATTTAATAGACAAAACTGATAAGAAAAAAAGATTCGAATATAGCAAGGAGTATTTAATAGAGAATAAGTCAAGGACTGCAAAAAACCATAGTTAAACAAATAAGGAGATAACAACAAAACAAACAGTGGCGCAAAATAAAACCAAAAACCAAATACTGAAGTACATGAATTTAACTTAAAACCGGGGGTTATATAATTCTATAAAATTTTTTCCAGCTTTTTATGAACCTTACAAAGGTATTTGTAGCATGAATAAAGGATACCTAGCTTTGATCGGAAAGACGTCAACTCGGTAGATGCGCTTAGGGGTTCTAATAAGCACAGAGCCCGCTATGACGTCACAATTAGAATTACAACGTCAAATACTCTCAACTGAAAATTGGATGAATGCAATTTTGTTTAGATTTATCAATTTGTTTTGTTCAAAGGTACGTATATTCAATAAATATATGTTTATATGAATATTATTTGCTTTAACATACTGTTTGGGGAGATATCTTATTAGTTTAAAAAAAACAATATTACCATTGAAAGCGTCCTCTTCAAAATTTTAAAACATGTGTTAGACATATTAGAATCGAAAAAGATTATTGCAATTGTGCTCGAAATAATCTATTTCGTGAATATATAGTGTAACACATAAACATATTGTAATAAAACATATAGCCTTACAAAATTAATACTAAAAATTACAAAGTGGTAATAATTATAACATGATATAATACGAATAACAGTCAACCAATTTGGAGTCATTATATAAGTTTGACGTAATTTAAGATAGTGAATGTGTTGTTGAATACTTAGAAATTTAATATTTTTCACTAGTTGTTTTCCAATCGGCGCTATAAAATATAAGAAATATGTTAACATACTTATAGTACTTTCTTTGAAAACAGTAAAAACAAGAATCTACAGACTATTGTCTCCTATCTTGTACAGATTACAATTAAAATTCCCTTCATGTCAAATATGCTTTGTTTTTATCTGTATTTTATCCTCGTTTGCGGGTAATGGATTCCCTCTCGTTGATGGTTGTCAGATTGTAATACTGAAAGCCTGACTGCGGACCACAGTGGGTAACTCCACGCTCATTCCATGATCAAAGTTATGTACGCAGTTTAAAGAAAATAGTAGGCGCATTGTGGCCGCTACAGCCGGCTTGATTTTCCTCCTCTACTGAAAACTTTGTACCTTTTTAGTTGAAATCCAAATCTGTCTTTTCGTATATCCCATTGATCAAATTGCTTTATTGTTTGTGCATTGATCCTGAATATATCTATAATACGACTGACTGGACGGTAATCAACGATACAAACAATTTAATTTAGAAATACATAGTTTAGTGTTCTGTATGGTGCTGGTGTAGATTGAGTTTCTTAGTACTGAGAAATGTGTCTGCATATGAGTGTCTTAAGAATATTAAAAATGATGGAGGGGCGGAATTGATATCCTTTTAAGCGGTTTAAATCCAAATTTTTGACATATTTTGTATAGTCTTACGATATTGTTTGCCGCCAGTGTTATAAGTGCAAAATCTATATAGTACGAATCACTACCTCTAGATTTCCGGCAGGGTTTCTATATTACAACTTGACATTTCCAAGACGACAGGTTATCTTTTATTCGACAATGTTCAGACAGCTGTTTAGGTCAAGCCTTTTTAACGTTTGCAAGTTTTGTAAAGGAAGATGTCTGTGATTAATTCTGACAATGAATTGACCGCAAAAGGCAAATTATACACTTAATACTGTTTAATATGGAGTATATATAATGTGCATTTCATAATTGACGTTACTTCCGAACACCCTAAAAGTGCCTCTACATTTGAGTGGTCACGTGACGTCTTTCTTTGTAATGATGACGTCACACGAAATGTCTTATGATTGTCAGTTTTTAAAGATCGATTTAGAGATTGCATAAAAATAGTATGAAATTTTTGTTGTTATTTTTAAATATAACATTTATTTTTATCGATGTCACCTTTATTTTAAAGTTATTCTTTAAAATTAATTTAAGTGCCCCTCTTCATTCACTTGTTACTTCCTGACGAAAAAAAGCAATATCAGCCCGCTGCGAGCTGTGCTCGTTATTATCTGTAATTTCTAACAATGTCCTTTATCTTTACTACCACTAATATATATATAAATACTCAGTAAAACATCAACTCGTGATTCTAGAAATTATCAGCTGTTGGTGATTTGTCATACGCGAACACATTGCGGAAGAATCTTCCCAACTTTTGTACCTATCGCGTATCACTGACCAACGCTCATGAATATTAAAGAAAACAAACATCACGATAAAAACAATACATGATATATCCACGCTGCAGTTAATCAGACCTGTCCAGACACTAGAAGTGTTACAAAATATCAAACGCAGGATACAATCAGCATATAAAGAATATCTTTCTAGTAATGAAATAAGAATAACGAGCAATGTACATACAATACCCACCCCCTCACCACCTCGACGATGTATTTAATATACCCTAGCCCTTTAGGCAACTTATTGCTAGATGTTACGCAGGCCGAAATTTTCATTAAATATTTACGGGGTACATCTAAGCATTTTTTCACTCGGCATAGATTGATTTATCAATATCGGTAGTTGTTTACTAAACATGAATAGCAAGTCAGTCGGTGAAAGCAATCACTTTCGGAATCATTTTAAAAAATATCAATCTACCTCTCAAACTATTTCGTAAAGCTGAAATCGGTAACAGGATGACTCATTTAAAATCTTCTCCGTCTCGCCGGTTCAATCCCTTCACAGTGGTAGTTATGTCATATTAGACACCATTACGCATAAAAATTGTACAAAGAAGAAGTGCACAGGTTCCGATACTATGTCAAAGTAAAATACTAAAAAATGTCAAAGAACGAAAAGAAAATAATAAGCTGTATTTAAATGGGAAATTACCAATAAAAAATTATTAATTTTTTTTTCTTTCGACGGAGATTATCAGGTCCATATAAGATTCGCTCTTCGAGCTCATGTGATATGGACCTCATAACCCTTTTCTTGCAAAAAAATACTAGATATACAATTTTTGCCTTTAACGAAGGTAATATCCATAATAATTAAAACAAGAAAGGGTTAAATAACTTT
Source organism: Limnoperna fortunei (assembly GCA_944474755.1). NCBI lineage: Eukaryota > Metazoa > Mollusca > Bivalvia > Mytilida > Modiolidae > Limnoperna > Limnoperna fortunei. The sequence goes on along the minus strand of OX104121.1, from coordinate 6,781,073 downwards.
TTCGAGATTTAATAATTGGGATCTTACCATTGAAACATCGTTATACCTTTAATATACCTTTATATCCAGCTAAAGACTAAACGATAAAAGTTTCTAGCTATAAGTCATGCAGAAAATAAATTTTTCATTAGTGATAGGAATAAAAGCACGGAAGATAACATCCGTTTAATGTCAAATTGTTTAGTCGTGGTGGTTTTGTCTTTGTGTTTTGTTTCTCGTAAGTCGATTCTTGTTGACCGATCCGTTTGCTTACTCTTGTTTAATTGTTGATTTAGTGTGAAAAAGGTTAAATAATTTTTCAGAAATGTCTGTTATCTTGATACATGTGATAAAATACATTATGAACAAAAGATTTTTTACAAATATTTCTTATCATATAACAACTTCAATTAATGTGTGCTAGATTTAACCCATAAGTTGTAAATACATATAATGCGGTGAAACCAGAGTCATGACAGTAAGTAAAACTAATTTGTAAATATTCCGATATGACAATGAAGACCTATTGTAACCCTTTAATATAATTTGAATGTTTTGATTTTGCATATTATTTATAAATAAAAGAAGAAAAATTTAATAAATTCTACGTACAATCCAACACACAATTCAAAAAGACATAATACAATTAAATTATACTAAAACGATAAGTGGCACATTAATTGCTAATGTTGACAAGATATGGTAATTTATTACCTTATTTGGTAATTGTATCCGTCGAAGTATATGAAGGTCATTGTTGATACTAAAAAAAGTGTCAAATGTTGGACAAAATTGTAGCAAAAATGACACTATGTTGTTAATGTTGCCTAAAGGGCTAGGGTATATTAACTACTTCATCGAGGTGGTGAGGGGTTGGGTATTGTCTGTTGTTAATTTTCAAAGAACTTTAATAATAGCTGAATGATTTTATGAAATGGAGAAAAACTAATTTAAAGTCGAATAGTTTAACAAATTTAAATTGCGACAAATCGATGATCATTATGGGTTCTGAAGACCACAATTTAAGTATTCATTATTTTGTACTAACGCATTATATGTTTATAAAATGACAACAAAATAACAAAGGTTAAAGTATAGGCGCCAAATAGCTCAGCGGCCATATCATACTACATTCATGGCGCACGCCTAATCAAACTTAAATTTTTAATTCGTATTGCGTTACTTTAAAAAATAATTTACAATGCAATATGATACGCACGTAATTCTTATTGTTTTGCTAAATTGAAGTGGATAATTCAATCAATAAGTGTCCTACAATTAGTGCGGTATCCATGTCAAAGTAGTCTATGGTACGAATTGATTTGGATTTAACTTATATTTTGTCGATCTACAAAAGCAAAAATTCGGGTCTGAAGACTACAACTGACTGCTCGATACATGAATTCATTATCACAGCTAATTTAGCGTGTAATCTATCTTTCTGTTGTCATATATTTGTAAAATGTTTTGATTGCGTTTAACCCTTTCCTTCATAACTAAGCCTTTTGACCCTCCCCTTTGCATACTTTAATGGCGCATTTTAACGTCTCTCTGTAGAAGTCCACTTGTATCGCTTCTTACTAAAATGTGGTCATCTTCTGAATACATTTAATGTGATGCAAGGAAACTGTATTTAGGAGTATTACCCAGTGAATTTGTTTTTAATAATATTTCTTTTTATGTTCATCAAATATCGAAAACTTTTGCCGTAGACGTTTCACATTAAATTCCTTAAAATCGTCATACTACATGTAACTTGATTTGAAAATTATCAGCAATGTAAAGATATTGAAGAATGTATACCTTTAATTGACACAATATTGTCATGACAGCGAGTTGAAACTGACAACACGAAAGCTAAAGATGTCAGGTACCATTTGTCATTTCACAAAAACCTTACTTAGGATATAATTACTACCTTTCTTGTAGCCAAAATAATAAGCATTCTTAAATAACATTAATTGAATCTCCCTTTTTGTAAATTCCTTACTGTAATTCAAAAAAAAACGAAAATGGTCATTTTGGGGGGAAAATGTTTTTAAACGTTACTTGCCAAAAGTAATAGAGTTAATAAAACAGTGAACACTTTTAGATTTAACATTGGATAAAACTTGTACATTCACCTGTTTTCACAATCAACACAAAACAAGCTAAAAATAACCTCGCACTCTTTTTATGTACAACTTTATAACTTTAAGCAAATTGTCAACTAAAATATTGAAGATGTTCTGTGGAATTCTTGTCTAAAACAGTACTAGGGAATGTTTGACGGCGCTATTGTCTCAAATAATTAAACATAATTAATGGAAAATGTAATAATTTTGAAACATAAAACAATCAGTATGTTCTTCATGTACTGTTCTGAAACCAAATCATAAAATGCATCCTTTAAATGGCCAAAGCAAAAATAAAAGGGACTAACCCTTTAAGATATGGGTGCTTGGCTAAACATCCTATGTCGATATAGTGTCTGAAGCCACATTTTGCAGATTTCAAGTTTTCTAGTTTTAAATAATTCCATGTTGAAAATATTTTTAAGAGGATGCAAGTTGGAATGAAAATACAAATTATGTTTTACAATTAAGTGAAATGGAAGAAGTGGAAGACTAGATGATACTTGGAGGACAGAATTTTCTTCACCACCCACACAACCAAATTGTGTTTCATATTATTTGCATGTGTTATTTTGATTGTGCAACTTTGACATTTAAAGATTTCAGTACAATTATTTGCATGTCTTTGACGGCGAAGCAAATCCTAGTTCTTGAATAAATTAAAATATGCACAAAAATTTACAGTAGCATACAAAACACGATAGCAAATATAACGATCCTGCAATAGTATGACTTTGACATATATTACAGTTGAATAATTCAAAGAAACAAAAAATGTTAACTGTTTTATAACTACCTCTTCTTTCGAAAGATATTCAGTAATTTTAAGTTGTTGCATACGTTAAATCATCTCTCTATGGGGTAAACCAAAGCTCATTGGAATAAAATTTTTCACGTCTTGCATCCCACCCCCTCGGCCCCATGCGAAAACAAAAGAAAAAGGGAGCAAGTGACAGAGATATATAATTTTGTTAGGATTGACTGGTATATAATTATGCTAAATTTTTCTCTATATGCAGTTAACCAAAGCTCACATAATATTTAAAATTACTAATGTATTTATGCGGATGTTTAATGTAATTAAATCTTTCACTTCTTGCCCTCACCTCCCCCCTTTTTGCCCATTGCGACGACGATACAAAAATAGGAAGCAGGTGACCTATTTAATTTTGTTTGGATTGGCTGTTTTTAATAATGCTAAATTTCTTTTAAATGCAGAAATGCCCAAAATAAGAAAAAAACTTAAAACACAACTACAGTTTGCTGAATTACAAAACATATACATCTCAGTTTCTTCTAAACTAGAGAATTTTTTTCTAACTACATGTACATTGTATTATCAACAATCTTACAAAAATTTATAGAAACCCACCAAATGAACTTTTTATATGTACCTTTTCGTTACTCAGTAGATGCCTACACATACACAGATACATCAGTATATTGCAATAAATATTCTAGAAACCGAGCTTATAAATGAATCGTAGTGATTTTTATATATTTAGTATTTATCATGACAGATTTTCAGTAATTACAAGTTATTTTCATTTTTATAAGTATTTTTGCAAACAATCACATGAAAATCAAACACTTAATTACTTTTTCTTATGGAGGTAAAGGTTAGATTACAGAAAGTTATTTACATTCCAGACAAGTAAATGGTGACAAACAATGAACCGATTGCTAATTCTTTAGGCGAATGAACGAATTAATAAAAGATATAGATTAAAGGAAAACATTTATATGTACAAGAAAATGTCCGAATTGATATGCAAGTATGCATTAAAATATGAAATGACGTAAATGTCAGTGTCATTTATCGCCTTGTTTACTTTAAATTTTATATGAATGGTAGCAATCTTTTCAGAAAGAAACCATATTTCTTTCTGACACTTGTTCATTTTGTTATTTAAATAAAATAAGACAGGAAATTTTCTTTAAAATACATAGCTAAATGTGATTGAACATTTTTAAAAATGTAATGTAGACAGACCAGGACGTTGCATTCATCCTAATGCATTTCAGCTAAATATATATTCAAGACAAGCTTCGTACAATTATACCCTTCGTGTAAAAACCTAAAATGATGAACTAATAACATCTTTGACCTATTTAAGCTGAGCCTTTTTTCCAACAATATAGATTTTTTCAGTAAACAAATTCTGATTAAAATTTGAAAATCCTTTTCCTAAAAGAATAAAATAATTGCATCTGAAGAATCTAATCAACGTCGCACTTTTTTATTCGACGTTTTGTTGACATCTGGCTGACTTTTATGTAACATAATGCAAAAAGAAACGTTCTATTTATTTCATAACAAAATTTAAATTAAACAAATATATCGCTTTTGTTCAGATGTCAATGCGTAATTAAAAAAAATGATAGTGCTATAAAGACCGTCTATAACATGTGTAACAAAACTGAAGAAACTATTACAACTAAGAACATAGTGTTGATTGTTAGGTTGACAAGAAATGGTTATTTATGAACCAATTTGAGTAACTGAATACCCTTGAGGTAATAAAATACGCAGTTAGTAGATCACTGATAAAATCAAAACGTGTTTGTTAAATTAATTTGTAACTTTAGCTTTTCTTAACTGTATACGTATATATTTTGGATCGAATTTGGATGTAAAGGTGGAAATAGCAAGATCTAAAAGGAAATGAAATGTTTCTAAAGCCTTAGACTCTTAATTTGACGAAAGTGTCAATAGCAATAAGAGCAGAGACGCCTTGTTTTATTCAGTATTAAATATACTATAAGTCCTAACTAAGATTTTGGGGGAACATATATATATTGAACTAAATAGATTCAAATGACCGTTGCCTTAGGTAAAGGTTGACAAAAAATGATTTACTGTGTATAGAATGTTATATTTTAAAAAAAAAATATTGTGAAATGAGTTTAATTTCACTTAATATTTTGACATAAAAGAGTGTTTGTTGCAGGCTTATCATAAAAATGATAACCTAAAAAATCAACGTACAGCCTTTGTATTGTATTAAATCAAAATTAAAAAATGACACTGCACAGGATCACAAACTTACACAAGCGAAATGCTAAAATTTGCATTAATACGTTATCTGACCGATATAAAACCGAAGATGCTCTTTTTAATTCTGCATGATGATATTGAAGCTTGTTCTTTTTTATCCACGTGACAAATCGATATTATATTAATTAACCTGACCGGCGTTAGCGAGTGTTAAACGAATGAATATAGTGCCCGTTTTGTGGGTAAATTTAAGCTATTTGACGGCAGACAAAAGTTATGGACCACATACAAAATAATAAACAATCACAGAGGATAGTGAATGTTTTATTTTTCATAGAGAAGAAAAAAGAAATGAACAATTTATACATTTAATACATTTAATTTAAATTAAAGATCCTACATTTTATTTATACCATTCTTCATTATCTTGATTTGTAAACTCCCACTTAAACTCGTACCTTTTAGATAGGAGTTAAAGTGAAATGTGGGGGCTTTTTGCAGAAGTTATGTTTCTCAAATTCATGCACCTTTAATTAAAAACAGGCTTTAGCACTGTTAAGTTGGCAAAAGATAAACCACAATAGGCCTGTAATAATTAAATTATAAAAAGTACATTTTTAAAACAACACCATTACAATGCATTTGTTTTCTATAATTCATATTAGAAGTGCAAGTGTCAAATAACTACATCAAATTAGATTTATTATAGCAAAACTACAAAGAAAACATATAATGTTATTATCTAGTAATTTGAATTAGGTAACAATTGTTTGTTTAAACAGATTAAATGGTATCAATTAGATTTATTGCACGTATTCTTTCAAATAATCGAAGCGTGTGATTTAATTTAAATGTTCACAAACATGACACGATTAGTTCGGGTTTCAGGTCACAAAGAGTAAAATGAAGTCTATACTGAAAATAATTTATCTAAAGATTCATATTGCCTATTGTCCTTCTCAACCCAATGAATGAAGTCATAGTTGCTATTCATGATTTGAAAGCCTTTATTAAGTTTCCAATCAATCTTTATAATTAACAGATTTGTCTAAACTCGAAACGACATTGCATAGAAAAGCGAATAAGGTATTTTCTCTCGATAACATGCGCGTGTTTGATTTCTGATTAAAACATCGTCAGCCGCCGAGATTCAAAGTTTATGACATGCATGAACTGCGCCACACATGTTATTAATTTTTTGATAGGCCCAGTGAATTGCGATAGAAAAACAATTTTACTTTTACCAAATTATACACAAATTCTTAATGATTGATGTATTTGTTGTCATCCTGAAAATCTGAAATACACCTCGCTGCGAATTGAACGATACATTTTTCAATCTATATAGAGTTCTTTCATATTTAGATACTGAGCATTACATGTTTAATTCCAACATTAATTAGCAGCGATTGTAACAAACAATGAAAGATACAAACACGATAAAACATTTAGATAAATATTACTAACACTGTAATGGAGTAGTTTCTCTTTTGATTACGCGTCCGTGTCTTCTTAATTGTTTTAAATATGTATTTATTATTACTATATAACATTATATTGATCATTGCTACATACTCAATAGGTCTTAAAACGTAAAGTATGGATAGCAACTGGTCTTTATACAGAGCGAATCAAGCACTTTACAGTTTCAATTAGACGCAACAATTTTTTATTCTTGTCTGTTTAAATATAATTTAATGTGCACTGCCGTTATCATTTGGGTGCCTTTGGGAACAGAATGTTCTTACTTTGTTAGTTTTTAAAATTTCTTAAGAAATAAGACATTTAGTCCGCCGTACCGTCTTTTAAAACGCTTCTTGTTAAATTCACAGTTCATTAAATTATTAAGTTCCGCCAAAAACTACTGACTCGACAAAAACTCAACCTTGTGTACGCAATTCAAAGTACAATCAAAATATGTTTGTTTGTTTGTTTTATGGTGTTTAACGCCACTTTCAGCAATTTTTCAGCTATATCATGGCGTCCAGTTTTTATTGGGGGAGGAAGCCGGAGTACCCGGAGAAAACCCCCGACCTGCGGTAGGAAAACTGGCAATCCTTGTCAATTAAGATTGGAGTCGAGTACACCCTGCCTGCACAATCAAATATGAAAATCGATGCGCACTCTCATGATATATTATAATTAATATATAATTTTTGCAAGGATTTCCTAATTACGGTTTGTGGTCGGGTTTTCTATATTATAACCTGACTTTTTCTTATCCACCACCCGGGGACGCGCTTGGAAGCTATGTAGTTTGAGCGCTGGTACAGTACTTTAGATTGAAAACGCAACACTTTTTACCAATCCGTCACCGATCTGTCAGCGTTCGAAAATTCGTCAGCAATCAGTTATCAATCAGTCAGATCAGTCCAATTGTTCCAAATCTGTCAAATCGTTCCCAATCCGTCCATCCGTCAATTTACGGTTTTGGAACGATTTGACTGATCTGACGGATTGATTTGGACTGATCGCTACAATCCATCCATTCAACTTCCGGTCAGGGAATTAATATTTCGAAATTTAAAAATTCGTTTCACTCGCAAATATTACAAGTATAAAAATGTTATTTCATAATTTCTGGCTCGTTTTTTTCTAAAAATATGGCATAAACTAGTCTACAGATATAAATGATATTATAACTGTAGACTAGTATAAATGGAAATTCCCCCAATCTATAATTGATGCATCTGTGACGGAATATAAATATCACATAGTGACATTTTATTTAAAAACAAATAATTAAAACAAAACTAAATTTTAAAAAAAACTGATGACTTCAAAAATATTTGACCTCGCGTGCCAAGGTGTTCCTCTCGTATTTGTCTTATAAAGTTTTATAAAGCGAAAAAGCGCTAAAGACGAAAAACACAAAGGCAGAATCATATTTTTGTTTTACTTCGCGCTTTCGTGTAACAATTATTTGTATGTATGTTTGTTTCAAGTTTGTTTAACAACATTTTCAAAAATTATATTACGCTATATAATATGGCGTTGAGTGTTTATAATGAAGAGCTGGAGTACCCATCGATACCGCCGACCTTCGACAGGAAAATTAGTATTCTCCAAATTTAGAGATGAGTCGAGCACACCATCTCGCTGTAGGAGTCGAACAGACAACCTGGGTGATCAATAGTAAATTACTATTACCTTAAGCACCGAGGTCAAGTTTCTTTTATTATAAACGCTTAAAAGATCCAAGTTTTTTTCTGTGCCACAATTTCTAAGAATTCCGGGGTTAATACAAAATAAGATTTACGACAAAAGCGAAAACATCTATTATATATTATATTCATTATTTCATTATGTCACATGCATTTAGAAGAATTAAATCTCAAATACAGAATAACCTACTAAACATGCTTGCATATAGATAATTCCGAGTAAAAGACGCGAACATGTAATCGTAAGATGAAAATCAATTCTGCTTTTCGCATTTTTGCGGTCAAAGTTTCGAATTTTCGCTTAATAAAATATCAAAGGTGAGTACTTTTAATATTGTAAACGCTTCTTTGTTATCCATTCAGTAATAATTAAATAAGATTTGTAAATATTTTACGAGTTTTTAAAACATCGAATTTTTTTAAAGATAAGTTGTGTGCCATTCTTTTTCGTTTACTCAAAAGAAATCATAAATAGTTGACGTTCATGGAAATGATATTTTAATTAATGTTTTGGGGTTTTTGACGATGTCTGTTAAAAGCGTTCGATATTTAATGATATATAAGTATAGATTTTTTCCTTATAAACCTGGAGTATTTGAAATAAATTACTAGGGTAGCGGATAGGGGTGCCCTCTCGTTTGAGGGGGGGAGTCAAGTCATAATACGGAAAAGCCGTGCCGAGAACAATAGTGGGTGACGTGTATAGAGAGTGCCACGCTACTTGCACAATTAACATATTTTTTTGGATTTAAAAAAGGTAGGCACAAAAAGGTAGTTTTTCCGCCCCTACCCATACCCAATATTTGTCCAGTGGCATTCAAAATGTTTGCCCTTCGGTCCATCTTTTCCTAATTGATTATTTTTAAACTTGTTTTCGTCCTGAATAAAGCTTAAATACTGAAATGAAATTATTATTATTAAAATTTAAGGACGCTCTTATAAAGTTTTGAAAAGGTTCTGTTTTATCGATATGGTTGTAACGACAATGTCTAAACCGATCTTATAGACATAGAGAATTAATGACGTTTCTTTAAAACAAATACTATTTCGTACCATAAAACGTATCTATAACACATTTTATTTCTAAACTGCAGTACTCGCAGACTTTTCTCCCGGGGGTTATGGGGGCCTTGGGGCAGATTGGTTAGTAATCTACTAGTTATCACATGCCTGTGAACAGGTTGCGGATTTGCAAATAACTGCAGGAAGGGTGTTCCCGACTCCAACTTAATTGACTGGAATTGTCCGTTTAAACATTTACTCCGGCTTCCTCCTACCCCTCTCCCCAAAAAACTGGATGCCATGAACTATATGAAATGTTGCTGAAAACCATAAACAATCAAACAATCCAGCGTAATTGTAAGCATACTTCTTTAACTACTTTAACTGCATGTCAAATAAAACTTGCGGCAAAAATCGCTTTATATTTTACAATATTTTCAACTTTATGTTTAGTAAACAATATGTTTTGTTTTACAATGTTTGTTCAATAGTACATAACAGATTGATAATTTGATTGTAAAAATGGGTTACCAAAAATGATGTAAATAAAATAAAAACATACACACATACATTTAAGTCATTTGTTTTTTCTAACTGCATGTAAAATGATGTAAAAGGAAAAAAGGACCTGTCCTTTGCTAAATGTTACATAAATCTGTTACTGAGTGGGAGGACGAGTCGGCACAATATTTACGAGAAACAATATACATGTAATAGGACACAGAAAATAAAAGAATTCGAAATCACGAGTCGCGGAAAAAAAAAAGAGGATCAATAATGAATTACGAAAATAAAATATCTACCTCATAGCTACTGATGTGCCTTGAATCGAACGAATTTTTTTAAGGTTTATAGGGCTCGACCCAAAAAAAAATGTCCCGCCTTAAAGAAATTTACTTAGTTATGTAATATAAATAAAAGAGTTGTTTTTTGGTTTTTTTTATATTTTTTTTAATTTATTTTTTTTTAAACGAGACATTTGTATTAACTATTCCTTTGAATACTTGCGTTTATTTTATTATAAATGCATATGTGTCTGGATCGCACTGATTGGACTGATCGCACTGATCGCTGACGGTTACTTAGGTAATGACGGATTCTTAGTTTTGGACGGTTGTATTCGTCATCAATCAGTCAGCGATCCGTCAGCGTTCCAAAATCCGTTATCAATCAGTCAAAGTGTTGCGTTAACGGATGCAAGTACTGTAACAAAAAAAGTATGTACCAAATGTTGGAAAAATATTCATTCATAGTTGAATCATTTTGAATTGGATGAGTTAATGCTGAAGTTAAATACTGAAGGATGTATCTTTACGTAATAAAAAGAACGAATCCCCGTGAGTTGTGTTTTCTATGCCCGATAATGAGGTGTGACGTTTTTCACACTACTATTTAAAAAAGTACATCTGACAGCATGAAATCTATTAATTTATTATTTTTGCGTTTTATGATTCAATATTCAAAGATCTAAAATAGTTACATATGCACTTGGTATTAACAGGTAATACAATTTTCTTTTGTACTTAAACACTGTTACAAGACGAAATGTTTTATTGTGAAAACTAATACGTCTTGGTAAGTGGATTTTGGATTGAAATGCTCATCTACAGTGACTTATTGTGTTTTTCGCAGTTTGGCAGATAATAATTGCAGGGGATTTAGTTACCAATTTATGTCAATTTTTTACAGTGACGAGTCAAAATATTTATAAAGAAGGGATTATTCTCCTACCTAATGCCTTCTGTGATCTGTCTACGACTTTAGTAAATTATCGGTTTTACTTCAAAATCGCGAGAAATTTGCTTAAATAAACAAATTGTATAAATTACTTTAAGCGTCGCGACTAAAGCCAATTAATAAACACACATTTCAATACAAGCATTGATGTCGTTACAAGATTTGTTAAGGCTTTCTTATTGGCGTACACAGCAAGAAATGAATATTTTTACCTGTCACGTAAGATAAAAAGTTTTGTAATATGATACTTATGTATCACTAAGTTAGCACAACTTTTATTCGTGAAAGGAAAATACTGCCTTTAATTATTAAATTGTTCTGTTGAAAGAAAACAAACGTATATCATTCATATTTAATAGATTGCTGTAAATATATACTTTATGTGTTTCCCCATTGTATTATATTCGAAACGTGTCAGGCCATTACAGATATAAAAAGAACCGTTTATACATTTCAACATTATGTATCGTAATACAAATAAAGTTCGTTGCTGCTATGTCATTCTAAAAGTTTCATGTTGAAGGTGAAGGTTATAAAAAAAATACCGAACTCCAATGAAATTGTCAAAACTGAAAATCCACAAATCGAAGTCCGAGAAACCGGCAAACTCCAGAACCAACAACCAAACATATAGTAACTACAGCAATGGACCTTATTTGGTACAGACATTTCAAAAGAATGGTGGGTAAACCAGGTTTTATGGCATGCCAAACCTCCCACTTTCGACCATAAATTGACCGATGTTAAGCAACCCACTGTAAAAATGCCTCTTGCTACAGGCAGCATATAGACCGATGTATTCTCATAAAATGTGCAATAGTGATGTAAAGCAGTCCTTTCCTTGTTATTTTCTTTGCAGTGATTTGTAAATGCTTTATAATATATGTAATATGTACTATAATTTTATAATTTTAAATTACTATGTCTATGTTTAAGATTTACCTCGGTGAATAAACCTATATCTTTATATAGCAGATTTGGCCGAGGGGTCTAAACCGCCAAACATATTGCAGTCAAATGGCAACCACAATGTCAGAACGGTGTAAGTTCGAATCCCGCTGAGGGTAAGCACAAAATTTGACAGTATTAAAGTCTAATTCTAACAGTTTTGGGGCTTAATTTGTTGACGTATTATATAATTTTACACACATATACAAAAGTGAATTTGTTTTAAACTTGTGAATAATAAAATGTGGAATTTGTTTTTAAATATTTCAAATCGATGATCTTATGAAGTAATTAAATTCATTTGATTCAAAGTTTAGATCTTTTATATCTTGTGGACATTGTGAAACATATTTTACTATTCAACACTGTAGTCTTGCTAGTAAAAAATTGTTTTTTGTACAAAACAAATTATATCATCCGTCAATAAGAAAATAATTATTATTTGATTTTTTTTGTTTTGTGTCTGTTTGTTTTGTTGTTGTCTACTCTTTTGTTAAATCATGGTTTTGTCTGTTCCTGACTTTTCGTTTTATGATTACTTATATGTATCCCGATTCATTTTTCTTTCTAACAACACACTAGACACTATGCACTTTTGTTGACGTAGTCTGATTAGGTAATCGAAATCCGTTCTTTAGGAATAAACTTATTATTATTATTATTATTATTATTATTATTATTATTATTATTATTATTATTATTATTGGCCTTAATGCTGTATAAATTATGGCAATTATCAACTTTCACCTTCCGTCAAAGAGGAATAAATCCTGTAAGAAATTGGTACAAACTTCAAATATTAACAAGACCGTTGTTTGAGAATTGTCAAATCAAATACTTCCGTTATCTGCTACAGTTCCGATAAAAACACAAAGTCTATTATTGCAATTTTACCATTATGTTCCATTTTTATCATGGAAAAATATCAGACAGAACAATAAAAACGATAAAAGGTCTCAACCTACTTATGTTTAGTGAGTTTCTACGAAAATGATCCTTATAGTTATCAACTGAATTTTAAGTTGCATAGTTAGTCTAATAGATTCCTGTAAATATTTCGACGTTGTCTTTTATCTTGACGTTCCACTAAGGAATTCCGGAGTGTATTTTTAACTACATGTACGATAAAAAAATCAAGGCATCAGTAACTCACGAGTCATCTACAGGTCGTTTGCATTACTGGTAAGATTGCTTAGGTAGAAAACATAGCCAAGAGGTATGGCACTACTACGTTTACAATAATCTTTGTCAACTGTAAAATTGTGAGACTAGCGACAGGTGTGAATAAACTTGCATAACTTGTATGGTACAATTTAGGACCGTGGTTCATTCGTTAAAATACAACAATGTATCATATGTCATATTGGTATGTCCAAGATGACACAGTTTTAAAACAATTTGTCTCAAAGAATCTACTCTATTAACAATTATTTCTGCGTAGTAGCGGTAAGGTCCCGTGAAGTTTATTATGAACTTCGCGACGCCAACTCAAATTGCAAAAACATCTAAAATTTAAAAAAACTTAAAATGTTGATTAGGCAATGGGCAGTCAAAAAATTCATCATTTAAGAATCTTTTGGCATCCTGACACACAACTCTCTTTCCACGGCTTCTTACATGACTGGGAATCCGGAAAAATAAAACATTGAAAACTCAAGTTGTCAACCATTTATGTATTTTTAAAGCAGTTTTTATTTTCAGAATTTGTAAAAGGCAAACGAAGCAGGGCATATAGTTAATTTAAGATATAATTTAACAAATTATAAGTGCAAAAAAATTAACTTGCATAACTTGTATGGTACAATTTAGGACCGTGGTTCATTCGTTAAAATACAGCATTGTGTCATATGTCATATTGGTATGTCCAAGATGACACAGTTTTGAAACAATTTGTCTCAAAGAATCTACTCTAATAACAATTATTTTCTGCGTAGTAGCGGTAAGGTCCCGTGAAGTTTATTATGAACTTCACGGCGCCAACTCAAATTGCAAAAACATCTAAAATATAAAAAAAACTTAAAATGTTTATTAGGCAATGGGCAGTCAACAAATTCATCATTTAAGAATCTCTTGGCATCCTGACACACAACTCTCTTTCCACGGCTTTTTAAATTACCGGGAATCCGGAAAAATAGAACATCGTTAACTAAAGTTGTCAACCATTTATGTATTTTAAAGCAGTTTTTATTTTCAGAATTTGTAAAAAGCATACGAAGCAGGGCATATAGTTAATTTAAGATATAATCTGGCAAATTATAAGTGCAAAAAGAATAATTGGTGAGGTAGGATAAGCCGTATATAATAAATCATGTCTGCATTGATCTCGAGAAATTGTACGTTATCTGTGCAAAAAATATTTAATCGCCTAAATCGAAAGGATTTTAAATTTAATAAGCTAAGAATTATAAATATGTACACAAATTGATATTTCAAGTACATGTAGAAACGACGTTGTATTTCTGTACGCATAAATAAATTTACGAGTAAAAGGACATTATCCACCGAAATGAAAAATCTTCACAATGGTTCCACTATTGTATCCGCATTAAAGGCTCAATACGAACGAAAGACAGCTAGTTTTAACTTACTCTCCAAAGAGAGTACCTTAAGGAACTTTATCATCGTCTGTCGATTGTTCTGTATAAATTTCACAATAACCAATTTTGTGTTTTTGTTTCTGCACAATGCTGTTTAATTTTTAGAGAGTTTTTGCCGTTGATTCTTGTGGTTGTTCGACTGCAAATGAATACTTTTGTTTTACTTTGGTTGAATTGCAAAAATTTCAAACAAATTAGAATTGAATAATTTAATCAATTCAAATTTGTAGGCCAACAAGTTAAATATTATTATTGATGTTTTATAATTGTTTTCAAAATGAGGTTCTAATCACAATCATGAACAGATTTGGAAGTATAACACTTTTAATTTTGCAAACCGAGCCTAATTATACCTCTATACAATACAAAAAAGGCTCGTCGGTTGCCAGATAACAACTGCACAAGCGTGTTTCTGAATTCTCCTAGGCATATTACATTTGTAGCAATCCTTGATCGTGTACTGATACCATGAATTTCGCCATTTTAAATGGCGACCTGGACAATAGTGTAATGTATATCGAATCAGCGATATACATAAAGTAGTTAAACATAATGGTCCGTTAATGCTGAAAATGACTTTCTAATTCTAAATATCAATGCGTTGAATTATTTTTTTAATATTTCTATGTGGATGATGGGTTAACCTCTAGTCAAACAATTGAGCAAAGTAAGACGTTTGACAATTCTGATGATTTTAAATTAGTTCTGATTCTGATGGATTTTATTTTTTGTTATAATAAAACTGCTTGCCAACAATTTTGCCTTTGAGTTCTCTTTTAACATAATGTAGGTGACATAATAAGGAAACACTAAATTGATTTATTGATCGATGGGTGTGTCAATGTAAAATTAAAATGAACTATAAATTTCATTTCACATACAAAGTTTGAAATATAAGAAGAAAGTTAACCTTTAACTTGATACCAACCAAATCTTCTAAAATATCGCTATTTAGGATAAAGAACTCGATTTACAGTGATCTACTAACCAATTGTTATTTCAAATAATTGTGGCAACACCTTTGACATTAGTATTAATTATAATCCACTCACAACAAGTCTAGTAAAGTATAAATGAATTGCTAATTGCAGTTTAATCCTGTAACAATAACTAAAGAACACGTCAGTATTGGTGATGCATAGGGTTGTGACAATTAAGGCCAGACAAGTTAAGCTTTACCTATACCCACGGCATTCTTGCAGTTTTTTTGCGAGCTTAGCAAGTTTAGAGGGTGATACGTGTACAAGTTTGATGTTTTTCTAAAGAGTTAACTTATTTCTTACCAATGAACAAATAATTATTTGACAGGCGAATGTAATACATGTATCATTTAAATGTCTTGTAGGCAAATATATGGATTAATTGAGTGCTCTCTCAAAAGAGTTGAACACAGTTGTCTTTCATTGAACAAATTAGTATTTTCGGGATCAATATATTCGATATTAATTAGATATCTTTAAACATTTATCATCCTTATCTTATATTTGTATTGAAGTAGCATACTTAAACACGATAAAGTAGCTCATGACAAAGCTTACACAACACAAAATTGCGAATTTCTATTAAGTTAAATATGTCTACTGTCAAGAGAAATCATCAAACTTACTGTGAAATTTCAAACATGTCGAGTACAAATCCAGATTTAGACAAAAACAACACGAAACACAAAAACAATTTAAATGCTTGGGTTCACTCGGGTGCTCCGGACGGCCAAGAAGGGATTCAGTAAGTATTTATGCATTGACATGTCAAGGTAAACTGCAAAGCATGTAAAATCCATATCATGTTACGAAAAATAGAAGCTACAGTTTTTATGTAGTAAAATTAAATATCTGTATCTTGAAGTATTTCAATCTATCTAAGAACCGATATCAAGTTCAAATTTATTTTTTTTAAATATAACATACTATTTATTCATTTTTTGTCTGCTTCTGTTCTTCTGAAATATAGCTTGTACTTCACTTAGGTAAATGCAAACGTCAGATGATCAAATCATTGTAGATGTGGTATTTTATGAGAATAAGGGTGACATTTTACGATTTTGATACATCATAACGCATCACTGAAAATTTGTGATTGAATTTTAATTACGTTTTAGCTACGTTGGAAACAATTTAAAATCAATACCGCTTACATTAAGCGGCTCAGACACGACAACGAGACGCCGTTTTGACATATATTAATTGTTCGCTATTGACTAAGTTATAAAAATATAATCGGTCCAAGAAAACATGTAGAAACATTATATCTCATTCAATACTGCTGTCATTTAACATTCATGTATCATATATATCTCAGAATTTGTTTCGCCCACACTGATCTTTACGCAAGAACGTATTAGTTTACAATTGCTAGTACATAATCATAAAATGGCAAAATATCATGCAGGTTTGTTTCCTTTGATATGTGTTGTAATGACGATATCTACTAAGACAAATTTTAGGTGTCCTACCCTGATTTGTAAGTAGATACATACGGTCCCGCGAATTAAAGAGGGCAACTTTGCCTTATTTGCCTTCCAGCGAAGGTAAAAAAAAATATTCATTTTTACATATTATCAAATTAAGTTAATACATTGCAAGTTTCTGTACATATTAAAGACCCAGGTCGATTTTGAAAGAGGAAATTGTAATTGTGATTTACTGTTGTTTACTAATTGCATTGACTCGATATTTTAAATATTTTAAAGGGGTGTTCACATACACTCCAATTCGTAAAACATTCTATTTTTGGGATAGAAGACCAGAAAGACATATGCTTGTTTTACTGATATCTATTAGATCCGCAAAAGCAAATTTAAGCCTGTAAGAAATAAATTGAACTACTATGTAATATCTAACTTGTTTGTTAAGAAACAGAATGTTTGTTGTTAACCATATTGCTTAGAGGAGTTAAAGGTAGTTTTTAAGTCATTATGGAAAATATATGTTTTTAAGTAAAATATCAACATCAGTATTCTGTTACATACAATAAATTTCATCCACCTCCTCTTTAAACCAATATCAAAATCAAATTAACAATGTACTATATTTTCTGAAAAATGATTAAAATAATAGCATATTATCAGATTATCAAATATTTATCAGAATGACTTCATGGAATAGTTAAGTAAGAGGTGCGATGTACTGATAAATCTCCTCCACCAAATTTATCTTACTTTTTCAGTTTTGGTATAACAAAACTACTCATTTTTTTACCGAAACGGATACAACTTCTTTTATTTTGTAGAAACATACGTCAATTAATGTTTCTTAACTTAAATTAATAGTTACATCTTATGATTGTTTTAACAATTTTGGTTACCTTAAGCATAAAATGTAATAATCACAATCACTATGCACAAAAATTCAAAAAATGGAAAAAAAAACTTTCTGCAATAAGATTTCTTTATATTTAAACGTCCAGCGATTATGCATTGCGTCATTCATGGTAATAACCATAACTGGTATTCGATGTGTGGGCATAGTATAAACAAAGGAATGTAATGAAATAAAAAAAACGTTTATTTAAATTGAGAATTGCATGTGTTTTATGAGACGCTTTAACATACAAAATATTATATTTTTCACGTGTAAATAGCATATCACATTCCGGAATATAAGACCTAAGACAATGTATACCTATCAAACAATCATTTGTTCTCTATTTGTCTTAGCTCTGCCTCTAAAGTTTTGAAGTGATTTTCGTCCCGATTCGAATTGTGGTTTTCTTGGATGGAAAAAACGCCGACTTTGAAGGCAATTTCGTGTAACATAGTAAAGTTAAGTAATAGTAATCAAAAGGACATTTAAACGGAAATAGTTAATTCTTGACTATACACTTTAAAGGGAATACTTATTTCACAAAACTTGGGGATGGGAATAATTCAAATTGTTTCATTTTTTAGAATTTGAATAATATTCATGCCCTGTAGTATAATAAAAGAGAAATTTATCTTTTCTCTGAGGGCAATATTTCCGATCGTGACATGTTAGACTGGTTACCAAAGGGACTGAATACACGCAATAAATTCATTTATTGGCATTTTTTCTATAATAAATTATTCTTGCCTAAAGTGCTTTGTGGATATATTTAACAGATAAAAGTGTCCAATAAAACAACAAAAGTTCGTCTTAAAACATTATCATGACATTATTAAATGGGTAATGCGTGATTTGAATAACTCAGACACGAAAGCTTATTGTAAGTACTGTGTATAAAAGTTATGCAATAATCTGCAAAAATCACCACTATTCAGTTTCAAAGAAACCTTTACAATGTTCGTTTGTATGTGAATCTTATCAACATACAGTCGTAACCATTTGATTCAATTAGAAAACAAATACTTTAATCAATATTTGTTAGACGGAACAAACAGCAGACACAATTATTCATAAGCTCGCTACTCCTAATCACGTTGCCGATTCCTTCATTTAACCTATTGGGCGTGATATTGTATAATTGTATGAAAAGTGTAACCAAATTATAAATTAAATAATGATATTTTGAGTTAAAGTTCATAAGCAAATGAGACGGATAATTAATTAATTGTCCTGTTACGATATGTTAATTGACAACACAATTTTATGAATGAATAGCATTATAGATGTTTTTTAATAAGACACTATACTGACACGGTATGTGCTCAGTAATTACTTGTGTCGATGGTGTGGTGCAAGACAACTTTTAAGTTATTGAAAAAACAGATTTACATTCCATTTTGTATACCATTATTTGTTTAAAGTATTATTGGTTCTTTTCCATCTCCAAGAACAGCCGTTGTCAACTTAGTCAATCTTGGATAAAATTATTCGAACATTTGCTGCGTTTTAATAAAATACAAAATTTGTTTTTCACAATGCTTTGAAATATAATAGCATTAATACTAAGAAAGCTCTGTGTTCTTAACACATTATTGTCTCTTCTTTGACGATTGGGTAAAACAAAGTGCATATTTCCCACAAATAGTGATAGTATTTGTTGTCGGAACACCCCAAACAAAAAGGGCTAAACTTTAAAAACGTCAATTATGTGGTACATTATCAATTACAATGCAAACAATACATATAACTATATTGGAAAGCCGGATACATTATATCGGACTATAACGTATAATTAGCACAATACTGAATATATTGATATTAAATTACACTAATTAATCTAACTGGTAGAAAGCAAAAAGAGATGTTTGTAACGTCAGATTTTAGCTATACTTTAGAGTAATTCGTGTTTTCACCGTTGAGGCAATGTTGCAGTAATGAAGATTACTCCGTCCAGTGTAGTAATCCAGTCATTGACTAACAAGAAATATAAAGAATGAAAATCGCTTAATGAAAATAGAAACAAATGATAGAAGATAAGGATAAGGTGCTGGAGTGATACGTGATACATATTTAAGGTCTAAAAATTATGCAAAACACTTTAAGGTTACCTCTTTAGTTGGGAAACTTTATCCCCTGAGTCCTGAATTCTGTATTATAAAAAAAAAACGCTTATAAACTTCTGTACATTTATTTTCTACTTTTACCTTAGCTTTTTGGTATACTTCACACATGCTACATAGTGTTCCAAGATAAAACAGTTTTATTGCAAGTTCAAGATATAAATGACTAAAAACTAAAAAATTAAATAACTCAGAATATACTAATTATTTGATAATGGAAAAATGTAACTGTCCCTACTTTCATATTGAAGCAAATGTATTTAAACGTGTTAAACGCATAAAAATTAATTGGCTGTGAAACAAAAAATGTACTCACTATTAATCTATTTATTGATGCTTAAGTAACATTAATATTTAGATATACCTGCTAAATACATGTTCTAAAAACATGCAAATTGGTGCTATTCCAATATATCAACTCATACTTGATCAAACTAGAAATGTGCAGTATTAATTATCTTCATACCTTTATTTAACAGCATATATGTCGGTACAACTCAATAACTATCGAGTGCTAGAAGGAAAAAAGACATAATTTGTTATTGTAAGGTCGATTTCAAGTGAAGGTGGGATGTAATCCGGTTGTATGTTTCTTTCAATTAACTTGAATAGGAGCACTGAGACATTAATTGACTCGATATTATCGCACTGAATAAGGGTTCAATATATTGAGATGTATTCCAATGTACAATTGACAGCCTTAGTTTGTGGAAATGAATTTTATGTATTGACACGAAATAGAAGAAAGCAGTGTACTTAATATTGGAACAAACAATTTCTATTCCATAGTACACATCGTAAGTAATCCATGAATGGAAAGTTGTGCTATCAATTATCCTAATATGCGTTGCTTGCATTTCTAAAAAAAATTGATGGTGTTATAACATAATTGACAGCCCATGTCAATAAAGTCAAGGCTTAACCAGTTTAAGCGTTCGTCGAACTGCAGCTACTTTATAACTTAACAGACAGTAGCATATTAAACACAATGTAAAAACTGCATACAGAACAGTTTCTTGTTGCAATACAGATTGCACAATTATTAAGGCAAAGCATTTGATGTTCATACGTAAATCTTAGTTTTAGTAACGACGGAATCCAGATATACAGTAATTTAAATTTAGTAATTTCATAAAAGCCCTTTAAGAGGGACTTCGCGGTGACACGTGGTCTATAATAAATAACCATTGTTTCACTTCGTCTATTAGCGCTCCGTGTTTTTTCTGAAACGTTACAAGTAGCATTTGTCCTCTTGTGACGATAATTATATTAAAAACGTAGCATCCTTGACCAATTATGATGGAGGTATATTTAGAACAACAACAATCAAGTCAACAATTTTTTTTCAATATTGGAATTAGGGTTTTGGGTTGATGAGCCAGAATAGTGTGTAATATAATTTAAAACGTGAGACCGTAGAATGCGTGTTGATGTTGACAAATATATTTGTTTTTAACAAACACTAGAATTGTTACATGCTTTGATATACGTATTATTATATTCCTATACTCCTTTGGCGTAGATCTTGTCTTTGTACATTTCGCTCAATCCAAGTCGTGGTAGAAATAAATTGACTGCACAAACGTACCAAGCAAAGTTACACCAAGTTATACACCACTTAGTGAATATATAATATTCTTTTATTACATGCATAAATAGCTTTCATTGCAAAACTGTTGTTAAATGAGCGTATAGTGTTCATAAACTGCTGTATAATTAACGTACTTCTCATTAATAATCCAAAATTTCATGCATATTTTATTGACCTATTAGAATAGAAATAATTCCTTGTGATACAAATAAATACTTGTTTTACGGCTCTGGTAACATATATTGCTGAAAGAGCCAACTTTTTGAAAATCAGTCTATATTCATGACACAAATAACTTTTTTCTTTATTAAGTAATAGCTTTTCTTATAAATATTCTCATTTAAAACGCAGGGTGAACAGATTTCGAGATATGTTTGTGTGTATTGTTTATCAATAATCTCCTATTTAAGTGATATTCTACAGGGATAAGCTGTCGAAACAAATAGCGTCTAAACATGATACTAAGTACTCTCGATAAAGCCACCCCTCAATACGACTTCATCAATCAGCATTAGTTTATTGATCACTATGAAATGCACATACCCTAACCCAGTAAGCATGTGTTGTGTAGAATAAATAAACTACATAAGTGCATACTACCGAAATTGATCTTATTGCATGTACAGAAATGCAAACACTGTGCATAATATCAAACAATATCTCATGTGTTCCATTAATTTCGTATTTGTAGTGTACATTTGTTTTAATTTAACTTTTGGATTATTTTGCTAACATTCTACTACTTTTCCCAGGATATCCTCATCGCCGTCTGGTATTTGCTGTGCCGCTACACCACTGGACTGGTTTAAATATTTAACGCACATTAAACTATAGGAACTGTTATGATGGTTAATATTGAGCACATTGTTCATTTGTGTTGACACTTACCCGTTGAAGCATAATTAAATCCCACAATTTACATAATTGACTGGGTATCTATCAGCTTAATCCTTAGTTAATTTATTGATCGTTAAGAAACCAGAAAAACGATAGTTGTTATTTTTAACTTTTCTTTTTTATATAAAAACTCTTGCAGAAACATATAAATTGTACTAAAGCAAATTTGCCTTACAAGGAATAGCCAATTTAGCACTAATGTGTTACATATGTATCTATATATACATAAATGTATTAGGTTTCGCGAATACGCTAAATCGAGTACCAGTTGCCTTTTTATGTGCCAGTTTAAAAGCAAAATACCGGTATATTTCTTCTAGCAAAGGTGCATTAGATAACTAATTAATTTATTAGTCGCTGAAAGTTAGTTTCTAAGTCTTACAACGAGATTAAAAGAGTTATAGGATGGTAATGAGAGCAGGAGAGCACGAATTTATCTTATCATTTCTCTTATCCAAAGTGTTTCGTCGATGTTACGTACACATGTTAACAAAATACATTCTCCTTTACATTTGTTGTGACTTTTGGTTAGAACTAGTAATAAAGTCTACCAGAATGAAAAACGAAATTTAACACATAACATATGTTTTATTATTAATAATAACATTATTAACAGTTACATAAAATAACTATTCTACTTCCTATAAAACCTCACAACCATGATCCTATAACAATATTGGTTAGAATGATGTAGATACAACTACAGGACACGTGATACTGTGTTTAGTCCCAAACAGATGATAAAAATTTCAACTGCTATATATAAAAAAGAAAGTTCTCAATGTACCTAAGTTACTATCATTTTTCTAAATTGTATTGTTAGAAAACAGTCATGAAAATGTTTGATAGTTTGTATAGGGGAATAATAATTAGCAATTTTAATTTGGTTTCTTCGTATTGGATCAAGTACAGTTTGGGAAAACTTATTTATGGATCACAAGGAAATCTTACACTTTTCGTTGTCGATTCTAGCTACGTTGAACACAAATACATCGACTAAATTAACACAGACTGTTAATTAAGTAATACGTCTTAAATAAAGTTACATTATTGATCTATAAAAACGACCTTAAATTATTTTTAATTGTTTTGTGCAAGATAATCATTAACAAATGCATGAATCATGTGTTGTTCTGAAATATAAATATACTGTTTAAAAACATTATTTTATTTTTGGCAAATTTTACAGTGTAAGGTCTAAGTAAAAAGTTTACTAAAATTAATTGTTTTTAAACATAATCGCTTTTGAGATTATTATGATTATTATGGTTGATATGGCATTTGCAATGAGTCTTAGGCAGAAAGATCTTCTTATGTTAAACAAAAAATTAAAAACGTTAACCTAAATGTATGCTTAAAAAAGTAATCAATTTTATAAGAATGTTGGTCAATAGAATATTTGTGAATATAAAATGCATTCATACAGCTAATTTAAAATATAAAAATAAACTAAAATATATTCTTTTCAAAATGAGAGAGGAGATCGAATTTCATTTGGTCCACTACAAATACTCTTTAAATTGAAAGTCATTCCATTTCATATCTCTGAAACACCAAAGGATTGGACAAAATATGGATAAGGAGACACTCATAATTGAGAGCATGTAACTCCAACCCATTGAGCAGTTTCCGGCATTATACACAGCGGCGGATTCCCCACAGTAATACCGGAAGAAGTGGTTGCCGAGTCCTATCGGAAACGCCACTAGTGCAGCGATCATGAGAAGAACTGAAAGAAAACAATATGTTATGAACTAGTTTCCTGTACAAAGTTTATAAGTATATGAAGCATAGGAGGTTTTTATATAAAGACATATTAAGCTTGTTTTGTTCATGTATTTACATGTCTATTTTTACTGTATAGTTCTTTTTCCTTGTATATTTTCACATGCTGAAGAAAATGCATGGTGTTATCGTGTATAATGCTTAAAAAAATCCTTTTTCGTAAAGGAAGTTTAGCTTATCTTTAATTCCGCAGTTTGTATGTATTGATGCATTTGTTTGGTTCAAACACACATGTTAACTATAAGAGAATCAATCTGTTTTAATGAAATAGAATGAACCAACCAATATTATATTTGACTTCAGTATACACAGTAATTGTGGAAAGGACTGTAAAGTGTCTATCAACGGTAAGAATGTGTCTAAGCATGCCGTGCAACCAAGAACATCATTTTAGTAATAGGTTAGATCGCAGACAATGTCATACTTTTACAGTAGTTCTGAGTAGTCATAAACAATGATGTTAAATGTTATTTTAGGAAAACTGCTAACACTTCATTTTTGCAAAAATTAGTTTTATGTGTTCGTCATGATAATTGGTTTGCGCGCTATTGTTTCCTGTAAAATATCATTGTATTTATGTAATGTTTCTTAAAAGAACAATTAACGTATAGCTGTTTGTTTCTTTTGAAAAATCAAAATTAGACAAAGTCTTGTTTTTTAAGAAAAACATGTTCCGGCACTACAGTACACTATAGAATTTTTTCCCCAAGCAAACTGAACACTCGATATAAGGATTAGTTTATTTACATTTACTCACCTGATGATGTCTGCAAGTATAAAACCAACGAATTTATGTGGTACACAAACTTTTCCCTCACACAATGTATAACAAGTCCCAATATCACTGTTGTTCCGAAAGAAAATGTGCCAGTGAAAAATAGAAGTAATGAAGCTTGCCACGCTCCAGAAGGTATATGTGTCAATAAAAGCATCCCACCGTACGGCTGACATCGACTGGTAATTTCTCTACTATATCCACTGTCGCTACCAGGCACTCCATCACAGTAAATAGTTAATCCAAACGAGTGAATATGATTATCATGTATATACCAATATGGTTGGAAAATACAGAAGGCTGTCAGTAGAGTTATAGCTGTGGTTAGTGATATCCATAGAAAATATACAATTTTGTTCATTTTAAATCATGGCATTTTCACTTAACATTTTTACCACAAAAACATTTGTTTCAAATTGAATAAAACGAAATACACATAATGTTTTATTACTGTCTTAGAAAACTATGCACCTATCCATAAGTCATATCGAAATATAAAAAATCAACTATTTTGTTTTGTATTAAATATTATATTATGTAATGTAAAACTATTCAAATTCGGTGGTCCAAGTCTTTAAATTCAGATTTTATGGCTTATTCGTTAAAATGAAACTGAAACAACTTCTACAACAAACGCGTAGTTTCAAATGCAATTATGCCATGACAGGTTGTTGAAAACGTTCAATCAAAATACTATAATTTCTGTTCTTGTCCGTAATTACAATATAAATTAACAACACAAATTTCCACTTAATTCCATTTTCATCAACGTGTTGTCCATACTAAAACAATCCTACAAGTGAATAAGCTCACTGTTGCTTTCCTTTAAAGGAAAGTTGAGAAATCGATATCATAAGATTAGTGGATAAACATTAAAAAGCTATCAGATAACATGGTTACTGTCAATCAATTCCAATGAAAAGTCGGATAGATTGAATATCCTGGAATATTGTATTTTATGCTGAAGTGCCGATTGTTATTCATCGTCAAATAGATGAGATGATTTGGATTTGTTATTAAAGGCTGACAACAGCAGTTAATAAATTATTATTTTAGAGTGGACCACTTGAATTTATTGTGTAACATCACCTATTTCCGTCACGTATGGAGATGGTATTATGTTTTAAATTATGTTTTATTGATGCAGACACTTATTGTTCTTATTCAAGATGTCGTCAAGTAAAAGGTTTTTATACATATCATCTTCAGTGTTTATAGAATAGATAATACTCTCGTTTAAACAAGTGTGTGTTGCATATATCATTGGGGGCTAAAGTTTTAACTGAATCGGTTTTAAAAAGCCAATACACACAGGCCCCCTTTTAATTTATTATTCAACTGTGGTCACTGTTTTTGTTTCAATTGGCTATAACACACGAATCTATATAAATGCATTATTTCTCAAAAGTTAGTTTAGAAACAAACAAACAAAATACAATTTATAGTACATTACCGTCTAACCTACATATTATGATGTACAACATGTATGAAAATCAGATGCTTAATTGTCTCCTGATTTATTCAATTTCAAGGGATCTATATTGTCAGAATACCTACTTTTAGAGTACGTGTTAAAGGCAACTAATGCACATATTGGTATTGTATAGATTTAAGCGTGAATTTTCCGTAAGATACCAATATGGTTTATATTAAAAGTGATAGATGCATTAGCATCCTTTTTAAAGTCTCGTGGATTATAACCAAATTCAATGGTGAAGCAAAATAAGAATTGGTAATTGAAATGAAAGGCGGAAATAAAATGATAGCAAATGAAAAACTCGTTAAAGAGGTACAATTAAAATTGCTGTCACAGCTCTTTGTACAAAAGGCTTTTAAAATGTATCAGGGAAGGCCTGTTTCAGGATTTTCTTTGTTTAACATATATATATATATCATTTCATTTACGTAATGACCATTTGTGTTCAATGTTTCTTTTAAATTTGGATGTTACAAAAACATAAGAAGAAGAAAATAGCAACACACACGTTTTTTTTGCCTTCTTGTCATGAACACTTTTAACATATTCGCAAATTTTGGTGTAAAATCATTTAGAAAAATGAATAGCATGTTAGTTTCTTTATCTTAAAATAAATTTTAATTACCATAAAATCGACCTATCATAAAATCAAAGACGTCAGTGGTATGAGTGAACACTACAAAGTGTCACTTGCATTTGGAACAAATGACATCAAACAAAATAAATTCTGATAAAAGTGTCTTTTGATGTCTTTATATCTATCTTAGATAGTCAATTACGTCTACATATGGACAAAAATCATATATATTCTAATAGCGTACACGCTTTATTCCCTTCATTAATGCACAATCATGCTAATGCATTTCAATATTAGCAATTTCTTGGATCTTTCGTCTAAGGCTTATCGGATTACTTGTGATAAGAAACTTTCCATATACTTCGCGTGAAATATTTAGACATTTCCGATTCAATTCGCCTGATTGCTTTGACATTTCAGGAATGATGTTTACATACACTGGAGTGGAAAAGCACAATACTGTCATTTCATTAAGCGTGATAAATTAGATAGGAAAACGTGACTTGAAATTAGTTCGAGATCATAAAATTAAATGTAATAGTATATCCTTGACATAAAAAGGTAAATATCCTTCGACACAGTGTTCCCACTTCAGGTCGGGGGTTTTCTTCGGGAACTCTGGCTTCCTTCCCCAATAAAATCTGGACGCCATGATATAGCTGAAAAATTGCTGAAAGTGGCATTAAAACACAATTCAAACAAACAAAAACAGTCTTTTGATATTAGTTTTATGACTTAATCATTACTTGAACTTGTGTACGGTAGAGAAACATCTTTTAAGATATTGGTGTTAAGATTATTATTAACTAGGTCCAATTGCTGTCATATATTTAATATGAACCCTCGAAAACATAAGCAAATATATGTATAATCGGTGTTTAAGTGTAAAAGTTTTTGATTTTCCACACAGATTGCCCGATAGATTTAACAACGATAGTATTATTATTTTTAATTTATAAAAATTAATATACGTTTCGCCAGAATTTTTGTCGAATGTATCAATTATTGAGAAATATGTTGAATAGAAAACATGTCTTTTTGTTATTCAAACCGTATAAGGCATGAATATACGCAAAGCATATTTCTTTAGTCATTGAAGTAAAACACCGCGATTATTTAAAGCAAGCATAAATGAAGTTGACGTCATAAATTATTGTACGATCCTGGAAACGCACGATGATGGCAAACAAAAATATATTACTGCGAGATATTACTTTGGCTTGAAATCTTCTTACGCTAAAAGTGTGCACTTAGAATTGTCGCTGCACTTTTAGATAAATTATTTATATGCAACTACTCTTTATTGTTACGACTGCTAGCCTGTGTGTTACATGTCAACACTTACATATTTACAAGTGGTGCAATAAAATCTATAAGGTTCAAATAAAAGCATGCCATTAACAATTTGTCAACGTTTCATGACAATCATCAGTTTTCAAATATCGTTTGAAAAAAGCATTGAAAAGTGAATTTCTTTAAATTAAGCGCGATACGAGAAATATGTTGTGCTTATTTTGTTTATTGTCTGTTTTGACAGTTTCCTGTATGTTCGGTATTTTGTTATTACTTTCAATTGTACTGCAGTTTGTAAGAGTAAATATTAAATATATTTGAAATGTTACGATCTTTTTAAGATCAGTTTTAAATGGAGGATTTTGGAGTCGATGGTGGTTATTCTGTATTTTATTCGACTAATGTGTTTTTAATTTCAAGAAATCAGATAACTGAAACATAAGATTGAGCAAACAAAATTATAAATAACGATTAAACTATTAATACCAATGGGATAAAAGCAACAACTAAAACGAGTTAAAATTACCAGTGACTACAACGGTCAGTAAAAGGTTAAATGAACGAAAATAGTTTTATTGGTCTTTCAGATTTATTTCTTTTTCGTACCAAACCATGCAGATTTTATAATTGTGTACGTCTACTGATTGGTTTAATGTGTACATTTTAATGATAAGATCAAAAAGCATTAATTTCTTAGACATATTGTATGTATACTGCAGGGCACAAATTTCAGCCAAGATTGCTATTTTATATATGAGTTTATACTTAAGAGATATAAAACACTTACAGTTTATGAATTGGTTTATTAATTAGTTGTTTGCTTAACGTCCAACAAGCAGTAGTTCAACTTTATATTGGACGAGAACAAGTTAACAAACAATTAATTAACTTGAAATGCTACGGACCATGGCGAACATAAATGTTGACTGCCGCAGTAATAAATATGCTGATCTGGATCGGAATATGGATTTTAGCCTTTTGTCGACGCTACAGTATGTCTATTATTTTTTCTATATCTACAAAAGGTTGTTTAAACTGCAAGAGAGAGTGACACTCCATGTACAATACCCAAAATGGTCTGCTGCCAAGCTTTTATAATCCATTTTTTTAAATAGAAAACGAAATAAAAGTCACAAAATGACCACGGACTATATCTTCATTTAGAAAAACGCTGGCGCCTCAGGGGCCTAGATAACTGAGTAATTTGGCCGTCGTGTCAACACTGGAGTTAGGATTTCGAATTGCCTAATTAGTTATCCATTGAATTCTATGTTATATACCTTCTAGAATATCAATGGTATGTTGTATATGAGTTGTCATTTTGGGATGTAGCTACTGAGCGAGGCATTTAGTGACACATTCAATATCTCTGAAGGGAAACCGTAAGTATAAAAACAACTCTTCCTCTCCTTTCATACTTGTAATAAAGATTTTACCTTACCTCTTTGGTGAAAGCTTTTTTTATACCCCATCACCTGTAATTGATCCAGAAAAAACAAGAATCAAAGTAAAATCCGCGGTTGAGTTTGTTTGGTTTTCCGGCTATATCCTAAAATGCGGCGTTTAAATGGGTTACTACATGTTGCAGAAGAAATCAAAACAGAATCGTCACCAGAATTGAAAATTTAAAAACAAATTCACACAACTTATATATTTAAAAAATATATATATTATAAACTGTACAAATCTACAATCATTATTATTAGGACACAATTTTGATTCAAGAAATTACTGATCATTGCCGCACATACTCCGATTAAATTGATTAGGTACTTTTATTGTTTCTGTCGTTTACTAATCCGAAATTCTATTTTAATGTGATTGTCAAACGCAATGATGATGAAAATATATTTACTAAACTATTGATAATTGTATTGAGTCAACACAGATGTCAATATTTAAGTAAACAAAATTCAATCGTCATTGCACAAGAGAACTGTTATATTTGTTTGCATACTTCGTTTGTTTTCTTTTAAATACGGGTTGTTTGTTTAAATCTAACAATGATTGCTCTTCTCATAATAAGTATAATAAACGATAGCATTATTAAGGTATAAATATTTGTTTTATTAAATAAAAGATTAATTGATTAATTAGATGTTTGCTTGACGTACAGCAAAGCATAATTTCCGCTATATTTAGGGCGAGAGCAAGTTAACAAACAGTTAAAAAAATCCTTAAAGATGGAGCAAATGGACATTAATTTTTAATGCTATGGAGTAGAATGTGGTATTGGAAGAAGAGGAAAATTTAGCCTTTTGTGGCAGCTACAACGAGCCTACTCTTATCGACATCTATAAAGGGGGTATTTATTGTGCAAGGAGCGTGGCACGTTACTAGACTATTTCGATAGCAGACGCGTTTCCTATTCAAAAACTGTTCTCCCAGTAAACTGTAGTCATGGCGACAAAAATGGACACGTGTTAAGTATTTGTAAAAAGTTTAGAGACTTTACAGTAAGTATCGTTAATTATCTCAATTAGTTTAAACATATTTCATTTAAGAAAGTAGCAAAGAAAACCGACCGAACAACAAGAGCCAAAAACCAAGGGACAGTTACAAATCCGGATATAGACAAACACAACACAAAAATCAAAAACATAAAACACAGAAAGAGAGTAACCCGAACCCAATAAAAACCATGGGTGCACTCAGGTCCTCCGGACGAGTAAGCAGTGCCTGCCTCTAATTAGACACCCGTCGCGTTACCCATTGTCTTGTCTAGGGAAAAGTCAAATCCAGGAATAGGAAACACTACCTATGACTCAGCGAAAATGTCAGATCGTATTTGAGACACTGATTTCCCGTAACGATCAATTAAGTCGTGGTGCCGACCATAGAACTTCTGGAGAGATAACATCAACCTAGGTACAACAAACCCTTGTTTGAGTAGTTTAGCAGTCAACAGCAGTGATCGGTCTAGA
Source organism: Limnoperna fortunei (assembly GCA_944474755.1). Taxonomy (NCBI): domain Eukaryota; kingdom Metazoa; phylum Mollusca; class Bivalvia; order Mytilida; family Modiolidae; genus Limnoperna; species Limnoperna fortunei. The sequence goes on along the minus strand of OX104121.1, from coordinate 6,749,793 downwards.
AAATCTGAATAACGATTGCAGGATCTAGAATAACGTATAAGTTGTGAAATGTACATACCATACGCTGGAGCTGCTGGAATGTTGCTGTCGATGAAAGGGAAGTTAACAATTGGAAAGTTGAAGTCATCACGCTTGTCGTAAAGCGTAGTTTGTAGTTTTCCTGAGTCTATTTCTAGAAGTAGGTCTAAGTAAGAGGCTGAGCTTAGTGTATTGGTGGTGTCTTTAATTTAAAATATTACAACTGCATATACATGTAACATATCACAATACAAATTATAGCACAAAAGGATCACGCAAAGTAAAACCTCATATCCATCCAGACACAAGTAATCATTCCGAAAACTATTAAATCTAACTTAAATATATTTTGTGTGGAGGGTGTATCTGTATTAAATAGTGGCTCTCCAAAAATTAATTGCCCATATCACTTGATTGTTATCGGTCGCATTGGTTTTGACACGGGGCGTCTTTAATAACGGTTGCCGTATTCAACTACTTTATACTGTAATGTTTTGACATAAGTTCTTAAGATAAATGGCCAATCCGTTTTGAATTGTAAATCATTCCGTAGTTATTCATATCCCCACATTGTTAAAGTATATAATAACCTTTCACTAAACAACTGTTGCTACTTGATTAATTCGATTACAGATTTTCTGGTATGATCATAATACATTAAACAGTCTGAACAATACTAGTTTGTTAAAAGTAAAGGTCGGTATGATAACGAAACTTGAATTTCAGGTAATATATAGCATTAAGTAGACGTGTTCGGACATCAAAAGTTCTTTTAAAGACTCAACTTAACCGACGAAACAGTACATAAAAGGAAAGTAATAAAGACATAATTGAAAATACATTAAATGTTAATAAAAATAAAAATTACCATCATAATTTTCTTTTGTTGCATAATTGTAATTGTGTATTAAATGTCGAAAAGATGGAACAAGGGCTATAAAAAGCTTAAACATCACGACAAAGGCATTACAGCCGCTTAAATAATTGCTTTGGATGGTGGTAACCGTGATTGTCTATTTCATTTCTGAGTCACTGCTATGTTTCTTTGAGTAATATTGTTTTAATTGTCGTATGAACGTGAAGGTATCGTGGGAATTGGATTTAAGCGATCCCCTTCTTGATTTTGATGAAATTAACAAACCGTTTAACAAGTTTGATTTATTTTCAGGCATAGTTGTGAGTCATAATAAGGTAATGTCGAATTTATTTTGAATCTGTAAGGGAATTTTACATTTGTTAAACGTCATTCAAGCTTTAAAGTATTTTTAATCAGTTTACAAAGTGCCTCAATATGTTTAATAGGAATATGAGTTTGTTTATAGTTATTGAAAAATTTATTACAAAAATTTATTAACTGCACATATATTGTATTTAACATCGGTTGTTAAACATCAAATGTTAATGTAACCACAAATGCGTTTTGCTTGAATTTAATGTTTAACAACACGTTAACAATAATTGATATTTAAAATCTTTTAAGTGTTAATAAAGTATTGTGTAGTTAGTTTTGCATACTAAAATAAAGATAAAACGTATAAACGTTCCTAACTATGAAATAGCGCAGCGACAAGTAACACTACTAGTTATCGTACGCATGGATTTATTGACATTGTTTCGTAATATGTTAGTCTGTACAAACAAAGTACGTCTTTGAAGATGAAAATATGACAGGAACTTGACGTGTTCCATAATTTTGAGTGACGCGTTGCCCCGATCTCAAATATTATTAAAATGCTCGTTGGCAGACATTCATTATGTTCGAAGTTAAAATAGTTTGTAACTTTAAATTCTAATTACTAAATGTCAAAAAGCATTGAAAGAACCAGGCGAGTGATTGACAACGTATTTTTCGAGAATTAAATTAACTTGTTGTTATGATGAGAAATATTGCAAAATCGTCATGACAGAATATGCTTTTATCATAATTATGCTTTTAGTACAAACACAGTAAGTCTTGTAAGATGTAAACGTGACTGGAATTTGACGTGTTTCTTATTTTTTGACTGACGCTTTACCCGGATCTTAGATGTCTTTTAAACGCTCGTTGACAGACAATCCTCATCTTCAAAGTTACCATGGTTATAAATTCAAATTATTTCACCTAATGTAATAAATATTGTAAAAATAGACGAGTGATTGACAACGTATTTTATAGACTTAAATTATTTGTTTTTATTGATTATGAGAAATCTTGCAAATCGTTATCATAGAGTTTGCTTGTTTTAAAAACAAAGTACGTCTTGAAGCTGTAAACATGACAGGAATTTGAAGTTTTCCATACTTCTTTAGTAACGCTTTGATATCTTAAATATTATAAAAACGCTGGTTGGAAGACATTCCTCATGTTTTGAAGTTACAATAGTTGGATCTCACCTCATGTCAGAAATATTGTAAGAACGGCAAAGTGAATAAAATTCATCTGTTGTATTGATTATAAGAAATTCTTGCAACATAGAACATGTCAAATACCATCGGACATTTTACCTAGTCATATAGGGAGTATTTCCTATTCCTGGATTTTACTTTTTGTTTTTGTTTTGCGTTGTATATGCTTGACTATATCCGGATTTGTAATTGTCCTTTGAATTTCGGTCCTGTTGTACGGTCGGTTTGCTTTGTTATTATTTTAACTAAACTTAATTGTCGAAAGACAATGATCTTGGTCTTGCCATGGTGTAACGAATATGTATATGCGTATACGATTATTACAAATGTCCTCGTTACACAAACCAAAGGGGCCTCGGTGGCCGAGTGGTTAAGGTAGTTCGTCTACTGATGATCACGTGGTCTGTCAACACTGAGGTTGTGGGTTCGAGTCTCACTGCGGGCAGGGTGTACTCGACTCCAATCTTAATTGACAAGGATTGCCAGTTTTCCTACCGAAGGTCGGGGGTTCTCTCCGGGTACTCCGGCTTCCTCCCCCAATAAAAACTGGACGCCATGAGATAGCTGAAAAATTGCTGAAAGTGGCGTTAAACATCATTAAACAAACAAACAAACAAACACAAACCAAAGATAAATACAAAATGAATGCAAAACCTTCAATGGTCTAAAATAGATGTATTATAGACCTACGCTTATTGGTGCCAGGAACAGATATTTTTCATTACAAGAAAATAAAGACATATTTAGAAACGTGTTTACATTTATTAAAGGTAAAAAAAAATCACAAACGCACACAATATGATTTCTTTACTTAATTCATACATTTTCAAAATGTATATACTGATACTATTTTAGCATGCTCAATATATATTAAATATTATTGTAAAATATTTGCTATTGTGGGAGAAGACTTTATGGGTTTGTTTAACTTGTGTCGTATCCTTTTTGCTGATTTTTGCAAATAAAATATGTTTTAAACTGTTACAAAAAAACTGGAATAAAAATTAAAAAGAAGACTGTCTGTCATACTAGACACAAATATGTTGGTTTTCGTCTACACTATATTTTATGATGCGCTTTCTTTCCTTTATTGCTATGAATAACGTTTAACGAGACGATATCAAAATATAACATTGTTATTTAAGGTTACAGTAACATATATGAATTTTATTAATTTGTTGTATTGATTATTGAAAAATTCTTGCAAAAAAGAAGATGCTTTTAACTAAACTAAGATGTCGGAAGACAATAGTCTTGGTCTTTGTAGCGGTTAAGCAAATATGTATATTACACAAAAAATTTAATTTAAAAAAAATGACTTCTATACAAGTTGTTGGTTTTTGCTAGACACAAATATGTTGGTTTTCGCCTACACTTTATTTTACGATGTGCTTTCTTTCCTTTATTGCTATGAAAAACGTTTACCGAGTTGATATCAAATATAACATCTTTATTTAAGGTGACAGTAACACGGATATGAATTATATTTATTTATTGTATTGATAGTTTGAAAATTCTTGCAAAAAAGATGATGCTTTTAACTAAAATAACGAAAGACAATAGTCTTGGTCTTAGTAGCTGTTAAACAAATATTTATATTAAAAAAAAAATTTAAATTTAAAAAAGATGACTGTCTGCCATACAAGTTGTTGGTTTTTGCTAGACACAAATATGTTGGTTGGTTTTCGCCTACACTTTATTTTTTGATGCGCTTTCCTCTCTTATTGGTATGAAAAACGTTAAATCCCGCGTTGATATCAAAATAGAAAATCTTTATTTAAGGTCACAGTAACACAGAACGTTAAATTGTAACTCAGTGTCAAGTATAAAACAGACAAGATAACAATGTTGTAACGAAAACGCGTTGAAAAGATCACAATCATAAAGCTCTTTAAACTGAAAATTGTCAAATTACAAATATGCATATATGTTTCATTGAATAATAATGAAAACCTTACAACATTTATCAAATATGGACTTCTTACGAGGTCAATACGTAGTTATATGGACCGTGGTGGAGGAAAATATTGACCGAGGACGAAGTCCGAGGTTAATATTTTTCTACAGGTCCATATAACTACGTATTGACAGAGTAAAAAGTCCTTAATTTTTATATTTCATATGAATTTTTCTCTATTTATTTAAATTTAGAATAATGAGTCGGAAGAGTATATCCGGATCTATTTTTAGAAACAAGCCTTAAATATGCTTTATAAATAGTAACATATCCGGATCTATTTTTAGAAACAAGCCTTAAATATGCTTTATAAATAGTAACATGCCTTAAATATGCTTTAAAAATAGTAACAAGCCTTAAATATGCTTTAGAAATAGAATATATACACAGAATATTTTGGGACCACGTGACTAAATAATCCAATGAAAATGTAAGAATCATAAACCATATGTAATATTACACATAAGCTACAAAATTTAGTCATTTATATTTTTATGCAATATTGCTTCATGCATAAAATGGAAATGATTTACAACCTTTCAGTTTATATTTCAACGAGATTTACATTTAAGTCATTTTGAAACAGGGAGAAACAAGAAACCAGTATTTAATAACATTCTTGTTATTGAGTGGTTGTATTTCGATTGGTCTAACACAAAAACTGCTTCATGTCTTCCTTTGTATAGGATACTCACGCTGTCCTAGGAAAAAAAACTAAAAAAAAGGAGGAAAATAATATGCAATATAACAAGAACAAAAGTTGTACTTAGAGCAAGAAAAGGATATTGACAATTAATGTGTCTGCTGTTGCAGTATAACAGGTAATAACGGACAGTTGTGCTGAGGACCACTCGCTATTAAGCTTTTGCAGATTTACAAAGGATAATGCACGTCTTTCTCTGTATCGGGTCCAAATTTAGTCTCCATCTCTCGCACTGTGCTAACGTTTTACATTTCGCTTAAATATGACTTCAAGATAAGTTTTCAAAATTTGTTGTTAAATAATAATAGCATTTCGAAATTATAATTTTCAAAATCCATCTTGATGCCTTAATGTGCCAACACAGGTTTTTGTTTGAACATTGTTTATAGTTTTCTGTAATTATTTTTAGCTATATCATACCATATAAAATTTGTTTGTGTGGCAAGCCGGAGTAACGTTGAAAACCCCGTGGACTTTGGCAACTGCCAATCATTGTCAATTGATGTTGAGCACGCCCTGTTTGCAGTAAGGCTCGAATTTGCAACCTACATGTTGCCAGGTATTTAAATCTTTTACAGTAGTTGACTCGCTAGCTTAGGCACTTCACTACCGATATTCATAACATCATTCGTTAAATATGTTCTTATCAAGTTAAAAAAAACTGTCAATTTGTTTTTTTTTAACAAAAAAACTCTGGTATTCCTTCTAGGATAAAAACAATGCCTGTGACGATACCACAACGGATTTCTGCTGGGGGAAATTATAATCATTTATACATCTATTTTTGATTAAATTCCTTTTTTAAAATATAACCTTAATTATATGTTGAAAAATCTGTAGACTAGAAGTTTTGTACTTTTTGTTAGCTTGTTCATGTCCAGAATATAGCTGAAAAACTAGTATGACAACATTCAATCAATCAATTCTCTATTCTTTGTCTTAAAATACTATTTTCTTAAATTGGTTTACTTAATATCCTTAACAGCAATAACATGATTGTCTATTATCTTAGTCATTGATATGCTTTCTTTAATAACGTTAGTTTAATTGTCATTTAAGACGAAATGCTATCAAGGGAATCAGAAAAGAAACGATTCTCGTCTCACTCTTAATGAAATTCTTGAAGCATTTAACAAGTTTGATTTATACCAGCTTTTCTAATGTGCTGGACGATGGTGAGTCAGCGTTAAATGTTTATTAAACGCGTGCAAAAATGCATTGCACACACGTTAAAAAATGGAAAATTGTTCGTTCTTATTTAAAATGTTTACATTTATAATAAGCCAGAGTTTTGTATAGATACATAAAATATATTGATAATTTAGTTTGATTTATTAAATATATAATAAGCGAAAATCTTAAGTTTATTTATGGAATTCATTCAGTAAACACACAATTTCAACTAAGTAAATACGACTTAAGTTTTAAATTTGACTGTGCAGGAATTTAATATTTGAAATGGTGAAAGTCAGCTGAAATTCGTAATATTAGTAATGATCTCCAAAATCTATAAGAATGCACAATAATATATAACCTGGCATCAACCATTCATAATTATTGTATCTCCTGCAAATATAACATGTGCTGTACAATAAAAGTATGCGAATACATTTTTTTTTTAAATTGCTAACCTTCTCTTTGAATACAATATGCATTTGTGATTAATTGGATGTTTGCTTAACGTCCAGTGAGCAGTGTTTCAGCTATATTCAGGTCGAAACAAGTTAACAAACAATAAATCAAATAGAAAACATGGACAAGGGCAAACATTGGAAAAGTATGGGGTATGGGTTGAGGCGGAAAATTTAGCCCTTTTCATCGCTACAACGAGCCTACTCTTATCCTGGGCAGCTCTGTGGGTCCAGCACTGTGAATCCTCACAGTATGTTTTACATAATTCTACTAATGGATTTCGGAGCCAACATTTTCAACCCAAAAATATGCTAAAAAAACACCCTACTTTGCTTTTTTATTATAAAATTGATGCACATGTGTATTATTACTCGGCCGCGAAACAGACGATAAATGACTGCATTTCTTTCTATTTTCTAGTGCTATTAAAAATAATCTATTCATTGTTTGACAACTTACGGATATTGTATAATTTATTCTGTCATTTTTACGCATTATGTTTAATTTTGGAGCGACAAAAGCAATCAGGTTTAAACAATACTGAAAATATCATAGGAAAAATTTGCATCAAAGTTATACAATCGCTCAATGCTACATTTCCGCAAACGGAAATATATGTGTGTGTTATGAAACTAACAACAGAAATGGTAAAAAAAACTCGAGTGTTGTTTGATAAATCGATTTCACAGATTTGTGTAAATTTCGTTATTGAAATGTCAACATGTCAAGCAGTTTTACAAATTGAATGAATTTTGTCAAACTATTATGTGTGCGCGCTATTGTTAAGCTAAATTAATCAACATTTTATACAAGATGAAAACTCGAGATTTTAAAAATGTCAATCTGGAACAACAATCTATTCGAAATTGAGGAAAAAATTGAGAAAAAAGATGTCTTCATGGTCGGGAGACTATGATTCATTAAAATTAATTGAGTAACATTGGTATTAACGTAACAAAACATTGTGCCTCAGTATCCTTGTTATAAAATTGTTATTCATAAGTAGGAAGAAAACGATAAAATACACCAAAGACACGCTCTCATACACACAAGCAACTCCTATATCAAACAACTTTCAATAAACTTCAGTGGCGGCTCCAAGGGAGGGTAATCGCAGCCCGCTCCACCCTAAATTCGACAAAAAATTGTAAAACCGATATGCAGGATTTGAAAAAAAAATTACTGATACTTTTATCATTTATAAAAATTGGCAAAAAATATATCCTTACATCTCCTGGTCGTCAGGGAGCGATCGCCACCTGACCTCCCCCCCCCCACCCCAATGGCCTCGCGCCCCTAATACTAATTCCTAGATCTGCGTCTGAACTTAACCCACAAACGTCTACTTTCCTTGAACAGCGCATGGTTAATTCTACACGTTATAGTATTTGAAAAAGGTTTTAATAAAAGTTACATATTGAACCATAATTTTTTAATTTGTACTTTATATTCCAGATTGCTAAGTGACATAGTTGCATGTCATACATTTTACGGACTTGCAGAGCTTATTGCAAAAAATTAAGTTACATGTTTATATGGCATAAACAATACAGTGACAAGGTTGGTGGTTTCCTCCCGGTACTGCGGCTGTTACCCTCCCACATTTTTTATAAAACTGGACGCCACGATATATAGCTGAAAATTGATGGACGCAGTTTAAACAAACAAGATACGGTAATCAAACTGGTATCTACTATTACTACGCCAGGCACATTTTTTCCACTACCCAACGCTGACCATTGGCCCTTTAAAATAAATACTATAAAGACCAAAATAACTATAAATTTTAAGATTTTTATAATTAACAAGTAGAAAAATTCGACCTGAACAACAGCATTACAAAGCTCCGTATTCTTTAATAACACTAAAATTTTGTCATCTGTCAACTACACACTTATAGGACCCTATAAATTATGTCATCTGTCAACTACACACTTATAGGATCCTATGAATTATGTCACCTGTCAACTACACACTTATAGGACCCTATGAATTATGTCATCTCTCAACTACACACTTATAGGACCCTATGAATTATGTCATCTGTCAACGACCCTATGAATTATGTCATCTGTCAACTACACACTTATAGGACCCTATGAATTATGTCATCTGTCAACTACACACTTATAGGACCCTATGAATTATGTCATCTGTCAACTACACACTTATAGGACCCTATGAATTATGTCATCTGTCAACTACACACTTATAGGACCCTATGAATTATGTCATCTGTCAACTACACACTTATAGGACCCTATGAATTATGTCATCTGTCAACTACACACTTATAGGACCCTACGAATTATGTCATCTGTCAACTACACACTTATAGGACCCTATGAATTATGTCATCTGTCAACTACACACTTATAGGACCCTATGAATTATGTCATCTGTCAACTACACACTTATAGGACCCTATGAATTATGTCATCTGTCAACTACACACTTATAGGACCCTATGAATTATGTCATCTGTCAACTACACACCTATAGGACCCTATGAATTATGTCATCTGTCAACTACACACTTATAGGACCCTATGAATTATGTCATCTGTCAACTACACACCTATAGGACCCTATGAATTATGTCATCTGTCAACTACACACTTATAGGACCCTATGAATTATGTCATCTGTCAACTACACACCTATAGGACCCTATGAATTATGTCATCTGTCAACTACACACCTATAGGACCCTATGAATTATGTCATCTGTCAACTACACACTTATAGGACCCTATGAATTATGTCATCTGTCAACTACACACTTATAGGACCCTATGAATTATGTCATCTGTCAACGACCCTATGAATTATGTCATCTGTCAACTACACACTTATAGGACCCTATGAATTATGTCATCTGTCAACTACACACTTATAGGACCCTATGAATTATGTCATCTGTCAACTACACACTTATAGGGCACTATGAATTATGTCATCTGTCAACTACACACTTATAGGACCCTATGAATTATGTCATCTGTCAACTACACACTTATAGGACCTTATGAATTATGTCATCTGTCAAAAACACACTTATAGGACCCTATGAATTATGTCATCTGTCAACTACACACTTATAGGACCCTATGAATTATGTCATCTGTCAACGACCCTATGAATTATGTCATCTGTCAACTACACACTTATAGGACCCTATTAATTATGCTAATTAATCATATACTTCATTAGTAATATTATGGTGTTAAGAATTGAATATCATTAATTACAGGAAGTTTCAACGATTTTATTGCATGGTTTAAAGGACTATGCATCTAATTATATTATGACCCATCTTCGCTAGCCAGGTGTTACGATCAGGTCCCCCTAAGATAAGAGTATCGAATCGTAACCCTTGACTAGCGAAGATGATTATTACCAGTGTTAAACTATTTGAGTCTAGAACTGTGATAAAACGAGTATATACTCATTATCAACGATCAACACTATCAATGGTGACGTCATAGCAACATTTTTCACGTATTTTAATGACGTCACAATCAACTTTGTGTCCTAAAAGGCCAACAAGTCCTGCAACTCATAGGGTATGTTGTTGATAAATATTACATATATATGTCCTATTAGAATCAAACTAATTCATTGGTTGGGGAGGGGTGTGGTAGATTACCACAATTGATTTTACCACGGGTTGGTATTTAATGCCACCATTTTACATTAAAAATATTTGGCATAAAGGATTACTCCGTAGAAAATTCAGTCTACATGTGTGTCCCAATGAACTTTTTCTTATTAATCATTATTGTAGGAAGAGATCAACAATCTATGTAAATATAAAGCTATAGATAGATAGATAGATTGTTGTTTTACGTCCAGTAAGCAATATTTTAGCTATATTTAGGACGTGAAAATAATTAATATACGATCAAATATTTACTTAGCAAAATTGAATATCATAGACCTGCCACAGGTCGCTTTGAATTTTTTTGCTATTAGAGAGATACGTATTTATTATCAACATTGACTATACTATCCACTTGTGTACCTTTGTATAAGTGGATAGTATAGTAAATATTGATAATAAAGAAGTATCTCTCAATAGCAAACAAATTCAAAGGGACTTGTGGCAAGTCTATTGAATATCCCTCCCTTAGTTAAAGCTCTTGAGGTCATACATATCGTTAGTGTAATTGTCTGTTCATGATACTGTAACTAATGAACCAGCTATAGTAGTTCTTAACGTTTCAGAAAAGAAAGAAACTATTAATTGATGGGTGGTTCTGTTGTGTCAACTATTTTTAAAGTACTGTTTAAGTTCGCATAAATATGTGAAGTAAGATTTATTTAATTTATTGTGGTCAAGGTCAAAGAAGCATTATAAGCATTATAGTAAAAGTAAATAAAGACACGAGTAGGCGGAATATTAATATATGTGAAATGTTGTCTAAAGCAGGAAATAGGTATGTATTTATTTAATTTTGAACTATTGAAAATCCCACCGTTCAAAAATAGTTGCTAAATACATCTTTGCGTGTTTAACACCACATCTTAATTCTACTTAATAAAATATCCAATATATTTAGGATTTACTACGCTAGATGCACATTTCGTCTACTAAAGACTAAGCAGTGGTCTTTAAAATGACGGCCTTTTATAACTGAATGCGTTTTATTCAAAATTTTGTTCATATAAAAGTATATTACTAAAAACATGGAGAATAATAATAGTACTACTGAACTAACTGAGAATTGCATAATGTCTCTAGACCGAGTGATCTGTATTTGTGTGCACTTGTTTGTCAACAATTATATTATTGCGAGGAATTGTCCACCTTCATGGTAGGTGCTCGATTTCCAACTCATTGGCAACGACTACCAAGGTTCGGGGAATCTCACCGGATATTCCGTCATCTCCTCGAAATAAAAACTAGACACTTGATAAATAAAATAAAAAGAAACTTGATACCTCAAATTACTTTGCCGTTCCATTTAAATATTGATATTTTAACATTAAATAGTGTAAAAAGTCCATCTATATGAGAATGAACTTTATTTGGAGGATCCACAAAGGAATTAATCATAAACAACTAAAAGTGTGTAGGGGTAAATCTATTTATGATTATATCAGTTCATACACAAAACGACAGTATTCCGGCGTAATAAACCGTAAATAAAGATTGATTGTCATCATATAGAAAATAATTTGTCTATCTGGTCTTAACACTGAAAACGATCTGTCAACTTAAGAGCCTAAAGTGACGTATCTTCCGAAAAACAGATTGCGTTGCTTTTAATATGCTACAACATATAAGAGTCGTATTCTTAAGTTATTAATTTAATTATGAATTTAATTATATGTCATTCAAAACATATTATATCAATGCATTTTGCGCCTAACAGATATGTTGTTTGTTTGTTTGAATGGAGTCTAAGGGATTTTTAGGATAATTTTATTTACATGTATGTCATAACGTCTTGTTTTGATTGGCGGAGGAAAAGGCTGACCTTCAGAGTGGAAATAGGTTATCCGTGTCATTTAAGGTTGGAGCACACTTTGTTCGTAGTAAGACTGGAACCCGAAGCCTTAATGCAGGCAGGTAGTTGATTTTGACGTTTTGCTTTATAACGAAATGTTTATTACATGAAAATTGCTAAATTTAAATGTAATTTTACCCATAAAGTACGTAAGGTACGTCATCTCACATTGAAACTTTTTTCAGCTGTTATCCTGTTACATGTATCTTGAATATTGCATATAATTTATGCAATACTATGCGACAACATGCTTTCAAGTTGCATTTTCACAGCTGGATATTGCAAAGTATGTTTCGTTTATCTTATTATTGAGACAGTGATTCCGATGTAAAATGACAGCTGTTCCGTACCAATAATTGATGAATTATCAAATTAATTTTAACTCAAATGCTATTCCAATATTATTTTTCATTTCTATTTCTGATAATTGACGGCTCCTGGAGTTAAATATATGGTGCGAGACAATTATTTCATATCAGAATAAAATGGCCATGTTTAAACTTACAGCAAAAAGCACGTTCGCAATTTACTATATTTTAGACCATGGTTAATGTTTCTGCCTACAAGACACTGGTTGTCATTATACTTTATTCAACATAGCATTGTCCATATATAATGTTTATATTAACACTCATATGAATATATACATATAGTTGGTTTTATAAAAGTTTAAGAGTAAGATTTCCTGTCAGTTGTACTATGTTAAGCTGGCAAGAAGGCTAATGATCAAGTTGAAGGTCCAATCTGCGCTTAGAAGAAATGCTCGAATCGCAACCCGAAAAACGTCGGCCTCTACAAAAAGACAAGGGAGAACCACGCATAATGACGAAACCGTGTTGCCCAAGGTGTCGTCTACCCAGGATCCTTGGAGCAAAACAATTATTGCGGAACACACGTGTCTGCGCACAAGCTTGAAATCTTGCATAAATTTGTCTCAACAGTCAGAGACGGCCACATAAAACCTAAGTCAACGCTTCTCGGTCGATAAGAATGAACGAACAAACAACAAACTTCTGATGCAACTGAAAGTAAAATTGCATACATTGTATTGCCGAAATATTGAGGTTATTTCTCTCTACATGGTACCATAACTGGGTGTGTATAGTTCACAATTATTTATTAAGCGCAACTAATCCAATGTTTTTAAACAAGTATTTCAGTTAATTTAACTTTATGTTCTGTAGATACTAGCTTAAGCTGATCATATGATTCAGCACAAAAATACTAGTCTTATAGCTTCTATACTACTAAAATTATAGACCCCCTTTTTAAGCGCACATCACAAAACACAGAGAAATAGCGCAGTATTAACCCATATAAAGTTACATGCAGTTAATGTTGCATATGCAAAATATTTAATTTTTATATCGATTATTGCTTTAAATAATTAGCAATTAACGATTAATTGAGTCCGCAAATTTGTACCGGATACGGTCCTCCTTTACATTTAAAAATTTATTTCCGGGGCAAGGAAAATCGATAAAGTCGATTGATAAATTATTTCTCGGTGTTTTGTGATGCGCGCTTAAAAAAAGAGGTCTATAATTTTAGTAGCAAAGATGATAAACATTTTGGTAAATTTCTGAGAGACAACGACCCCAAATTTATTCAAAGCAACCCATCCCTGTCATATTATCCTACAGTTGTGTTCCTTTTATTGCTATCATAAAAGTAACCACCAGAATCAATACTACGGATTCATAAAATCCGTATTTCTAGTTATAATAAAAATTGTTAATATGTTCCGTTCAAAATATACCAATTTGAGAGCATTAAAAAATATTGCAAAAGTAATTAAAAATCATTACATTACATTATGTCATGTTACGTTAATACTACGTAAATGCAAATTTCCTGAGTATTACTCAAGTACTAACATGTAGGGGACTAACGTCGATATCATAATATTATTGGTCGATCTAAAGGTACTTTACGTAGAAAAATCAATAATGCGAAAGTTATTTATTCGTAGAAACGCAGCCTGGTATGTGAGCGGAGGAGCCTTGGTTTGTCCAGTGGTAGCTTCTCATCTTATAACCATCGGGTAAGCATTGGGTTGTGTGTTCGAGCCTTACTGCGAGCAGGGTGAGTTTGTCTCCATCCATTATCGACAACGATTGAGGTTTGGGGTATTTCATCGCCCAATATAAACTAGATGTCAGGTAGAAAATTGCTGAAAATGGCGTTACACCCATTTAAAAGAATCAAACAATTTGACTTTGAGTTATTAATTGTCCTATATCTCTAATAAGTCCCAACCAAATTATTGGGTAATGCTCTGCTGAGCACACCATAATGGAAAAATGTGTTAATTTTCACAGTTTTGAGTTTTGGTGAGAAATGAACAGAACTTATAAAAGAAAAGAATGGTTTCATTGTAGAGATTATCTCCATTTGTATTAACGTATCAAGTATCAATAAACGCATCGCTACAAATACTAGTATTATTCTCTAAACCTAAAGGAAAGTAAAAATTCATATAAACAAACATTGTATTTCTTAGAAAATCGAAAAAAACTATATAATGGAAGGCTGTAAATTGCAGTCTACATTCATTCTGGTAAATTTATCTGGCAATCAGTTAAATCACGATGTCCTTTTCTACCCGTAAACGTATTCTAACATTCTAACGCACCCATTCTGTTGCTTGATAGTCTGTATTGCTTATATATTTTTCTTGTTGACTTGACTAGTCCTTATACTAGCTAAAATACTGCCCACGGGACGTGAAAACCCTCGAAAACCCTCGTCTGATCGCGTTCTCGCTTTGTTACCATTGCACTTATCGGCAAGTGGTTGCAAAGCGAGAACGGGACGGACGATGATCTGCTTGTTGTTTATATTTGAAGTTTTTTAGTTATCTCTCATAGCCTTTTGTACTGCATGCACATGTTTCTGCTTACAACAAAATATCGCTAACTTTTAAAATATACCTGTCTAAGAAAGACAACTCATTATAAATTTAAGAAAAGGGAGATAACTTGTCTTGATATTACGTAAAATTAGAAATACCGCAAGCAACGCAATACTAATATTCCGAATATGGCTATACACGGATAGAATAATTGTTTTGTATATGTTGCTTATGCGTCCTGATCACCAGAGCAAACCCCAAGTTTTTAAACGGTCCAGTGTCTGACTTCGAACAAGATGCCTTCGACACTAGCGTTATGTAAAAAGGGTTACTGGTTCCGTTTATGCAAGCTCGGAGGTTTAAACCGATTGGCTCTTTGCCGCTCCCCTCCCTTTCCTCGCCCATGACCCCGCCAATTAAAAACTGCATGAACGCCATTATATAGCGGAAAACTTGCCCTAATAGCGTAAAACCTCTAACAATCAAACAAATATATTTTTTTATTGCTAGCATGTCTTTCTCTAGACTGAGAAATTACAGATAAGTTTAAGTACAATTATTTAATGTTTCCTTAAGAAACATGACGTCAATTCGGCTGAGACTCCGACTTTATCTATTTTTTGTACATACATATTCTATCAAAATGTGTTTGATTTCACTACTGATTGAAATACCGTCTTATCAGTCTTGTTGTTATCACGCCAATGACATGTTTCCAGAGAAAGTACAACGTAACCAGAGAAGTCTTTTACAAAATGTGATACAATGATTATAATTGATTAGTTTAAAGATATTTTGTACATTGTCAATAATGTTTTTGGTTAAAAATCTGTCGATTTTTAATAGCACTTAAGTATCGTATTCTGTCCGCAAAACGTACATGTATACTTAAAACATAAAAAAAATATCGAGCTACGTTTTGCTAATTTACCTGACGTCCAAATAATTTTATTATTTGCGGCCATTTTAAATGTACATACAAACATATACAGAATGCACCCGTTGAAAACCACATGTTTGACGTTTGAGTTTAATATTCCATTAAAACACACATATAAAAAATCTTGAACTAACTTTTCGTTCAGTAAAAAATGAACGAAAGTCGATTTCAGCCGCGAAAACGACGCTATCATAATAATATGTTTATAAAGAATGGCATGAATTTTTGAGAGCTGCATGAATTTCTCCAAAAAAATTTCGCAATATGAACTTACAACTCGTAATCGAGTGGTTATTCCTACTTCAACGTTCGGGACGAGCTTGACAATTCATGTTAGACGAACACTCAAACCATTGACAAAACTGGCATGTTATCCTGCCCAAGGGTTGGGGTCCTTATCAGTTACTGGCTTTTATGTAAAAAACCTGGTTCACACAAATAAACATAAATTTAACAGTTATTTTATTAAAGTTGCATATAAAATTGAATTACAATTGTCCTAATGTCGTCGAAAATAACTAATATATTAATACACATTTTGTTATCTTAAAAAATATAACTAGAATTTGTCATTTCAAAGCAACTTCAATTGATGAACAAATCAAATATAAAAACGATTGCCTTGTCTTATTATAAACATAACTGACTAACACGTTACAGTCATTGATGCACTTTCTGAAGTAATTTCGCTTTTAATTGCCGTTCAAGACGATGCATGGCCAGCTTGGGAATTTGATGTTAGCGATACCCTTCTAACTCTGAATGAAAAGCGCGAAACAATTAACAAGTTTTGATTGATTTCAGTTTGTTCGTATGTGACATTGCCAATGAGTCAGTGTGCATTGCTACAAATGGCAATCCTCTCTTATATGATATTTATTTATTTATTTATTTACTTATCGGAGAAAAAAGAACACTAAATTTAGATTTAATATATAATACATGTATCAAGACTGACATTAATGGTGGTATTAATTAATTAATTTATTTATTTATTTATTTATTTATTTATTTATTTATTTATTTATTTATTTATTTATTTATTTATTTATTTATTTATTTAACTAGTTAGATTAAATATATAATACATGTATCAAGACATTAATCCAAGGATCATTTCAACGCATGATGTGATAACGCTTATATTGTCACGTAACTTATAATTCAAGATGTTACAAGTAATTTAAAATTTAAGTGTATGTATATAAAGCGTTTTTGTATCTATAATAGATTTGTTGCATAAAGAACGTATATTTTAGGCATATTGTTTTTAATCATTCAAGCGATAAGAAAACACTTTATGTTATGTAGTATATTTTATTTTCCACATGTAATCACGTAATAGTTATCCGGAAAAAAAATACCTAATTTGCATATTAGAGTACGAGTCATTCAGCTTCATGATCATGGTCAATGTTAGTGTTCTCTATTTGTAAGCTTGTGGTGGTATGGATGCGAATTTTTAATATATGTTACATACCTGCCGAAGGTGGGAGGATTTCATTATTACTCCGCTTCCTTCCACAGTAGAAACTGAATGCCAAGATGCAACTGAAAGGATTCGGAGAAATTTAGTCGGTTGTGATTAACGAAGACCTTACGAAAACTCGAAACACTCTCGCCTTCAGGGCCCGTCAATTAAAGAAGAAAGGATTCATATCGCAAACATGGACGTCAGATGGCAAGATTTTCCTCAAAGACAGACAGGACCGTGTGAATAGCGTAACTACTGACTATGCATTGAAGAAGTACATTATGGACAACTTTCCAATGGCTGTAAATATTGCTTATCCCCCACCCAAGTAAGCTACACTTCAAGAGCCTAATTCGGATCGATAAATATCTCTAGTACATTGTATGCTCAATAAATACTAAAACTTGTAACTATTGCATTGAATATGGCAAACATGTTTATTATTCGCCTAACAAGTGTTGGTTTATATTTAAATGACCCCAATAAACAATATAGTATATGTGCTTACTCAAGATTTTCAAAGCAAGTAAGTTACGTCACGTAACAAGTGTTCAAACATAAAGATAAGTTATCTTTCTTTTTTCACATACTATAATTTTTTTCTCTTGTTCCTAACTCGTAACAATTTTTTTTTTTGAATGTCTGTTCACTGATTAAAGTCCATTACCCTTTCACATGATTCTCTTATGCCATGCATACTCCTTTTTATTCATACTATTTTTAAATAATTATACAACTTACAAATCTTGGGATGAAATGTACTTATATGTTAATGCTTTGCTGTTGGTTTATGTACAAGTAAGAATTGTGTTTTCAATTACCTTATGTACAATTTACGGCCGCTCTCATCTTTCCTATGACCAAACAGTTGTTACATAATGGGTATTGGAATAGAACAATATAGAATGAGAGTCGGCCTTTTTGCTTTTGCACTGAAATATAAAAGAGCATTCTCATTGTTTTATGAGGTGTTATGTTTCTGTATTTTTGTAAATGCAAGGAACAAGCAGGAAGCATTTTCCTTGATAATTTTATTGTGTTTTATTGTTGATTTCAATGTGGTTAATGCCGGGTGCAAAGAATGTTATATGTTTCCTCGAGCACCTGCTGGTGCTGTGACAGACTTAGTAATTATCATATCTATACTATTTGTTATTATAGAAATGCTGTTAATTATAAGTGGAATACATCCAAACCCAGGGCCATCTGGTCACGAAAATGATAATAGTAGTAAAAATTCATTTTCTTCGTCTGAGTATTCACATATTTATGAAATGCTTTCAAGTTCAAGTTCATTTTTACATCTTAATGTTCAAAGTCTACTTCCAAAATTAGATCTTTTGTCGGTAGAGTATAATGATTTCGATATACTATCATTTACTGAATCATGGTTGAATGATTCGAACGATGAAGATTCTGTAGAACTTCTCAACTTCCAAACCCCGTTTCGTAAAGACAGGGTAAACAAAAAGGGGGGAGGTGTCATTGTCTATGTTAAGAATACCTTTTATGAATTTAGACGATCTAGAGATATCTGAAGTAGAGGTTATATGGATTCAAGTTAAAATTAGTAGTAAATCAGTTCTGTATGGAACTTTTTATGTTCCTCCACAAATTGTACTGAAATTTGGGAAAAAGTTGAGAGTTCTATTGAATCAGCTGTTAATGATGTTAATTGTGACCATGTTATTATCACTGGAGATTTTAATGATAACCAACAGTGTATTAATTCTAAGATGAAACGTATTTGTACAACTTATAGCTTAGATCAAATGATAGAAGACCCAACCAACTTTACTGAGCACTCATCGACCACTATAGATTTGATTATCACTAGTAGTGTGGATTTTGTCCCATATACCGGTGTTATGCCCCCTTTATTAGACCAAATACGTTACCATTGTAAAGTATTTGGAATTATAAACGTTCCGAAACCGACGTGTAAAAGCTTTAAACGCAAGGTATGGCTCTATGACCGCGGAAACTATGATGAGTACAGACGTATTCTCTCTGTAACCGACTGGGACGAGTTGTTTGTTAGAAATAATATAAACGTGATAGTGGAGAACATCTCTGAGCGTATTTTACATGCAGCAAACATAGCAATTCCGAACCGTATCGTTACGATCCGTAAGACTGATCCGAAATGGTAAACAAGTAATGTCAAAAAAGTTATTCGTCAGAAGCGGCGTGTGCATGCTAGGGCTAAGCGATTCAACAGAGAAGCGGACTGGGCCAAATTTCGTTCAGTTCGCAACAAATTGACATCGATTATTCGTAAATCTCGTGACGACTATCAGACGAACCTGATTAATCAACTTAGCACTAGCAAACCGACTGAAAAGAACTGGTGGAAGATTTGTAATCAGATCTCCGGAATTAAAAAATCTACAACCAGCGGAATTCCACCCCTGTTGCGGAATGATAATTTAATTTACGATTATGCCGATAAAGCGAACGAATTCAACAATTTGTTTGCTTCTCAAAGCGTTCTTGATGACTCAAACGCCTTTCTTCCTGACCCTGTCCAGTGCGATCAACCATTAGAAAACGTGGTTATTTCCGACTCGGATGTCAACGACGTGCTTGGCAACCTAAATGTAAGTAAAGCGAGCGGACCTGATCTTATTAACCCGAGATTACTGAAGGTTGGCGCGTCCGTTCTGAAATCCCCTTTGTGTAGATTATTTAACTTGTTGCTAGACAAAGCTATTTTTCTTAATGAATGGAAAAGAGCTTATGTCACGCCTGTCTTTAAAGCCGGAAACGACAAGGAGGTGAAAAATTATCGTCCCATATCATTATTGAGTATAATCTCCAAATGTATGGAGAGATGCGTGTACAAGTACGTGCATAATTACTTATTAAACAAAAAGATTATCACCTCCAATCAATCTGGCTTTACGCGTGGTGATTCCGCAGTAAACCAACTAATTGAAATTTCGAATACGTTTGGTAAAGCTCTGGACAGTGGAAAGGAAGTCAGAGTCGTCTTCTGTGATATAAGTAAGGCTTTTGACCGTGTGTGGCATAAGGGTCTTATTTTTAAATTACAGAAGTATGGAATCTTTGGAAAACTGCTAGATTGGTTTGTTGACTACTTAAGTCAAAGGAAACAACGCGTTTGTATAAATGGAACGTTTTCTAACTGGTCATTTATAAACGCTGGAGTTCCACAGGGTTCTATACTAGGTCCTCTGTTATTTGTAATATTTATCAACGACATTGTAGATGACATCGGCGCATGCATTAAATTGTTCGCTGACGATACTAGTCTGTACGTAATGGTTGATAGTCCGGACACAGCATCGGGTATCTTAAATGAAGATCTAGAAAAAGTCAACCGATGGGCATCAGAGTGGTTAGTTAAATTTAACCCAGAGAAAACTGAAACTATGCTCATTTCACGAAAAGCGATTAAGGTTGTGCATCCGCCGCTCAAGATGAAACACCACACCATAGAAGAAGTTACGAGTCACAAACACCTCGGTATATGGTTTTCGGACAACGGGTCGTGGAACAACCATGTTGAATATATTGTTAAAAAGGCTTAAAACGGGATGGGAGAGACTAGTAGACCGTCGAAAAAAACATCGAGTTTTAATGATGCATAAAATCGTACATAAGAAAACCCCGTTATACCTCAGAAATATGCTGCCAGAAACCCTTTCTGATCGTCACCGACATTTTACGCGGCAAAACCAAAACTTGACGGAAATTAGAAAAAGAACGAACTTGTATTCTGGATATTTCCTACCCTTTACCATTAAATTATGGAACAAAATTCCTCTTGATGTTCGCCAAAAATCATCCATAGATATCTTAAAAAATCATCTAAAAGGTGATATCAAGAAATGTCCACCTTACTTTTACGTCGGTAGTAGAATGTGTCAAGTACTCCACACCAGGTTACGTATGGAGAGCAGCTCTCTTAATGCCCATTTGTTTTTACGAAATATCGTCGACACTCCTAACTGTACCTGTGGTCAAATGGAGACTACCTCCCACTATCTATTATACTGTCATAAATATTCTGTCATTCGTGATCCATTGCATTCATTAAATCTTCAAATCCCACTTACTATTGATATTCTGCTGTATGGGTCAGATGCTCTAACTTTCGATCAGAATACTCAACTATTTTTAAAAGTGCAAAAGTTTCTAATTGACAGCAAAAGATTTGTATAATTACACTTCATTTCCATCCTATTTTTGTACAACTTTGTATACGTTTTTTTTTCTTTCTCTCCCTTATTTCACATTGTAAACCACCACTCAACATATTTTGTATCCCATACATTATAAGGCGTGCTAGATCTTTATTGTCTATTTACTTTGTATGTGTTAAGGAGACGGACCTTGTATAAGCTAAAGCTTGTTTCCGAATCCTAGCGTATTATTATGGTTGTATATGTAATGTTTGTATGTTTATTTGAATAAATATGTTTAAACTAACTGAAAATTGCTGAAGTTGCGCTAAACCTAATTAAATCTGCTAATCGTTGTATGATAAGTTACTCAGAAAAATCACGTCAAGTACGTCTTAGTATTAAAACGCCATTATTATTATGATAATCAAAATAGTAGAATTAATCTGTTCATAAATTTGTTATGATTAAAATGATAAAGTCTCTGGATTTATCGTTGATAGAAGAGATGTCAAACATTAATTTAGCTTCCTTTGGCATTATTAAAACTGTCAACGTGTCATGTACATATCAGAATTGCTTATTGTATTTTTCTTAATTTCAAGGATCTATTGCAATAAAATGACAGTCAATCAATAGTGTGCACCATCAGGAAAGCGCAAGATTCCAAGGCGTGATAAAGAAATGCAAATCAATATTGAACGACGAACACACAACAAAGAAAATTATTCTTACAACACATATCGTTAACAGACGCGTAATTACGTATGAGTCTAAAGTAGGAGCAGGGAGAGCACACACCAAAGAAAAAGATACTAATAACGCATACCGGTAACAAACGCAAAAATACGCGGGTAAAGTAGGAGCAACGGAGTTGTAGGCAATAACATATAGATAATTAATGTTGAAGTTGCTTGGACCATACTGGGATGGTTCCCAGTGCTCAACCCACAGAGCATCCCAGCACTTACCCGGGTGGCGGATAGGGGAGACTCTCTCGCTGGGGTTGTCGGGTCATAATGCGGCGGAACATAATGGGTAACGTGTTTGGAGAGTGCAACGCTCTTGCACGATAGAGAGCCCTTTTGTAGATTTCGAAAAAGAGTAGGCTCATTGTAGCCGCTACACGCGGCTAAATTCTCCGCCCTTACCTAAACCCCTATACTGTTCCATTGTCACTCTCGATTGTTGTGCCTGCATGTGTCCAAGCCTGCCCCATTTTTTACGTTGATTAATTGTTTTTTAAATTGTTCTCGTCCTGATTATAGCTGAAATGATGTAAAGCAGACATCCAATCAATCGATCAAATAAAGCTGAAGTCGAAAACACTTTGCTATTGATAAGATTTAAAATCGCAACTTTAATGTTGACTCGCTTGTGATCAGTTTGACGTTAAACAATACTGATTTAATCATACTTGTAAAGGGGTGTTGATGACTTGGAGTGAGCTTGGGGTGGTCTAGGGGAAATCCCCCCTTCCCGAAGTTCAGATGAAAGACAAATTGCCACACACATTTTCACTGGTCTGTGTGTGGAAAAAAATGGCTTTGGAACACAATCCAACTGAAAACATTAAGGATTCTTCCTCAACATTGAAACAAAGCCTACTTTGCAATAAAGAATAAGCGTGAAAATAATTAGGAAAGACGTGAACTCGGATTTGATGTCCGAAAGCATTACTTTCACACTCGGACATCAAAGCACATTTTCGTAGTAAAGTTTGTAAATTTAGTATATACAACAAGAAATGCGGTCACTGAGTTGATGTTTTAGAGCTTGAAGTTTCACAAAATTTTCTTGAACGACAGTATAAATTTTTTTTCATATTATGTTTACTATGTTTTAATAAAAAAAAATAGTGAATAGTATGACCAACGTGGGAAAGCAGTATATATTAGTAAATAAATGTAGTAAAAAAGTCAAAAATACGATAAAAATTACTTACTAGTCAAAGCAGGACATCATCTTTGCCGTCTGTTGCCCCTGTTGCATTCTGAGTTAAAG
This sequence comes from Limnoperna fortunei, assembly GCA_944474755.1. NCBI lineage: Eukaryota > Metazoa > Mollusca > Bivalvia > Mytilida > Modiolidae > Limnoperna > Limnoperna fortunei. Next base: position 6,726,165 of record OX104121.1, on the reverse strand, counting down.
TGTGTCCGCGAAGTGGGGCATATGGGGTTGCTGTCAGACATTTTTATGAAATTCATGAAAGAAAGTGATGTATTTTGTGGCATGTTATAGCACAAGTCAATGATATAGTGGTTGTAAAAAATATCTGTATATTATGTTCTTGACTTTTTATTTCAAATAACGCAATTTTTACTTTTTTCTTTTTTTTTTTGGCTATATAATGGAGTCATGTTTGCGTTTGTTGATGATTGATTGATTGATTTGATTGATTGTGTACATCCGGCGACTACGATTTCTGCTTTATTCAGGACAGGAACAAGTTAACAAACAATAAATCAACGAGAAAAGAGATGGAGCAGCGTGAATACAAATGTTGACTGCCACTGAAGAAGTATGGAGTTTTGGTTAGGGATAGAAAACTTAGACTTTTGTAGCGACTAAAATGAGCTCACTGTTTGAAAATATACATAAGGGATCTATATTGTACACCGAGCGTGGCGCTTTACAAAAAAACATTATTCACTAGGTTCTGTGGTCGGGCTTAATTCCGTTCAAATAATCCGACACCCCCGCCATCTGGGGACGCGCTTGGATATTACCGGGAACCCTCTAGTAAGGTCCCGAAGTACCAGATGAACTTTCCAGACCTTCGGCAGAAAAACTGGTAATCGATCGCGAAGTCGCAACCATAGTGTTGACACGCAATGAATCAACACTAGATGAACACCTACTAAACGATTCGACAGTCGAGCCCCCCCCCCCCTCCTTCAAAGTAGTAGTTTGATTCACTACTTCGCTGTCTATATATAAATACATTGGAATATACACCGAATATTTCATATGATTATTAAAAAATGTTCAAGCATAAAAGTCGTTCTCTGCGCAGAGTGAAATTTTTAGATGTATATAGATGTATAAGTTCGCTATCTATTATTATTCGTTATATAGCTATTAATCTTGCGTTATTTGTAGAGCTTTAGTAATAACTCGTTCGCTGCAAGGGTTCGCTTACTTGAATCGGGCTTATCAAACACTTCTTAGTGGTAGTGAACATGTACTCAATAATTTTTTTATATGCACAAAAATGCTTATCTTATTTATGGCTTATGTGTAAATTATTTTATTTATTTAATTTTCATTGCATGTATTTTGCTGGTCCGGATGGTAAGCGGAAATAGTCGGAAATGATCAGATTCAAGATATAATGATACTGTCTTTGAACGAGGGTGTTAGGGTACATTATCACATGAAGAAAAATTATCGCCCGAGACGGTCCCGTAATTTCTTCATGGGATAATCTACCCTTTAAACTGAGTTCAAGGGAAGTATGATTTTTATTATACTGAATGCCTATTATCTAAAGAAGAAACAATAAAGCTACTGCGCTGGAATATATATTTAATGGAAAATGCTTGTCTGCTATTTTCTTTTTCAAATAATAATAGGCCATTTTCATGTATTTGTTGCGTCTTTGACATGTTTAAACGGAAATACAGATGACGTGTAAGTAAACTTTTCGGTCTGAGCGGGCGATAACTGTTTATATCACCTCAAACTTCGGCTGTAACGGGTGATAATTTTATGGTACTGCAATCTCCGGTCAGAGCGGGGCTCAATTTTGTTATATCACCCGTTGGAAGGAAAGCACGAAGAATTAACACCCGTTGCTATAATAGGGAGGGGCTTAAATCGGAATGAGAAGAAATTAACACATGGTCTGTCCAATAAAAAGACAGCATTTTCGCTGAAGAATAAATAAACATTATTAACTATTTTAACCTCTACTCGCTAAATGACTTTTTTTTATATATTATTACATGGCATTTTCCATATCGGCCCTGGTATCAGCCCGAGACGCCCATATTTAGCCCGAGAGTTGCTTCAGGGCTGATACCAGGGCCGATTTGAAAAATTACATGCCATAATCTGTTTATCAGATATTTGAAAACCGCAAGTCAAACTTTTATCCGAAAATAAAGGAGCTGAAAACATGTTTAATATTATAAAAAACGTAATAAAACACAAAAAAAACATATACAAAACTCTAAACAGTTCAATATAATACGTTTATTTAGAAGAAAGCAAGTATTTATCACAAATGTGTCATTCAGTAAAAAATAATTATTTTTTTCGTTAGGTATTTTCATATTTCATACTATCAACAAATGTAGACGTTTTTGTTCTGCAATGAGAGCAACAAACCTGTCATCCGTCTTTTTGTTAAAGTTGTCATCTGTCGTTTTGCTAGTTAACGTTCGTCTGCTATGTTGACATAAGAGCGGAAGTGCAATTAAAGCGCAAGCTAAAAACCGATGTCAGCCACGGTCATATCACATATGCAAAAATGTTCATATTACTACCAAATACGTGATAATAAGATTTATCATTTTTAAATTATCCATATGGGTTGCGAAAGTTATCTATTGTATTCTTGCAGCGGAGAATACATCTTGCAAGTACGTGGTTATTGCAATACTTCGTTATTTGACATACGGCTTACATATGTATTAACTTACATGTATCTAGCAGATGTCATGTAACTATCAACATTTCATTCCCTCTGTACCTGTCTTTTTTTATTAGCTTTAATTATTTTTTATATTGGTTTTATATTTGTATTCATGTTTACTTCATAAACTTTTTGCAACCACTTTTTTTATGACAAACAAACAAGAATAAAAAAATTGTAAACTAATTAAATTGACACTTTGCCTAAGATAATCAGACGATGCAAAAATATGAACAAAAATCATTAATCACTTTTTCTCGCTAAAAATAAACACACAGTAAAACAACAACACAAAGCACAACAAAACAAAAACAAAACAAACAAAAACAAAAAAAAAAAAAAAACAGACAAAGGCAAATATGTATATCGCGTATTGTGTAAGTAAATTGTTGATTGTGTACTACAGGATTTATTGCCTGTAATATTCTGACGTTATGTATAAAGAAAGACAACTCTATAGAGTCTTTCATTAAAAAGGCATTTATTTGGGAGTTTTTTTTACTATAAATGTTCTTTTATTTATGTCGAAAATTGAAATGTAATACACCATTAGATGAGCTTTGTTGTAGTAAATAAACTGAATTTGTAAACATTTTGTGATTAAGGGAAAATTTAATTCTGAATGTTTTAATATGAAATTTAACAAATATTTTATTCCTAATTATCTACTCTTATGGATTAAAAACATATAAATAAATAAATAAATAAATATATATATATATATATATATATATATATATATATATATATATATATATATATAAATAAATAAATAAATAAATAAATAAATAAATAAATAAATAAATAAATAAATAAATAAATAAATAAATAAATAAATAAATAATGTGTCAATTCTCCTAACTTTTATCAACATACATATTTTAAAACTTGTAATTCTAAATAATGAACTACTACTGGTTGAACAAAACAATTTAACCAGAACTAAGATTTAGTTCTTATAACAAAGTATAAATGATATTAACCCAATCTCAGGTACTTTGTTTATGTATCATACATAAACAACTCTACTTGAATCATTTTATTGGCATATTAAAGATTTTATAAAATTATACATGTTAAAAATATTATAGCAATTATTATTAAAAATTATAGTACGATCTTTCAGAATAATCTTTTCTACCCTCTACTTTTATCGTCACAGAAATAAGCAAATCGGTGCAACGATGTACGAATTTCTTAAATTTCTCGTTTTTGAACTATATAATGTATAAAACATTGTTGGAGAAACTATTATTTTGCTTTCGTCGATTAATTGTTATTTTTGGTCATATTATCATTAATTTACATCAAATGATGAATCACCTTGTTCATTTTCAAGCAATTATTTAACAATAACACAAGCTGTTATTATTGCATTTTAGTATGGTGACATCTGATTGAAATAAGCACTTCACAGACATTAATCTGACATTAAAGTCAATAGTATTTTCAGTTAAAACACTTAAAATATATACACATAATATTAATTTTTTTTTGCTTTAAAAATTCGTTGATGATGCGTTTTAATTATAGATACAAATTAAAATACACTATATCATACACGTGACACGAACAACTTTCTTCACTGACTTTCGATGTAAGTCTGGAGCACCCGTTTTAATTGCATTGTTTCACAATTTCAAACATACAACCTTTCACAGATGTTCGAAAAAGGTTAAATATGCAATATAATTCAAGTATTTATGACATTTAAACCACATTTTCAAGATAAACACGTGCCTTCTCACAATGATGTTAGAGCCATTTACAACTGGATCCATATTGTGAGGGTTCACAGTGCTCGACCCACAGAGCAGCCCAGCGCGTCCCCAGACAGTGGATAAGGGATGCCTCGTAGTCGAGGGTTGTCAGGTTAAAATACGGAAAGCCAGACCGCGAACCACAATTAGTAAAACGTGTTTGGAGAGTGGCACGCTTCTTGCACGATTTGACAAGAGTAGCCTCGTTGTGGCCGCTTTAAAAGGCTACATTTTTAGCCCCTACCCAAGCCACTTACTTTTCCCGTGGCAGTCGAACATTGTACCCTTTGGTCCATCTTATTCTAATTTATTGATTGTTACCTTGTCTTATGAGCTTTCAAGAGAAACCTTTTCAACCACATCATCGTCAACATGTCCATTTAATTTTGGAACTGTTAACACTTATCCACAGTTTATGTAAGCCATAATGTGGCAAAAAGACAGATTCTCGTCCTGAATATAGCAGAAATACTGCAACCTAGACGTAAAGCACATATCCAATCAATCTATTCTTTGATTAATAAAAAGGAAAAAGGCTTCAAATTTCAGGTAAGCCAACACAATAGGTAAGTAGTAAATTTGGTAATTGTTTTTTAATACACGGGAGAAATGTATTTTGCGTAAAGATAATAATATGCAAGACGCTATATTGTCGGCAAATATATTCTATGCGGACGAAGAACCTAACATTATAAAGATAAACTATAGTTGTAAAAAAGAAGAATAGAAGGTAATTTTAGGACAAAATCATGGTTAAACAAAACAGTGGACAACAACAAAATAAACACATAATACAAGACCAAAAATTGAGTAACACGAACATAGTTAAAACGGAGAGGAGTCTACGTGCTTCAGATGAGTAAGCAACACCTGCTCCATTCGTAGCAGCCCTTGAATTTTTGAAGTTAAAATCCAATTAATAAAATATATTATCGAACTACATCTGCAAGTTAGATCGCTGTCTGCGGAGAGGTGTATATTATTACTAAAACTAAAATTTATTTGTAGCGTCATTAAAAAGCTCGCAAGCTAAAAACTTTTCAGTACTGAAGTTTAAACTTCGTTACAGGATTTAAATTACACACTAAAAAGCTGGAATGTTAATATGGTATAAAGTTAAAAAAAATATTATCTTGATAAAGATTCTGTGAAAGTTTCATTAAATTCCATTTATTGGTGTACATGTAGGCGGATAAGAGATGGAATATGTGAATGACAAAGTCCATGTTTTGCTATGGGAAACCCCAAATATCATTTCGATCAAAATGTTAAATATCAGGTGCACAATGGGTCTATTTGACAAAGATTCTGTGTAAGTTTCCTCAAATTCCATTCGGTAGTGTAGGAAGAGTTGCGCATAAGAGAAAGTGTAACGGACGGATAGACAGTGAGACGGACACCCCATGACTATATACCCCCTAGTGGGGGTGGGGGTGGTATAACGAGTTTATATTCCTAATCAACGTCATAAATGATCAACACTCTTTATGGCGACTTCATGGTAAGATTTTTCAAATATTTTAACGACGTCACAATCAAATTTGTTTCCAAAATGGTCGTCAAGTCCTGCAACTTAATTATTTCTTAAATAGCCATGATGTATTTTTCACTTTTTTCATTGAAAAGTGACACTTAATTCTGTAAATAAAAATTATATTAAAATAACACATCACGGAAACTGTCAAAAACAAAGTAAAAGAACCAACCAAAATCCAAAATCGAAGCAACTACAGAAATATTTCAGACTTTTAATAGGCATTTCAAAAGAGTTTGTGGGTTAAAACCACTGCTGGTGGACAATTTGTCCCCGAGGACATCATCCGCCCTGTAGCTTTTTAGCATGGTTTACAAGAAAGCGTCAGATATGCTGGCTAGGACGTCGCCAAGGATAAAAGGTCCAGAACTGATGGCACCGTGAACACGGTGTTGTCTTTTGAAGGCAGTTGTCCAAACTAAATCGAATTTGACTTATATTTAATCGGTTGATAGTCGATTCCAGTATAAAACTTCGAATCAAATTAACAATATTCGCCCAGGTTCTGTCTGGTTACATGATATCTTTAACTATAAGGACGATGAACAACATTGCACTATCTCTAAATGTAAATCGAAGAATCAAAGAATTGTAAAACTTTAATATTTTAAAAACAGAAACTAAATTTACAAGTAATTTAACAAGCAAAACATATCACACCAGAAGTTTCTTGATCTTAATCGCCATCAAGATTTGGTTGACCGTTACAGAATATCTGTGTCACATATAACCATGATTTGTTCTTTTATCGTTATCAATTTACCTCCCTTTTACTGGGTTATAATTAGCCCCACCCCCAACCGCAATTTGACTATATACCAGACTTTATTCTGACTGACTGACACGACGTGTGCCTAGCGTGGCTTACCCTCCGAGAGCATCTGGATTTGTTTCTGTTTTGTTGTTGTCTCCTATTTTGTTTACCCATTGTTTTGTCTGTCATTGGCGTATTCTTTAATGAATATCCTTTCTTACTGATACATATCTCGATTGCCATTTTGATAATGCACATTATATAAAGTTAAATAAAGCAGAATTAGTACTTATATACTAATTCTAACAAGGACATGACAATCTACATAACGACAACTTGTATGTTATATACATGACTGCTAGAATCAAAACTGTATTATTAAAGAAAACGGATAGTTTTAATCATGCATAAAAAGGTCAAAAACACACACGAGGATTTTATTAGCTTAAGCTTAAGGTATACTTTTTATTCAAAAATAATAGTTTCTACATGTGTTGAACAATATTATCTTAACATTAACTTTAAATAATTCTAGTGAACGTATGTTACATTTAAAAAAATATTGCGATAGGGATTAGATCATGTGTAGTCGATACTTAAAATAATGCACATTTTTTAAAATAAATGCTCAATAAGCACCTAAAATTAACATAGTTATTCTGTTTAATGCAGAGAAAAAAAATAGACAATAAGTTGCATAATAAGTTAATGCGAAGTAATGTACCACGTGATATCTAACTAAATCTTATTTGCTGTCTATAACACTTGTCAGGATATCATTGGTTTACAAATTTAAAAATGCCCTTATGAATTATAGACTAAAATTGGTGAACAATCTAGCAAGTATATATGTGGAATTGTGGACACATTGTAAGACATCGCTGTAAATTCCACCATATGTTTACCTTCACTATAATTTTAATTGGGATGTTGCAGCTACTGCAAAAAGTAGATGGTAAGACGTTTCATAATAGCTTGAAACTTTTTAATTATTGTAGTTTACAACCGTTTAAAAATAAATGTATAAGAATGATTTAAAATGTATTTTATAAACAGAGCAATAGTTTGATTGTATGTACTAAATATTATGTAAGCATCATTGCAGTTTAAAATTTACAAATTATGTAAAAACAAGTACTGTCTTTAAAAACGATAGTCGACACATTTGACTCTTAGAAATGTATGTAAAGTAGAAAGGAAACTGAACAAACAAAATAAGAAATAAAGCTGTAAAAAATTATCAAACAAAAGAAAGAGACAAGAAACTAGAACGTTTTCTTTCTAAAATGTGTGCGGGAGGTAAATAATTAACTTGCTGTGAACTGTATTCATTCAAAATAAGGCTATAGTATAAGAAGGTTGCTACAGTGATGTATTAATCCTGGACTTTTTAAACATGTTATTGAAAAATAGAGTATTATAAAAAAAAAGACTTTGCAATTAAAGCTCCATCTAATGTCTGCAAGTGAATGACAACGGACGCGAAGAAAGAAAATAGGCATTATTGGCTTGAAAAATCATAGAGGTAACAATAAACACATTTAAATATCCCCAATGAAAAGCTATTTCAGAAGTTGAAGACGACAATGGTAAATTAAAAAATACAAGCCTTTCTATGTATATCTCGGAGTTATAAGTTTTTTCTTGCAATGTAGCGTATATATTAACTTGAAAACAAGTTAGGTTCACTAAACATTTTAAAATTTTAAAACAACAGCACCTATTTAAAAAAATAAATTTCATAAGCAAATTATGTACTTACATGCATCAAGTAATATTCATTACAGTTTGCTATTTTATTAATTTGAATATCTTTTAAAATGGGAACTACATATTAAAATATTTTTATTAGATTTTTTTTAAATAAACACAAAATTTCAATTCAATACTAGTTAAATGTTAATTGAAATCTGTAATGTGTGTGCTATTTCAAAAATAGGGTGGGGAAAAGGTAAATAATTGCTACGGAACCATCAGGGAATTTTACTCTTAATTCTATGCGTGTATGGTAAAGAAAATGTGTTATCGAACCACTGTATCTCATGTAAGTCATTTGGCAGTTACCAATGACCTAATTACCTTTGTCTAGGATCTTTTGTATGACAATAATTTAATGATAGAGAGTGTGTGCGTGTGCGAGGCGGTCAAATCAAGAAAATGTGGCATAAATACATCACCGGCGTGAGGCTTGTTTACAGATAAAATGGTCAACAAAGCAAATATAATTCTACCTCAGACGAAATGCGCAAAAATTACACGACGTATGGTTTGATCATTTAATTATAGTTTATCAGTTATAAATGGCATTCGTTGGCATAAAAATTATTTTTCTAAAGTTGAATCACGACTACAATTGTTTTTAAACACCAGTCTGCTGGAATAATAATTGAGAACGGCAAATATGTATATTTTGCAGAGTTTACCATTGCACATTGTTCGAACGCAGAATTTTTTACTATGTTTGTCCAATCATAATTCATGTTTGTCTTCCATTATAGTATGTCACCATGGGTTAGTGTCTTTTAGTTCAAAGGTCACAATTCGAAAATATACCTAAAATCCTAGCACAAAAGTACAAAGCCTTGGCGAACAGAAAACTCAAGAACACTCAAAAACACTCAAAGTACATGTATATAACAAACAAATAAATTATACACACTACATCTGAGCAAAAGTAGTGACATAAAGTTGAACATATTCTGCTTAATCAGGTGTTACTTAAAGTTATTAGAGACAGACTTCTTAATAGTCCAGAACACCTGAGTGCATCAATCGTTTTAATTTGGTTTGGGTTACTCACTTTCCGTTTTTATCTGTTTTCGGTTTTTATTTTTGTTTTGCGTTGTGTATGTTTGTCAATATCCGTTTGTGTACTTGTTCCTTGACTTTCTGGTCTTGTTGTTAAGTCGTTTTACATGCATTTTTTCTTAGTTAGGTAAGGGAGGTCAACTGACCAGCATAGTCATGAGGCAATTACTAATCCAGATTCAGAAATATACACAAAACACACAAACAGAAACCAAAAATTAAAAACAAAACCGAGTTACTTTAACACAAACAAACTACTTCCACTCAGATCCTCCGGACGTGTACACAGTGCCTTCTTTTTGCGTTGATCATCGTCGTGTACAGGATAAGTTAATTAACTCACTTCAACAAGTGGAAAAACTAGCATCGACTCACAGACAATATTTGATCGTATTACAAATGTTTAAAACTGCAAATAACGTAAAAAAAACCCGCATAGCAACTTGCAGAGCACGCATTGCCGATGCTACCATTAGCATATTGTAAAATCCAAAATAAAGGGTCTTTTTGAGTACAATTTAACTTTGACTGGTTTTCGGTTACCCTGGCAGTAAAACGTTGTTATTTATGATTTTTTGAATTCCATTAATTTACCTATATATTTTTTTATTTCAGTTTTATATCTAAATACAAAATGTGTGTGTTTGTTTGAATGGTCTTTGACACAACACTTTAAGGAAATTTTCAGCTATATCATGGCTTCCTCGACCTTTGGTAGGTAAACTGGCAGTCCTTTGTAAATTAAGAGCACCACCTGCACGTAGTGATGACGTAGCGGAAAAATTGTTGAAAGTGGCGTTAAACCTCATTTAAACAAATAAATGTCTGTTATGATAATTAGTTAAAGATCCATATAATATAAAATAGCCATAAAATATAAATTGATCTTACTTATATTTACAACACGAGTAAATAGATGAATAAAAAATAAAAATTTGAAACAGGAATATAATGTAACATATCACCAAACGTTACAGAGAATATTAATTCTTTTTTGCTGTCAAAACACTGCATACATATAATGGGCACTCCTAAATGGATACCGATCGTATAACTACTACGAATTAACCGTTAATGCTAAGCAACCGGTAGAAGTTTTTATAAGCGTGTGTACTATGGTAAGACACAAATCTATTAGTTTCAGTTTTCCCAATAATGGTAAAGGAACTAAATATCTATTTACCTCACCGCAAAAAAAATACTTCACGTTTATTTTTTTTTTTTTGCGTTTTAAAGTGATACAGGTAGCAACAGTTTATTTACGGCTAAATGGTAAATTCGCCAAATGTTTATTTAAATGAATTCAATGATAGAATTAAACACATTTTTGCTGCCGACATAAATTTGTATATGCAAATGTGATATGTATGCGACTGGTTTCAACAATTTTCACCGTTAATACGTCCATTTTTAGGTTTAAGGGGATAATAAAAAGTAGCATAATTTATCATATTTTTGCAATCCATTTTGAACAAATCTAAAATATATTATACATTTTGCAGCGATTTCACCAACAACAAGTGAATCATCAACAGCATCATCTCCCACACTTAGAAATGTTCGACTACCGCTTAATATGTATCCAACTGTATACGACGTTGAGCTTCAGCCACACATGTATATCGGAGATCCGAAAGACTTTTTCTTCAATGGATCTGTTCGAATCGAAATGATGTGCAAAAATTCGACAGATGAAATAGTACTACATAGCAATAAGCTCAACGTCAGTGCTAGCTCAGTTGTCATAATGCCTATGGCCAGCGGGCAGGCGCCTATTTATCCGGACATTGAATTTGATACGGCTCATCAGTTTCTAATTATTAAGTCCGGCGTTAAGTTGATGGCAGGATATAACTATTCTGTAACAATGACCTTCTATGGACCTTTGATAGGTGATTTGGCTGGTCTATATTTAAGCTCCTACCAAAGAGGAAATAACAAAATGTACGTACACCATGCATGTCCTAAATTCAGTAAGAGAAACCTTTAGGTATAGCGGCTTAATTTGACTAAAGTTGAGACGTTTTTTCCTAGATTTGTATTATTCAATTGATTTTAGGTAACCCTGAATGTATTTTACAATCTCGTCACTGTTTTGAATAATTAATTGCGTTTTAAGTTAACTCAGTGAGCGTTGAACTTTACATATACGGAGATTTGCTACTGACACCCATGCATTCTAAAGCAGCTGTTTGATTATTTAATTGATTGATTGACTGATTGGTTGCTTAACTTCTAACGAGCACTAATGTATCTTTATTCAGCCAACGAATTGCCAATAAATCAATTCCAGAAAGGATCTGAACAAATCAACTTAAACTGCAAATTATCGGGAGTTGAATAAAAACTAGGACTTTAGACATTGCCTACAAAGGGGTTTAACGCGCAAAGAGTATGGCACTTTCCAAACATGACACCATTTTGATTCGTTTTATAACCTGAAAACAAGTTTAATATTATTTATTCAAAGTTTTCTTTACATCACCAACATTACTTAAATAAAAATACTCTGGCTATTTTTACAACCTTGCCAAAAATGTTGCCTTAATTGACTACTGTTTTCGTTTAGCAAGCTATTTAGGGGATATTATTAAGAAGAAAAACGGTTTTTGCAAGTTTTGATCCAGGAATTTAGATACACTATTGTTTCCAATTGTATACTCAGAGCCTGTAGTGATCTTGGTTTAGGGTTTTATTTTTTTGCTTCCGTAACACAATTCTAGTAGCAAATCACTATACCGTTAACAACCATTTTAGGCAACATAATGAAATACCTGTTAATGACCTTAATACATGTACATATAGACTTTAAACTCTTCTAGTATACATGTTTTGTCAGATATATTGCCACGTCACAGATGCAACCAACGGATGCCAGGAAAACATTCCCATGTTTTGATGAACCTGCCATTAAAGCTAAATTCAACGTTACACTTGTACGGAAAAAGCACATGGTGTCTTTATCCAATACACGTATTCTTTACGAAGAGGAAAGGTACGAAAAACTTATACACTAAAGCACAGACTGAAAACAGTATACTACCTTTCACTGGGTTAGTATATAATAAATCACACAATATCGCATATCCTACAAAGCCATTCATACATTTTCAGCCTTGTATCATCGAACTGAGAAAAATGGGATGAAAAATTACAATATCATGTTCAAAAGGTAAAACAATATTGTTCGGTAAACAGAAAGTAGCCGTCTGAGAGGTCTGAAAAAATTCCCACAATATAGCATGATAATAAAAAGCAACTGAAAACATTTCTGTATAGTATCACTAATTATTGCAAGAAAGGGGACGGAAATGGTTACAAACTCCTGAAAATAGATCATGTCGGTAAACAGAAATATGGAGTCGGCGAGATCTGAAAATGAATCTTACAATATGGCATCATAATTTTAGTGTTGTATCACTTACAATTGCTGAGAAAAAAATGAGACGGAAAATTGGAACGGATGTTCACACTAAAAAACACACAGAGACCGGAAACAGTATGGGGACTATGGGGAGCGGGGGTATGATAACTTTGTCTTGTCATTTCGGTTTTATACCTTCGTCACTTTTGACAACATATGATAGGAAATCTGCAAACAAGCTGTAAAATATTTGTTGACTTGTCTTTGTTTTGACGGCTATACGTAATCCGTTATTGTATACAGCATTAATATCAGAAAAATTGCAATGTCTTTATTCATAAACAAGATGTATACGCAAGGGCATATCATATATAACCAAGCCTTACTCATTGTTGTTATTGATAGGCTCTTGTGCATTTTTTTTTCCTTCTTTACCTTCTTTGAGGTTTTTTTTTAAATCCTTCCCAATGTATGACTATTAGTAATTCCAAGATAGCGTCGCCATTGATTGTTGAAACGAAAATTTAAGGTGCTTTTAAGTTTTTGTCAATATTTTTTTAGTCTTAATTAAATCTTAATGAAGCATAAAGTTTAAAGGTATGATGAAAAACCCGAGTTATACGCTTAAATAGTAAAAAAACAGTTGCCGAAGTTTTAAATATGCCTGAATTATTTTTATTTTTATTTGTATCTTTAGTGATTTAATGGAAGTAATTTATTTTACTATGATGCTCATATAAATGTTAAATGCAGGGCTTAATCTTTTCAGAGGAAATGATTGGGTCGCGGATCATTACGAATTGACTCCAAAGATGTCTACTTATTTACTTGCATTTATCATTTGTGATTTCAACTATACCGTAAAAGTGACTACAAACAATATAGAAGTAAGTACTACAGTCGATTTTTTTCAAGAACTGTTAATTATATAGATACAGATGTAAAACTGTGTTACACGTATATGCGTCTGGATTCATTTGTCTCAATGGCAGTATTCCAATGTTTTAATCGTAATCTAATCGCTAATAATACAACGCATGTATATTTTTTTCTACGGTATATCTGTAGTATGTATATTATAATATTTGTGGGCAATTACGGTTCGGTGACCGAGTGGTTGAGGTACTTATACAACTTTTGATCACGTACCTACCAACACTGAAGTTACAGGTTCGAGTATTACTGCGGTCAGGGTGTGGTCGACTCCAGTCCTAATTGACAAGGATTGACAGTATTTCTACAGAAGTCTTGGGGTTTTCTCTGGGTACACTGGCTTTCTCCCCATACACAATAGCTTAAAATTGCTTTTCTGCTGCACCTAGATGTATAAACATAGACAAAATATGTTTAACAACAAAGACTATGTAAAGGTTTAAAATAAGTATATTGAAAATGCAATATATTTATCTTTAAATTAGTTAGTGGCACAAGTGACAGGTGTAAAGACCAACGATTCGCTCTTGTTTTGTAGTACCGGGCTTGGGCTCGGTCAGAAGCCGTCACACAGACTCCATACTCATTAGACGTCGGTGTTAAGGTTCTGACATATTATGAGGAGTATTTCAACATTTCCTTTCCACTACCAAAGTCAGGTACGCAAATAAAAAATATTATCGTCCAATTATTAAGAACATCAACAAAAATTAAAATTTTTAACAGCAACTTTAAATCTGTCCTATATGGCTGTGAAACCTGGAGAGAAACGGTGTCTCCATCAAATCTCTCCAGATATTTGTGAACAAATGCCTCAGAAACATCATAGGTATAAGATGGCCAGAAAAAATATGCAACAAAGAATTGTGGAAGAAAACAAAACAAGAACCAATAGAAAAAGTGATAAGAACTAGAAAATGGAAGTGGATTGGACACACCCTAAGGATAGCAGAAACCAACGTTACAAGACAATTGGAACCCCCAAGGACAACGCAGAAGGGGTAGGCCAAAAAACACCTGGCGAAGGGGTAACAATAGCGAACTGAATAAGATTGGAATGACCTGGAATGAGGCAAAAACAAAGGCAAAGGACAGACAAAGATGGAAAGGAGTTGTAGTCGCCCTATGTCCACCCACGGACGAAATGGAATAAAGAAAGAAGAAGAAGATCGTCCAAACACTTGCGCATTGACAATTTCTGAAACGTCCATGTGTTATCTTTATAGTGCCAAATTGAGACTAAGACTTCAAACTGATTGATCATTTAATATACACATGCTAGAGATAATGTACGTTTGACAAGCCATTATACCTGGTTTAAACCACAATTTCTTTGAAACGACTGTACCAAGTCAGAACCTCCGTAGTTTTTGGTTTTTTTTTCTAAAGTTTGTCGGTTTCTTAGACTTTAAGTTCTGGATTAGCTTTGACAGTTTTATTTGGTGCTTGATATTTTGTAATTACCTTCACTGTTTGTTTGAAAAATTGTTTCAATTGTTTTCGACGGGAATTTGTGTACCCATTTTATACATGTTGGTTCGGTTTTTGTGTAATAATCTCCCTTTCATTTTTACACAGACCAAAAACCTTCTTCAAACTGTTTATAAACCATTCCCATTTATAAAGGCACTTGCTATGTAAACCGGCCATTTTTGACTTTTTCAATTTTGAAAGCGTATTTATTAAAAGAACATGATTATGCTACATATGACTTTAATTACAACCAATATTGGATCCGATTAGCCTGGATTTTCAATACAGTACTAAAAATTTGAAATTTTTTTTTTAAATGTAGTTAAAGATCTTCTGGTTAAAATGCTTAAAAATCTAAAATGATTAAATGTGCAGTAATTTTTGGTTGCAACAGGCCAAACAAAAACAAAATAATTCTAAACATTAAACCATTCGTTACATATAAGAACTTTGAAAATAAATTCGTCATTATCTTTGATTATTTTTTTAATGGTTTGAATCACATTAACGACTAAAAAGTATAAGACGTTCTTATTTGAAGGTTTTACTTTTAAATGAGAAAACAAATCTTTTTTCAGATATGATTGCCATCCCCGACTTTGCAGCTGGTGCAATGGAAAACTGGGGCTTGATCGCATATAGAGAAACTGCCATGTTGTATGACCCGAAAGAATCATCAGAAACAAATAAACAGAGAGTTGCAGTAGTTGTATCCCATGAATTAGCTCATCAGGTCCGATTTATACGAAATGTAACAAATATTACCATGTATAATAATACGAATTATAATTTTTATTATTAATGTTATGATCATTATCATTAATATTTATTTATTTATTTATTTATTTATTTATTTATTTATTTATTTGTCCTCTGCCATCGTTTTTCTTCGAGCATAAACATCTTTTCAGTAGATCCTTTGTAAAAATATTGAATGAAATGCTCAGCCAAACTCGAGATATCTCAATTTATGCATTTGCGTTTACAGTTACGATACAGTTAACATTTGCTCCACTGAACACACATCAAGGTAAATGAAAACATGTTGCTTGTGTTTGTTAATTATTCGTCCTAGCAGTAAAATAAATCCCACACTGTTTGGTAATCTTCTACAATGCATATTATTGCTTAAAACATGGCGTATGGAGTTCGTGTTTGAACTTAAAAACCGAAACATTTTTTTCAGCTAGCATGTTCACACACGATATTTAAACACGTACATGTCACCACGAAACGTTAAAACGGCCGCTTTTCAGTAGATACTTGTTTCAATGAAAAGTGACATTTTAAATTTTAAATCGGTATCTTTGATAACAGTGTAGCATTTGTTTTGCAGTGGTTTGGTAATTTAGTGACGCCATCTTGGTGGGACGATCTTTGGCTTAATGAAGGTTTTGCCAGCTTTGTGGAATACATGGGAGTCGACTTTGTGCACAAAGAATGGTTGATGGTATGTTTAGGCTTATTGTAAGATTTTGGAGGCTGTCGTATTAATTTTTAAATAGAATTGTGAAACAAACATTAATTGCATGAAACTCGTTACATCTTTACGTTTAAACAATATTAGTGTTATATTAGGCACATTTACTTACAGATTGTGGATAACTATAGAACTAAATAACCGTTTTAAGAATAGATTTAAACATTTAAGTATGTCTGAGATGCATGCGTAATATTTCAAGAAATACATAACTATAAAAAAATCGAAACGATGTATTACGTGACAAAATACAATCCAACACTATTCAAAAATGGGAATATTGTCATTCAGCCCACAAAAACGCATTGCCAATGTGAGGTGCAAGAAGCTGGCTAACAGAAATAAATAAACATTGTATTTCTATATTAATATTTCGTGACTGTTTAAAACATCAACTAGATAGAATTTAAGAGTATGTAACAAGAGCTTAATATGTATTTTTCTATGCAGTCATTACAAATATGTGATAAGTCATCCGTGTTTATTTCAGTAAAATCATGAAACTATTTAATGATGCAAATTATGTACTGTGTTCTAGTTTGAGCAATTCGTTGTTGTGGATCTTCAATATGTGTTCAATTCTGACGGCCTAGTGACTTCACATCCTGTTTATGTACCGGTTTCACATCCTGATCAGATAAATGAAATATTTGATAGTATTTCGTATGAAAAGGTATTTATCGCGTATAATAACATTTATCCCCGGCTTGTAACAAATGCTGACGTTTGATTGGTTGGTTATCCATCGGTACAAATCCCATGCCCCCGGTGTATTGCTAATGCGTTGCTAATATGTTCTAGAGTACCAGTACACGCTGCAGATGTATGTTCATACAGATACACATAAATATAAATGAAATCGGAACTTGACGTCATTGTCTCTTGACGTTATGATAACGCCACCAAAATACCGAAAGTAGAAAAAGCAATAGAAAACAGATTTAAAATAAATAATAAAACCCGTTAAGTCTTAGGTTGGTACCTAAGGTACCATCCTCGACCTGGTAAAATTTGCATTTTCTGCATGAAAAGGGTAAAAATTTGTGTAAGCAACTGTGATGACGTTGCACATTCAGCTTATTTCTGATGACAAAAGAACATATTTTCAGCATTTTAAACATGTAAACTGGGGATAAATCCGTTACCAACGTTATAACCTGGGTGTATGGAAATTGTACCACCTGAAAGTACGTCTGGATAACATTCGGCTTCTCCTGAGTCTGAACAGAAGTACTTTCAGGTGGCACAATTTCCATACACCCAGGTAATAACGTAGGTAGCTGATAATGTCCACGTAAACTTCACCTACGGTCAATTTGTTTCTTTAGAGCATTGGGCGATGCAAAAACCCCTTTTAGCTTATACACAGGGAAATATTGTTCACGTGAAATTCAAGTGAAATCAGGATTAACGTGAATTTCACTTGAAAAGTTCACATGATTTTCACGTTAAACGAGCATATTAACGTGAATTTCACGTGAAATATATTTAACATGAATTTCACGTGAAAGTCACGTTAATATCATGTGAAACTCACTTGAATTTCACGTTAACTTTTTCACGTGAATTTCACATGAAAATTCTGAAAAATGAGAATTTCTTTCTAAATTTTTATAGAATTGCATGAAAGTTAAAGAACATTAAAAATGTTGAGAACATTTTTTCACGTGAACTTCACGTGAAATTCACGTTAAATTTTTCACGTGAATTTCACATTAATTTCATGTGAAATTCACGTGAACAAAATTTCCCTGTGTATCGGGAGATGAAATTCTGAACTTCGTAAAGAAGACAACTATTAACCTTTCCAATCAGCAACCTATTTGGATTCTTTCACAAGTGGTATTCTTTGCACCACAATTTAAATGAATATAAAAATTCAAATAAAGATGAAACTGAGTGAAATCTGATACATTTTAAAGCTCTTCTGATTGCAATGGAAGGTATTTGGTGTGATTTATAAAATGTAGTTTGGATTCAACAATTTTTCAAATGGCGTTCATGCAGGTTAAACAAGTGGAGGGAGGTTCACGAATTTACAGAGAAACTTTAAATAAAGTTACTATTTAGCACATATGCAAAAAAAACTTGTTTAGGTTCATTCTGTTTAAACTATCTTTGTGCGCTTTTGCCATCAACATCAATTTTTTGGAAACGGTATGGTTATTTGACCTAGTTCTTTGTTTCCAATGCAGGGTGCGTCTATTATAAGAATGATGAGATTCTTCTTAGGCGAAAATACATTTCGAAGAGGATTAGAGGTTAGTTTTTAAAAAATCGTGCATATTGTATAACATGACTGGACAGGTACTATTAAACAGTCAAAAAGTAGGCTTTAAAAAAATCTTTATTTATAAATATTGAATCTTTGATGTACAATTCTATTTAGTGTTGTTTATTGATATTTGGTCTTTTTTAATGAAGAAGCATTCACAATTAGTGTTGCTGTGATACTGTAATAGTTTTGTTTGCATAGTAACAAATCCACTGAATAATGCCGAATACGTTTTCGGGTTACTTTCAGTTGGTTTAAGTCTTTGTATTTTCATTTTTTTTATTTCTTTTATTACAGTCAAACCTCGATAAGTCGAAGTTTGCGGGACCGTAAAAAATATATCGAGTTATCCGAAGTTCGAGTCAACCGAGTTTAGGGTGTGACGTCATTTTTATTATGTGATTTTTAAAAAAGCTAAGGGAATTTATTTCATGTATATTGGTTTCGAACTTCGGCATCGCTTATTTTTTCTCGGTATTTGTAGCGTGCGATATATGAAGTATTTTATCCATTCAAATAAATCGACAATAATTAATAAATGGTGTAATAACATTTTATAAACTTTATTACGAAATCATGGAAATACACATCAAGAATACACTTATCAACTTACAGTTCGAAAAAAACTAATGAAACAATACAAATTGTTTTTTACGTAATTTACAACACACAAGTCAACAACAATAACATAATATCTTTAAAGAAACGAAACTCGACCATATACATCATTGATCAGATCAAAAGAAATTGTCAATAATTAACATTTTTAATTAAACATGACAAAATAATTCGGACAGTAATTAGCGGATCATCAATTAACCTTAATAATGCATGTACTGCGCTTGGATTACCAATTCGCTTTATTAAATTGCCAATTCAAATTGTAATAGCCAATCAAAAATCGTGTTTACTCTATGACAGGTGTTAAAATAAACAGACACGAATTAAGTAACAATACAAATGAAATTGTTAGTTTTGACATCGATATCGAGAGCAAAATTAACTTCGAGACAACGAGGTTAAAATTACACTAATTAATATTGTCCGGACTACAAAAATCCATCGAGTTAAGCGAAATATCGAAACAATAGAGATCGATACATCCGAGGACGAAATTCATTGTTGATATGGGAAAAATGCCGGGACTTAAAAATTATATCGACATAACCGAGGTATCGAGTCAACAAGTTCGAGACAACGAGGTTCGACTGTATTTAAATGTTTATTTTGTGTTTGTAATTTGAATGTTTGATGGCCAATTCCTTCTTAAAAATTAATTAGCAGATGTCTTTACTTATTGTACCCATGTGTTCGTATATTTTATATCAAAAAGTGGAGGTTTCCTAACGCTTGGCCTATGAAATTGCTCATGATGTTTCCATGTGGCGATAAGGAGAAGTACTCCTGTTGGGGGTTGTCTGATCCTTTTTATTTTAAACTAGAGAAGGAAAAATGTAGCCGCCACAAGTTACTGGGTTTTTAACTAGTTTTGTCCTGCATTTGGGTAAAATACGGCTCGCTAGAGCTAGACGTTGAATTACAAAATAACTAATCAAAAAATTTTGTCAGCGATATCTAAAGGAAAAAGCCTATGATGCGGCATTCCATGACGACCTGTGGTACGCACTAGGAAATGTAAGTACATATGTACAAATTACTTTCTAAATGGCTAATGGAAAAACACAAAACGGTGTGGAGTCACATATCAATTAAATAGCGTACTTAGAAGACCTAATTGATGGAAAATACTTTAAATCTCGAGAATTAAATATATTTTAGGTCGTATACTTTCGATACGTTTTCCCGTAATGTTCATTTATCGATATATCAGTGTTTGTTTAGATGCGGCTCAAATGTATATGAATTTAACTATAAATGTCTTTTATTTTGTTTATTTATCGTCGTCAATGAACGTGACATGATTAAATATAAGTGTTAAGACAAAAAAATTCTGAATGTTAAATGAAAGTCGAAAGTCTATAAGATGTACAAGATACATTTACTGAAAATAATGTGTCGATGAATTTTCTTAAACCTTACCATATAATTTTGTATGTTCATTTGTCTATTGGAAAATTTCTAGTTGAAATGTAGTACAAACTGGATTGTTTTGATACATTTGCCTTCTTTTCTTTAATATTTTACCAATAATCGTTTTGAGTTAGCTTCAACTTTATATTTAACCATTAACATAATGATAAGATAGTATTTTAAAATAGAGTTTAGTATTAATGAAAGAAATAAACATTTTTACCATGAATGTGATATCTTAGACTTTAAAAATGGCTGATAAGTCCCCTCATGGCGTTATTTAATCTTGTATTATTCATTATTTAAGCAAAGTAAAGCAGAAGGAAAAGATCCACGAGTTCACAATGTGAAAGGTATCATGGACACTTGGACACTTCAGATGAATTTCCCTTTAGTCACTATGATTGATGAGGGCAACAACATTCGGCTAAAACAATCAAGATATCTCCTAGATCATAATGCGACTGACCCAGGAACATTTATTTCACCGTTTGAGTATGAACTTGTTTATTTGTAATTATGATAACAAAAATCCTAGTTATATAATATATAGTGTAGATTTTTGTAGATGCTTGATATCTTTATTTGGTAATTAAAAATACACTTTTTTTTCAAAATATTATTAACTCTTATATTCATGAAAAAATTTAATAACAGTATGTCATTTATACAATTTTTTAAGCCTTACTACGAATATTAAAAAATCCTCACTTTGTTTCCGATTCCAGATATAAATGGGATATACCTATTTCTTACACAACCAGTCAACAGCTAAAATTCAACCAATCAGACGATGACATAATATGGATGGGACAAAACGGCGTAGACAGTAAGACAAAACACTTAACCCTGTAACAAAATGATCACCATGTTAAGGTGAAACTCTTTGTTGTATTTAATTGACGGCAATGTTGATGTAGTGTCATTTTTATGTGAAGATAGCCCCATGCTTCGTTTTGTGTAATGTTAAAAAGGAT
Source organism: Limnoperna fortunei (assembly GCA_944474755.1). NCBI lineage: Eukaryota > Metazoa > Mollusca > Bivalvia > Mytilida > Modiolidae > Limnoperna > Limnoperna fortunei. The sequence goes on along the minus strand of OX104121.1, from coordinate 6,704,288 downwards.
AATTAGTTAGGTTTAGAATGTGGTTTTTGAAATTTATAAAATTTAAACGAAACATGCCATAGTCAAATCTTGAGAATTGTGAAGATCTTCAGTGTGTCTTATTTACTTTTGGTTATCCATTATATAACTGTGCTGCATTTTTAGAAAAGTAACTTTTTCAACTTGTAAGCTTTTTCCCAGGGTAGATGGCCTTAGCCGAATTTGCATAATTTAGTAAACTTTTGCTGAGAAAAACCTTCATAATTCTATCCTTTAATACATTTTTGGTTTGAGCAACATTGATTAAATAAGATGAAACACACTTCCTTGTCGTTAATTTTAAAACAATATCTTCCTAATCTGTAATGTGTTAGGATAAAAAACAAAAAATAACTGTGTATACTGTTTAGTACATCTTCCTCTAGACCAGAAGAGTTAATTGTTACGTTACCTTTTCTGTTATCTAACATTTTCATCAACTGTGTGTGTTTTTGGTGTATAAAAACTATACAAACAATAACGTTAAAGTTTAAAGGTAATAAACACTACACTACCGTTGATAGAGTACTTATCCTGCACAGAATTAACTTATACAAACGCAGACCAGCAGGGTTTTGATTATGTATTACGTATGTCTTAATATTTTTAATGTTATACGTTTCAGTCGTGTTAAATGGTGCGCTAACGAATGCTCAAGCCAATGATTGGTATATAGGAAATATAATGCAGTATGGTTATTACAGAGTTAAATACCCTGATGACAACTGGAAGAATCTGGTCCAGCAATTAAAAAATAATCACATGGTAGCTAGACATTTGTAACTTTATAATTTGTGGTGCCGCTAAAATAATATTAAACGATAGTTATGTGTTTTCTTATATTCATGTCTTACATTTATTGTTTATTTGAATTGCGTTGTATGCCACTGTCAGAAATGTTTAGCTCTGTAATCGGGTTGTTTTTTCGTTTTTTTTTCATGAAGAGGAAAGATGATGTGGTGACAGGAGTAGTTATTACCCTTGACATTTTTGTAGTAGAAAAACTAAATCTTGTCATTTAAAGTTAAAATCAGGCAAAACTTACCCCAAGTTGAGCTTGAAACTACAATCTTTGTATTAACACAAAGGTAATTAATAGTTGAAAGTTAACAGCATAGACCACCTCGGAACCAATGTAGCACCATACATATACACTATATATATACATGTTGTTGGTTAGTATAAAGTAGGTATAACGTGGTTTATTGTGTTATGTTATTTAATTTAATTATAGGTAATTCATCCCATTAATAGAGCTCAGATTATAAATGATGCTTGGAACTTAGCAAAGTAAGTTTTAATGTAATTACAAAAATACCGAAAAAATATATTTACTTGGCAAGGCCTAAACAAGATCACGTTTATATCTGCATCCAGTATCACCAAAGTTCATATTGGCTTTGTTCAATATCTCGTGTCACAACGCTTATTTTGGATGTATCCACGCATTGCCAGTTGCAGCAACTCTGTTCTGCACGACTCTTACAGCCTTACATTGTTTGAAATGATATGAAACAATGGTTATAGTTTTGGCGCTTCTAGGTTTGACCTATTTACTTTTCCATTGTGGTACTATCATTTGCCTTTTTGTTTTTTATGAATATGTAAACTTCTTGTGATTTTGTTTCATGTTTGAAATGTCTTTGTTTTAAATTGCTGTGTAGGTGTTTAGAAATAAAGATAGTTCGTTATGACATTTTGCAATTTTCCTTCTGTTGGTTATAAACTAAATTGTGATGTCTATGTCTAGCTTCTATCCTTTTTTAATATTATAAACCTTTCGCGATGTTATCGATATCTGAATTTCTTAAATATGTATTTCGATGTAATTTGTGTATTGCAGCGTAACTAATGGGACATCAATTGTTAAAGCGCATGTTTTACACCATTGTTGTACTTACTTTTTTCTGGAATTTCTCGTTTTTTGTTTACTTTGATTTGTGGATTTTCTTTTTTGACAGTTTCATCGGTGTTCGCTATTTTTCTTACCTTTATTAACAGTACCGGGTATTTCTATTATAATTGCAACTTGCAGATGTTGGGATTCAATGTTTATTGTTTAATTGAGATTGTGTTTTCTATCAAATATATGTGTGGCACATAAAAACGTCTTATGCAGAATTTATTTTGAGTGTTCATATTGGTTAACAGTCTTTTATGGCTGCTGCTTCTTTGAAAATAACATAGATTCCCCGATAAATTGCTGAAACCGGCCAAACAATTCACATCTATGTTTAAATTTTTTAATGAATATATCTTTGTATACAAAAAGGTCTGGAGATTTAAAAATCGAAATTGCTCTACAAACATTGGAATATTTAGAAATTGAAGACAGTTATATAGCACTCACAGCAGCTATAACCGAACTGTCTTATGTAGATGAAATGCTTCAAAGAACAGACCTGTATGGTTCTTTTATTGTAAGTTATAGATAAATATTAGATTATAGGTAAAGGTACAATAAAATAATAGATGCTTTATGTTCTGTATAAACATTAACACGTGATATAGGTGTGTTTAGTGAAGATTACATTTTGTTCATTAAAATAATAATTGAGAACTAGATTTCTCTATTTATTATTGAGATATTCCCTTATGTATGAAAAATGTTGGTTTGACAAATAGATAAAGGAGAATGACACTCTAAATAAAACACGTCACGTTTTCTGCAATTGCCCGCGGTCCGGATTTCCATACTGGTTCCTCTATCCGTCGCCCGAGGAGGGTGACTGGTAACTCTGTATATCGAGCACTGTGTACCTAACCAATATTTATTAAAGAAATTGATTTAGAATAAGTTTACCGAAGTTTACTTTAGCTTTAGTATAAGTAATAAAACGACGAAAATTGGAGATTATGATTACCAATTGTAATTTAAATCTATATCAGTATTCTTTCCACAGCAAAATATATTTAAAAAATCGTAATTGATCTAATTTGACTCATTATAGATGTATCTATCTAAACATTAAAAGTTCCTACTATTGACAACTATGATGATGACTGAATTATTCATTTTGAATAAAATATGTCGAAGTAATATATCACACATGTGTAGAAAAGTAAAAACAGTACTCAGTTCTTTAAGTTGAATTATGAAACTAAGCCACGACACGCGCTTGATTTTATCTATCGGTGGATAATGTGAGTCTGACATTTTTTCTGTTTTGCGGCTGCCAGTTAAACTATAGGTAGTCTTCCATATTTGTATACACTTCATTACAAAATTAGTAAACTTAACTTCTTCTCTTGTTACCTACTAGGCCTTTATGAAAGCAACATTTACAAAATTGTACAATAAATTTGGTTTCGATAACATTGGTGCAGGTCATCTCGATACGTAAGTATTTTGTGTATTTGCTGATTTGTTTAGTTCAATGTGTGTAAGGTTATATACATGTACATGTTAAAGAAGAAAACAATAAACACATGTTCGAACTTTGAAATGGTATGAATTTAATGATAGTGAAATGTTAGTTACCACAAAAAACAGCCTTGAACCTATTAAACTAAGGATCAACTTTATACGCAATCTTTTTCATTGGTCTCTCAATATTGAATGAACTGTATTTGTAAATCCTGCAGAACCACAGTCAATACTGTGTAGATCAACACTTCTTATTATAAGATACTTTACGAGCTTAACGTTGATCGTCGCCGTTTAGGTTATTCATAATTAATTAGATTGATTACAGGATAAATGTAGAATTCATTATATCATGTGTACAGAAAACTCAATTAGCAACCGGTTAACTACGCCGATTTATGTCAGTAACCTATCAAATGCCATATTTGTTTTCTTTTATGGCCTTGAAACCTTATTGGAATACAATCTTCATTTAGAATTATCCCATTCTGTTACAGATATATCAGAAGGCATGTTGTGTCTCAAGCATGTAGTTATGGTAATAAAGAATGTATTGGTAATAGCACTGAGAAGTTCAGAGCTTTGATGCACAGCATGGACGGCGATAACCCGTAAGTTTGATTTTTAAGAACAGAACGAACAGTCTTTAGTGTATATCAACTTGTATTTGCATTAATACTGTTGTAATTTGACACTTTGAACAACCAATTTTGTATTTTAGGCAAGACAAGGAAATATAATTTTTAATTTGGAGAGAATTTAATTGTTTCCTTTCGGAGGCAACACATTGTTCGTTTTCAAAATTTGGATATATTGCGAAAAAATTCGGATGTTGCGGAAAAGGTCGGATGTTAAAACTTTAAAACAATGTTTCTTACCAGACAGGGACAAAGCAGTATATTAAAAAAACAAATGTGAAAGTATCCCATAAACATTACTGTCCTCTACCAGCAATTTATCAACTTTTAAACCTAGACGACTTTGATACCATAAATTGATTTTTTTTTTAAATAACTAAGACGTCCAATGCTCATAATTTCATCAAAATCTTTGGACTGAAACAGAATTCATTCTCAATCTGCAACGCATGATGATTGAATTGCCTACCAAATACGAGCTCAATATCTGTAACCGTTTAGAAAATATGTTTGTTCAGAAATTTGATATGTCTAAGTGCCAACATTTGGTCAATAAAAGAATCGAAAAAGATTATTGATCGGAATAAAATATTGACAAATATAACGTCTGACGATGTTATAATTCACATAGAGCACTCATGCAATAATCTATTTCTTAAACAAAATACTTATTATCGTGTATGTGTTACCGAATGTTGTGTAACATTATACTACAAATCACACCCTAGTGAAGTTCATTTGTGTATTACTCCATACTTTATCTTTTTTATTGCACCTGTCTATGGTTTATACTATGTCTCTGTTTTTTTGTTTGTTTTTGTTACAAATCGTCTTTGACTTTTGCTACCGGAAATTTACATAGTAAGTCAGCCATTTTTGTTTCTTAAGGGACGTTGTTTACCAACGTTCGTCTGCTTTCGTGACGTTCAATGATCAAGACTTTTCCCGCCTTAGCTGCAGACGATATTACCAGAATTATTTCGTAAAGTGAAAAAACGATTGTTCATGACGTTCACTACGTCCTAATTTATATATCAAATTTTACTATGGAAAATCGCCTTATCATATTGAAAAACGTTGTCAGCAGTTTATATATGGCACACAAAAAGCCTCACCAAAACATGTTTACTTGTAGTATAAGGTCGTTGACGATACACATAGTGCCAATATATCTATTGAGCTATTTTTTGTTGGTATCAACCACCCTTTTGCGTTTTGTCGGGCATATCCCTTTTCAACCACTATTAGAAGCTTAACGTTACAGTTAATGACCCTGAGGTTGCAAAAGTTAGATTTATACTGCAATCGTTAAAAAGCCAAAAATCAGCTTTAAATTGTTTAACAAAAACAAGAAATCACAAAACTAAATGCTATAAAATTTGATCTACAATTGTGTCTATACATATTATTACCGTAGGTATTTTTCCCCGATTATGTATTTTTTTTAAAACTTTTTCTCATCCTGATTATAGCTGAAATATTGCTCGCTTGACGTTATTTGAACATTCAATCAACGCATCTTTGAACAGTTTAATTTTTGCTCGTTGAGTCGCATATTTCCTAATTAGCTTAACGTTTAAAGGTGCACTATTTAAACATGAAATAAGTCGCTCTTCATATTTTGCATATATATTGGTAGAAAAAAAAAAAATTTAAAGATGCTTTGTAGTATTCATTAAAGATAAGTCAAGGACAGGCGAAACCTTAGCTAAATAAAAGATGTTACAACAGCAAAACTAACAAACACACTACAATAAATCTTAAAACAGAGATTCAAGAGACCTACTAAAAAGCGGGGGTTATTTTTTATGATTTTTATTATTATTATAGACAATTCTTATATAGCGCCAATACTAAAATAGTACTCTAGGCGCATGAGTCAATTTGCTCCGAATAAGCAACTTCTGTTCCTGCTCCACGTGTGTAATTTTTAAGGTTCAAAGTGATTATGATACGCTCAATACTGAAAGATTGATTATGACAGTCAATTAAACCAAGGTACAATATATTCTTGTAAGGTCTTATGTCACCATTCGTTAATGAAGTACACCGAATTAATTCAGAAGTAACACGTATGATACATTGAAGCATGCTACTTTTCTGAAACGACCAATTTTTTTTCGCTCGTTTTAAGTGTGTGCGTTTTATGTTTTGGGCGTTTGTTTTTTAATGTGCCTACTGTTAGCCATGTCTTTACAATTTCATACTTGGATTACTTGATTACGCCTGTGTTTAATCTGATTTTTCCGGTTACCCTTTTTTTAGAGTAGACGTAAACTTTAGAAGTTCAGTCTATTGTAATGGTATTCGGTACGGAGGTATTGCGGAGTGGGACTTTGCATACAACAAATATAAGAAGTCAAATGTTGCAACCGAAAAGTCTGTTCTTTTGTCTGCTCTAACATGTAGCCGAGAGGTTTGGATTCTTAGCAGGTAGGTAACATAAATATGTATTATGTTGCCTTCTGTGTTGGATAAAATAATATTACCTGTCATGGATTTATATCGACTTATCAGTAGCAGAACCGAAGCTTGAAATAAAATTGAAAGTAAGACAAAAAAGACAAGATAAGCAGCAGCAGCTTTTTGGATATAAGAAATAGAGACAATTTTATTATGAAATCATGGAAAGTAAAAGTTAATTTAAATTTTATACAAACTCTATGACACATCTAATTCAGTGTATTCATTTTACAAACCAATATTAAGTTAATTTCAATTTTCATTGCATTTACGTTACATTAAAAGGTACCTTAGGTTTACACTCGTGCAAGATGAAATTCGGAAACAAGACGCAGTTAGCACGATCGTTTCTATTTCGAGGAATTCCATTGGCCGATCACTGGCTTGGGACTTTGTGCGAAGCAATTGGGATTTTATATTCAAAGAGTAAGTCGTCAGTTCTGTGAATTAAATTAAAATATTGAGTATTCATGGATGTTCAATGTTATAAATAATTTCACAAAAAAGCAGGTGTATCAAATCGAGAGTCTTTTACTATAAACAGAGAAACGCGTTATTATTTCACGTGGATATACGTTTTCAGAAAAATCAATGCTTAAGCATTGTGTTTATAAAATCGTTAGGGACAGGTAGACAAACATAGATTCCATACTGTGAGTCAAATCGTTTTTATTCTGCTTACTTTAATTAGATTAAAGAGCTTAAATACTTAAATACTTTAAAATACATGTTAAATACTTATTTCACATATTCTGGTTAAAATATATACGCGAGTTGAATTTCGTATTCTTACAAACAGAAGTTGTACAATTTAAGACATTTTGCCCCCACCCTTTTAATATGATAATTTTTTAAGGTATTTGACCAACTGTTCTTCATCCGGCGTTTACCACAAATTTAATGGAAATGTAGCAAGTATTTAATGCATTTTTGGCTGTATTTCTTCCTTTGTTGGTACATTTTATTTCGACTTTGCCAAGATAATAGAATGAGTGCATAAATTATATTTTTGGAACACTTTTTAAAAGAACACAGTTTGAAGGTTAATTTAAAGGGCATTGCCAATTAATTCGTCAGGGTACTTCTTTTGGCATAAAACTGGTAATTGCCATATATATACAAAGTATATCCGAAAACAGTGTATTAGGTCACTTTAAATCTTTTAATAATTAATTAATCAACATGTATTTTCAGGTTTGGTGGTAGTTCTTTTTCATTTTCCAATCTCATCACCGGAATAACTTCGATGTTTAATACAGACTTTGATTTAAAAATGGTAATGTTTAGACATTTGTTTTGACAAACGTGATTGCTAGCAGAATGTGTGTATGAACGCCGAATTTCGATAAATATATTTCTTTCGTTCTGTAGAGATATACAGTTTTATACGTATCTCACAATCACAGTCATCTTAGAGAAAATATTTTTATTTTAGCTTTAGAATATCTCTTCAACCAGTCTTGCAACAACTTTATTATACACAATTTAACCCTTAGTTATCTGGCATTGTTATATATTATTGTTCATGTAAATTTCTATGTGAATGTCAGCCTGTCTTTCTGAAAACCATAGATTACGATATTATGTGTTAGGAATGTTTTTTGTAGATCGTTGCATTTAAAAATTGATTAAATATCGTTGCATTTAAATATTGATTAGAGATCGTTGTATTTAAAGATTGATTAAAGATCGTTGTATTTAAAGATTGATTAGAGATCGGTGTAATTTAAAGATTGATTGGAGATTGGTGTAATTTAAAGATTGATTGGAGATCGGTGTAATTTAAAGATTGATTAGAGTTCGTTGTATTTAAAGATTGATTAGAGATCGTTGTATTTACAGATTAAATAGAGATCGGTGTAATTTAAAAAAACAGCTTGTTCAAGTTTATATTGCTCTTTTACCATTATTGTTATTAAATACTACAATGTTTTGTTTTACAGCTAAAAGACTTTATGCTGTCACAAACTGACTTAGGGTCTGGAAAAAGAGCCTTCCAGCAGGCAATAGAAAAGACTAACAACAATATAAGCTGGATGAAGAAGAATTATTACATTATAAAAACCTGGCTTAACAACAGGAACCATCTGTGACACAGAAACATCAGAATGCTACACTTTTAAAACAAACATTATAACCTGGAGAATTACTGCTATAATACAAAGCTTATTTTTTGTTTAGATGCAAACGGTCATTTTATCTTTGATATGATTATCAGTTGTTCATTAAGACAGAATTTAGCTGTGGACTATAACATTATTTACATAGAAATTTCCTATAAAGGATTTACTTAGTATGTTTATATATAAAGTCGGATAGAATAAGTGGTACAAATGAGCAAACGTAAGGTGTTTACATTAAAGGGAACCAGCATGTTAAGTTTTTTTTCGGAAGGGGTGTTGTATACAGCAAAAACTATATATTCACATATTCACACAAGGTACAACGTTATTTCTAGATTTTATGCAATTGTACGAAATTTCGCTAATGTTTATTTGAGTAGAACGCATTAAATGACAAACTGTTCGTCCAAAAAAATATAAAACATTACAAATAGAATAAATCATTTGAAAAAAAAAACCTGTCTTGTTATGACTTACAACGACTGTGAACCAGACAAACACTTGTTTTTTTTTCTGCATATTATTTTTATACTTATAAGCTTGATCTGTTGTCAATTAAAGAAAGAGACAATAGACATCATGCCATATATTTTTTTCCTTTTTAAACCTCCTTCAAATGGCTTAAAATTCCAACAGATGACATCGGATATACCAGAAGTACTTTAGCACGAGAGACTTTATATAGATACAAGACGTTACCACCAGATGGATATTTACCCTGCATATGCACAATATGTCATATCTATTAGAAGTATATGATAAATTACAATGTTTTAAATAGTTCTTGTTGTTTCATTATTAAGAAGAAAAAACGCACATTTTGCATTTTTATCTTTATCATATTGATTGATTAGCAACAGCTTATAAACGCAGATGTACTAATATTGAATATTAAAATAGATTTCAGTGATCGGTTGTAAACATTTTGTAAACTACATTATCGACAACAGTAAGTATTTTTTAGTTTCGTTTATTGTTATGTGGCCGTTAGCGTTTAAATATGTTATGTAAGCGATGCCAATATTATTCATAACACTAGACGAGTGTTTTGACATTTGTTGATTTTGTGTTAAGCTTTAAGTCAACAGTTTAGGAATCCGAATATTTATTTTGAAAATTCCAATAACCTATTATTTATTCAAGAAATGTCATTTCAGCTGCGTGCGTTAAACGCGCATTTTGCCGTTTAATATCTCAAAAAATTACACTGGATGCTTCAGATTCAAGTTTTTGTTTATATGCTATGTTCGTTAATAGTTGCATGGTTGCACAGGAATTATTACAGTAGTTACCAACATTTCCCTTTACAAAACTAGTTCATTGCTAAAACAGTACAACTGTTGCTAAATGTTTAGGCCTGACGCAAGTACCTCTCTGCATTATGGTGAAAAAATGTAGGATATGTAACTTAGTTGATAATTTTTTTTTATTTGTTCAGATAAAATATAATTATCTTTATGAAACCTAAAATGAAACCATATAAGGTTTCTTAAGGGCGACTTGTTTTAAACTGTTTTGAGCCACAATTAATGGAAGTATACCATTAATTTCACCTTTCTGTTATAACGATGATGTCTTGTCTCTGAACAAATCGTCTGTTGCTGAATACATTTTTTGGTCTCTTACCTGTACATTTATCTCTAAATAAACAAAACAGAAACTAAAAGCTAAACCCTAAGACAATGCCATGACATGGTATGTATATTTTTGTCATACGTTGTGTTACATCGATATTTCGGTATGCTGAAATAATACTTAATCATTATATTTTTTTTTATTTGGCTAAATCTGCTTCTAACTCTAATAATGTACATTGCCTATGTAATACTCCACGGTTGCCATGACGGTTTAGTGGTTTAATGTGAATTCCAAAATACAATCTATTGACCACGATCTATCTTACCTCTCAACCTGTTGTTATTTTTACACCTGCTTCACTCAAACTAACAGCATGAGACATTATTGTCGAGGATGTTACATGAATTTTTAATTCTTTAACCACTAATACATGTTACGATATGCTCTTTGCTAGTTTGGTATAATCGATTTTATCATATTTTATCTCATGTCGATGCCTTATTTAATCCCACGTGCCCGGTACATTAAAAGAAAATACATATTCAAAGAATGAGAAAACCTAACATGGAGAGCTATTCCAAAAATTTTGGTTTAATGTGTACGCTCAGCATCACGGAAAGCCATTTATTATGCTGATGAAGTACAACGGATGGCAAACCATTTTTATTGATAGTATCTCTAATATTCAGCCTGCTTGACCGTTGTGGAAAAATATTTCCCGTCACTAATACGTCTGGCTCTCATTTGTTGATTGGTTTTAAATTATAAGTGATGGAGTCAAAATAAAATAACTGCCATTTTCAGCGTACTAAATATTCATGACCATGCAATTGGGCTTGAGATCATTTGTATTTGATTTCGCAAATTTACTACTTTTAAAATAAGAAGTGTGCACAAACATATCCCAGTAGCTTTTATCATAAAAATTCCATGTGTAACAAATATCTTCAAACATTTATGAAGTTAGAAAACACAAAACCGAAATAAACATTTAATAAAATTTCGAATTAATAGAAAACTCAATTCAAACAGAGCTGGATCAAACTAACAAAAATTAAGATGCATACATAGAGATGATTTTGAAAGAGAAACCTGCAGCGACTATTGTTACAATACGTTTTTATTTTTATCATTATCGTCGTCATCATCATCATGATCATTTAGTAAAATATAAATGTATTTAAATATACTGAAATTCCATATTCAGATATTTTTTAATTATAATGTAACATACATTTATTCCGATAAAATAATATTTAAAAAAAGAATGCATTTACATTAAAACAACTTTACTACATATTGTTTTTATCAAAACATCACGTTTAGCTTAATATTTGCAGTAATTCTCAAAATATATCGTTTGCGTCGGATTGGCAGTATAATGATAGCATTGAAAATCATGTTGGTTTGGATAAGACCAACTGGAGTTTTTTCCAAACTCTCCAGCAACAAATGTGTTTGACAGAATACAAGAATCAAAGGGAACATCAACTTCACACAATAGCGTGCCCAACAAAGCAATCATATATCGAACAGATTTATATTTATTTTTGAAAAACAGAATCATTATCAATCTCTTTAAAATACACTAACATATTTTTGGGCAAAGCAAAATGAAACCGTATATAATTGGTTTCCAAAAAGTTTGCATATAGAGTATTTTTCATTTGAAGTTGAAGGAGCCGAATTGTTTGTATTTAATACTTTTTAAAATAAACATTAAGTCAGGTGAATTGTTGCTGTTGGGACAATTGAATATAAAGTGTGGAGTGGATTGAAAATAATAGTTGATAAATCAAAACGTAACTTAGACGGACTAAGGAATTATTTCAAAGGAGGATATATAGAACACTCGCAATTTTCTGATACTGATGAAATGTCAGACGGTATGGCTTTGGTTGTCGTGTTTGTAAATATTAACACGCGGTGCAAGAACTAAAGATTCTTCCAAAGGGTAAAACATGTTATTTTAATGGGTTTATATAAATACATGATTATGTGTTCAATTTCTATTTGTCCTTCGATAATGTTGGATTTGTATTGGACTTTTTATAATGATACAATAAAATACTCTGCGAATAATGCGTAATGAATTTTTAAAGATTTTAGTAAACTTGGACAAATGTTTTACATTAACAAATACAGATATTCACTTCAATGGTTTTAATTTAATTACATTTCATTCCTTCGAGATTTTTAAATAGAAGTCAGTGTCATTAAACGCCAGCTTCTACAGTCATAATTTATTCAATGGCATTGTTCAATCAACAACAATATACAAACATATATACAAAATACACAAAATACAAATATTTAAAACAGTTCAAAGCCTTAAAGATATGAGATTAAAGTTGACATTCCAAAATTTCTAGATATTTACTAAGACGAAGACTAACGAGTAGTTAATTAATTAAATAAGAGTAATTTGGGACCTATAGTAGTAAAACTTCTAAATGTCATTCTTCTGTTAAATGTGACACAATTAACAAGTTTTACGTGACTCAGATGATCTTAAACTACATTTAGATACTTGGCGAGGCAAAAGTTCAATTAAATAAGAAGGTGCTTTACCACCAGAACAAAATCATATCAAATAAAGCTTGTTTAGAACTATTAAATTTAGCACGACACAATACAAGTTAGCACACATATTCTTTGAAATTTTGACAAATTAGTTTGTGAAACACCGTACGATATAATATTTCAGTAATCTAAATGAGATATTACTAAAAACAGTTCAAGGGTTTCAGTAGCTTCTTTAGACAGACACTCCTAATACTTTTGATCTTGAAATAATAACATTGATAGCAGTTTACATTTTCATTTTATGTGTTCTTTAAAATTCGAAGATACGTTTAAAAATATACTTTGAAACCACTTGTAACTGTGTACATAATTAAGCAAAAAATTGTGTTACCGTGAGCGCAATAAACACCTTTGCACAAAAGACCCGATTTGTTGATTTAAAAAAGAGTAGGCTGATTGTTGACACTGCAACAGACTGAGTTCTCCATCTAATGAGACCATGAGAACCGCGACACAACTTAACCTAGACACGAAATGCCTTCAAACGTTCCATTAAACTTATTTACTTGTAGGAACATTTTAACAGCGCACAAATATAACCTATACCTTAAAAATGATAAAGAAGAGATTGATATTTTGATCTTGGATATCACGTATTTCTGTGACAGAACGACACACCGTCAATTAAGTCCGCGGTTAGCCATTCAGATGCAGTTTATGTCATTAGTAAATTCTTACATAGTTATGTACTTGAATTTATCACAGTTGCATGTTGTTTCATCATTACCGTTAAAGTAAGTTTAACGACATTTCTTCTCTGTCATCACTACAACCCTGCCCTTTTAGTTCTCAATAAAGTTAATCTGACCTTCTGGCAATACAGATATCTAGGAAAAACGATTGTGGTAAATCACTTGAAGCGGAATTATAAAATATCGCTATCTATCCTATGTATATTCCTCTCTTCAAAGGAAGACTCAAAAACATTTAACAAGTAGTGAATAAAATGAATTAACAGTTAACAGATACAAAATCTGTAAATTAGTTGTATTTTGACTATTAACAACAATCAGAGTTTTTATTTTCATTTTAACAATTAACAACCATGTCAATTTTTAAGGAAACAGAAAACAGCACCAAATAATACCAAACTGCACATTGGTATGCTAACACATATTTATATCAGTTAATATTGCAATAATGTATTCAAAGTTTTTATCCTTGATTGTGTATTTTTCTGAATCATATTTTGAATGTTATTGTATTTTTTTTTCGAGTAAAGTATTGAAATGACATATAATATATCAAGGTTATCGAATTTATTTCGCCTGTAACACGTTTCGTCTGTTCACTATTCCACGACAACAAAAATGTAAAATATGTAAAAACCAAACGATAAGATGGTGTAGAGCCTTATCATTGAAATTCCTAAACGTTATACCAGATTTGTCTAAGGCCATCTACCCCTTCCGAATAAAAAAAATCGCACGAGTTTAAATCATTTTTGAAATTTCAGATCAGTAAATTTAAAAGAATAAGAATGTCACTTAACTTGGCAGAATCAAAGTTTCACTTATTAGCGTGTCCTACTCTCAAACTGACGACTAGCAGAAGCATCGAATGGATGGTTTTAAATAAACTGTCATCAAATAAACCAAGGTTATAGAACTTGTTACGCCAGACGTGCGTTTTGTCTATTCAAGACTACTTTGTGGCGCTCAAAGCCAAAAGTATTTCAAATAGATACGGTCAAAATGTTTAATGTTACGAGCGAGTTTCCAATTAAATTCAGTCTTAACATGAATTTATAGTTGGAATACGATATAACAAGAGAAGAATATTCCAGTGTGAAGAAAAAATAAATAAACAAACAACCATTTTATTCCTATTAGGTGTGTTTCGACATTTGATGATAAAGATTACATATATAAACCAAAAGTAATGTTTGTACTAAATATTCTTCTAATTGTGACAATACAGTTTTATTACACTAATACGTTCCTTGGCTGTTATTACTTACTTAATTGCTTAGTATAAGGTAGATAAAACGAGTATGTATCATTCATTGAAATATGTATTCATATTGGAATCTATATTTTATTCATTGGTATAGTATAATGTTATAGTTTTTTATAATTAAAATAAATCTACTGAATCAATTAATAATTGGTCATAACATACAAAACAAATAAATTTCACGTACTATTGTTATGTTTACAGTTATCGTTTGATAGAAATGGTAAAGATAGTAAAGATATCTCGTCGGATTTTGGGTATACTAATTTTATCAACACTTATTTTATTGAGGATAATACAATCTGGATATACCCGAAAATCATCAGAAGACAGTCAGTTTGAAATGTCCCCAAGATTTAGAAATCCTCAACCTATACACATTAATGTGCTAGACCATGCAAACATTGAATATCCTAAGAAGCAAAACGAAAAAAAAGGTGTCACGGATACACTAGTTTTATTTAATGAGCAAACAGAAATAGATCCCATAGAATCGATTCGTCGAGACTGTGGCGAGCTATGCAATACTTCACGTGCAGGTTTGATCGGACCTTACTTTAACCATATCAGAGCTCAAATTGACTGCCCGGCGCTTTTTAGAAATGACTATATTGATAGGGCACATCGACTTGAACATGCCCCAAAGCAAATACCGATAGAATTGATGGACGATTTTACCATGAATGGTCAGTTAAAAGTATATGAGTGGTATTTTGATCAACCGTATTTGGAGAAAAAAGCCTACGCGCCGGTTTGGACGAACAAAATGGTAGAAGAATACAAAGCTTTGGCAAAACAAGGAAATTTGGAAGGCAATTATGGTATAGGGGAAACAAATGCACTCCGTGATGGCTTACTACATGCACCAGGAGTAAGAAATGGTCTGGTTTTAGTGATAGGTTCTGAAATTCCTTGGGTAGAAGCATGTGTTCTTGAAGCAGGCGCAAAAGAAATAGTAACATTAGAATATGGAGAAATTATATCGGAACATGAACAAATTAAAACAATGACACCATTGAATTTTAGAAAAAGCTATCAAAAAGGTACACTAGATCAATTTGATGCTGTCGTAACATTTAGTTCTGTAGAACATTCAGGCTTAGGCAGATACGGTGATGCATTAAATCCATGGGGAGATATCATTGCAATAGCTAGGGCGTGGTGTGTTACAAAGGATGAAGGCTCTTTAACAATTGGTGTCATGTACGATTATAACAACGATTGTATCAGATTCAATGCTGGTCGATGGTATGGAAAACTTAGATTTCCTTATCTTACAACTAACTGGAGACAATATTACTTAGGAAAAGGATCACAACGTGTTCACGTTTTTACTAAAGGAAATTCTGAAACCAATCCTGATTTGTATTCATTTTTAAAAGAACCGAATCATTATCGATATTCTAAAAATACAGATGAAAAATATTCTCAAGTAAAGCAAGATGTAACCGTTTATAATATGTTGCCCAAAAAGGAGGGATTTTTTATTGAAATGCGAGCATATAATGGAGTTACTTATTCGAATACATTATGGCTTGAGCGTCGCCATAACTGGACAGGATTGCTTATAGAAGCAAATCCTGATCTATGTAAGGAAATTGACAACGTAAATCGCCACGTTTGGCGTCTCTGTGCTTGTATTTCATCTGAGAAAACAACGACGTTTATCAAAGGTGGAGCCGTAGGAAGTTCTAAAACTCTAGTTGACACAGATCATATGAAAATGTTAAATCCGAATCTAACCGTGACGGTGCCTTGTTTTGAACTTGTTAAAGTACTGGATAGAATTAAACAGGCACATATAAACTATTTTTCACTAGACGTGGAAGGTGCGGAATTATTTGTTTTAAATAACTTTAAAAATGAACTCCAATCCAGTAAAATCGTTGTTGATATTTGGACAATTGAGTATAGAGTTTGGGATGGATCAAAAATTATAGTTGATAAATCAAAACGCAATTTAGAAAGACTAAGGAATTTTTTCAAAGACGTTGGTGGATATTTAGAACACTCGAAATTATCTGATACTGATGATATATCAGACGGTATGGCTTTGGATGTCATTTTCGTAAATATTAACACGTGGTGCAAGAACTATAATATTCTCCCAAATGGTAAAACATGTTAGGTCTATGGGTTCATATCGATAAAGAAGATGTTTATGTGTAAATTTGCTCGCTTTATTCGATGCGATCATTGGATTTGTTATAATGTCGCGCTGAAATAAATATGAGATGATAATATGTAAGATCAGTTTTGTGTTCTTTGTCCTGAACAATCGAGTTTAAATTTCAGTGTTAATGGCAAATATTTATTTTTGTGTAATTATAAACTGAATTGGTTTAGTAGATTTACAGCATTAATCATTTAACATGTGCTCGTTAAAACATACATGAATCGTCAGACAATCAATATAACTTGCCAGTTTGTAATCGTCGTTGTAAAAATCAAAGTTTATATATTATTTTGGTTTGTTTGTTTGTTTGTTTGTTTGAATGGTGTTTTAACTCCACTTTTAGCAATTTTTCAGCTATATCATGGCGTCCAGTTTTTATTGGGGGAGTAAGCCGGAGTACCCGGAGAAAACCCCCGACCTGCGGTAAGAAAACTGGCAATTTTTGTCAATTAAGATTGGAGTCGAGTACACCCTGCTTGCAGTGAGAATCGAACCCGCAATCTCGGTGTTGACAGACCAAGTGAGCAATAGAAAACGAACTACCCTAACCACTCCGCCACCGAGGCCCCCTTATTTTGTTTTAACATAACGTTTAAACATATTTTACTAATTGATTTATATCAAATTTTTTTAAAACCAGACGCGCGTTTTGTCTATTCAAGACTACTTTGTGGCGCTCAAAGCCAAAAGTATTTCAAATAGATACGATCAAAATGTTTAATGTTACGAGCAAGTTTCCAAATAAATTCAGTCTTAACATGAATATACAGTTTAAAATACGATATAAGCCGGAGTACCCGGAGAAAACCCCCGATCTGCGGTAGGAAAACTGACAATCCTTGTCAATTAAGATTGGAGTTGAGTACACTCTGCCTGCAGTGAGAATCGAACCCGCAATCTCAGTGTTGACAGACCACGTGATCAATAGTAAAAGAACTACCTTAACCACTTTTTTGTTTTAATATAACGTTTAAACATATTTTACTAATTGATTTATAGCAAAAAATTTTAAAACCTTCATGGATTGTTTTAGGCTTGTTTACCATTTGTAGAAGGTCGGGGGTGGGTGTTTTTAAGGGTACTTCGGCTTCCGCCGACATTACATGCGATTTTTTTATGAAAAGTAAGCTTTGTTTTTATGGTTGAACACATATGCGTGCGTCTATTAAGAGCAGCAAAAATGCATGAGACAGAACAGTTGTGTTTTTGTCATTCATTTTTATTCCTTTATTTTACAATAAATAACTTGAATAAATTTTTATAAATCAAACCTATTTTTAAAAAATCGGAAAAATTCCTACAGAGGAAAAAAGGCTTAAACTTCGACATGAGAACTAATTGGGTTTTTTCATTTTTGCAATTACAAAATAGGTGTATATATTTATAAATTAAGATAGGGTCAAATTTTAATGAAAGTAAACTAAAAGCATATTATAATTCCAATTTATATTCTGATATCAACTCTTTGTTTTTCTAATAACAAACGAATGAAATTTACTACAGCAACGTAGTTGACTGAATTCTTTTTCGTTTTTTATTATAAGGCTAATGAGAATAGAAATATGGTTCCACCAAGGCAGGTCATGTCAAAATCTAAATTGAATCTATCTTTAATATATTAAGTGTCAAAAAGGATTTTTTAAAACATATTCCATATAGGTGAACAACGTTAACGAAGGCATTCGAAAATTATGGATATACTTTCAAATTTTAAAAGACTTCTTGTCGGTTTTATAGATTAAAAAAATTAAAAGATTTTACAACGGCTTCCCATTATTTTACCACTTAAATTACCACTTATTGTATTAATTATCAAAATAATTATCTTCATTCATTGAAATATGAATAAGTTCGGACAACCCACAATCTTTACATTAATGATATTGTAGAAGGGGCGTCAATCCACACTAACCCTCTTTTTATATTAAATAATACATGAATGTTCATTCAATATAAATTCACTTGTAGGATATTTGTTGGAAATTCAATCTTATATTTCATCTGATTATGGGACACTTCAACCAAGATGTTTCACAAACCTTGTCTTTATCAAACGGACCAAAATTTGTCACTGAACAGAGCGAAGAAAACCAAAAAGGAAAAAGAATATATGAATGTATGTGCCTTAGGTACAATTTTGCCAATACCTAAACATTTTTACTTATACTATTAAAACCACACACAAAAAGTAAGATCTTAAACTGACATGATTTTCTTTAAATTAGCCGCACATTATAAAACAATAAAGGCTGACAAAAATACACGAAACGTAAATACATAAACACGACCAAAAAGGAAAAATAACAATCAAAAGTAACAAATATAAAAGACAATTGTGTGTGATTTCTATCTGTATAACAGAAAAAATTACATACAATTTAGAAACAAAATCAACCTGTAAACACTTGAATGTCATAAGTAATCTGATGAATCATTGCAATCATTACGCCCGAAATATTTATATTATAAATTATTTATAATATTAATATTTTGGTTCACACAATTAATCGAGTATGTATAGATTGCTTGATAAGTTAAAATTATAATAATTTTCAATATTTGCGGACTGTGTTTGTGTCTTTTTTGGCATAAAGTATACATTTCCTGTTAAAGTATCACACGCGCAGATGCGTTTAATATAAAGCCTACATTTACCCCAACGAATAATGGTTTACTCGGTAAGAGGGTTAAATTAAGTTCTGATAATTGTTTCCTATTCTATTTTAATAATCATTGATTATCTTAAATATTCATATATTAGCAAGTATCCGTTATGAATTAATTTTTTAAAGCGCATTAAATTATTGAAGATACAATTACAAGAAGTAGCGCTACAGTTATGTTCTCATTGAAACTGGCGTGACTGGGTTATACAGAGACCAATATTATACACACGATGCTTAATCTCTACTGTAAAGCAATGTTAACTTATCGTTGTAAGATCATGTATGTGCTATTTCGGGGTGGGGGGAACATAGACATCTTTTCTGTCATGAATGGCAATAATTGTTCCCAAGAATTGATGACCTTCGATTTAATTGCTTTAGCAACATATATTTTGTTTAAAATCAATTCTTATTGAAAATTTTGATTCACTGTTATTGCATGAAAGACATAAAAAGCAAACTGTCTTTTTGTCTTGTAACATACATGCAACTGTTAATGGACCTTTACTAATGAAACACCGCTTCAATAAATCTCAAGATCTGTGAAACCAATAAAAACTGTTAACGCGGATAGAATGAATAACAGAACGGTTTTAAAACGGTTTTAATTAGATATGAAACAAAATGGTAGTATATTTTATGTAAACAGTTGAAATATTTTATTGTTACAAACATAAAAACAAATCCGCCATACAAATAATACTGCTACATACTTATGTCTCAACATCATACATAATCACAAGTAAATAAAACTTTCTATCAATATCCGGTGTTTGTTTGTTATTTGAAAACTAAATAGGATATATGTATCTTAATCTAATATATTCAAATATCAAATCCTAAAAAGATTAAGTGTTTAAAACAAATGCATAATATTAGCAATAAAATGCCAGTATCATAGATTTTTAATCACAACAACATTCACTATCAATTCGATAGATTTGAGACGCTTACATGAAATTTAATTTCTGCAACAATTTCTAATTATAAATGAAATCTTACATATTAATGTACTTTATGTCATCTAATTCAATTTAGTTTCATCATTACGATAAAACATGTTTATTTTCTTAAATTTATTTAACACTATTTGTGGGGTTTTCTACTATAAATATAATTCTGTCCAGGTTATGAAATTATGTCCTTTCTTAATTTTTCAAGAATAATGAGCTAATGTGTTTGTTTGTCTATACAACTTATCCAAGTTACTAATGTCATATAATTAATTACGACAGACGAGAGTTTATCAATCAGTATACTAAACCCATTATCATAACTAATAATTTTTAAGATCTCGTATCTTTAAAATTTTATGTGCGATTATACATTTTAAAGTAGGACTTTTACAAGTTTAGAAAACGACGAGTCGTAAAAAATTGAAATTACACGATGTGGGGCACAATTAAAAAAAGTTAATTGTATGTACACAGATGTAAAAATCGCAACTAAATTATTTTGTTCTATACATAGACTGGTACAGTAACGTTTTACATTTTGATTCTCAATATTTTTGCATGTCCATTTTTATTAATTCTCATGTCTATTAAAACATAAAACTCTTTGTTTCCTTGGAATGTTCAAGAAAGTCTTTTGTTTTAACGGTTTTGTGATCACATGTGCCACGATGGATATAGCAATAAAAAAGCCCTTCTACAATAAGTTCAAGTAAATACTGTGAAAATATTTTTCTTCGTGGATTCATATCTCGTGGTTTGTTGAAATTTTACATGTTTATGGATTCTTAAATTCGTGAAATCACGTTTCTAAAAATACAAAATAACTGTAGTAGCAATCAAAATAATGATAACAACAAAATCATTTGCACAGTTGTTAATAAATATTAACATATAAAGAAGACAAAATAATTACATAACATGCTGTTGTTTACGCACGTGGTTACGTTTGTAAACTAAAGTGTTCATTAGTTGTAATGATTGTGTTTATTTTGTAATTAGAACACATCATATTTTTGAAAAAGAAAAATATTGTTTGCCTCTAAATATCGGCTTTAATAGGACGGAAATAAAACACAAATAATAAATTGGGTTGTGTATTAATTACTAAATCGCAACTAATCCTTTGAAACTATTTAATTTCCTAATTTTTATCAAAGAATTTCGATTAAATACTTGAAAGTTTAGTAGTTATATCAGAGTTATCCGCCTTTGTCCAATGTGTTTTTAAATAGTATCTGTAAGAATCATGCAAAATTAGAAAATAGTGACATAGCCAGTGGAAGTGATTTCCCGTCAACTGTCTTCAAATTGAAGCTTTACCTACCCTGAATACATAAAACAACAACAAGTTATATTTTCCATATACCTGATTTTTTTTCCTTTTTAAAAGGTTGATATTTTCCCTATATAGCTATTGTAAATTTCGTTATAGATCTTATAAAAATACAAATTATTTAAGAGAAGCTGAATATTTATTTGTTTCATGTTTCAAGGAAAGAAACATGCGCGTGAGAAAATGTTGAGGTGGCAAATTTTAGCTCCCGTCCACAGTTGCGGTTATGCTGGCAAGCTGAAAGGACAAAATATTTATTGAATATTGAACAGTATAAATATTTTAATCAAATTTCCCACCAACCCTCATTATATACATTATTTCCATTGCTTATAATTAGGAGAAGATGTGTATTATACAAAATAAAGCAAATGTGTATGTATTGTGTTTAATTTGCACTATATACCGCTGTTAAGAATTTGTATTTTCAGATATTAAAAGAGAACAGTAATTGGAGGATGGTTGAATGGGAATAATGTTTAGTTAAAAATATATATGATTCACTTAAAGAACATTCAGTATCATATTCTTAGTGGAGAGACAAGGTGGTTGTCAGAAGAAAATTTAAACTTACTTTTTCGCCTAAAATTAAGTTTATTAAATGTGAAATTAAGATTAACATTGATGCAGTCGCAGCAAAACAGTCCTAGTGTGGCTGGATTCTGGCACGTCCAACCTATTAACAGATTACACCTTGCCTGGCAGCTTCCCTGGAAGGTGAATTTTATAATTTTGGTCCCTAGGGTAGAGCAACATTTCATTAGCTTTGGCTCCTAAGGTTATGCCATTTGGCCTCCAAGGTAGACCTGCAAAATTGCTTTTCGTGGCCTCTAGGGTAGGTATGCAAAATGCTTAATCTTGGTTTCAAGGTAGACCTGCAAAAATGCTTTGTCTTAGCTTCTAGGGTAGGCATGCAAAATATAAATTTGCGCTAAGGACCTCTAAGGTTAGGTCAGCTTAAGACACTTTGTCTTGGTTTTATCCCTTGAAGAGTGTAGTTCGTTAAGGCCTTGCTATTGGTTTCCCAAGAATGCCACTTTAAAGTTAAAATGCTTGAGTCCACATGTTGCTTTTAATTTAACCACGAAATTCATCTAATTGGTTTACTTTATCAACTTGTTGGTTTACAGATGCAGTGCTTTGTACACATGATCTAACTGTTCCATACTGAAATCAGATGAGGTGATCAGTTGAAGTGCCAGTTCTGCTTCGTTATATATTACCAATCAAATTCTTTAATTTCCTCCCTCTTTGACCTGGATGTTTCTTTGTACACTTTACAATTAAACGATACCGACATTTAGTAAAAACAAAATTCGAACATGTAACCTGCTTACATACTCATTTTAGATTGATATTGAGATAAAAATTAGGTTTGGATTGAACAACTAGAGGCTCCCAGGAGCCTGTATCGCTCACCTGAACCTGAAACCAAACAACCCTTTTTTATCCAGCGTTTCTTTGCTATAAGGAATTGCCCAATACTTCTGCAAAAGTCATTAATTTTGACCTTTTAAGGGAAATAATTCCTGTAAGGAGGAGCTTTTGATGCTTAGAGGGAGAAGGGAGGTTCACTTAAAATTTGCTGTACCTGTTATACTTCTTAACTATCAGTGGAGAACTCTCTTGAATTCCCCCCCCCCTCATTTTCTATTTTAAGCCAACATAGCTATGTAGGTAGTCAGTTGTCATGATATGCACAATTTTGGTAGAGGACGTCCTAAAGATGATGTGTGCAATGTTTCAAAGCAGTCCTTCCATTGGTTAAAGAGCCCTCATAGAGCAGAACAATTAAGCAATGCTAACTTTTTCTCTAGTTCTAATAATTTTCAAGATTTTGAGGCAAAAAATTTCAAAAATAATCAATTTTGACAATTAAAGGGCAATAACACCTATAAGGAGTCCTCATACAACTTCAACCCAATGGAGTGCTTCGTAGAGATTTTGATGCATATGAAGGCATGTCTCTTCGGTTTTCCTGTATCTGTTACACTTTTTTAAATATAAGCGAAAAACTGTATTTTACACCCCTCCATTCTATTTTTAACCATGGTGGCCATGTTGGTTAATCTGCAGCCATGGTTGATGCAAACTTGGTTGAGGACATTTGACGGATGATGTGTACAAAGTTTCAAAGCAGTACTTTCAGTGGTTTCAAAGGAGAAGATTTAAAAAAAATCAATTAAAAAAAACAGTTCAAGGGGAATAACTCTTAAACAGTTCATCAGAAAATCTTAACCCTAAGTCATTTTTGTAGCCCTCATAAAGCAGAACAATTAAGCAATGGTAACTTTTTCTCTAGTTCTAATAATTTTCAAGATTTTGAGGGAAAAAAGTCAAAAATAATCAATTTCGACAATTAAAGGGCAATAACACCTATAAGGGGTCATCATACAATTTTGACCCAATGGAGTGTTTTGTAGAGCTTTTGATGCCGATAAAGGCATGTCTCTTCTGTTTTCCTGTATCCGTTATAATTTTTGAACTATAAGCCAAAAATTGTATTTTGACCCCCCCCCTGTTCTTTCTTTAGACATGGCGGCCACGTTGGTTAATCTGCGGCCATGGTTGGTGCAAACTTGGTTAAGGACATTTGACGGATGATTTGTACAAAGTTTCAAAGCAGTACTTTCAGTGGTGTCAGAGGAAAAGATTTTAACAAATCAATTAAAACCGATTTAAATAAACAGTTCAAGTGGAATAACTCTTAAACGGTAAATCAGACAATCTTGACTCTAAGCCATTTTTGTAGCCCTCATAGAGCAGAACAATTAAGCAATGCTTAGTTTTTCTCTAGTTCTAATAATTTTCAAGATTTTGAGGCAAAAATGGCAAAAATCATCAATTTCGATGCTCAAGAAGGAAAGTCTCTTTGATTTTCCTGTATCTGTTATACTTTTTGAACTATAAGCCAAAAACTGTATTTTGACCCCCCTGTTGTATTTGTAGCCATGGCGGACATGTTGGTTGGTCTGAGGCCATGATTTGTGCAAATTTGGCAGAGGACATTTTACTGATGATGTGTGCAAAGTTTCAAAGCAATCCCTTCAGTGGTTTTGGAGAAGAAGATTTTTAAAGAAAAGTTAACGACGACGACGACGACGGACGACGACGGCGACGACGGACGCCAAGTGATGGCAATAGCTCACATGACCCTTCGGGTCAGGTGAGCTAAAAAAAATCATATTAAATTTACAAATAAACAACCAATCAAATCATTGTTCCCAAGTTTTGATAGGTTAATGTTTCTTCGTTGGATTTTTAATTTCGTGGTCAGAGGCCTCCAAGAAAACCACGGGTATTGATACCCAACGAATAAAAAGTATTTCACAGTATGTTATAAATTCAAATAACAAAATGTGTACATTCTTTAAAATCGAAATCAGATATGCATACTGACAGCCATTGATGCATTATTATTCACAAAACACATAAATACAAGTTATTTTTATAGGATTGTAGATATGCCCAATTTCATACCTAAAATGCTAAATTCAAATTTACTGTTATCTTAAACAGATTATTTACTGTTTCTTTATAGCAAGTATAAACACTTAAAAATACATATGTTTTATACTAGTAATTGGCAAGAAATGGCAGTTTTGACAGAAACAAAATTTACTTGTGTTTATTTCATACCATTGACAGCAATAGCATTTCACATACAAACGTAGAACCATATGGTACGATTTTAGCTTTCATATAGTAAACTTTGCATTACAAGGGCTATGTTAATACGGGCTCCTATAGCTCTTACCAAATGCAATAACTTCGCTGAAAGTGCTTTTGCTGTCACAAAACCCTGTTGTTAAATCAATGTATTGTCAACATTTTAATCTTTATTGGATTGCATTTGCAATATGTGTGTCATTCCGCGTCCCTAGATGGATTTGCCCTTATAGACGAATACATTAACTCAGGACGAGGGTGCATAATATTTTGTTATTTGAACAGCACACACATATCACTATTTAGCGCTCAATCGTTGTTCATTCTTTCAATGCAGATATTACAATAATATCTGAAATGTGACGGGTTTACTTTATATTTCTCAGGTGTTTGTTTTCATGGAAAGGTGGCAAACGAGATGCTAAAACAATACTGGACAACATATAAACTGTAAACGCAATAATTTAAAACATTTTAAACAAAGACAACAATGCGCATATCTTCTACATGCATTGACACACTGATTCAATAAACCAGATACTTCTAATGTAGTATATCCAAACATCTTCAAAATGTATTATGGTTCTCAAAATATTATACAATTATAGCTTTGGTATGAGGTTATATTAATAATATAACAATTTTAGCTTAAGATTCGGTCAATACGAGAATATATATTGACCAAACAGATTTACATATCGACTGAGGAAGCAGTATTCATCTGTTGGTCGATATATTATCGTATTGACCGAATCTTAAGCTAAAACTGTCATATTATTAATATAACCTATTGTCATGATTGTTGAACAATATTTCATTTTTTGTGCACACCATTTGTTTGACAGATTTTTAAAATGTAATATGATAACGAGTCTACATACATAATAAATGTATAATTGTTCTATGACAAGTATTTCACAGCACAAAACACAACCGACCCCCTTTTCTACATAAAAATTCACCAAAATATATACCAATTTAACTTTTGGAATTTTTGAAATCTATTTTTAGTCACGTGCAGCATAACAAAAGATCGTTGGAAAATTCTTTTTTTAAGTATATTATATGTGCCCGAAGAAATACAAAATAACCACGTGGTATCGTTAGAAAACAAAAAATGAACAAACTATCTAATATTAATTATATCACGTTAAAAGAAATATTTAAGGAACAGTTAATACCACTAATATTTTACCTAAGATAAATTTATCGCTAGTTCGAGGTTATGAATTGTTTTTATCGTTAAGAGGCGGATTACAATTTCTTGTCTAATATGCGACTGAACAAGTTATTTGTTTCTATTAATGGTAACGAAGTTGATAAGGTATTTCCAAATGGTTATACAAAGCCACTCTGTGCCTGTGTACATTCAAACATGGAGATAGATGGCGGTGGATAGGCGGTAATTGTTAGGTTTATTTTTTCTATTGTGTTTCAACTCATTTAATACAGTAATGTAAACAAGAGTTTTGGCATGCCATAAAACCTGGTCCACACACCATTTCTTTTTAAATGCCTGTACCAAGTCGGCACCATTGGTGTAGTTTCTATATTTTTGGTTGTTAGTTTCGTATTAAGATATACGGTATTGTACTATATTATACTGCAGTATGTTTGCCCTTTCAAATTTAATTTTGTAAATTGCCTTTCAATAGTAATAATCGCCTCTGTGACATGTTGCCAAATCGACTTACTGTTGAGAGTACAAACAAAATTTTTACGTCTGAAGCCGTGTATGTCGCAAATATTTCCAACTATATGATTATGTCTTTGTGTATAGTGATTTAAATAAAAAAATAATTAAATCATGCGGTTTCCATCTATAGTTTGATTTTCTTTAGTTGATTTTTTTCTGCTTCTTTTAAAAACCTATGTCTTGTAATTTTGTGGTTCGTGACAAGATTAAGGTCACAAGTTCAATGTTGCAAACCTAATGACAATCCAGCTAATACTGTAGAGTGTAGCATTTTTAACTATTGTGGGACTTATGTTTATTGCAAATTAAATTCCTTATAAGCGTTTCCACTTATCAAATGCATAACAAAGACGACAATTTCATAACGAATTATTGACATGGGACATTGCTTTGACCTGAGGTCGTGATCATGATAAAAAATTAAAAACAAGTAGTTTCGACCATTCAAAGTCAATATAGTTGAAACCAATATCCTTAAAGCACAAATTTGGTATAACATAGAAAAGACCACTAATTAAACAACTAATTAAACAACTGATTTTACATTATCTTTTTTTTATAGTTTTTTTAACACTCTGGTTATAGCGACTTCTACTTTCGGAGTAAACAATTATTGGTTTACAATTTCCACAAGTATTTATCCGTTTTACGTAATTAGACGTGGTTTAAGCAGAAGATCTATTCTTGTTATGTTTTTCCGAATGTTCAAGACCTTTTAAACATTATATTGTTGTCTAGTCTTGAGCACACAATAAATTTATTATATACTGACCGTAACAATCTGTACGTCCATAAAAAACGACCCGATAAACTGTACATGTGCTGACGAGATCGACAGCCCACCATGGATTTTGGACTTTGGTCGCCGCTATCAGTATGTGCGCATGTGGCGATAAACAGAAAAAAGTATTTAATTCTATCCAAAGCGATTCTGCAGAATATATATACGATGCCCGTTTCCAAAAAGGTTGATGAATGCATAGAATATTTTCCTATTGCGATATTAGAAGCTGAAAATATAGTTTAAAATTTAATTTGAAATAAGGATGATTAAGATAAGATTACCGTAGTTTTTCAACCGTAATACTATTTAAACATTTTTAGACTAAGCTAGAAAAATAGAAATAAAGACTAAGGAAAAAAACTTAGTCTAAAATTGCCTTACTAAAACGTACGTCGTCAGTTTTGTTTTGAACAGACAGAGTGTACTTTACGTAGTTCGTATGGTAAATTAGTGGCTGCATTGTCTTATTTCCTTTCACTATACGCCTTTGTACTCACACGGGGTACTAAAAGTAATTTAGTGTTGCTAGATCGTGGTTTTCTTAATGGTTGATATAAGTAAACACTAAAACAGAGGAAGACTAAATTGTAAACAAAACTTGTGGAATGGTTAGTCTAAGATTTCTCTGATGTTAAGAGTACATTAATTTAGATGATGCAAGGGGTAGAGCTTGTTTGACATCACAACTGTTCAATAACTATTGTTCCACCCGTTGCATCGTTGGAACATATAATCATGCGATAAGAACAAACTTATTTCATAGCCTAAAAACGAATCTATATAATAATTTTAAATAAAGCAATTTCGGCTTCAATGGATTGAATTTCCTGACTCCGCTGTTTGTTAAATACATTCACATTCTTATGATATGACAAAATGCTAGCATGTAAGCTCCTCCGTAACAGGTTTCACCCACCTAGCCGAATAAACATATGAATCGGGTTTCACTTTGCTAGAATTTGATTAACTGTCTGATGTTGAAAAATCCAAGTTGAAATCTCTATGTGGAAGTCATTGTTGGATTGTTTGAATTTTCTTCCATTTCGCTAAAAACTTCATGTTCATTTTCAATGTTTTCGGCTATTTGTGACAACGTAATATCGTCCAAACTTGAGCTATCATGATCTTGGGGTCATACATTACTCGAAAATAATAAGATTGCTCCCACTGACGAACATAATGAAAAAGTTCCCATTCATCTTGTTCTTCTGTTATGACCTTGAAATCTAACATCGTTGCAGTTTTAAAATGTTGCAGTACTGTTACTTATAAACCACGTGGTAATAAATTCGACGTAGAAAAATTTCATTAGACCATTCCACAAATCATTTACAATACTCGTCATTTACTGTATCTGATTGACAGCGAAGGGGCGTATCTCGTCCTATCGGACACGGTACACGCCACTTCGTGGTAAATCAGATATTGAAAATAACAAGTACTGTAAATATAACATAATGGATATAGCTAGAAAAAAATAAAAACTTAAAGAAAAGAACTTCGTTATTCTTTTCTTTACAATTTATTCTTCCCCCGTTTAAATATTTACTTACTGTTTGTTCTTATGCAGTAACATATGATACAGTTTCTTTTTGCTTTTTTCAATGATTCTTTTGACTAGGTTGTAACATGTTGTTCAAATGTTCCGATTATTTTTAAGCATCAATACATAACACATATATTGTGTTACCGATTCCGTTTTCTTTCTCAATTTACTATTTGTGTAACCTGTTGCATTTCCATTGTAAAGCTCTATGTAATCATTGTTATTATAATTTTCATTATTATTGTTATTACATAATGAATTTTTAAAATGATTTCCATTGGTCAAGACCAGCCAAAACTCCCGACCGTTTATTCTGATATTGTTTGATTAAAACCAATATTGACTACCTTTTTCGATCATGTTCTTGTCATGTGGCTTTGTTCTGATATGATTTGATTACAAATCAATATTGAATACCTTTTTTCTGTCACATTGCTGTGAGGTGGTTTTATTTTTGAGTTTTGTTGGGTTTTTTGTTTTGTTTTTGTTTGTTATAATTATGATAAACTAAAAACTATTTTTTGTACTTTTAACATTAAAAAGTAGAGATTATAACGGTCAATATGTTAATGAGACAACATAATATAAATGCAATTACATAAATTTTATACCAAAAATATTGATTTTATTGGAAATGTCCATGAGACAACAAATAATTTCTTTGTCTGATCATTATGTAATAAAACAATTAAAGTCTTTTTGTATATGTCGATATAAGTTTTAATAGACTCAAACATTAATATTAACCTCCGCCTTTGGCGTCGGTCAATATTAATATTTGGGTCTATTAAAACGTATATCTACCTCTACAAAAGATTGTAATTGATATTATTTTTATTATTATTACTATTATTATTATTATTAATATTAATATTATTATTATTATTATTATTATTATTATTATTATTATTATTATTATTATTATTATTATTATTATTATTTATATTATTATTATTATTATTATTATTTTTATTATTATTTTGGCACGTTTTAAGTGTCTCGTAGATCAATTTTGGACGGACATCATTTTTTATCGTTATGATTATGAGTATTGTAAATGTATATATGATGTATATTATATTTGAAGTGTGACACTATAACAAAATAAATTATTTGATTTTAATTCTTTATAGCAAATATGTGTACTGTATATAAATAATACGCTAGGCAAACTTTCTGGCATGAACTAAAAGGTTAATTTGATAAATAAAAAAAATAATATATGTATCAGAAATGCAGGGTTAACACCAAAAATTTATATGAGTTTAGAAAGGTAAGTACCATACGGTGGAGATGCTGAATTTTATAGCTGTTATTAAGATATAGGATATGCACGGATATATAATTACATGTTCATAAAATTTAAAACCTGAATTATTACGTAAACACTTACATTTAATTATTAAGATTTTATTATTAATTTATATTTTTTATATTCATAACTTTTATCAAGATTTGTGGACTAAGATGAGCTATATGAAGGAATATTGAATATTTCCAGCATTTGCATAAAACATTACTGTTTTTCTGTACATAATTTATACATTTTCTTTGTCAGTACAATATGTGTAGATGCAATTATATACGTTTAACGCTTAATTCGGCAAAGAGGATTAAACTAAGTACTGATGCTTGTTTCCTAATCCATTTTTAGTAATCAGTGTTTATCTTAAATGTTTATATTTTAAGTGTGCTAAATATCGGTTATGAATAAATCTTGAAATCGGATCGAATTTACGAAGATACAAGGATCCCATGCGGTGTTTATAGCTATATTATCATAACCTAGTAGATGTGTTGTATATAGATGTTATAAAGAGACTTGTATGACATAAAGTGCTTCTTCTTTAACGTAAAGGTTAGTAATATTAATTTATTCTCCTAACAGTTACACTGTGAGGAATTTGTAAGTAATGGTGATAACTGTTACCCAGAAGTGGTGGTTTTCTATATTAATTGCTTTTGTCAGAATTACTTTTTTATAAAGAAGTTAATCATTGTGATTTAGTTAAGAACATTAGAAGCTAAATTGTTTATATATACACTTTAAATACGTGTCTTTGTAAAGAGACTACCTATTCTTTTTCAACGCCCCTTAAACCAATTTTAAAATTTGAGAAATCAATCAATACATTAAAACCTGCAGAGACCCAAAAAATCGGAATTTGTGGAAATATTAATTTAGAAAGACTAGTTCAAGCATTTTGTCGCATAAATGGGCTTAATGCAACTTTCAGCAATTTTTTAGCAATTTTATGGCGTTCAGTTTTAATTTTAGGAAGAAACTGAATTACCAGGTTAAAACCCACACGATCGGAATAAGCTTAAATCCTTGTCATTTAAGATCATGTCATGCCCACCATGCCAGCAGTAAAGCTTAAAACAAAATACTTACCTATTCTACACAGGTCAGATTTTGCACATGAGGATAAATAAGCTTTACATTGGGTTTCAGTAACTGTTAATTCTTATGAACATTTTTAAAGATTTTTTTTAAATGAAGAGACATATGTATCAGAACTGCATTACTTTTATATAAAACAAACTGTGGAATACTTTGAGTCGAAAGTTCTTTTCGTAAACATTAATACACATACATTTGTTTATTTGTCTCATCATCATCTTTAATCAGAAGGAAAATAATAGGTTCTGTCAATATCCGGTATTTGCTTGTATTTAAAAGCTAAATAAGATATATGTACTAGTATTTAAAGTATTAAAAATATCACATCATGAACGCGTTGTTATGTGTTTAGTATTGAACAAAAATTAATACTTGCAATGAAATTTTAAAAAAATAGATATTGGTATTTCCAATCAAAAGCCTCCAGTTCAACTATATTCACAATTAAATAAGAACATTTGAAACAGTTACAAAAATGCAAAGCCTGCAAAAGATGTTGATGAATAATAAAATAATAATTTTGAAATAAAAATTTAAAAAAACAGATTGCTTTATTTTTTCTAATATGTATATATATATATAGTTATGAAATTCTGCCCTTCTAGAATTTTTCAAGATTAAATTACTTGGTAAACGTACATTGTTTATCTTCTGTATACTCATCAGTAAACTGGAACTATTCTATCATAATACTTTTCAAAATTTTATCCCTATAAAATATTGTGTGTGATCACAAACACAAAACTAGTCATTTTCAAAATTAGAAACCAACGAACTGTATTGCATTAAAATCCATTCCTATATCCTACACGAGAAAGGGCAACATAAAAAAGATTTTTTTCAGAGCCTAGCGTATGACGTTATAATTGTCAACCATTAATCTATTATATGAAATACAAATTAATAACCAACATATGAAATAAATATGTTTTCTTACTTTTGTTTTGTTTACAGTTATCGTGTGGAAAAGATGACAAGGATGCCTCGTTCGTATCAAATTGGCTGTATACTGATTTCATTGACACTCATTTTTGTGTGGATACGAGCATCAGGATATTTAGAAAATTCCCCAGAAGTAAGTGAGTTTAATATGCCACAAAGATTTAGGGAATCTCAACTTAACTCCATAAACAACAGTGCGCCCAACCAGGGAACCACTGAATATTCTAAAAATCTCAATCAACAGCAGCAGGTAAAAAAATATGCACCAGCTTTATTTACTGAGCAATCAGAAATAGATCCCATAGAATCAATTCGTCGAGACTGTGGAGAACTGTGTAATACTTCACGTGCAGGTTCGTTTGGACCTTATTTTAATCATATAAGAGCTCACATAGACTGCCAGGCGCTCTTTCGAAATGAATATGTAGATAGATCACATGGACTGACTCATGCCCCAAAGCAAATACCGAAAGAATTGATGGACGATTTTACCATGAGTGGTCAGTTAAAAGTACTTGAATACTATTTTGATCAACCGTATTTAGAGAAAAAAGCATTGGCACCGGTTTGGACCAGAGAAATGGTAGAACAATCTAAATCGTTAGCAAAACAAGGGACACTGGGAGGGAATTACGGTATAGATGAAACCAATGCCCTCCGGGATGGCCTACAACATGCGCCGGGAGTTAGAAATGGCCGGGTTTTAGTGATAGGTTCAGAAATTCCTTGGGTAGAAGCATGTGTTCTTGAAGCAGGCGCAAAAGAAATAGTAACATTGGAATATGGAGAAATAATATCTGAACATGAACAAATCAAAACAATGACACCATTAAAATTTAGAAATAGCTATCAAAAAGGTACACTAGGTCAATTTGATGCTATCGTAACATTTAGTTCTGTAGAACATTCAGGCTTAGGCAGATACGGTGATGCGTTAAATCCATGGGGAGACATCATTGCGATTGCTAGAGCGTGGTGTGTAACAAAGGATGAAGGCTCTTTAACTATTGGGGTCATGTATGATTATACCAATGAATTCATCAGATTCAATGCTGACCGATTTTATGGTAAAATTAGATATCCTTATCTTGCAACAAACTGGAGACAACATTACATAGGAAAGGGATCTCAACGTGTTCACGTTTTTACTAAAGGGAATTCTGAAACTGATCCCGATTTGTACTCATTTTTAAAAGAACCGACTTCATACCGATCACTTAATAATACAGATGTAAAATATTCTCAGGCAAATCAAGATGTAACCGTTTACAATTTGTTGCCCAAAAAGGGTGGATTTTTCATTGAAATGGGAGCATTAAATGGCAAATATACGAACACATTATGGCTTGAGCGGCACCATAATTGGACGGGATTGCTAGTAGAAGCAAATCCTGACTTGTGTAAAGAATTAGACAACGTGAATCGCTATGCTTGGTACATGTGTGCCTGCATTTCTTCTGAAAAAAGTGCAACGTTTATCAAAGGTGGTGCCATTGGAAGTGGACAAAATACTCATATAACAGTGACGTTGCCTTGTTTTACTCTTGATAAAGTCCTAGATACGATTCAACAGACTCATATAGATTATCTTTCATTGGACGTTGATGGAGATGAATTGTTAGTTTTAAATACTTTTAAAAATGAACTGCAATCTGGTAAAATAGTTGTAGATATTTTCACAATTAAATATCGAGTTTGGGATGGATCGAATATAAGTGTGTTTAAGTCAAAAGGTCATTTAGACGGACTTCGGCATTTTTTCAAAGAAGTTGGTGGATACATAGAACATTCAAAATTATCTGATACAGATGATATATCAGATGGTAATGCTCTGGATGTAGTGTTCGTTAATATAAACACGTGGTGTAAGAACTATAAAATTCTTCCAAATGGTGATAAGTGCTGGATTTAGGGTGACATATTACGCAAATTTAATACTAAGCACTGTATACTCCTTAAACTAAAATCCTTAAATGTTTATTTATTATTCCTCAGTAGCATTTGAAGGGCCCTGTTGAAAAAGTATTAATTACAATTAATTATTACATGAATAGAATTTTGCGTGTTTTGATTGGTCTAAAAGCAAATTTAGGGTCACGATTAATCGCAACAGTACTAAAATTATATCAACGTATGGAACGTTTTGTCTGCTGCACACTAGTCAAGCGGAATCCAATATTCACCTGGTTTTGATCAGTTCAAGTCTGTTTTTCATGACTGTTCCAATAAAAATTTCAATTTTAGTGGTCATTGAGTCATATGTACTAATTATTAAAATATACTATAAAAAAGAATAAAATTATTGATTTGTTTATACTCTTTTCAATATTTGAAATGTGATGAAACTGGAATTTCAACTTTATCAGCAAATCAATATCAAAATGCAGTATTAACAAAAATATTAAGAGTAACCAGCATGCAATTACAAAACGTTATCATCATCTGTTTTTACTGATGAAGGAAGATTATAATTTTATTCATGTAATAAAACAATCCTGACCTTGATATACGGTCTGTATCAGGATTTCTCAGACCTCAAAAATCTGGATAATAAATCCTGATAGCAACCTACATCAAAGCCATTAATTGTATATTAGCACAAATTTGATAATAAAATAATATAATTCCATTTCCTATTCAAAATGTGTTTACACATAGATTTATTTTTAGACTATCAATATGATTCTCGAGTTTTTTTCTTTACCCTCTTTACTGTTTAATATGTATATTATTATCGCTTTTTTGTTATAATAAAATAGTATGCACGTTTATTATTTACGTTTATTGTTTACGGTTTTTTTTAACAATTCTAGGATAGACAATTAATAAAGTGAGTGCTTGGGATCCTTTTAATCGGTTTAACCAGATACCTTTGGTACAGCAATATGTTTTCAATTCAGTTCGTAGGTGGGCGTGTTTAGGCTAAAATGTCTTCTCATGGTTGCCTTCACATATCAGCCGTTTGTTTTATACGGATTTTCTAGATCATTCATAATCTCCCTCCGTCCTTTTTACTTAGTTAGATACTGTTTAAATGACTCGTACAACGACCATGAGTGTCAATGTGGGGCAGGAATGTTAACATCTGTTGAAAGTTTTAAGTATTCTCAGTTTCTTTTTCCTTTTTTTTTGTACAATGTATTTTTTCTGTTGTTTTTTTCCTAATGATTAATATTATTTTTTTATTTATATATTTGCATTTGTTTATTTGAAATAATTGTAAATGCATTACTGTTGCATAAAGTTTGGTTACCTTGACGCTTTTTAACCTTCCTCTTATCAGTTGAAATCAAATTTCAATTTCAATTATCTATACCATATTCTATAATTGTAAGCTTGTTGAACTTCGCATATTTAATATATCTGCAAAATCGATCGTTGCGTGTTAGAAATCACAACAATAAATCATTTTAATTTTCATGCTTTACAAGTATACGTTGATTTGTGATTTATAGTTATGAGTTGTGTTTCGATACAACTTGTATCAAAATTATGAAAATACTACATTTGCTTTGATGCTTGTAAAGTGTGCTCTGTAATAATAAATTTAACATACGTACCTTATTACCAAAAACAATTAGTGATGAATACCATTACATATCTGAATGTTCGATAATCAATCAACAACGAGATCATCTAATCCCAAATTATTGCATTATTGCATTATGCTTAAAAACGCATTAAAGTAATCCTTAGCACTCATAAATAACAAATACTAATTCTGTTAAAACTGTTCAAATTTATAAAGTGAATATTTGTCACAGTTAATAATTTGTACTCCTGGCTAAATATGTTTATTTATTTGTATTCCATTTTATTTTTATTTGTTTCCATATAAATATTGTGTTTATTGTATATATTTTTGTAATGTATCTATACCAATGTTATGCATTTGCTGTTTTACAATAAAGATATATTAATATAGAAGGTTTGACTTTTAAACTTTAAAGCATGTTTTTCTAGTCATGAAACGTGTTTCAGATTATCACGAGGGCAACCATTTTATTATTTTTTATTACTCCGACCCTTAATATTTGGCATTCTTTCAAACGTTTACAGAGTTTTTATTTGGTTTTAATGTTTTGTCGTCTGTGTTTTTTTCATAAGATTTTCACATTTATTTTTGGCAGAGATATATAATTACATGTCTCTGTTTTTTGTAGCATTTTATTTAATAATAATAATAATAATAATAATAATAATAATAATAATAATAATAATAATAATATGTTTTAAATATAAAAAATCAGTTATTTTCACTATCAAACTCTTTGAACAATAATTATTATATAAATGTTTAATTTGTTAATGTGTATTAGAAGACACATAAACGGTTAAACCATGATGTATTTGACAAGGACTAACAACTTATACAGATAGACAAAATCGCCAAGACAAAACTAACATTAAAGAAAACGCGAACAATTGTAAAATGTAAAACAAGTTGTCTCGGGCGTTTCTGAAATGAATTGCTAAATTTTTATTTGGGTATGCCTCAACATATAAAACATTGTCAAAAGATATAGTTCTTCCTGTCTTATTGATACGCAAATAGTTATATGTTATCACTGAATCAATATCATTGCAGTAAAGTTCTGTTTTATTGATACTCAAATAGTTATATGTTATCATTGCAGTATTGGGGCCTCGGTGGTCGAATGGTTTAGACAGTTCGTATACTATTAATCAGCTGGAATGTGAACAAAGAGGTTTCCGATTCGAGTCTCGCATGTCATAAATAGCATCCGCCTTCTGATATAAATTTGCATTGAAACTGAGTATAAAAGAGCTTCTGTTCAACAATTTTTTTTTCAGATCAGCAGCTTCCACATCGTCAAAAGACAGACCGCTACCTATAAGAAACGTTCCACTTTGCATTAAAAAGAATTAAAACGCATTTGTTCAGAGAACAAAAATTAGGTCTTTCCCTGCCTTTTGTTAGTGTTATTTCTAGGTATATGCCGTTTGCTAATAACTATACGGTCAGTTGCTATGGTCCCAAGTCAGAAAATGTGTCGTTGTTAAGGACTTTTAGTCGGTTGCTATGGACAAAATGTCACTTCCGGACATAAATATGACATTTGAATTCAGTTAGTGATCCCGATTCAGTTTCCCATGTATTGACCCCTTTAATTTTGTACGGTTAAAGTGTTATTTTATAAAAACTGTTAACGGTGTTGGCCATTTTGAAAATGGTTGCCCATAACCATTCGACTTTGGTCTTAAATCGAAGAACTTGACATATCGGTCACAAAAACTTATATGTTTACTATATAATCTGTAACTGTTTAAAAGTTATTTACAAATAACGCAGTTTGCGATATGTTTTTGGCCGCCATTTTTTAACCACTCAACAGAATCATGTACTTCTTGAGATCAAATTGTAGGTATTTTATTTCTCTTTCAAATGAACCAATGTTTCATTCATGATCTGTAACGTTTAAAAAGTTATTAACCAAAAACCATTTTCAAAAAACCACTCGAGGGCAAAAGCTCAAAAACAACAAGTTTTACGCTTTCGTACCTGAAACATTTTTTGTACATTTCGATGTGACGAACATTTTTCCCTTGTATTGTCTGCTTCAATTGTGTACGGTTTACGTGTTATGTTCTATAAAGTCTGTTTACAGTGTCGGCCATTTTGAAAATGGCTGCCCGTAACCATTCGACTTTGGTCTCGAATCAAAGGGCTTCTTATGACGGTCTCAAACTATTGACCTTTACGAAATCCAATAGTCAAGTGGTTCACGTGTTAAGATCGACAGTTTTTCCGTGGAGAATCGTCGGAATATCAAAGAAAAATACCGACAAATTACAATTTCCATTGAATTATTTTTACCGTAATGCAAATTGTTTCAAAAGAATTCCAATTACCCGTATTCCAAAAAAAAAACGGAAAGATAACATTCTTGTGCATACAAAATTGTTAAGAACGTAATATTTTCAGAATTTTTTAAAACTAACACAATTTTTTTTAGACGAAGACCCGTATATTTGCAAAACAATTTATGAAATTATAAAATTGTTTGTTTTTTTTAAACTATATAAACTGCTGCTTAATTAAAACTGGATTATTTTTTAGGTGTGTTCACGTTTCTCCAACATTGGATAATTAATTTAAACAACATTCAATTAAGTGTGGGGATTAGGGGGCATCTTAAGGATAATTATGTTGATATTACCTGTAAAATTTACTTGTTTAATAAACGTTGACTAGTTATAATTTTGTGTCTTAACTCATTATTCTGCATTTTGTTTTACATAAAAGGAAATATGTACAGTGATACAAAACAAATAATGTATGGTCTATAATTGCGCATTTAATAAAAAATATTATATTACATTAAAATCATTATTAAAAAGTTTTAAAATTTATAGATCACGGTGTTGAACGTATTTTTCGCTACTTTCTACAACAGGTTACCTCACCAACCGGCCGTTTAAACGCTGATGCAATATACGGAGATGGTTAATGTTTTGAAATGTATTTTGCAAGTACTAGACATTATATAATATTGCTATGCATAAAATCAGATACATACGGAAGCCCATTAGTGACAGGATGGTGTTTTATTTTTTCTGACTCGTTATTACGACCTAGCTAACTCGTTATAACAACTTTACTAACTCGTTATAACGACTCAGCTAACTCGTTATAACGACTTAGCTAACTAATTATAACGAGTTAGCTATGTCGTTATAACGAGTTAGCTAAGTCGTTTTAACGTTTAACGTTTTTGATAACATACCTGTTTTTAAAATCCAATTCTTGTTTAAATTGACATTTTCGCGGCTTATTAGTCGGTCTTTCATTGGTCTTTCATGTTTACCTTTCATCAATGTAAAGTGTCAGGTAATAAATAAGCAATTAACGAATAAATAGGCACATTTAACATACAATAACATCACAGCAATATCTCTTACCCCCCCCCCTTTTTCCCCACCGCCTCGTTCTCGATGAATCTCTTTTGCGAGAGTTTGGGATTTCAAAATCGTCAATATTATCTCTGACGGTTTAAAAGTTATAAGCCAAAAACTGATTAGCCGAAACGGGTCAAGGGTCATAACTCGAAAACGGTTTATCGCACAGTTTTCGACCCTTATAACAAATGTTGATCTCAATAAGAAGAAAATTTTTCTGATATATTGTATGCTTCAATTTTTTATGGTTTTGGGGTAATAATAAAAACAAAATTTCAATGGCGACCATTTTGAAAATGGTGGACCGAACCAAAAAAATGATCCTGGATATGTAATTTGGACCCTCATATCTACTTGGAAACCAAGTGTTTTGGAAATCAAACAACTTTGACGCTTTCTACAAACTTTGCGTCAAAAAACGGGTAACCATGAAGTTCGTCGAAAAAAACTAGATCGGTTTCGCAGGGTGACTCAGGTCGAGCCCATGTTGTGTCGGTTAAGTGTGCCAAGTTTCGAAGCAATAAGTCAAGACACTTTTTTGACATCTGCGACAGAAAAAAAAATAAGAAGAAATACAGTAAGGTCTTTCCCTTGGAAAGGGGAAAGAACTTAATAATAATAATAATAATCATACAATAAGGTCTTCACTTTTGGATCTATATTTAGATCCTTTAGGCTCCCCAACACGTTGTATTTAGGTTTTGGATCCTTTATGCTCCCCAACACGGTGTATTTAGGTTTTAGATCCTTTAGGCTCCCCAACAC
This sequence comes from Limnoperna fortunei, assembly GCA_944474755.1. NCBI lineage: Eukaryota > Metazoa > Mollusca > Bivalvia > Mytilida > Modiolidae > Limnoperna > Limnoperna fortunei. Next base: position 6,663,701 of record OX104121.1, on the reverse strand, counting down.
GGTGTATTTAGGTTTAAGATCCTTTATGCTCATCAACACGGTGTATTTAGGTTTAAGATCCTTTAGGCTCCCCAACACGGTGTGTTCGGATCCAAAGTAGATGTACTATTTCATACAAAGAAACGTCAGTGCAAATCACTTTCTATATCAACGCAGATTTAACAGCTAATAAGCGTGTTTGTTTAAAAAAATATACAAAAATACCGCTTTTTATTTGTTTACGAAGTGTAATCAGGAAAATTGATTAACTTGCAGTCCGATAGTCACCATGGTAACTTCCGAGTGTCAATGATTCTGTAGTATTCAGTATACTCCTATCTAATGTCGAACCATTTACAGGGACGTTTACATTTGGTGCGACAATTCTAATGCATGTTAGTAAAAATAAATTGATTGTAATGATTGATTGATTGATTGGATGTTTGCTTTACGTCCAGCGAGCAGTATTTCAACTATATTAAGGACGGGAACAAGTTAACAAACAATACATCAATTGAAAAAGGGGTGGGATGGGACACAAAGGAACACAATTTTGACTGCCACTGGAAAAGTACGGAGTATTGGGTAGGGTCTGAGAATTTAGGCTTGTGTAGCGGCTACAATGAGCCTACTCTTTTTAGAAATCTACAAAAGGGATCTTTATCTTGCATGTAGCGTGGCACTCTCCAAACACGTTACCCACTATGGTCCGCGGCCAGGCTTTCCGTATTATGACCTGACACTACCCCCCCCCCCCACGAGAGGGTCTCCCCTATATCCGCCACCCTGGGACGCGCTGGGATGCTCTGTGGGTCGAGCGCTGGGAACCGTCCCAGTAGTAAAAATAAAAGAAATAATAAAAAGTCTTAAGTATAAATTCCCCCACTGTTTGCAAAATCGCCACCATTAAATCGCCCCTGAAAAAACGCCCCATCGTGTTAAAAATATTGTTAAAACGTTATCAGGTTATACCTCAGAGAATTTGAAATATTTGTTCTGTGAATGGACTTTAGTCACACTTTTGACAACTGTCATATTTCAAAATAAAATGTACGGTTGTATATGGGTGAAATTGTAATTTAATGTGCCTTTAGTTATTATGTTCACCAATAATATTATTGAACCCCCTCGATCGTTATTTTTAAGCAGGTTTCGCATGTTTGCAAACTATGAGTCAGGTACAATAACAATGTTTATTAAACTTCTGATCAATTTTTGACACCTCTACATTTTAAATAAAATTAAGTCATGCCATTGAGACTTGCAATTAATATACTGTTCTCCTATTACTAATTATATCGACTTTCCTTTTGATATTAACCCGGATCGCCTGACACAATTTGTAAATTATTTTCAATACCGTAAGCAATGATTTTCTTCTTTGGTTTTAATATTTATTTTTTATTTTACATATTTAAAGATCATTTTATATTTATTAACATGTTTGTTCCTGATATATATAAAATGTTGAAGTTTTTAGAAAAATATTTTTGTAGTTTTTTTAAATTGTTTATATGTTTATAGACATAAGCGGCACATTTAAGAATTTTGGTTTGACACTATACAATGCCGCCTGGTATCCATAATAGATATTTCACTATATCTTAAGTTCTGGAAACATCACGATAACATGTATTCAAAGCACGGTGGTAAATATTGTGTGTTTAATACGGGTAAAATAATGCATAGTCACAAATACAATGGTTCAAGTTAGCAAAACTAACAGGCATGCATGTCCAAGCATGTCGTAATCGTAAGTCTTCTCCTGTGTTTTCATCAGCCATACACAGCAGAGTAACGAATTGAGCAAAGGAGTCTAACATAAAAGTAAACAATTCCTACCCCCTACATTTGTTGTTGTGTTGGCTTTGAGAATTTGCACTGACAACTAGTCCGAGAATCCTCTGCCGTCCAACGTTTTCTTTGCATGGGACGTCAGAGAGCGCTCCATATAAGCAAAACAGCGAATTTTGCAACACCGGTCTGAGTCGGAAAATTTCATTGTGTCCAGATGTTAAAAAACATTTTCGTCCAGTTAAACTATATATAATTCGCTTCTTTAGATATATTTCTCTATGAATATAATCATCATACCTTCAATATTTTGCTGATGATTATAATTATATGGAGAAATATATCTAAAGAATATATCTCACTTTGTTCGCGACAATACTTTTTTTCGTTTTCTTGACATATTTCGACCCAAATGATATGGGGTCAAATTCCTGTGATTTACAATGCCATAAATCCGACCACTTAAGCATAAATTTTGTGATTTGCAGTACTGTAACATCAAGTTAATTTCTTCAACATTTTAAATAGAACAAATATTGAATTTTTTTAACAAAAACCCATTCTAAACACCATGAAAATAACGAATTGAAGACTCTCTAATTTAAAAAATGTCACCAAGTGTTCACTTCCGGTACTAAACACTGCCGCTGTGTACATAGCCATAGTTCTTCCTGTTGAAAACTTTTGAAATCCACAATTGTCTTTGATTAATTTTAACGCTCCATGTTAATGACAGGTGTCAAAATCTGAGTGAGGATGTTATTTAAACTTGCTGCTGTGTAAACTTGATTGTGACATTGAATTAACCAATGTTTTTTACCCCATTTATATGATGCTAATCTAAGGTAGAACCCCAGCTGTTTTATAGCTTGATTAAACAAGATTACCAGTGACATCCCTGTTCCAATATTCAAACTCACCTGTTGCCATGGCTATAATAACATCTACTTTTGAGGTTAATTAGATGATAATTTTATTGGCATAGACAAACAATACAAAAACAATGCAAAATCTTTACTTCAATATGGTAGTCTTTTAGTGATAGCCATAGTTTTTTTTAACTGGAAGTAAAAAGGGAGATAAATCATGTAAAACTGGAAATGGGTCAATTATTTAGATTATACAATGTAGCTGTTTACATTGTGTGGGGCTTTGTGCGATAAATCTGTGCATGCATATATTAATGATATGATCGTAGCAATCCAAACATGTGATTTGTTGTTTGGAACATTTCTTGCAACAGGAGATATTTTTTTCCTCAATATTAGTTGTGTAATCATAATTTGATAATTACCTGATACTGGCCAATAAGATTCAAAAGTTTTTCTGTCTTTCAGCAAACTGTTGAAAAGAAGTTATAATAATAAAAATAATGCTACTGAAAGTGTATGGGTTTACTGAACAGGTGAAATTACCGGACTTGAGAACTATAGTTAAATGAGGGAATTTTAAGTAATGGCCAAGGATCCAGGGATTTTCCTACCCATATTTTGGGACCGATATTCTGCCTTTTTCCCAACAGCAAAAAACCTTATTTTTGCCCAATTATGAATTTAAAGTAAAAATTCCCAATACAGAAGGTTTTTTAATCCAGATACTAAAAATAAATTCAATCACACAAAGCCAAATATTACAAAGATCATCAAAAAGGAATACATTTGGAATATAAAGCGTGACCATGCAGTAACGTTCAAAATGGCTTTACACAACACGAAATACTACCGAAAGGGAAAGATGGCAAATTGCATCAAAACAAGGAAATTTTGTTTTTCAGAAATTACATTTTGACCGTAGCCTTGATGAATAGATCATGAGTTTACTTGCACTGCTAGACCCGTCCATTATCGACATTCAACTGAACCTTCCTACCGACCCTTGTCATTACATTAGCATACTAATCTTGTTAACGATAAGCCAACGCAATGCACATTTTTAGAGTTTAGTATGTGATTTAGTTCTTATCCAGTCATTTATAAATAACCCATAACAAACAAGATTGAGAGTGAAAGTAAAATCAGATGTTTTGCAATTCAGTTTCTAATTATTTCATTCCACCAAGATTGCTGCAAATTTTTCTTTTCAAGTCTGATGTCAGCACAGTTGGCTACAGTTATGTAAATTATGGTAACTTTTTCCAAACTGTTTATGAAAACTGATTTGAATTTGTCAGTTTTGGGGTCAGGCTAATAGATTCCATCGTGTCATTTATGACAAATTCATAGACAAGAAACATTATTGTTAATAACACTGATGTTTAAAAGCAATGTTTTTACTTTATTCATATTTAAGATTTCTCCCAAATGTGGAGTTTACGTCATAATTTTCCCAATTAACAATAGCCCAGGCCCCATTTGAAAAAAGGTAGGAAAATCCCTGGGATCGGACTAAAACTTCCATAATTTTACTGTCTGATCTTGATTGGAGAAATCCAATAATCCACTTGTACCAATGTTAGATGCAATATATAGAAATAATCAATTCAATGAACAACGGGCCTGTGATTTCAGGTGCTCCAAGAAACAACTTTAAATTGATGGAACATAAGAATTTTTATCTTTTTACAGGTATTGTGCAAAGTAAGTCAGCAGTTATTATGCCTGGACAGAACCAGCTTTTATTTAATTTAAATGCCCAACCTCAGCCATATCAATCAGCCTTCCAGATCCATAGACCTAGACCAATAGTGTTGGACAAAGGTGGGCCATTGGCACCAAGTTTCCAGGTATGTTCGGTTGTTGAGACCTTGGAGTTCATTGAGAGATTTTTATATTTAAAGTCCTCTTGTACCAGTGCAACACATGAACATGTAACATGAATTTCTAAATATTGTCCTGGTTAAATAAATATATGTACTGTGTTCTTATGTGTCTTCATCAGCCATACACAGCAGAGTAACTTCAGTAGTGTGCCAGTGGGAAATTTACCTGCTTTTTTATATATACAGAAATTTATCCATTTCACAGTGATTAATATCCATGATAAAAATAGTGGAAATTGAAGTGCTTTTTTCATAACTGAAATTAATTTAGTTCTTTATGTCATCAATTATTGACGTTTATTACAATATACTGGTACAATACAGCTTGATCCGTTGGATTGTGCTTTTTCAACCTGTCCACAGGTTAAGTGCAAAACTTTTAGATGTCTCCCCTACCCACTACTTATAGTACATTGTAGATATATATGCTGTTTCTTTGTTTCAATTATAATTCCATATAATCCATAGCAAAAATAAGACAAAAATGTAGCATTGGTGATCTGCCAACTGTGGATCTTAGGGCTGTCCACTGTGGATGAGTGGAAAAAAAAACAAAACCCACCTCTCTGTAATGTAGTTCTGTTACATGTTCATGAATGAAAACTGTCTGGAATAGCATGTACATGTACATAAATGACATTTATACTGTGTGAGCCTCGGTGGCCGTGTGGTTAGGGTAGTTCGTGTACTATTGATCACATGGTCTGTCAACACTCAGGGTGTGCTCAACTCCAATTTCTAAATTGACAAGGATTGCCAGTTTTCGTACTGAACGTCAGGATTTTCTCTGGGTACTCATGCTCCCTCCCCAAATAAAAACTGTACACCATGATATAGCTAAAAAATTGCTGAAAGTGGCATTAAACACCATTTGTACAATAAAACAACCATATATGTACATGAATACTACATGTTTCACTGGATCTAATGTATGGACATCTACATGTATATTCAATAAACCAAAAGGTCTTACAATTTTTGTAAAGGCCTTCATGTTGGTTGAGTGGTAGTTAGTCATCTACTATTGATGATGTCAACAGTTAGACTGTGGGTTAGAGCCTAAGTGCCTCCAGGATCTTCTTGACTCCACCAACTTAATGGAAAGGATTGCCAGTGTTCCTACTGAAGGTCAGGGGTATTTTTACTAGTTAAAAAAAAAAAAAACAAAAACAAGTGACCCAATAAACAAACAAACAACTTTTTTAAAGATTTCATTACCAAATTCTCTATGTACAATGTAGGATTTTTGGTGATTTTTGGTTTTTGATGTTTAATTTATAGAGAAGAATTTCTGCCGTTACTTTTTCAACATTTAAAAAAGAAAGAAAACAAAACACCAACAAAATGTGTTTCTTACTGCTATAGATGTACTTACTACCATAGATGTACTTACTACTATAGATGTACTTACTACTATTGATGTACTTAATATAGATGTACTTACTACTATAGATGTACTTTTTTTAGCATGTTAACCAGCCTCATCTTAATGAAAGTTCTCAGTCAATCACAGGCGGGATGAATTTTTCTTCACTATCAGAGGACCGTTTGTCACTTGCAGTTAAATTGGCTCAGAGAGATATTCGTAAAAAGAAAGAACAAGGACACTTTTCTGGTCATTCCCATAGCCGATCACCGTCGCCTAAAGGAAAAACCAGAATTATTCCAGGAAAAAAATATTGGGATAAACAGCAAGCTGCAACAAACAAGTCACGCCAGATGAAAATAAAAGAACATGACAGAAACAGACAGCCACGAGATGCCAGAACACAAACACCTCCCAGAATGCCTCATTCTAAAGCATTTCCAGGTTTGTACTTCACATGACTGGATTCTCTGTTATGGTCTCCAGTAATTCTATTATTTTATTTTTTTTGATTCAATAGATCATTCAAAAGTTTTATTATACCCCTGCTTGAAAGGCGAGGGGTATATTGTGATGGGGTGTCTGTACGTTACACTTTCTCTTATTGCAACTCCTCCTACACCACTGAATGGAATTTGATGAAACTTACACAGAATCCTTGTCTCATAGTGCCATTGTGCAGGAGATTTTTAGCATTTTGGTCGGAATAATATTTGGGGTTTCCCATAGAAAAACATGGACTTTGTAATTGACCTAAGGGGATACCCATCTCTTATGTGCAACTTCTCCTACACCACTGAATGGAATTGATGAAACTTACACAGAATCCTTGTCACTTAGTGTCATTGTGCAGGAGATATTTAGCATTTTGATCGGAATAATATTTGGGGTTTCCCATAGAAAAACATAGACTTTGTCATTGACCTAAGGGGATAACCATCTCTTATGTGCAACTCCTCCTACACCACTGAATGGAATTTGTTGTAACTTTTGTATACAGGCCGCTGCTGATATTTAATGCTATTTATGTAATGCTTATGACGAAATTTATTTTCGTTACTGATGCGGAATGCAGGCGAGACTTTTTTCTGTGTCCACACTTGTTTTTACTTTAGATAGTTTTCAATTTTTTTTCTCTTAGTTTGATATTAAGTTGAAATAATTTAATTTCAGTTGTTGATGCACATGATGCGTATATATTATCTTTTATGAAACAACTCAATCAGGGAGCACACTTCATAGCAGGCAGAAAAGTGAATTTTATCCAAATAAAATGGTTTTGATCCGACACTTTTTAACCATCAGAGAAGTCACATCGCTCAAGTCATCAGGCCTATTCTGGCACATCCCGAAAAGGTCAACCCTTCACAACAGGGAAGAATTAATCTGCATACGGAATTACAGACAGGGGTATTAGTGCAGGGAGTCATCCTTGTAATCAGATCGTAACCCTTAACTAGGAAAGATGAGAAACTTATTTAATGCAACCCGTGTAACTATTTTAAAACACTCCACAAATCTTTAATTCTTACCGATTTTCTTTCTGTTTTATTTTCAGTTACAACAGATTCTCCCCCAGCTCGAGACACAGACTTCAAGTTGTATCCTGTAAAAAAGTCAGTCCCTTCTGATCAGCCAGCAAAAGAGATAGAGCGATTACAGAGAGAGATGGAGGGATATTTACAACAGATACAGGTCATAGAACAACGAGTTCTCAAAGGTAAACTTTGGGTTCAGGGAGGTTTTGCTTCTTAAAAAGGCCTTAGTGTACAGCCCATTATTATTTCTTGTTGTGAAAAGAAAATAATGAACATATTAACACTCACTATTCGGCACAGATAACATAACTGGTTCCCAGAGATAACCTCTGCCTTACATCATCCCCAATTTACTGGAGGAGTTACAGTTTTCCGTCTGCATATGATGTTATTGTTTAAAAATGATATTTAGTACAGGAATAAAAATAGCATATAGCTATTATTACAGTCTGTGACGGACCCGTGCAAATCATATTACTGATCAAGAAAATGCTGATATGAATGTTGCTTGCCAATAATACTAAAACTAATTTACGTAGGAAAATAAACATTACCTTCATGAATCTTGCGATTTCGATAGTTATTAATATGTCTAAAGAGACAAAAAAGTTAATTAAGAGGCCTGGATATATAAGGGATTTAAACTTTTGTGGGAAACAAGTAAGTCTCTCTTGATTTTTTATGTGGTATTCATTTGTATGTGATAATGAAAAATCACCAGAGTCTTGTTTCCTATGAAATAGCCCATTTTTGTTTCAGAACTTCCAAGTATTTCATATAAATTTCTTAGTTTACTTTTTAAAATGTAAGAAGCTTTTTTGAAAAAAATTGAGTTCATAGAAAAACAACATAATTTGATATAAATAAAACCAGAGTTTAAAAACCGTCAAATTCATGAGAAACAAACAACTAGTAAACAAAATCATAAACAAGAAAAATGAAGCTGTGTGAATTACTTGTTTTTAAACTAAAATAAATTTTAAGGTGGAACTCTAGGCCTTATTCTAGCTTTTTGTTTAAGAAATTTATTAACTGTATCTCCTGGATGGATGAAACATATTGAGCAGTTTCTGATAAACAATTTCCTAGAAATTAACAGTAATTAAATATTCAGTGTATTTCATGAATTTTGTTTTGAAAAATGGGTATTTCATATTTTTAAGATCAAAATGCTGAATTCCTTCAGCCATCAAAATTTCGAAAGAAAGATGGATACCTACCACAAGAAGAAGATGAAGTAAGAAAGAAATTGAGGTCTGAAGAACTAGCCACAAGAGCTGCTAGACAAATCTATGTTCTGAGACAACAAGTTAGACAAATACAGCAGGACTTGACTAAATCAGGAACTGATAAAACCAAGCACACGAAAAAGGTTAGACACATTAACTAAAAATAACTACAAGAAGCATATTATTAGCATGATTTAAAGAATGGCATGTGGACAAAAGTTGAAAGGTCATTGTCATTTCATAATATATGGTCCAGGTGATGAAATATGGTATAATATGTTTAAAATAAATAAATATAAAGACCCATCCTGTGATTAGGAAAATATATGTGTATCTCAATTAGATAACTGGTCAATGAATTTTCTTCAATTTGTCATATACATATAGATTTTTTAATGTAAACATTCATTATTCCTGATATTTTTACCTCTCGTTAATGTATGGGGCAAAATATTCATGAATATAATATCCACCCATGTTAAAACAACAATAAAGTGTGGCATGCATGAATTATTACTTGAATATCACCCATTTGCTGCCCTTTCAGTTTGTTACATCTTTTCATATTATTGAATTCTTTTCATACATGAAGAGTCAAGCTATGGCAAGACTAGCTGCGGCTCATCGTTACGCTGTAAGGACCATTCAGTCCTTTGTTACCAATCTGCCAAATACAGACTTACAGAGTGGTCTCCCTTCTTCATACCATGAGTTGGCACTTCTGATTCGCCAGATGTCTCTACTGAGTACCCAGATGAGTGCTGATGGGAAATCAACAGTTCAAGAAGATCTAGTCAAAATGTTGGACAGAGTAGATGTAAGAAATTTGTTTGCTTTGTTTCATTTTGATAAAAAAAAATTATTTAATTCTGACTGCTAAGCATATATACACCTCAGCTTTGCTTTATCTATCTGTTCACAGTGGGCAGTGCACCAATGTCTACTGTAATGTGACCTCTTATTTTGTGGAAACAGTGAGAATTCCAATAAATTCTTATCTGATTATTCTACAATGTGTTATAATTGCAAGTATTATAAAGCATGTGTACTCCAAACAGTGGAAGGATCCTTGATGGCCAAGTAGTTAAGGTAAGTAGTCATCCACTATTGACCACATGGCCTGTCAACACTGAGGTTGTAGGTTTAAGTCTCAATGCAGATAGATTGTACTCCACTTCAATCTTAATTGATAAGGATTGTCACTTTTCCTACTGTAGGTCTGGAGTTTTCTCCAGATACTCCGACATTTTCCACCCCGCCACCCCCCCCCCCCCCTCAAAAAAAAAAATAATAATAATCAACTGTATACCATGATATAGGTAACAAATTGATACAGTGGAGTTACACACCACTCAAAATGAATGGACAAAAACAAACAGTGGACAATGCAGATAAGCAAAAATTTTTTGTCCACACTTTAACTTCTTTCACTGTGGATACATTTAACCTTCTATGAATTATTTCCCCTTTTAATGAACATACTCATTGAACAGCAAGGAAACTGTTACCAAGACAATTCATAAATCAAAGAAACCTGCAAACTTGAGAACCAACAACCAGAAATATAGCCACTACAGCAATGGTCCTGATTTGGTAGTACTTACTAATTCTATCGTATGTTCAACATGTAATTACGATAGTAATCCAACTTACTCACTATCTACTTGTATTGCTTATATGAATCCAGGAGTTAAATAAAGCATGGTGTGCAGAGGTTACTAAGGAACCAGCAGCAGAGACTACACAGGAAGAGGTAACCAGTCAAAGAAGAAAGTCTCCAGCGACTAGGACACAACCATTATTCAGGCCAGCAGTACAGAGAGGAAAAGAAAATAAACCAGTCCGAGGTATAAATAAATAATAATTTAATAATAATATGAGTGTGAACATTTTGCAAAATAGTTAAAGACATTTTTTTTATCAGGATTTTTTAATGAGTGGTAGTAGATTTTTTCTTCCTCTTGCAATGGCAATGGGAAATAAAATTTAAGCCTGTTCCATTTATTGTCAATATTTTCATAAATGAGTAGTGTCGGAGTAGTTAAGGTTGTCAACACTGAGATTGTGAGTTGGAGTACTTCGGGCAGGGGGTTTTCTCCTCTGGCTTCCTCCCTAATAAAAACTTAATGCCTTGATATAGCTGAAAATTGCTGAATGTGGCATTAAACTGTTGTTAAGTCATTAAATTATACAAAATTCAGAATTAGTCTCACGAAATCTGTAAAAAACTAATAAAGTTTTCCATGATATATATCATACATGTAAAAAATTGTGATGAAAAATTGTATTTGTTTGGTTTGAGTATACATATTGCATCACTTTCAGCCATTTATCAGCTATGTCATGGCATCCAGTTGTTTGTTTGGTTTATTTATTGCATCACTTTCAGCCATTTATCAGCTATATCATGTCATCCAGTTGCTATTTGGAAGGTAGATGTATTACTGGGTAAGAAACCATGACCTTTGGCAGGAAATAGAGCAATTAAAGATTGGATTAAAGCAATACATTTTTAATATCAAGTAAAATGTGTGTTACGTGTATATGGTGAATTGATGTATATAGAAAAACTTGTTAAAGCCTGAGTTTTTAAGATTATGACAATTATTTCAGGTGTTTTGAAGAAGCCTGCTGTGAAGAGAAATAACATACATAAACAACAAGGTAAATTTTTATACATTGACTGGAAACACAATGTTCAAATGTAGACTTTTGGACATGATATCCTGCTATTTTCAGTAAATTGTAAAGGAAACTTGAGGAAATTTTATTGTTTATCCTATGAGTAAACATGAAGTGGGTATGAAACAAAATTTTAAAACCCTTCCCACACCTCTCATCCTTCATTATTTTTCTAGAATAACCCTTATGTAAATTTTGTGGTGACTTTTAATCATCAACAAGTCCTTAACAACATCACTAGCAAACACTGACATGCATGATAAATTAATACAAAGTTCCTCTATGTTATTGATGATACATGTATATATTTATCATCTGTTTCTAAACTACATGAGGCCTTGCTGGCAAATTGGTAGTTTGTCTACTATTGATCACTTGGTCTGTCAACACTTAGGTTGCAGGTTCAAGTCTCACTACCAGCAGTGTGTGCTCGACTCCAGTTTGAATTGACAAGGATAATCAGTTTTCCCACTGAAGGTCGGGAGGTTTTTTTTTGATATTATGGCTTCCTCCCTCAATAAAAACTGAATGCTGTAATAATGATGAAAATATATTAAACAACATTCAAACAAACAAACAAATTATTCATCTCGGAAATAAAAAAAAACTATAATTTTTATGTATTGTTTCAGTTGCATGGAATACAGGTACTCCAGAAAGAAAGGCCATGTTACGAGCAGGGATAGCAGCTTTAATGGATACAAGTGATATACAAGAGAACAAAGCTGGCATGGCCTGGAATGTGTCTCTACAAGAAGACCAACCAAAGAAACCTGCACCTAAAACTAGCTTGATTCTACCTGGAAAACTACAGGTATTGGTGATGTCATTATGGGAATACACATAAACAGACTTTTGTTATAGTACTGTTATGTCACCCCCCCCCCCCCCCCCCCACCCCCCCATGGAGTGCATTTTTTTATTATTCTGACTGAATCGGACCTTTTTAATGTCCCACCAAGAAAAGTTAGAGGATGTTTAGTAAGCTTTTCAGTGTTTTCCACCTGTCCATGGGGGCGATGGGGGAAGAACCCAGGGCTTGGAATCGTAAGGTTACATAAAAATTCTTACTATATTTGTGGACAAACTCTTATATGTATGTAAAATCCACACATACAAGTTTCCGCACCTGTTATTAACTAATACATAATTTTTAGGGGTTTATATTGATAAAAACGTTTTGGATTTATCCCAAAGTAAGGACATGACAAATTTGTTTTTATTCAGAATCAACGAATGAAGGCTCAGAAAGCTGTCAAACTACAACAACAGAGACCATTGGCATTGCAACCACCTCGACGAGTATCACCACAGAGGCAGGCAACACAGCCTCATTATCAACCAGATATAGATTCTCATTATGCAGATCCCACATTGTCCTCCAGTTTAAAGGCCCTCTCACCTCGAGACAGATCATTGTCACCTCGTGGATTTGAGAGATCGTTCTCTGCTCCACCTTCTCCAAGGTAAATACATTTACAATTTTTTTTTGGTCCAATGGGCAGTGGAGAGTTATGATTATCGAGAGGTTGCTGAGTATGCAGTAAAATTAAAAGAGTAAAAATAATGCATGTTTATTTATAGGTCTTAATATTGTTATCAGTTTATAAAATGTTTTCACAGAAATAATCCAATTATTGTACACATATAGCAGATTAAGTGTTGTATTCAGACATGATGTTTTTCTCCTTTGCCGTGAAATTTGGCTTTGTTCAATTAAGATTTACCAATATTGCAAAATTACTACTGTATGCTGTATTAAAAAGACATTCTAATATGACGTCCTGCTTTAGCTATGTAAACAAAGCCTTGTCAAAATTCATTGAATACTTGAATACTTTATTCTTATAAACATTTGGTTACAGAGAAGATATAAACAATACAAAATTTCAATTACAATTATGTGTCCAATAATTTTAGTTCGCACATGCGTAAGCTGTGTGTTTTTTGTAAATGTAAAAAATAACTTAAAAATGCAGTTTGTTATGTGTTATCCATAATTATCGTTATTTTTAACAATGCAGTTATTTTTAGTCTGAATTCTGGGATTTATATGATTTAAACTACTCCCGATACTTAATTTTTTTTAACAATTCTACATTCGAAATAATATTACGTCACAATAAGATTTCTGACGTCATATACGCTCAACTGAAAATTTCAAACTGGAAGAATGCAGTTTTGTTAAGATTTCTCAATATTTTTGTTTAAAAGGTACGTATATTAAATAAAATGACGAGAATATAGCTTTATGTCAATTTTATTTGCTTTAACATACTGTTTTGGGATATATCTTATTAGTTTCAAAAAAACAGTATTACTATTGAAAGCATCCTCTTAGAGCCACTTCGAAATTTTAAAACAATTATTAGACATATTAGAATCAAAATAGATTATTGCAATTGGGCTCTCTATCCGAATTTAAACATCGCTCGGTCTAAAATGTAGACAAATATAAGGTCTGACCATGTTCTAACTCACAGAGCACGCTCGCAATAATCTATTTCTTAAGTATATGTTAGTACAATGCTTTCATAATTAAAATTGGTGGATTTTCCCTTATAAGCATGGCCCCCATTTTCACAAAAAGTTGTTTGACTGACAACATCAGTGTAGTCATAGATCTAGTACAGATGTACAGACCATATAACTTATGACTGATTGTAAGTCATGTGGTTTTTTGCAGAAAGGAGGTTTGGTGGAAATGCCAAGTAATCATCTAGTGCAAATATACTTACCAGTATTCCTGAAATTTGCCCCATCTCCCTGCATAAACACACACACACACACACACACACACACACACACACACACACACAGAGGTCCTGACACACAAATGGCAAATTATACTTCTCTCAGGAAATGTTTTTAGATTGCCTGACCAAATTCTGTTAGAAATATTTAAGACCTCAATACAATGCTTTGTGTACTGCAGTTTATATGTCGGACCAGGCGTAATGCAGAGATTTTCAACTTTCACAGTCTTGACCTACAAACCAGAAAGTATGGTAAACAAAGTATTCATAAATATTTTTCAGAAGCAGCCCATGGGTACCGAGTGGTAAACCCAGAGATCATAAAAGAAGGTCCAGGTCACAAAGTCCATACAATTCACAGAGATACTTAGACCTAGATGGCAGCGATATTGTTAAGTAAGTTTCTAATACTCATAACTTTCAGGAGTTATTGGCCTTTTAATGGCTTCCTGGTTTTTTGTATGGTACTGTCATCATACTAATTTTAATCCCAGTAAATATTGTCATATACATATAGATATGTTGGTTTTTATTTCCGAGTTCAAAATTGTCCATCAAGTTGCTTGTGGCGAGAGGGATAAATAGATTGAGAAAATAAAACCACCAGTAATCTGTTTATCACTGTTGTGTAACATTGTGACGTCATGTTGTTCTTAGAAACTGATAGAATAGTGACGTGGGTTTTTCTCACCTTGTACAATCAAAGGAAAATAAACAAAATACATGTAGCGATAAATTAAAGTATTGTACAGTTTAATTACTTCATCATGTTCATATGAAGTACATGTACAACTGTATCAGTTACTAAAATTTAAAAAAAAACAAAGAAAAATTTTCTTAAATTACAGTTGTTTGAAAATAGTTATTTCGGAGAAGTGGCCAACTACAGAACGAGGTCAGGAACCTCACCATGTACTTCCTAATTTAATTAGATTACCAGGGTAGGAATGCTTGACCCACAATCCCATTATTAATTTGGTTTTCAGCTATAGAACAAGGTCAGGGTCCTCATTATGTACTTTTAATTTGGACGTCATGATAAACGATACAGATACATAAAGTGGATTTTAAATTTTCCACATGTCCTGCTTATTAGGTCACAGACTAGGCAAACCTTCTAGCCTGTCTCCCAGCCCCACTCTATAGACTGGATTATTAGGTCACAGGCTAGGCAAACCTTCTAGCCTGTCTACCCAACCCCACCCTATAGACTGGATTATTAGGCCACAGACTAGGCAAACCTTCTAGCCTGTCTACCCAGCCCCACCCTAAAAACCTGACATACATATTACAGGACTTGGAAATTTGTTTAAACATCACTTTCAGCAATTTTTCAGCTGTATCTTGGGGGAGGAAGGTGGACTACCCATTGAATAAACCTGTAATAAGAAAATTGGCATTGATGCTCAATACTTTTACAAAGTAAGGGTTCAAAACAAAATGGAGTGGACTTTGGTTGACTGCCCACTGTGGACAGGTGGAACAAATCAAGATCCATCCGAGTTTGTATTTTTGCTGAAAAATTGCTTCAGTGGGTTCTTAACACTATTTAAAACAAAAAACATACACAGAAACTCCATACATCTCGTAGTGAACAGATAACCATATAAATACATTATACTTGTAAAACTAACTTGTGCAATAAAACAAATATTTTGCAAAAGTGTTGATATTGTTTTTTTTTTATTACAGAACACTCTTCCCAGGAGGTCATGTGAGTATAGTTAAATGTCGTTATTGTACCACCCACAAACTTGTTTGGGGGGGTATATAGGAATCACCATGTCTGTCTGTCCGTCTGTCCACATCCCTTGTAAGTGCAACTCCTCGTAAACCACTTGATGAAATTTAATTAAACTTAACATAAAGGAAGTACATTATATGAAGATGTGCATGAAGGATTTTTATTGACCTCGTATATCATTAAAGGGAGATAATTGGACTTAAAAGCGAAGCGGGGGGTATCGCTTTGTGAGCATGCTAACAGTCCACACTTGTTTCCCATGGGTTTATGTTATGTATTCATGCTTTGATAATAACATTTGTCCATTTGAATGGGACAAGCCGAGATGTCTTTCAGACTAGAGAAACTCAATTGTCACTTGTCCATTAATTGGGACAAGTAAACCAAAAATAAACTTATATGGGAAAATAATAAAGAAAATGCAAGCTTGGTCAATGGTTTACCTGAATTTACTATCCATAATCTTCTTTTTAATTGCCGATATCATGTCAACAAATTTATGCAAATTCCTTCGTAATAGTGCATTAGCCATAATTACAGGCTGTGAAAGGACCAATATAAATCTTATTCAAGAAAATGCTTGGATGAATGGAGCTTGCTGATAGTAGTTGTAAAACTAAGTTGACATTGAAACATAAACATTACCGTCATGGAGCTTATAAAAGTGTTGTTTTCATTCAGACAAGTAAATTTGGTAAAAGCGACAATTAAAACAATGTCATTGTATAGAGCTGGTGTAACCCGTGTTGTTTCAATATTTATGATTTATTATATTTTGTAGTTGGTAAATTATATGAGTTGAAAAATGTGTCAAACTAGACAACATAATAGATTAGGCATGCAAATTTCATGATAAAACAAAACAAACAACATGGCCATGACAAACAATGGCAAAGTTGATAAGCTAGAAGTTTTTCTTCCCTGCACAAACCTCCACTGTAGATGTGTAATAAAAACAAAATCTATTTGGGCTACATAGCTACAGAACCGTAGCTCTCAAGGTTCAGCTAAATAAGAAAATAGCCAAAGGACCTAAAGAGCTACAGTTCCACAGCTATTTGAGTTGTAGTGTGTCAGAGTTCTCAGTGTTTAAATAGGTGGATCAGTTGACTGAAATAGGCAGCACAGTTGTGTTTAATTTATTAACCGAACATTTCTTAATTTTTGCCAGCAATCAGTTCAAATACTCAGCCAAATTGCTGAAAGCATATTTCTGAATCATGGATTCTATGTGATTCACTTAAAAATACACCACTGGTTTGCCTTCAACATTACTATAAAACTGAATCTGTCATACAGAACAATAAATCTATATTTTTATGATAATTTATTACAGGAAAGTAGACCAAGAACAAGGGGAAGAACTGACAGGTTTGTTGATTTTAATTCCATAATTTAACTATTTCAATTGGAGAAATCCGATAATCCACTAAACCAATGTAAGATCCTATATTTCTTTAGCTAGCTATAGGTGATTTACAAAACAGGTCATGTGGTTTGTTTATTCGCAGTATGTAGATGGCCTTAACCAGATTTGGTATGACTTTTTGGAATTTTTCTGATACAGTAGTCCCCCTCTTATAAGACCACCCCATCTATGTCATGAAAGTGGTCTTATAATGGGGGTGGTCTTTCTTGAGGGGATATACACACACTAACACAGGTTTATAGAGCTTGGTCGGTTGATTAGCAACAAGAACTGTGAAGTGATCAAGAATCACACATAATAAATATTAGTATTTTATTATTCAGTATAAATAAAAATAAAAAGAATTCATGCAGTTTTTATCTGTTAAAAATGTGTAATGATAATATTAGAATTCCAAGTCTTCTTATCAGTGAAAGTTTCTGTTCCTGTTTCATCTGCATTATCATTATTTTTATCACTTTTATTGTCTGCCCAGGTTCCACTTCGTAGTTCCGTTTAGTTTGGAAAAATCCAGGTTTCTCTCTGTTTCCAGTTTCCCAAGTTTTTGACATCGTTTGTTGTAAATTTTGATTTATGATTATGTTGGTACATTGTACTATTATCTCCTTGTTGAAAATTTCAGTCTTCTTGTAAGAAACCCGATTTCCGTAATGCCGAAATCAAACTGATCTACAATATCCTACTTGTTTTCCCCTTTAATCCAGCTTAAACATCTTTCTTTTACGCGATTTCGACATTTTGTGTACCGGTCGTTGAACTGTTACCGAACTGGTTTACGATAATAAAACCAAATCACGTTCCATTCGAGAATTCCAAAATAAACATCCGGTCAGTGAAAATGGTCATTCGTGAGGGGAATTTACGTTGTTGTGTCAAGAAAACGTGGTCGCTGGTCGCGTTTGAGGGGTGGTCGTTCGCGAGAGGTAATTTTACGCTAGAAACACTTAATGCAGGGTTTTGGCCGGATGAGGCGGGCGGTCGCTGGCGAGGGGATCGTATAAGAGGGGGACTTCTGTACAAACTCTTCAAAACTTCTGGACAACCCCGACCCCCAACTTTTCTTTTACAGCAATAATTGTAATGGCGTATTACTATATATCAAAGGGGCCTTGATGGACAAGTGGCTAAGGTAGAAAGTCATCTACTGTTAATAACATGCCTGCCAACACTGAGTTTGGAGCCTGGGTGGCCGAGTGGTTAAGGTAGTTTGACTACTATTGATCACATGGTCTGTCAACACAGGTTGCAAGTTCAAGTCTCACTGCGGGCAATCTTAATTGACAATTATTGCTAGTTTTCCTCATCCAATAAAAACTGGACGCTGTGATATAGCTGGCAAATTGCTGAAAGTGGCGTTAAACATCAAACAAACAAACAAATCAAACAATCAACACTGAGTTTACGAGTTCAAGTCTTGCTCTTGGAAGGATATGCTTAACTCCAGTATTAATTTACAAAGATTGCCAGTTTTCGGGTTGTGTTTATCTGATATAATCATTTATATTTCTGTTATCATTGTTGGTTATGAGTGTGTTTCCGTTACACTAGAGGGTACCCACCTCTTATCTGTAACTCCCCCAACACCACTGAATGGAATTTGATGAGACTTTACTGAATCTTTGTCACATTGCCATTGTGCATCTGATATTTTACATTTTGTTTGGAATATTATTTGATGTTTTCCCATTGCATAAGGGTAACATTGGGTATCAATTAATGAGCTTTGCCCACAGTTTTCTAGTTTTGATCTCTTTTGTTTTCTTATTTTAGATCTCTTAGCCTGTCAGAAAGAATGATTAGAGATGCAGAAATGAAAATACAAGCTCGACTAAAACCATTGTTACAAAAAGCAGAGGTATGTTTTAGCTGTAAACTAATATAGTGCTAAAATACTTACTTACACTGCTGCATATCTGTTATCGGTAAAATGTTCACATGAGGACAATTGTTACTTATTTTATGTTCACTTTTTATTTGCGAAAATAACCCCCACTCAAACAGTTTTGAGAATAATAATTCAAATGAGGTACCTGTTTACATCGCAGATATGATCACCATCAGCAAGTAGCAAAAAATAAATCCCCTTGAATTTAACAACATTTACAGTATCTTTAGCTGTCATAATAGTATTAAGGATTGCCAGTTTTCCTACCAAAGGTCTGGGGTTTTCTCCGAGTACTCTGGCTTCCTCCCCCAATAAAAACTGGATGCAATGATAAAGCTGGAAAATTGCAGAAAGTGGCATTAAACACCATTCAAACAAACAAACAAACATAATTAGTATGGGAATGTTCAGATCAATATGTCTATCAATTTAGAATCAATGTTGCTTCAGTTTATGCTGTAGTTATTTCCCCTGATGTTCTTGTTTGACATTGAACTGAAACAAGCCATGATTTAGGTTTTAGGTGTTGTAAAAAAGGCTATGAAAAATAACTACAAATTTTATTTTTAATTTTAACTTTCATTGAATTAGTTACTGAGCTCACCGTGAAAACTAATAGATGATATATACTTACTTAAAATGTCGGTTAACATTTACATAATGTAAATTACACATAGGGAATAGAAATTGTTAAAGTAAAGTATGCTTGCTCTGCACTGTGATAAACCTGACAAAAAATATATAATATCTTCCCATAGCCCCCTTTCCCCCACTACCTCCCTCCCCCATTTCTAAATTATCAAAAAAATTTTATCATATGACTACACTGGTGGTTTATATGAATATAATTAAATTTGCATTGTAATCTGATTGGCCAATTCGAATGGAGCATCCCTTATTATACAACTTGCATTGGTCACATAACCTAATGATGCTGTGAAAATTGAAATAGTTTCATGATTTTACAGTTTAAATTGTCAAGATTTATAGTTAAAATTAATTTTAAGTTATTAGGAATATTTCAAATTTAATAAACCTGATTTGGGTCAGTCTACACTGTGGTTTATTGGATTTAAACAGACCCAAACCATGTTCTATTCTATAACCAGATATTTGAAAAATTCCTCAAATAAAAATTACATGTATCAGATATCTAAGAATTATAATTTCTTTAATGTGTTTAGTTGATTGCACTCCAAGAAGAACAAAAAAGTAAAACAAAAAGAAGACAACTTGCAGATCAAGCCTTGGCCAGTGTAAGTGTAGAAACTTATGATGTATTAGGAAATCATTATAATTTGTTGAATACTCATTTCCATTGATTTTATAAAGGCAGACAAATCACAAAATTCAGTACTTTACAAAAGTTACAAAACAAATTTAATATATACTAGTAAGTAAAATGTAAGGATCTAAAAGAATAGAAAACCATAAGACAGTGAGAAGATCCAGAATGAGACAAAAGACATACAACACAAAGAAGAAACCAACATGAAAAACAAAAACCAAAAATAAGTAACCGGAATGCTTCATATTTTTTTTATTTTCTTTATCAGTGTAATTGAATATGTTTTATGAATTTACTATTTTTTCCCTGTTGTACCCCATGCACATTAATGCACATCTTATACTAATAAACACTCGACTCCAATCTTAATTGACAAGGATTGCCAGTTTTCCTACCGCAGGTCGGGGGTTTTCTCCGGGTACTCCGGCTTCCTCCCCCAATAAAAACTGGACGCCATGATATAGCTGAAAAATTGCTGAAAGTGGCGTTAAACACCATCAAACAAACAAACAATATACTAATAAACAGATATGGCCAATACACAGATATGGCCAATACACATATATGGTCAATACACATATATGGCCAATACACAGATATGGTCAATACACAGATATGAACATTACACAGATGTGACCAATACACAGATATGGTCAATACACAGATATGGCCAATACACAGATATGGTCAATACACAGATATGGCCAATACACAGATATGGCCAATACACAGATATGGTCAATACACAGATATGAACAATGCACACATGTGACCAATACACAGATATGGTCAATACACAGATATGGTCAATACACAGATATGGCCAATACACAGATATGGTCAATGCACAGATATGAACAATACACACATGTGACCAATACACAGATATGGCCAATACACAGATATGGCCAATACACAGATATGGCCAATACACAGATATGGTCCATACACAGATATGGTCAATACACAGATATGGTCAATACACAGATATGAACAATACACAGATGTGACCAATACACAGATATGGTCAATAACAGATATGAACAATACACACATGTGACCAATACACAGATATGGTCAATACACAGATATGGCCAATACACAGATATGAACAATACACAGATGTGACCAATACACAGATATGACCAATAAACAGATTATGGCCAATACACAGATATGACCAATACACAAATATGATGAATACACAAATATGACGCAATACACAGATGTGCCATTGCACAGATATGACCAATACATAAATATGACCGATACACAGATATTACCGATACACAAATATGACCAATACACAAATATGACCAATACACAGATATAACCAATACACATATGACAAATATTCAGATATGACCAATACACAGATGTGACATTTTGTAAATAAAAACCATATGAAGGTACTGTTACATATTGTTTTCTATTGTAGTTTGAAGACAGTGGTGATGATCTAACAAACATGATATTGGGTGAAGTGTTACAGGATACTGCTCAGGAATATCAGAGGTTGGAGAGAGACGACAGTATACGTAAAGAGGCTGTAACCATGCAAGATAACCCAACACTAGAAAACATCTTCCAGCGTTTGGAACAGATGGAGGTAACATAACATTAAGGTTAAAACATACAGTTCTGCTCACATTTATGCTAAAAATGGACATTGGAGATTACTTTCATGGTAGATAACTCTATTTGTTGACATCTTCCAACAGAACAGGTCAATTGATTAGTGAGAAATGGAATCAAACACCAATGGGAGGGCAAGACAGGAAAATCTCGGACATCCACGTGAAACATTTCTTTTGGTTTCCAACTTGGTGGAGCATCATTAGAGACCAGAAATCTTGTCACTTAAGTGTCAGAGTTTTTCCTGTCTTGCCCTCCCACCGGTTTTATCCTTTATATCTACTCCAAGAAGTGGACGATAGACGTACAAGCTAAACGTTTCGCCCATCATGTGCCCATGCCCACCGTAGACAGGTGAAAAAAGTAAACATCTGCCCGAGTTTTTTTTAAAGTTCCGAAAAATTAGAATATCATTAAGATGTTCCAAGTTGATAACAGCAAAATTTGCCCACTGTTGCAAATGTAAAATCAATCTATCAGAAATATTACTGTTCTGGCAGATAATTTTGGCTTTATAATCACTAATATTGCAATATAAGATTCTAATCTGATGAGATTTTGTTTTTCAGATGGAGTCCCACAATATCCGTCGTAGGTGGGCTGCTGTTCAGTTTGAAGAGACGAAGCCTGCTAAACAAGGTATGTAAAATCATGATGTGTAAATATCAATTCTAATGCAACACTGGATGTTACATCTATTTGGATTGGATAATGTAGATTTTTACATGGCATCAGTTTGATGACTGGCTGTAACATCAATTTGGATTGGATAATGTTAATAATTACATGGCATCAGTTTGACAACTGGATGTAACATCCGTTTGGGTTGGATAATGTTAATTATTACATGGCATCAGTTTGATGACTGGATGCAACATCTGTTTGGATTGAATAATATAAACAATTACATGGCATCAGTTTGATGACTGGATGTAACATCCATTTGGATTGGATAATGTTATTATTTCATGGCATCAGTTTGTGGTATCACGTGTAACTTTTTTTTTCTCTTTGAATGTTTTTTTATCCTTAATCCTTGTATTTGTAAAAATAAAAGGTATCCAAATTAAGCATATCACATTGCTGGTAGTGTTCTGGATAATTAGAAATTGTTTGTTTGTATAATGCTTTAACAACAGGATTTCTTGGATTTCCCACGATCCTCTGCTTTAAGACACCCAACCGTAGAATTTATTTCTTTTTTTCTTTTTTTTTTTGTTTGAATGGTGTTTAATGCCTTTTTTTTTAGCAATTTTTCAGCTAGATTGTAAATCATGCATTCAGTTTTTATTGGGAGTGGAAGTTGTTGTACTCTGTGTAAACACAACCTTGTCCGTTAAGGTTGGAGTCGAGCACACTCTTCCTGCACTAAGACTTGAACCTTCAACTTCATTATTGTCAAGCACGTGTTTAATAGTACACGACTCACTACCATAACCACTCAGTCACAGAGGTAGGAATTCTGAGTGCCTTTCCTGTGTTTCTTCTATGTTTAAATAAGACTTGTCATAGATCAGCTTTTAAGCAGGGTTAGGGTTTCTGTTTTTAGCTCAACTGACCCAAAGGGTAGCTCAACTGACCCAAAGGGTCATGTGAGCTATTGTTATCACTTTGTGTCTGTCGGTGTCGTCAGCGGCGGCGGCGGCATCTGTAAACTTTTTACATTTTGATCTTCTTCTCTGAAACCAATTGCAACCAAACTTGGCCATAATGTTCATTGGATGGACCTTTACAAAGTTTGTGTTTTTTATTTTTATTGGTAAACCAATATGGCCGCCACCTCAAGACTTAGTTTAACATAGGACCCTATGGGAAAAAAGTTTAAAAGGGCTTCTTCTCTGAAACCGTTTAACCAATCAAAACAAAACTTACTAGCAATATTGTTTGGATGGTCCTCTATAAAGTTTGTGTTTTTTATGGCAATTGGAAATTCAAAATGGCCACCACCGCAGGACAGTTTAACATAGGACCCTATGGGAAAAAGTTTTAAAAGGCTTCTTCTCTGAAACCGGTTAATCAATGGAAACAAAAACTTACTAGCAATATTGTTTGGATGGTCCTCTATAAAGTTTGTGTTTTTTATGGCAATTGGAAATTCAAAATTGCTGCCACCGCAGGACTTAATTTAACATTGGACCCTATGGGAAAAAGTTTAAAAGGCTTCTTCTCTGAAACCGGTCAACCAATGGAAACAAAACTTACTAGCTATATTGTTTGGGTGGTCCTCTATAAAGTTTGTGTTTTTTATCCCTATAGGAAATTCAAAATGGCCACCACCGCAGGACTTTGTTTAACATTGAACCCTATGGGAAAAAAGTTTAAAATGGCTTCTTCTCTGAAACCAAAGAACCAATCGAATCAAAACTTACTACCAATATTGTTTGGATGGTCCTTTATAAAGTTAAGGTTTTTTATGCCTATTGGAAAATCAAAATGGTTGCCACCGAAGGACTTAGTTTAACATAGGACCCTATGGGGAAAAGTTAAAAAAGGTGTCTTCTCTGAAACTGGTTAGCCAATGTAAACAATACTTACTACCAATATTGTTTGGATGGTCCTCTATAAAGTTTATGTTTTTTATGACAATTGGAAATTCAAAATGGCCACCAACGCAGGACGTAGTTTAACATAGGACCCTATGGGAAAAAGTTAAAAAGGCTTCTTCTCTGAAATCGGTTAACCAATCGAAACAAAACTTACTGCAATATTGTTTGGATGGTCCTCTATAAAGTTCATGTTTTTTTATCCCAATCAGAAATTCAAAATGGCCGCCCCTGCAGGACTTGGTTTAACATTGGACCCTATGAGAAAAAAGTTTAAAAGGGCGTCTTCTCTGAAACCGTTTAACCAATCAAAACAAAACTTACTAGCAATATTATTTGGATGGTCCTGTATAAAGTTTGTATTTTTTATGGCAATTGGAAATTCAAAATGGCCACTACCGCAGGACTTAGTTTAACATAGGACCCTATGGGAAAAAGTTTTTAAAGGCTTCTTCTCTGAAACCGGTTAATCAATGGAAACAAAAACTTACTAGCAATATTGTTTGGATGGTCCTCTATAAAGTTTATGTTTTTTATGGCAATTGGAAATTCAAAATGGCCACCACCGCCGCAGGACTTAGTTTAACATAGGACCCCATGGGCAAATAAAAAAAATCTTCTCTATACAACCGGTTAACCAATGGAAACAAAGGTTTTTAGTAATATTGTTTGGATGGTCCTATTTAAAGTTTATTGAAAATTATAGAACTTACTTTAACATCAGGGAAATGCCATTTTCATTGCCTATAAAATCAGGTGAGCGATACAGGCTCTTAAGAGCCTCTGGTTTGTGTTGCGTTTGTCTATATCCAGATTTGTAACTGTCCCTTGACTTTTGGCTCTTGTTATTCGGTCACGTTTTCTTTGCTATTTTCATTTCTTTTAACAAACATTATTCTTTTGCAGTAATTAGCAATCCTCTAGCTCCTACTGCAATGGAGATATCTAAAACTCATGGACCAGTTATACAAGAAAGACACATGTAAGATTTTTATACCTATCTTAAGCTGAATTTTTTATTCAATAAAATTTGTAAACAAAAAATTATAATACATTATTTTTTGTATTTTGTATAATCATACAAGTCATTCCGTGACTTGACGGTTGGTCGTTGTGTTTTCTAGAGTTTCTCTCCTGGTCAACCACCACTTAAAGCACCCTCTTTTATGCTTAGAAAATGGGGGCTTGTGACCGAGGCCTCTGTTGAGGAGGATATATGTACAATATTAATGTCATGTAAAAAGGCCTTTGGCAGTGTAATTTTTCAGTTAAGAACCACTATGCAAATGTGATGTGGCCTTTTGTGACGATGTGGCTTCTGTTTTGCAGTATATATAGGAGAGAAATTACTGTATTTGAGCAGTCAAACAGAAACTGGAGACAGTAGTTCTGTATTTTACGTTTTGACAGTTTCATTCTTTGATTTTATGGTTTCAAATTCTGTATAGTGATATTTGTTACAATAAAATCTGTGATAGACATAAGTTAAATTCATTCTAATTCATCTATTGTAAAGGGCTTGAAATTATATTTTGAATACTGAAAACTGTATCTGCTCTTCCCAATAAAAAACCAAATTACAAAATGGCTTGTTAACCCTTCATCTTTGAATGAAAAAGAACTCATTGAGAAAACTCATCTCACATTCTGTTTTGTATGCTACATGTACAAAATTCAATAAGTCAGACATACCAAACTGACAAATCTATTTATATTTCTTATTTCATGATTTTTAAACTGCATGTTATAAAAATGTATATTTGTTTTCAGTGGATATGACAAAGACAACACAGATCAACCAATTATTTTTACTAGGACTAAAGGCAATACATTAGTCAACAATAGAGTCCTTGAACTTGATGACTTGTTAGGTGAAGAGCCTGTTAGACAAACTCCTTGCAAGTTTATATCCCTTGCAGATGAAGTAGTTCGTAGTATTCATGACAGTCGAGAAACTTATGATAGATATTTGAAAAAGACATCCCATCATCCGTTGGGAAGATTTGATCCCTGGGTTCTCGCTGAAGAGTAAGTTTATTTTTTATTCACATGTTAACCTAGATTAATATATTCACATTCATGGAGACTAACTTACATATTTGTGATGTATTTATATTCATGGAGACAAGTTCAGTTGTGATTAATGTGACCTTGAAAAGTCCTTGACATTGAAATGATAATCTTCGTGGGAATCCTACAAGTTACCTCCTACGACTTGTAGGCAGACCCCATTTACATTACCAATGTAAAAACATTCATTTGATGGTGGGGGAGGAAGGTAGTTTTATGCTCCCACTTCGAAAAAGAGGGGTTATACTGGTTTATCCCTATCGTCCTTCTGTCTTTCCATCCTTTTCCTTCCAACTGCAACATAACTTTCAGTTTTCTCAGCAATTATCAAAACCACTTGAAATTTTATATGTGACCTTACCATGTGGTCCTCTATTGCCAGTACCGATTTCAGGTCTGTCGCCTCTCTACTTCCTGTTTACCGACTTCAATGTCAATTCAATGATGTGAAAAGGGGGGTGGGGGTATACTGAGTGAGCAGTGACTCACAGATTCCTTGTTTTTTACACATCTACTGGAATGATGTTTACAATACATGTGTATACTTCTATTGTAGAGTGTCAAATCTTATATTAGATGATTGTTTCAAAGACATTGCCGATGAGTTAGAGGATGCTAATGAAGCCATAATGAACCAAGTGTGTAAAGCCGAGTTTATGGTTGGGAACGTTAGTGAAAGTATGGACATACCTCAGGAAACAAAAACAACTGTGTACGAGACAGAGGACACGAAAATGACTGCATTTGAAACAGGACCAATATCATCATCACAGAGATTGCCATCTGTTCATAAGGAAATGAGCAGCAGACATGAGGACGAGTCGGTATCCTTCAATATGGATGAACAATACAGTGGAGAGGAGTTTGAGGACGATGATAGTGATGAGTATGAAGATGTTGATGATGAGGATGATGAAGACTGAATGTTTGCTTAACTGTGAAAAAGAGACTGTGATTGTTTCTTCATTAAAGCTGATATCATATTTATTGAATTGCTCATATAATATACTCATGTTGGACCAATTCTCTCCCCTAAAAAGTATTTTTGTATTATTACTGCAGTAAAAACATTTTTGAGTGTTTCCTCAAATTTAAATTTTTCAGCAGTCTGATTGAGTTTTGAGGAAATCCTTAAATGCATGATGCTTTATGAACCGGCACCTGTTATCGACAATATTATAGTTTGAACTAATTTGAAAAAATGTTTGAGATGTAGGCAAAAAATTTGCAGGAGGATCTGGATAAAATGTGTATGCACGCTAGAATTGGTCAGATGGCAGTAGATGTGTTGTTTAGCTCAGAGAAAGACAACAATTCAAATTAAATCGTGTTCCATTATTTTGTCTAAAAATGCATTTAAATGGCACTGCTTTTCTTTCATCTCTGAAATTTTTCCAATGTGTTGCAGATGCTGTAATTGAAAAACGGCACCAAGCTTTGTAAGGAAGAATCAAATTGAACCTAAATGCTAGATAGAAAAATAACATTTAATTAGCTTGGTAGTTTTTAACAAACAGGAACTTAGATTGTTGCATGCCAGTGATTTATCTGTGATATTTATATCTCTAAATGTGTCATGTTTATTTATTTGTAAAATAAATTGTATACTTATATTGTTTTAATTTCTTTTTGTTTCTGTTTCTAAAATAAATGACAGTTTTAAACTTAAAGGAAAGAAGTTAACAGTTGGATACATAGGATAAGTTCTTCCTCCTGAACAAAAATTTAACACCATCTGATGAAGATATTACTTCTCTATTTATCAACATTGATTGTGAGCACAGATTGGACAAAAGTTCTAGCTTGTCTACCATGTATGGACAGCTTTGGAGTTACTTTTCCATTCATCTGCAGTGAACGTGGGCACAGAATAATAACAAATTCTAGCTTGTCTACCTTGTCCACATTGTAGTTAGTTCTCCATCCATCTAAAGTGAAGGTGGGCACAGATTGGACAAAAGTTCTAGCTTCTCTACCGTGGCCAACTTTGTAGTTTTTTCTTTTTCCCTCCATCTGCAGTGAACATGTACACATAATAATAACAAGTTCTAATTTGTCTACCCTGTCCATGTTTGGAGTTACTTCTCCATCCATCCACAGTAAATGTGGGTACATAAATATCGTTACTGATTGGAAACTAGTAATTTCCGAGTTGTTTCGAACATATAGCAGAGGACTTGGGTCCTACTTGAAGACTTTGTGATGGTCTCCTTATTTTCAGTTGGATTGCTCCATATCTCAGTGTGCCAGCAAAAACAAGAAAGAAACAAAGTAAAATTGATAATCATTAAAGCCTAAACCATTGGTTTAATGTCATATATAGCCAATTGGGAAATTTTTTGTTCAAAATTTTCTTAAAGCTTATATGGTGCTTCGCCCTGCTCCCCACGCCCAAGTCTCTCAGTCATCAATACCCCTTGACATGTATGGATGTTTTTTTTTTTGTTTTTTTATTATGAATGGACTTAAAAGGGTCTTAACTATTTTTAGCTCACCTGACCCAAAGGGTCAGTGTGAGCTATTCTCATCACTTTGCATCCGTCGTCGTTGCGTACGTAAACTTTTTACATTTAATTTTCTTCTCCACAACCACTTGGCCAATTGGAACCAAACTTGGCAGGAATGTTGATTGGGTGGTTCTTAACAAAGTTTGAGTTTTTGGTACTGATCAAATATGAAACATGGCTGCCAGGGCCATTAATGCCTTCTGATTGGCTGACATTCAAAAATCATCTTCTCATAAACTGCGTTGCAGATTGATTTGAAATATGGCAGAAATGTACCTTAGATGGTCCTCTACAAAGTTTGAGTTTTTTGTGCCGATCCAAAATCCAAGATGGCCGCCATCGCAGGACATAGTTTAACATGGGACCCTATGGGAAAACATACAAACAACTTCTCTGAAACTGTTCTACACAATGAAGCCAAATTAATAGCGAGCATCGCAGATGCGAGCTATACGGTTACATGCGTGTGTGTAAAAAAAGTCACGTTATCCATATGAACAAATCCATTTCAGATGGTAGCTGAGCTATCCGAAGAAAATATTGTAGACGAACGAAAAAATATATGATATAAAAGTAGACATAAATAATTTTGACATCGATAAAATTAAAGTGTTTATTTTTTAAATTACTACAAAAATGCCAGACAAATTTTTTTCAATCTGAAACGCTGTGTTTGAAATTGAGTTTTGTGACGTCACCAACACATTAGAAAAGACGTCACGTCATCAATGGAATGTAGAGGCACTGTTAGGGGGCTCTATAGTAACGACGTGAACAATGTGCGATGCTCGCATTTAGGCTGCGCCTACATTCATATTAAGGAAATGAAGGTTGGAAAATTATCTTATTGTTTTGGGTTTTCGAGTTAATTGCAAATCTTCTTTTCATAAACTGCTTGGCAGATTGATTTGAAATATTGCAGAAATGTACCTTAGATATTCCTCTACAAAGTTTGAGTTTTTTTGTGCCGATACAAAATCCAAGATGGCTACCATCGCAGGACATAGTTTAACATAAGACCATATGGGAAAAACATATAAACAACTTATTCTCTGAAACTGTTCCACACAATGAAGCCAAATTAATAAGGAAAAGGTTGGATAATTATCTTATTATTTTGGGTTTTTCGAGCCAATTGTAAATTCAACATGGCTTCCAGGGCCATTAATGTGTTCTGATTGGCTGAAATACAAAAACCTTCTCATAAACTGCTTGGCAGATTGATTTGAAATATTGCAGAAATGTACCTTAGATGGTCCTCTACAAAGTTTGAGTTTTTTGTGCCGATCCAAAATCCAAGATGGCGGCCACTACAGGACATAGTTTAACATGTGACCCTATGGGAAAAACATACAAACAACTTCTTCTCTGAACCTGTTCCACACAATGAAGCCAAATTATGAAGAAATGATTAATGGATATTTATCTTATTATTTTGAGTTTTTTTAGCCAATTGCAAATTGAACATGGCTTCCAGGGCAACTAATGGGTTCTGATTGGCTGAAATTTCAAAAATCTTCTTTTTATAAACCGCTTAGCATAATGATTTGAAATATTGCACAAATGTACCTTAGATGGTCCTCTACAAAATTTGTGTTTTTGTGGTGATCCAAAATAAAATCCAAGATGGCCACCACGGTGGAACACAGCTTAACATAGGACCCTATGGGAAAAACATACAAACAGCTCCTTCTCTGAAACTCAATTTTACACAATTTAACCAAATAATGCAGAGTGAATCTAGATAGTAATCTTATTATTTTAAGTTTTTTGAGCCGATAGGAAATTTTGAGTTTTTTGTATCGATCGAAAATACAAGATTGCTGCCACCATGGGACATCACTTAACATACTAACCTATGATAAAACGTAAAAAACTGCTTCTTCTCAGAAACTGTCCTACTGCTGTTTGGAAATTCAACATGGCAACATTCATAGAAACAGCATCTTCACTTAAACTCTATAGCATTTAAAATTTGTAAGAAAAGTCTTGTCTCTCAAAAAGTTTTTTTGTAAGTCAGGTGAGCGATTCAGGCTCTTAAGAGCCTCTAGTTTGAAAAAGTAATTACTCATTATTTTATGGAAAAATTGTGTGTTTATGTTTCCTTTAAAACATTTTCGGGGCCTCGGTGGCGGTGGACGAGTGGTTAAGGTAGTTCGTCTACTATTAATTTCGTGGTCTGTCAACACTGAGATTGCGTGTTTAAGTCTCACTGCGGGCATGGGGTACTCGACTCCAGTCTTTATTATTCCGGATTGCAAGTTCTTCTACCGAAGGTCGGGTATTTTTTCCGGGTACTCCGGCTTCCTGCCCAAAAAAAAACTGGTATTCTGTGACAGAGTTTGGCAAAAAGGCTGGCTTTTTATATTGCAAAATTAGTGAATTTCATGCAACTTACTAAACTGGTTCACGAACTAATTCAGAGATAACGCGTTGTGTCAAATGGCAGTTGCTCTGCATGGAAGCCAATTATGGCAGGGGTTCCCCATGGGTTTATATTAGGTCCACTCTTGTTTTATTTATTAACGACAGTCACTGAGATCGGTGCCAGCATCAACTATTTTCTGATAATGCAAATTTATATTTAATTGTCGATACCCCCTGAAAATGCTGCAAGATTACTAAACAGTGATCTTGACAAAATATAAGAACGGTCAAATAAGTGGCTGGTCAACTTCAATCTACAGAGGACAGAAGCCTTAATACCTTCTCTTAAGCTACTGAAATCCGTACATCCTACTCTATTTATGAATAATTATGAAATGCAAGAGGTTCATTGCCATAAACATTTGGGTATTTACTTTCCAAAGATGGTATGTGGCACGATCACAAGGATTATATAATAAAAAAGGCTTATACTAGAATAAATATTCTGCGCAAATTTCGACTTCGTTTTGATCGGCACGTTTTAGAATAAATTTACCTTTCTTTTATTAGACCTTTATTGGAATATGGGAATGTAATATGGGACAACACTAATAAATGTTTAGTCAATAAATAGAAAATGTTCAAATAGAAGCTATGACGATTGTAACGGGAGGTACTAAATTAACTTTTAAAAATTATATGAATAAACGAGATGGTAATCGCTTTCAGACAGGCGAGAGACCCACAAACTTATATTATTATACAAAATGATCAACTTCAAACCCCCAGATTATTTGCGGGAATTGGTACCTTCATCAATTGACAATACGCATACACATTATACCCGTCAATCACAAAATATTATTGACGTCCTTACAAAAACAAATTTTTAATCCGAAAATTTTCTGCCTTCGACCATGAAATTATGGAACAGATTACCCCTGCATACTCGAAATTCTACGTCGTTAAATATCTTCAAACAACGAATAAGTAAACGTGTCAAAAGCCTCCGGATTATTACTACGTATATCCGACTGGGACAAGTAATAAACACCAGATTGCGACTGGGGAGTAGCTCGCTAAATGAACACCTCTAAGTACGAAATCTGGTGGACTCTCGTAACTGCACATGCGGACAAGTTGAAACCTCTTCACATGTCCTCTTATATTGTGCAAAATATGTTCCATTATGGAGGAACTAATATTATCAATCCCATGTTTAATTCCGATTGATTCCCACCTTTTACTTTTCGGGTAAAATGTACAAAATACAATCCAGAACAAAGAAATCTTTTTAAAAGTCCAGAAAGTTATTTTAAAATCAAACGATTGGTCACTTCTTAGGAAAAATAATTTCAAAGTTGCATACATGTCATCCAACACCCCTATGTTGTTTTGTTTCCTGTACTAATAATGTTTTCATAATTAAAAGTTTTTCTTCCACATTATATGTAGATATAATACCTTATGATTTTTATAAGAAAACTAATGTCTGTAGAATCACCAGTGTTCAAGTAACTGTTATAAGCTTTTACATTTGTGATATATATTTATCTAGGAGTTTAATTTAATATAAGCTGTTTAGGGGCCTCGGTGGTAGTTCGTCTACTATTGATCACGTGGTCTGTAAATACTGAGATTGCGGGTTCGATTCTCACTGCAGGCAGGGTGTACTCGACTCCAATCCTTATTGACAAGGATTGCAAGTTTTCCTACCGCAGGTCGGGGGTTTTCGCCGGGTACTCCGGCTTCCTCTCCCAATAAAAACTGGACGCCATGATATAGCTGAAAAATTGCTGAAAAAATTGTTGAAAGTGGCGTTAAACAACATTCAAACAACATACAATAAAACATTTTACTTTAAATCGGTTCAAACTTTTCGAGAATTCATGCAAGATTTTTATATAGCCAAAGCGCATTCTCAAAGCTTTACAAAACAATTCGATGAGAAGTGAGGTCAGAGCAAAGTATCTTGTTTTGCTTGAAACACTCGTCATGCAAATTTAAGCAAGTCCTCACTGTAAGCTTCTGAGTGCAAATATTAGACTGAGTTTCAATCTATAGACAATCTGTTGCGGTTAGTGAAATAACTTCTAGCAAACATATTTGGTTGCTTTGTGGTATGCTAAGTTTGTTTAGAAAGTTAGTGGCTGTTTAAGTTGAATAGTATAGGGAATTTAGACCGCTTTATCACCATTAAAACTGACAAATTGAAGTCAAGCCATAATTCAAGTCGCCAGAGAATACAATGATTCGTGATCAGGTTGACTACTATTATTACCTTCAACCAAGCAGATCTTAGAAGTTTGCACATTACTTGTTACAAAATAAATATTTTTTTTTGTTTGCTAGTTTTTTTTCTTTTGTTTTGAAACGCCCGACCTAAGTAGGTCAGTAACGGTAATCCTCGTCAATTCAGATTGAAGTCGATGAACCCTTTCAGACTCAAACCCACTACCTCCGTGTTGGCGTAAATTCATGAAGACAGTTGCCTCCTATTACCGACTGGGGAACCTTTTCCGCTTCACTAGTGACACCTGTCGTGTAGCTAACTTGTGGTCAAAATCGGTGTGAAATAGTGAACATGCAAATGTCTTTATAGAAATAGGATTTCCGTATAATAAGAGCTCAACAACCTCCCTAGTAGATTTCAAGATAGCTCTAAATACAAAATTCAACATGTCAAACCTTTAAACGCATGCCATACTAATTGGTAAATTGTTACAGCGCCATGTTATATCAGGTGACCTTATATGCAAAAACAGGTCAACCAATCATTTATTTAGTTAAATCAATTACTAAAAATTTTATTTCTCGAAGCAAATCTTGGGTCTTTGTGAGTTTTGTTTACTGACATATATCGGTACCCGTGTCGAGTTTGACTTCGAATCCAACCATTACTTAACAAATATTGATAGCTTTCATGCTCATGGACGGTGACAAACGGTTACTTTTCATAAATCTAGACGCCAACGTTCAAATGTGCTACGGTTTTTTTTTCAAGATATAGGAATGAACATGTCTATTTCAACTATAATCAGGGTGCCTTGGAGGCTTTGTGACGAAATGGTTATGGTATAGTTATCAACACTGAGTTTAAGGGTTCGAACCTTGCTGCAAGCAGGGTGTACTCGACTCCAACCTTAATTTACAAAGATTGCCAGTTTTCCTTCGTTTTTTACCAAGAAATTCGGCCTTACTTCCTGTTCCATTTATTAAAAAGTCTTTAATACTGAGGAAAGTGGACTTTGATTGCATGATTCTACTATATGATCTGTTGTTATTTTTTGTTTATGTATGCCTTCAACCCCTCACGGGGTACAACTGTGCTTTAAATAAATAAAGATATATTAAAAAACGGACGTCATGATATCTTTAAAATTGTTGAATGCAGCGTTAAACCCCATTCAAACAAACAAATTAACTGGTTTTCAGCCGTAGTATTCTCCTTATATTGATAAAATCAAGTCCACTTGTGTCTTTACCTACACACTGCACCGAATATACTGATTTTTTAATCCGTCTTTATAAAAGTTCATCTTCGCGTGAGTTGTGCTTGGCTTCAAACTTAGCTATCAGACATTTCGGAATTAGATGAGGGTCCTCATTAGTATTTCGGCTTGCTATATACCATTGCTAAAAATGCTGACCGTGGCATTTTTGGTTAAACTTGAGCAAAGTTTTTTGGGAGGCTTAACCAATTAGTCATTACCAATAGTAAAACATTTCAATATGATGTATATCACACATTGTTTTCGAAAACTATTCGACTCACTGCAAAGAAAACCCAATCGATTCAACAAGTTTCACAAACTGACATACGCCCGTCCCCTATTTTATCGCCTGTATACTGTTGCTGTTGAATGGGGTTTAACGCCACTATCGGAAATTTTATAGTCATATTAGAGCGTAAAGATTTGATATGGCGAGGAAGCCGGAGTACACGGTAAAGCCCCCGACCTTAATTCGGCATAAAAAATGGCAATCCGTGTTAATAAAGGTTGAAATCGAGCACACCCTGTACGCAGTAAGGATTGAACTGACGACCTCAGCGTTGACAGACCACGTGATAAATAGTAGCTGATTAACTACTTAACCACTCATACATCGAGACCCTCGCGTGCATATTAACTGCGCACATAAAATGTTTAAGTGTTTTTATGATTCAGGGATCACCACAGCTTAAAATCCAAGGGTGGTGCAAGTCGGACGATGATCTATTTCCTTACTCATAAATATTTTAGAGTGACGTTTATTTATTCATGATAGTGTTATCAGTCTGTTTTTGTTTTCCCACTTGTGTTTTTGCTACCAGTCACAATATACATGTATTTTTGTATTTAAAAACTTTATTGTTTTAGGAATAAAGTCAAACTTTAGTATGGAGCTCAAAATTCAAGGGTGGAGGAAACAAAGTCGGGAGTGGAGGAGCACCGACCTTGAATAGCCTGTGGTGAACCCTGATGATTTATCTCGACTCCTGACAGATATAACTCAGTCTACCAACCATTATACAAAGACGCAATAGCAGCGGCGCAATTTCAGCAACGTAAAAATTAAGTTAAATGGGTAAAAAAATGAGTGCAAATCCAAATATATGACTGAAAAACATTCCTAACCAAACCTTAAAAACATTTCATCTAAATTTGTGTCGCCTAAGCCACAAAATACTACGAAAATGAAGTCAACAAGATCAATCAAAACACCAGCCAAATTCCAAGATTGCCTGACTGGTAAAGAGTTAGATATCGCCATCGATCCAACCGTGGCCGATAATAAAATAGTGCACGATCAATGTAACGGACAGACAAATAACATAACATTCAAAACTGCACACACCGATGCATGGAAAAAAGGGATCCTCTCTTTCTTTGGCACAGAGAAAACCGAACTTGTTAAAGAGACCATAGCCCTAACGGTTATTAAAGTCAACGATGAAGATGGCATTTCTCAGCAGTACTCAGTTAAATTTAATATCCATGCAACAGGATCTATTGTTTTGCAAGGAGCAAAATGCAAACTTTTTGAGTCAAAATTTTTCGAATCTTTAAAAGATATAGTGAATCACGAAACCAACAAAACAGATGTAGTGATCCACGAAACCAACAAAAAGTCATTACTGGACCATAGTGAATCTGATATTACCATTGTGGACCATACATACAACAATAACAATCCAATACAATTAACATCAACCCCTGTATTTAGTCACAAAGTTAACAAAAACAAAGATCTAGAATTGCCAAGTATAACCAAGGATTCCGAAGAAAATGATCAATTTAAGCTTACTTCAACCCCTAACTCTCAAGTCACGAAATCACATGATTTTTTGCCAACTGCAAGAGAGAGGATATCTGCACGACAAGAAACAATTCACAACAAATTGTCCAATATTAACACAGTATTAGAAACTCTTAATGAAACCTTCATCAAGGTGGTCAATCTAGTTAGTGATGTCAAGAGTACACTAGAAAGTCTGTCACTAGACTCTACAGAGAAGAATAGTAAATTGAATAAATCACTAAAAGAAACTACTGACAATATCAAAGTGTTTGAGAAAAAGCTAAATCATACTAACGGCCAAATTGAATCAATTCACTCAAAACTCAATGTATTCGACAGCAAACTAAACAAAATAAGCAATGAACAGAGTGAAGCAAAAACCAAACATGTAGAAAGTCTTGAAAAATGTAAAGAAATCATGAATCATGAAAACTGCATACAGGAACTGGACGAAAAGATGAGCAAACTAGAAAAAAATCAGGACAAAATAACAGAGAAACCTGATATTATATATCATGAGGTGATATCCACAAAAAACGACATGAAAGTGAAAAATAAAGAAGGTGCTAAAACAGTTGTTGCAGAAAATACTAAACCCAAGGAAACAATCCAAAATTCCCAACCAAATTCAAATACTAACCACAAGGAGTCAATTCCATGTGCCCCACTAAATGCTAATGATTCAAAATCCAAGGGTACATACTGTGATTACCTCATTCTATGCGACTCCATTCTCAAGAGAATCTCAACTAAAAGATTTTCACCGAGAGAAACAAGTCTATTGAAATACATCCAAGGTGGGGCTGACGCTTGTACTGAATTTATTGTCACACAGGGGAAAATCATTAGCCCAAAGAAGGTCATAATTAATATTGGAGCTCGAGACCTCCAAAGCAAAGGAGGACTAGTACTAGACCAATTCATTACATTATTTAAAGTGGCCACCGAAACATGGCCTGACTCAGAAATACATATTCTTCCGCTCATGAGGAGAAAAGACATACAGATGGAGAGCACAAGGGAGGCAAATTTGATCATCATAAATGCAGCATCTAGATTCACAAAAGTGATTGTGATAAAACCTTTTAATCCGTCCGACAATATGTTCTATGATCACGTCCATTTAAATACACACTCTGGTATTCCAGCCTTGGTGAAACACCTAAAATCATCCCTGAACATACTGCAAAGTGAAAGTAGACCAAACGAGTGGAAATCTGTAACAAACAGCAGTATGAAATACAAAAACGATTACTCGTTCAATAAAAATCAGTCATTCAGCCTACCTACACCACCGCAGCCACCGCCATTTCAACCTTTCGTACCGCATATGATGCCCCCAAGAATGCCACAAGTATATCCAGGACCTGTACCCTATTACATAAACCCATGGTTGTGGAATCCGAATCCGTACAGTGCACCACCTCCGATGAACAATAATATGCATCGATAATCATATATAAACCTTGTATTTGAGTTAATTCTATTATCAGTTAATATTAAGAATCAACCATTTACACTGTTCATGTAAACATTATTTTCATCTCTAAATCCTATAAGGAAGGATTTTTTTTTTTTTTTTTTTTTTTTTTTTTTTTTTTTATATAATTTTAGATGTATTAGAGTTATCCTTCCTTACACATGTATGAGTGTATGCTATGCATTTAGTCATTATGTATTGTATGTGACATGTTCAACCATTGTTTATGGTGTACCGAAATAAAAATTAAACACTTTTGGCCGAGATCAAGTTTCTAAATCAATCATGCTTTCTCAGAGCACATATAGTAAAATTATTTCATTTATAACTACATGTACATGAATCTAGTCATTATTTATTATATCTATTATACTTGTATCTGAATCAGCTAATTCCTGGTTTTGGATAATCTTTCTTTAATTCTTCAACAATTTAAATAATTAACTCATTTGGAAATGTACACGAAAAATCAATCATACCCTAAATATCAGTGCACCATAATAATAATTCTAGTAACATTTTTAAACAATTTTAATAATATGCATCGATAATCATATATAAACCTTGTTGTAATAGAGTTTATTCTATTGTCAATTAATATTAAGAATCAACCATTTACA
Source organism: Limnoperna fortunei (assembly GCA_944474755.1). NCBI lineage: Eukaryota > Metazoa > Mollusca > Bivalvia > Mytilida > Modiolidae > Limnoperna > Limnoperna fortunei. Next base: position 6,624,748 of record OX104121.1, on the reverse strand, counting down.
TTGGGTTCTTTTGTTTTTGTTTGTATTAGAGCTCTATTAGAGTTATCCTTCCTTGCATATGTATGTTATGAATTTATTCATTATGTATTGTATGTGACATGTGGTATGGTGTACCGAAATAAAAAAAATTCAACACTTTTGGCCAAGATAAATTTTCTAAATCAACCATGCTTTATAAGCACATATATAGTAAAAAAAAAAAAAAAAAAAAAAAAAAAAATTATTAAAATTTTCATTCATAACTACATGGATCTAGTCATTACAGTATTTATTATATCTATTTCATTGTATTTATACTTGTATAGAGAATTAGCTAATTCCCGGTTGTGGATAATCTTTCTTTACTTCTTCAACAATCAAATTTAAGTAATATACTCATTTGGCAATGTATATGAAAGATCAATCATACCTTAAATATCAGTGCACTATAATAATAATAATAATACTAATTTTAAAACTAATACCCATGTAATGATTTACTACATGTATAGCCATTTATCATATTAATATATGTAATTTTATGTGTACTTCATTTTTCATTTGTATAATTGTATCTCAAAAGGTACTTTTTCCACCATACTTAACTTTTATTTTGCTAAATATACTTTAAAAGGATTTTTTACTCCCAACGAAAAATTAATGATTAAATTTAAAATATACATATAATCCATATTTGAAAATGAAAACTATCCAAAGCACTCATTAACAAACCCATTTTACACCCTCAAATGGTCATCTTTTCCATAAATGCCTAAAGCCATTGACAAAAATTATGCAAATCTAAATATTGCAATGTGGAATGTTCATGGATTTACTAATAACAAAGCCATGGATGATTCATTTCTTAAAGATGTGTGTAAAGTGCATGTATTAAGTTTAGTTGAAACTTGGTGCGGCAGTGACAACCCTGAAATTAATATTAATGGTTTTACTTTATTATCTAATAGTACAAGGAAAAAACATAAAAAAGCCAGAAGATCTTCTGGTGGCATTTCTATATATGTCAAATCTGAACTTAAAAATGGAATATCCAAATTGCCCATTAAAAATACTGATATTGTCTGGATTAAACTTCTTAAATCTTTTTTCAATCTTAAACGAGATGTCTTCCTTGGAATCGTTTATTTTTCACCAGAAAATTCAACAAGTAACAATCAAGACCTAAACGAGTTATACTCAATACTGCTTAGTGATATTGAACACTACAGTTCATTAGGTGATATAATAGTTCAAGGTGATTTCAACGCCTACACAAACTCAATTCCAGATTTCGTTGTCACCGATGACTCTGAGCACCCCCACTTTAATGATCAAAATTATATAATTGACTCCCCCTCCCCACGAAATAACATGGACAAGAAATCAGCCAATAAAAGTGGTAAAGAGCTAATTAATCTTTGCAAAGAAACAAGTCTAAGAATCCTTAATGGTCGTACAATTGGAGATATTCAAGGAAAATATACTTGTACAACCTACAATGGTAGTAGTGTTGTTGACTATACTCTTGTGTCTACAGACCTATTACATGGCATCTGTAGTTTTACAGTAAATGAACTAACAAATATATCTGATCATTGTTTAATTAACTGTTGCCTACTAACTTGCTTTTATAATAAACTAGATAGAAGTGATCTGACCTCATTTCCAGGAAAATATATCTGGGACAATACAGCAATTGAAAATTATAAAGCAAACATTCAAAGCGAGCCAATAAAAACTAAACTTGAAGATTTTTTATATGATAATAACGAAAATATTGATTCAGCCTTAACAAAACTCAATTCAGTACTACACGATGCAGCCACAATGTCTGCTAAATTCATTAAGGGAAAATTGCCCTCCAAAAAGAAAAAGACAAAAAAGAATGAATGGTTTTCTGAATCTTGTCATGATCTCAGAAACACAGTGAAAAGCTACCTCACTTTAGTGAACAAATACCCTAATAACACACAATATAGAATAAAATACTACTCTTTTCTTTCTAGATACAGAAGAACTTGTAAAAAAGAAGAAAAAAGATTTAAAAATAAAATTTGTGACAAGATCTGTTCAAATATTGACAATGACCCAAAAACATTTTGGAACCTTGTTAATAAACTTAATAAATCAACTACAAATAATGAAGAAAATATTTCAAATAAAGAAGAGTTTATCCAATTCTTTGAAAAAATCAATAAACATTCTGATCATACCCCAGACAGCAAATTTCACATATCTATAAGAGCTCAATTAAACAAGTATATGGAAAATTTAGATAAAATAGAGGAGCACAACATGAATTTATATGATGAACCCATTAATAAAGAGGAAATTACTAAAGCTATTAAAACCCTAAAAAATGGAAAATCAACAGCCAGTGATCTAATTTCTAATGAAATGCTTAAATATGGAACAAATCAATTACTTGACCCGCTTCAAAAACTGTTTAATTTAATCTTCAAAAAAGGTCAATTCCCCAAACTATGGAATGAAAGTTATATATCATTAATACATAAAAAAGGTGATAAAGCTAATCCGTCAAATTATAGAGGAATTTCACTAACCTCAAATCTAGGAAAATTATTTAACAAGGTTTTATTAGCAAGAATCATAAAATTCACCGACAATAATAATCTCATTTATGAAAATCAAATCGGTTTCAAACAAAAATCCAGGACCACAGATCACATTTTCACTGTCAAATCAATCATTGACACATACAAAACCAATAAAAAGAAAGTATTTGCTGCTTTCATTGATCTAAGGAAGGCTTTTGACACAGTCTGGCGTGAAGGTCTCTTTTACAAACTATCGGTAAACCATTTCCCAAAAAAGATTTTTAAAATAATACACTCAATGTATCAAGACCCTGTCTGTAGAATAAAATTCCAAAACAGTTTAAGCCGAAAATTTGTTTCAAAATGTGGAGTAAAACAAGGTGACGTACTTAGTCCCATACTATTTAATCTCTATGTTAATGATGTTGTTTCAAATTTGAATAATTGCCAAACAGACCCAATAACTATTGGAAACATCTCAATTAATTCTCTTCTTTATGCAGATGATATTATATTACTGTCAAGCACCGAAAAGGGTTTACAAACATCCCTTGATGCTTTGAATCAATTTTGCTCCTCTTGGAAGTTGGAGATAAATGAACAGAAGTCAAAAGTCATTATTTTTAATTCAAATGGCAAAACCCACTTAAATTCATTCAGCATTAATAATACTTTTCTTGAAACTGTAAATTCATATTGTTATCTTGGTATAACTTTAAAACATACAGGTAACATAAATCTTACAACCAAATTATTAATGGAGAAGGGACGTAAAGCATGGTTTAAAATAAAGAAAACTATAGGACTTAATAATCCATGCAACTTATTAGAAAAACTATTTGACACATTAGTCGCCCCTATAACACTCTATGGGTGTGAAGTCTGGGGGCCATATTGCAATTTGATGGATACAGACACCTTTGAACATCTACATATAAAGTTTATTAAAGAAATACTTGGAGTTCATAGCAAGGCTACAAATGTTGCATGTCTAGCTGAACTCAACAGGTATCCCTTAAGAGAAAAGATAAAACTATCAACTCTAAAATTTCTTGACCACATTTCTAACTCTAAAAACAGTTTAGCCTATAAGATTTTCAATAACCTCCCTCCAAATAATCCATGGATAACAGCCACCAAAAAATGGGTCGGAGAATTAGGTTTCAGCTATGTCATAAATAATGAAACAATTATTTAAAAAAATATAAGAAACTTCAAACAAAGAATATATGACCAAGCCTTGCAAAATAGAAATAGTTGCTTGGCAAATTGTAATAAACTGTCTTTTTACAACCATATACATAAATTTAATAAAAGACCACTCTATGTAGATATCTGTAAATTCAAATCAGACCGATCTATTATCTGTAAATACAGAATAAGTGCTCATTCTCTGTCAATAGAAAGAGGACGATATAAAAATATTCCAAAAGGTGAAAGGATATGTAAAAAATGCAATGCATCCCAAATTGAAGATGAAATGCATTTTTTTATTCACTGTCCTTCTTATAGAACTTATAGAACAGAACTGATTCAAAAGGTCAATAGTACCTTGAAAAACTTTAAAGTTTTAAATGAAAATAATATAATTAATATTCTAAATAGCAACTCTAAAATAATACTGAAAGCAGTAATTGACTATATAAATAAATGTCAGGAATCTAGTTAATCCACCATACTATCACCCAATTTTTTTTTTTTTTTTTTTTATATAAATATTATTACATGTATTACAAATTGTAACTAATGCCTGCGAATGCTTGACACTGTCGCCCCAAGTTTACACATATATCTGGTTATAGTCAGTAGCCTATGAGTTTATTGTAATATTAGTTTAATATTCATATATATCTATGTACTATGTGTATTGTTTGTGTTATAACCATTTACTGTAAATGTGTTACAACAAATAAATATTTCGTATTTCGTATTTCGTATTATTGAGCAATACGGTATCTGAGAGTTAAGTTTCAAGTGTTTTACTTATATTGTCTGTTCCATATACAGTTATTTTATTAACTGACATGTTACGATCTTATTGGAAAGGAAGTGCGCGATTAAAATGCAACAATATAAATTTCCGGGATAAATTATCTGCTTTTTTGCAATTCCCTCCTGCTGTTTGCAATTCTTTCCCGCTAAAACAACAATTTCGTTTGCATCTTTTCGGAGTTGATAGGAACATTTTATACTTAATTGAAAGTAGAACGATCGATTTCCCATAATATTTATTTCTCAGTATCAATCAAGTTTATTCAATTAGGTTAGCGTAATTAAATACATGAATAATTTAAACCCCAGTTGAATTACTGACTGAACAATTTATTTGAATATTAATCGCTCTGTCAGATATTTTGAAGCAAAAACGTATCAGTAAACAGCAATAAATCTATATTCCCCAATTTGCATCATTTGTTTTGACGTTTAAAGTGAATTACCTTAATCATGAAATGAACCACTAACCATCGATCCTCAGAAAGCTCAAAAGAACAGTCTGCAACGATAGACAAAAAGAAACGCACATTTTACAGAAGCATTTCGTGGACGATTTTGCTTGTTTGAAATGTTGAGGATTTTTGTTTTATTCTCAATTTGTTCAGTTTCTGCAATCATTCCCGTCAAAAATGATGACTGTACATACGAATTTGATATGGAACACAATTTAATTTTTGTTTCTTGTTCAAAAAATGCCACACTAACAATTAAGGAAAAGGATGGAACAATAAGTCTCGTGCAGGATCCGGATTCAAATCTTTGGTTTGAATCAGATCGGAAAGGCAAAGATAATCAGCCGAATCGATTCGAAGACAAGTTCACAAAAAAATTAAAAGACGCCTCGAGATTGTTAAAAAGAATGAAGACAAAAATGGACGCGCGTCTAGACACTCTAGAAAATATAACTTTATCTCTATCTACAGGAGACAGTAGCCTGCGGACAGATCTAGCTAAAATTCAGCAAATCGCCCCGTCGTCGGTCATCATGAGGGAAGCCATAGTCGCAGCCCTACAGAACCAATACACATATCTACAACATGCAATGTTGGCACAAAACGCAGAGATGAAGGAGATGATAGCAATGATGACGTCCATTGCTACTGCAGCCCAGAAATCGGTCAGAAGTCAGGTAGCAATGAATGACAAGATACAGGAAGAAATGCTATTAATACTAGCTAGTTTAGCAAAAGCTAATGTCACAAAGATAGAAAGAAAAACTGGTAAGATAATATTTGTATTTTTTTTTTACTAATTTCTATTTTCTTTGACATGTTTGAGCAACGTCGTGTTTAGTCAGAGAATCCTCTGCCGTCCAACCTTTGACACAGAATTCCTCTGGAATCAATATATATAGGATCTTACATTGGTATGAGTGGATTATCGGATTCTCCAATCGAGATAGTTAAATTTCCATAATTTAACTATCGAGATTTGGAGAAATCCGATAATCCAAGAGTACTAATGTAAGATTCTGTTTCTCTAATTTTAAAAAGTAGTAAATTTGCGAAACGAAGTACAAATTCTCCCCACCCCAATTTTACGTTCATGACTTGAATACGCGGTAAATGGAAGGTGTTTTGTTTTATGACGTCATGAGTTCTTATTGTGACGATATTATTTTTAACCAATCAACTGCTGAGAACAACAAATTCACTAGTGACAAGAAATATTTTTTCCACACCGGTCAAGCGGTTGAAATATTACGTCAAAATTAGAGAAACTTCTTTCCCACCTGACATGTAGCAATATCCCAAAGTTTCATTGAAATCGGATGCAGGCTATCTGAATTATCATCCGGAAACCAAATTTTGACGATCAAATGGACGGACAAATATGAGGACCACTATATATACCCCTGACTCTCGTCGTGCGGTGGTATACAAAAAGAAAGAAAAAAATCATACGAAATTACACGAAGTTCAGCAAGCCAACTTTACAAATAACGTTAACAAGTGATTAATATGAATTGAACAACAGAAAATTTAATATCTAATACATAAACAATTAAGCCGGTTTCATCAAAGTTGCTTGTTCGAGTCTGACTTAGTAGAATCTATTAACATTAATTGAGAAGGATTGCCCTTTGTTCTGCCGAAGTATGACATAGCTGAAAAAAGGTAAAAGTGTCGTTACGCGCAATTTGAATAAAAACAAGCGCCTGTAATTGCTCACTGAAAGACAAATTTTCTCGACCAATCTTTAACAATTCCAATAAAAAGTCATTACCATATATGGAATATCTGGAAATTTAAAGAGCCTAATGTGCTAATCAATATGAGGTAGCAGAACAGTTTTTTTTCTTACGTTATTATTTTTTGAGATGTTGACCAAAAACGTGTGTTGACTGCTTTGTTCTATTTTTAGTAATAGAGGTCACGTTTGTTCATGAATCAACACCATATAAATTTGAAACTAGGTACCCTAAGGATAATTGTGGTCTAGATTTTGTTTGTTTTGAATGGAGTTTTAACGCCACTTTCAGCAATTTTTCAGCTATATCATGGCGTCCAGTTTTTATTGGGGGAGGAAGCCGGAGTACCCGGAGAAAACCCCCGACCTGCGGTAGGAAAACTAGTAATCCTTGTCAATTAAGATTGGAGTCGAGTACAATTGTGGTCTAGAATAAAATTGGCTAGTGGTTTTAGAGAAGATTTTTATTTTAACTTAACGCGATGGACCCAAGACGGGCGGACGACAGAAGTACGTAGGCCTTCGGCCCAGTTGAGCTAAAAATTGAATCAATCGATACGTAAAAGAGGTAACTAATTAAAGTACTTGATATGCATAGCAATTTTATAAACTATTTTAGTTGCTAAAATTGTAGCAAAAAGAAATGCGGTTATAAATTATTAATTAGTCTATAACGTTAATTTTTCAGATTTTTGTCCACAGCAGCTGACGTCAATCACCAGCGATAACATTGAGATACCAGTAGGAATTGCACAAGGAAGTGTATCAAGAGATCCAATCCCAGGGGGACAAATATGGGTGACATACGGTTATAGTGACATAAATCAGATCTTCCAGTATAAAAACATGGGTCTTTTGAAGTATGACGCTGAAAAAACGACACACAAACTACCGTTCTTTTGCGAGGGAACTGGCCATGTTGTCTACAAGAACGCATTATTCTGCCAAAAAGGAATGACCAACAAAGTTGTCAAGTATAATTTATTACAGAAGAAATGGGAGAAGGAACTCACAATGGCGGACGCCGGAATACACAATACATATCCATATGAAAGTGGAAAGTTCACGGACATTGATTTCGCTGTTGACGAAAAAGGACTATGGGTAATTTATGCTACTAAATATTCCAGCGGCAATATTGTCATTAGCAAGTTGGATGACGAAATACTGGAGATCGTTGAAACTTGGATGACCAATATTCCAAAGACAAAAGTAGGAAATACGTTCATGATTTGTGGAATATTGTACGCTACAGATTCGTACGAAAAAGTTCCAACTTTCATCAAATATTTATTCAATACAAACAATGGCGGCAGTAAAATTTTTAAAGAAAATGAGATCATTTTTCCCAATACCGTTGACGACAAATTTGCAAAAAATTATATGTTGGATTACAATCCAATCGACCGGAAGTTATATGCATGGAATCATGGTCGAGTGGAAGTTTATTCAATAACGTCTAAAATGTACTACCCTTTTGATGTAAGTGCCGTAGATCGAGTGAAACGCAGAAAACCGTGAGAGGTTAAATTGTCTTAAGTTTTCCTTGGATTTATTCGTATTTGCTGTGAAGAAGTTGCAAAATTAATGAGGTGTTGGTAAACTGAATCAGAATATAAAATTATAAAGACTGGGATGTAGAGAAACTTTCCCTAAAGAAATTTATATATTGATGTTGATGCCTTGTTGTGTCGTTTGATAAAATAAGTAGTAACAGCCTAAAAATGTGCAAATATTTTGAATGTACACACTGAATTACATTGTATGATCTTGTATAAAAACTTATATATTTGCTGCTTTAATGCGTTGATTTATATTTTGGAAATGCTTCCATACGCAATTTTTATTAATTTATTTTATCATGGCGTTGTTCCCTTTTCAATTTAGTTTGGTACCTAGATTACCCGCAAAATAGGTTAGTTGATTAATGTTTGCTTAACTTATAGCAATTAATATTTTAGTATATCCAGGAAGAGAACAAGTTATCAAACGATAAATCACAACGAGGAAAATGTATGGACAAGTAATATGCTCTTTTTGATATCTACGTAATGGGTCTTTATCGTGAAAGGAACGTGGCTCTATCGAAATACGTTACTCACCATGGTTTGCGGCCAGACTTTCAGTATTGTAACCTGACAAACCCCCAATGAGAGAGTCTCCCCTATCCGTCACCTGGGAGCGCGCTTGTCAGCTCTGTAGGTCGACCTTTGGCATGTTTGTTTTTTTATTTGAATATTTTTTAACGCCATTTTTAGCAATTTTTCAGCTATATAATGGCGTCCAGTTTTTAATGGGGGAGGAAGCCTTTGGTGTGAAAAGTGTCAGTAAATACTAACGATTTCAAAATATTTGCGTTACAAAATCAGCCTTGTATACATTGGCACACCCCCAGATGATTGGCCTCCTCTGTCGCGCATCTTTTCATATCTCCTTGAGCTTTTCGGTGCGTTTGTTCTTTAAGAAACAGACGCAATATGCGGTATCGTCGATTGACGGAAGGATTTGAAGCATTTGATAAGCTTTTAAGCAACAAAAGTTTGTGTGGGTTTTTAGCTATTTTTGCTTCATTATAAATTTTTATTGGCGGGAGGCGGCGTATACAGGAAATATGACAATATTTGTCTTTTAAAGTTGAGTCGCACAGAGGTACATGAACTATTTAGAATATATCGGAAGATTAATAGTTTGTGACGAACCACATTGACCAAACATAACCACTGGAGCCCAAGGTCTCAACAATACAAAGCGACTCAGTATCTATATCAAATGATCATTTCATTTTATTGATGTTTTGTTTGTTTGATTCAATGGTGTTTAACGCCACTTTCAGCAATTTTTCAGCTATATCATGGCGTCCAGTTTTTATTGGAGGAGGAAGCCGGAGTACCCGGAGAAAACCCCCGACCTGCATATAGGAAAACTGCCAATCCTTGTCAATTAAGATTTGAGTCGAGTACCTGCAGTAAGAATCGAACCGGCAATCTCAGTGTTGACAGACCACGTGATCAATAGTAGACGAACTACATTAACCACTCGGCCATAGAGGCCCTCATTTTATTAATGCAACACTCAATATATCATCATCCAAATGCGACGTTCGTCACTTGATAATTATGACCTGAAATACAAAAAAGAGACATTTGTTATACAGGGAAACAAATGAACAATGGAATGTTGATTCTTATATGATTTGCATATATGGAAATACGTTCATACGATTGGTTAAAATGACTTCTGCTGAGACGTTTTCCGATAGTTCTTGCATTCGAGACGGGGTAAATAATCAAAAGCTAAACTGCCGAAACCAGTCGTACCTCAAGGATAACAGATAAACAATGCTGTGTCTTGATTGGCTGCTAAATCGGGAGATTGGCCAACAAATAAGCACATCTAAGTTAGAGATGAAAACCCCGCATGATTACGGGACGGTAGCAATCATAATAGGCCGACCGGCGTTCGTAGCCACTCTTGAACAGCCGAGCGATCACGAGTCGGTTACGACGGAAAAGGGGAAAAAATATGCAAGATATTGAGAATCAAACTGTTTTAAAAGGAAAGTGGCATTGATTTGTGTTTGTTTATTATAAAATGTGTATCATAAAACTTAAACGGAGAAACACGGAAATTGCCGTATGATGCATCTAGACATGCTTAGCACAGTGCATGTTTCTCAATTGCTGACCTATATTTTACGGTTGCCTGATTAGGCTGTCTAAATATTGTGTATACTTATAATGAAGTGATGTAAATAATAACAATAAGTATTGCCATTTAACATTAAAAAACAGTACATATTTTTGTCCACAAAGAAAAATAAAGCTTAGAGACGGCTAGCCTTTTAGGAAAGCTAATACTTGTGACGCTTACCTTACTACTTACAGAAACAAGATGGCGTAATAATCTTGTGCAAAATAAAAGCATGATTTGGATAAAAAGTATGCTAATAGCATGAATGCAGTTTTGCAATTTAAAAGGATTAAGCAATGCACTTTATGGATGTATAAAAAAGACCAAATCACTTGGTCTTATTATTTAAAAAGTCAATATTCAATTTTGAAAAGTCATAAGGTTTATAAACCGTCCGAACAATTTCATTTACATATTAGAAAGCCAGATCTATTTAACGTCCACGAACGTACTATTTTTGATTGCATCTTTGATGCTTTTAATGTATTTCTTACCTTGTCCTGTAACAGTAATGGTCACTGACTGACCGCTGCTATCCAGGGTAATATGTCTTGTAGCGATGATTTCACCACTGGCGCCCCCGTTATGGACTATGATGTCATATTCACCTTTATAAGGACGTATGCTTACTGTGCTAGAGAATGGCAGGTTTTCATGCGTGTGCCAGCGATTTACGTATACTTGTCCAGCTTCATTCATCTATAACACGGAATAGTTTGAGTATTAAGCGAGTTGGTAAAAGCAATAACTCTATATTTAGTTCAAAATCTGGCAATATTTTTTTAAAGAAAAATTAGGTAATAATATAATGTTAGCCTGCATAATGCTTGACCGTCCTATTCAATACATTTTTTACTGCCAGGATTGTGATTATAATATACTTTCTTTGATTATGGAAGCGACAATTTTTTCTTATTGTATTTTAGGTTTTAGTGGCCGAGTGGTTAAGGTAGTTATCTACTATTTATCACTGGCGTGTTGAGAGTTCAAGTCTTACTTCGGGCAGGTTGTGCTCGACTCCAACCTTAACTGACAAGGATTTGCAGTTTTCTCCGGGGGACTTGAGCTTCTTGAAAACTGGACACCGTAAAATAGCCGCGAAAAATGCTGACCGTAGCCGTAACACATCATTAAAAATAAATCTAATAGTCTTTTAATGGGTGGTAAACAATATAAAGATTTGTTTACAAACGTAATTACAATTTAAACAAGTGTGGACTGTGAGCACGCTCACAAAGGGATACCCCCCCCCCCCCCCGCATCGCTTGAAGTCCAATGATCCCCCCTGAATAATATCCGACAGCGACGAAAATTCTTCATGCACATCTTCATATGATGTACTTCCTTCATGTAAAGTTTCATCAAAATCTGTCAAGCGGTTTAGGAGGAGTTGCGCTTACGAGGTCCCGCACTGAATTCTATATTTAAAAAGTCTAAGTCCAATTATCTCCCTTGAATAATATCCGACAGCGACGAAAATTATTCATGCACATCTACATATGATGTACTTCCTTCATGTAAAGTTTCATCAAAATCTGTCAAGCGGTTTAGGAAGAGAAGCGCTTACAAGGGATGTGGACAGACGGACAGACAGACAGACAGACATACAGACAGACAGACAGACAGACAGACAGACAGACAGGGTGATTCCTATATACCCCCCAAACTAGTTTGCGGGGGGGGGTATAAAAATCAGCTTTTAGCATTGTGATAGTGAGTTATATCCCGGTGTATATACAAGCAGAGTGTACCAGAATGACAAGATTGACAAGGCCATTGTTAGTTGCTTCTGTTGAAGGTCGGTTCTGGTATCTGGCTCCCAAAAAGCTTATGGTACATTAGAGGACTCATTCACATTAAATTTATACCTGAAAATTAAAACCTTGAGCCAGAGCCGAGTCCCTGTTTAATAAATCTCTATCCCATACGCCGTCCAAAATCATTCCCTCTACTTCCGGGTATGAAAATAACAGGTACATTATATCCTCCAAATGTTTAGCACGTCTGGTGACATTCGCATCGTGTATAGCGAGACTTGAAATCCAAATTGGAAGTCGTGCCTCAACTAATTTATCTAGTCGATACTGAAACCGATAAAATGTAGCAGAATAATAGCGCATTGCACAACACGAGAGTGTTTACTGTTGAGACAGGAAGTCTGTGTTTGGCGGTGAAACAATACTTGGTACATAATTATGCTTTTTAACTTTGCAATTATATATATACAATAAAGGTTAGTACGATCAAGCCAAAGCAAAAAAAAAGAAATATTTTGATCATGACGGGTGTTATTATCGCAGCACGCAGCAGGACATGCGCATGGTTATGAAACACATTGACTATAGTACTGTTACTCTTTTTTTGCATGTTGACACGTTTGTTAATTATTGTGTTAGTGATTTTTCTGTCAACGTCATCACTGGAGTATGTATTTATGTTTATGTCTTTTTCTCTCTTATTTTTCTTTGATACATCTTGACAAAGCTTCATTCGGGATTTTTTTAAAATAATATCGTTCTATTTTATTTTTCTGTTGATTTTTATTACATAATATATTTCGTTAGTTTTGAAAGCGTATATATCTTCATCTCCAGTTGCAAATTGATCATCAAATATGATTAAATCAGTTTAAATGTGAAAGATTGCATAACACTATCAACAATTTATGTTCTCAATATATTTGGCGCAGAAACGTAATAAACGATATTTGATATGTTGCTAACGTCGGCACTGTAACGGTGGGGTCAGAATGTGTGTTAAATGGGAAAACACAGCGACTTTTACATTAGTACGATTCTTTTTACATACCTTGATAACATCCATGTCGATTTCAGTTGTATTGAAATGTGCCCTGATCCCAAGACCATGAACTGGAATGTGAGATTTCTGTAGTCTTTTAGCCAGAATTGAATACGCCTGTATAATATTTTCATTAATATAAAAGTAATATTCATAACGATAATTTAGACAGGTACGAAAGGTCGTGAAGATAATTTTCAGAAAAGTATGAATTGTACGTATTTTTCTTTTACTGTCCACTAAAAATATAATTTGCATACATTTTGTACTTTGACCTTCGAAATACAAGTTCACTTGGTGCGTCTTTGACAGCATCAGAATTGTGATCTTTTAAAGAAGGCTTAGGAATGGTACAGTTGGTACCAGTTTTTTTCCAATGCCTATAAGTCTGACAAAGTACTGTTATTGATTTATTGTGTTACGATAAAATTCATTTATTAATGACCACAGAAACATTTCTGACGCGGAATCTCACGTGGAATCTAGTGATGAAATGACGTAAAAAAACACATACAGAACACTACATATCGTTGGAAGTGAGAACAATGGTACCGAGAGAATCTATTCGAATACTACCAAAGTAAAGCAACAGTTATTCTTATTTGTTACGATTTTATATTTATTTTAAAACGCCCACCGTTATAACACTATCACAATTAAGTTTTTACGCGATCATATGCATTTGTTTACAGAAAGAAACCTGATTGAAATAGTTATGTATTCTCATCAGTTCTCTAACAGTGATTTTATCTGTATTTTTGTTAACAAAAAAATAATAGAAACATGAATTTTTTAATAACATTAAATATTCATAATTTGAACATTTTCTTAAACTTTTAAGTATTATATTGAATTGAAAGTGTATTTTCCACTTTGTTTATATTTTAACAATTACGTTGCTGTCATATTATTGTTTGTTGTAAATTAAACAGAAGGAGATTTTAAATGTTATAATTACTTGTGCTCCATCTCGACTTGCAAGCTTTGATGGTATGCAAATTAAATATGTGTAATAAAATATAAACCTGCACGTACTGTTGTATGAATACTGCTGTTCAGAACGTTACTTTCATCCAAGAACAATCGTGCTGTTGGAAACTTTTCGTGAGCAGTCTTAAATAACTGCTCTGTGATGTTTGTTGTACGAGTAATAGTTTCCATGTAGTCGTCCAAAAGATAATCACTATAAACATCTAAATTATCGAAACTGAAAGATATAAAGTACTGATTTATTTCTGATGAAAAACACTTCTTCACCAGTATCCGGATTTCAAGTTGTGTTACGTTTTTGTTAAGTCTTATATGATGAACCCAATTGGTTGGGGGCTTTCTCCGGGTACCACGGCTTCCTTTCCAAATAAAAACTGGACGACATGATATAGCTGAAAAATGACTAGAAGAGGCGTTAAATCCCATTCACAAACAAACGAACGAAACACATGTCTGTAATAATTTTCAAACATTGGTAACTTGATTATGACTTTTACGCATGTTTTCTCTGTTTTTGGTTTAATCATAGCAGTCTTTTTTTACACAATTTTCTTTAAGAACACATCAATCTCTATATTTTTAATACTATTATACTGATATATAGGTTCATGTTTTTATATAACTGTTAACGACGCCAGGTAAAAATTGACAGTGACGAATTGTTCATGTTTCTTTCTTCGTTGACGTCATCTAAAATTTAAATTTAATATCAACATAACTTCAAGTAATCGCGTGTTTATACTCGAAACTCGAATTCTGTTTTTGATGTTAAACTAAATAGTATAATTACTTTTGTTGTAGTTTGATATTCATAAATACCTGTTGTTGAATTCTGACGCAATCGTGTCAAATCTATTTTGAATAGCTTTCTGTACGTCCCATAGTGAGAGTAGTTTCAGCCAATCAGGATTGTTTGTTCTAAGTGCAGAAAATAATCCACTACCCCACGCTTTAATTCTACACAACAGTGAATAATTAGTACTATTAAATGGTATTTATAATCAAGTCGTTATATTTTACGAATAATAATTTTCTGTGGTAAACTATCACTTTTCATGCATGTGATGTTTGTGAGCAAAACGCGCTTCATTCAAGTCTTAGTGGGAAAGAATTAGTTTGGTGGCCAGATGCGGTCATTTCGCCTTTTCTATTATTATATTTTATACGCAAAATTTGCATACAAAAACTGCAATAGGCTGAAATGAAAAAAAAAATCGAAAAACGTATAAAGGCGAAGTTGTAAAAAGAAATTCCCTCGCGTTTTAATTTTGAACTTACGTTGTTTATAAGGTGTGTTAATGTAGCGTAATGATATTACTGAGCAAGTCCATTACTTGTATAAATATGCAATGATATAAAGGTAAAGTTAAAGAAAACACAACATATAAACTGTAATAAATCAAGCAATAATGTAAAGTTATTTTATTCAAATTCCATGTATATTTACTTACTCTTACATTATATTAAAGAATTAAATCATTATTTAAAGAAATAAGCTCCGTCAGCTCAGCTTGTGTTAAATTATTTATACAAGTCTGTGCAAGTGGTGTGATACTTAATTGCTAAGTACGATACCTATTACTTCTAAGAACTTCAATAGCTTCTCTTGTGATGTTAGCATGCATAATACCCTGTTAAATATATATATAAATCAATAGTATCTAATTTACCCGCCAATATCCGTATACACATTTACGCAAACAGGAACTATTAAATCTATTTCAAGTACCTCATTTACATACAAACTATCATCATAATACAATTGTCTGTATAAATAAAGATCGCCCATCCCCTTATAAACCACGAATGCTTGTATAAAAATTTATGATTTATTAGTTAGAATGGAACTTCAAGTGCATTTTCACATCCGCGAGCGAATTGTTAGAAGCTGGTGTACCCACCCACTTTTGGCATACTGTACTGTTATTTGATTTGGGATGTTATAATATAATTTAAGTTATTTCTTTCCCTAGATCGCCCACTCTTCCACACAGAGAAAAAACTGGTTCCCAGACATAACCTCTGTAACACGTCTTTTTTAGTCTACCTTTGATATTTGTATTGTAAACAAGTATTAGCTTTCCTAAAAAGCTAGCCGTCTCTAAGCTTTATTTTTCGTGGACAAAAATACGTACTGTTTTTTAATGTTATTATATATTGTTATTATTAACATCACTTCATTATAAGTATACAATGTTTAGCCAAATCAGGCACTCGCAAAATATAGGTCAGAGTCAGCATATGAAGCATGCACTATGCTAAGCATCTCTAGATGCATCATTCTACGCGGTAAGATAGTTGATGTGAACCTTGTCAGTAAGCAGGACAAGATTAAAATTGTTCTCCTTTTCTCACTTGTTTTTCCGTTTTTCTCCGTTTAAGTTTTATGATACACATTTTATGATAAACATACACAAATCAATGCGACTTTCCTTTTAAAACAGTTAAATTCCCATTATCTTGCATATTTTTTTTCTTTTTTTATCGTAACCGATTCGTGATCGCTCGGCTTTTCTCGAGTGGCAACGAACGGCGGTCGGCCCATTATTATTGCTACCGCAATGTTATGCGGGGTTTTCATCACTAACTTAGCTCTGCTTATTTGTTGAGTATTTTAAGTTTGGTTTGGACTAGCAGGAATGATATATGGGCTTGAGATAATGAAATGTAGTCAATATGAAATAGAACAACTAGAAAAGATGCAGAGGAAAATCTTGAGGCCTTCCAAACAAAACCTTAAATACTGCAGTTTACCTATTCGTTGGTGCAATTCCAATACAGATGTATATAGATCTTAATAATATACTGTCACTCCTTAAGAATAGAATTAGATGCCCATCATCAGCAGAGTATAATATCTTAATTAGACAACATTGCTTCAACAGAAATAGCAACGAACTTTTTACAGAAAGGGCTGAACTAGTTTTAGAGAAATATGGAATGGAGACAATACATGAACTAATGAAAAACCCTAGATCAAAAAAGGGGTGGAAAAAAGAAGTAAGGAAGGCACAAAAATTATACTGGTCTCAACAATGTGAGGAAGATATAGCCAAGAAGTCAACCCTTTTACCTCCAATTACAGAAAAACCCGATGTCACAACCACATAACATTTGGGAAGGCGCAGAAAATGTACATAGAAAAATTAGAGCGGCAGAAGTCAAGATCTGTCGCGAACTGTATTCACGATATTACATGAACAATTGTAATAATTTTTACTGGTGATTATTTTTTTAATTATGCCATATTGTTATTGTTATATAATTTGTTTAGAACAAGGATGTTATGGTTTATTCTAGAAATTAGTTGATTGTACTATTGTTTATCTGGAAGCTTCTGGAATTTACAGGTTACTATTATTAGATAAGAAAGATTTAGATAATTTTTTATTTTATAGAAACTACTTGAAAAAGAACTTTCTAGAATATATTTTTATAAAATAGTATATAAGACATGGTTGTAACATTTATAGGAGTTCAAGTTTAAGTTCAAGTAATAGTTGTAAAATTAGACAGTGACAATAGCAGTTATCCAATGTGGTATTGTTGATAGTGATAGTAGCTGTACATATTGTAAATAGAAGTTTGCAGTTAATAAAAGTTAGAAACCTGATTCCGTGTTAGTTTGGATTTCGCCACAAGATCAGCTTGTAACTCAAACATACCTGTTTAATACAACAAGAAAAAAAGTATGGAGATAGTTATATCAAAACTATATGCTGCCTATGCGGAGATGAGCCAGATGATCTACAACATTTTATTCTCAAGTGTCCAAAGCTGGAAAACGTTCGTAGAAGGCATCTACGACATATCAAAAGCTACCTAGATAACATCAGAAACGATGTTTACCAAGAGTTTGCCACCCAAAACAACCTACTTCAACTCATACTAGACTGTACAAACCAATAGATGCCGTATATCAGTAAGCTGAAAAAACAAGGTTATATAGAGCTGGATGAACTAACCAGGAACATGTGCTATAACCTACATATGGAAAGGATGAGACAGTTAAAGGAGGGGGCAGGCTGATTCTATAAATATATAAACTATGTATAATCCGATGCTTTTAGTGTTTTTAATAGAAAAAATGCAATAGTGATGATACCCTTCTTGTTTATATATCTATGAATTTTATATTTTGACTCTACGCTTGACCAAGTGCATCTTATCGTTTTAACTGAAGCATCGTGTTTTAGCATCTTTTATAGTTTTAGAAACCGCTATACAGGCCTTTTGATATCAGAAAGTAATATTTTAGATTAACAATATTTAAACATTTTAGTGCATTAATGACTATTGCCTGATATTTTACGTATAATGCTGCTTCTTGCCTTTAGTGCTTTTACGATAAAGTAGTAATTGTAGACTGAGTTTAATAACTCTACATTTAAATAACTTATATGTGGATGCCTAACTGTATTATAACCCATACACTGTACATAAATGTTCACCTGACTCCGTCAACTATTCGTATTCTCACTGTGACTATAGGCACCATACACATGCAATGATGTGCACCACATATATCTATCCAGAGGATAGAGTGCGCCGACTAACGGCGGTAGTTACCTGAACAAGACAAGACAGTTGGCCAATCGGCAGTTGTCTCCCGATTTAGCCTATTATGATTGCTACCGCCCCGTAATTATGCCGGGTTTTCATCCCTAACTTAGCTCTGCTTATTTGTTTTCCAATCGGCAACTATCTCCCGATTTAGCAGCCAATCAAGACACATCATTGTTTATCTGTTAACCTTGAGATACGACTGGTTTCCGCTGTTTAGCTTTTGATTATTTAAAAAAATACACGAGGTCTTACTTCTTTTTATATAGTCTGTTTATATACTTTTGATACGGTGTAGCATAAAAAGTAATGTGGTTGTAGACTGATCCGACATGTGAGATATCTCTCATGGCGTCAACATATGGGTTGGCAGAGGTGATTGTGGTTGACGTATGATACCCAGAATCCTTTGCGTTGAGGTTGTATATTGCCATGTATAATATATTGTTGTAATATTTATGATCCACTATTTAAATGACTGACATCATAATTTGTAGGTGTTGATATCGTGTTCAATTTCATCGAAGCCTTTACTACTCTAAAACGGGAATATGCCGCAAAATTATATATATATAAACACTGAAGAAGGTCATCGGCTGGGGAAATTATGTTTAATTTATGTTTATGTTTATGATAAAACCATCTTTAATGTATCGTTGCATAATCCTCTATATTATAGATGGAGGTTTTTTGTCAGACTTTTCCCGTGAAAACCGCAAACGACATTTCCACAAGGGTTTCGAACAGACAATAATCGCCTGCTCCTAGCATAACCTTTTGTTTTTTTATGTCAAAATTTACTATGGAAAATCGCCCTATCAAAATAAAAAACACGACGCATTTCAAAATGATGCTTAAATGTGGATCTAAATTTGCACCTATCTGAATGTACAACAGGAGCATAAACTCGACCAAGCGGTAAGCATTTGTATACGTTACTTAAAAAGCCAAAGTACACTGACTTTTACTATACCAACCTGGACAGATTCCATTTTGTTCCATTGTAGCTCTTCCTTTATTAAACCCCACTCAAAGTTCTTGAACACAAATTGATCATACGTAGGATTCGACAAACTACCAGATAGCAAGTCTGGGTAAACAGATGATCCAAAAGCATATTCACTTCTAGTTTGTTTTATCTGCAGGAATTGAATTTATTATAGCTAAATGAAAACAACTATTATAGCTTTTACATTTGTATCTAATTAATGTGTAATGTAAATATGGTGATGCCGTTTGTTTTCCATGACAACCGAATTTCTTAAATCGAATCGTACTATTCGATCAAATAGCTATACATTTATTTGCTTTGTTATCAATTGCGAATGTCCTGTGTTTTTTTGTATTTTATATAAAATTTTATATTATTAATTGCTAATTTTGCTGTATTTTAATTAGTCCAAAGTCTACCACGTGATATTTTGTATTTTGGCGGATTGACTGATTTATTGCGGATTGACTTTTGCGGATTGCACGGTTACTTAAATTTATCTATCTAAAAAAATTGTGTGACGTTTCGCAATCAGCCAATCATATTTTACATCCGGTTATCAATCGTCTGCTGGAACACAACAACAAACAGTGGACAGTTGAGCACAAAGGGTTTGCATCCTTAAATAAGGATGAGATGACTTTTTATTTTAAAATAATTTATTATTGTATTTATTTTATTTTAAAATTGTATTTATTTTATTGAAAAGCATCAATTAACAATATAAAAAATACAGCCTTTCTCTTAGTCAGTACAAGTTGTATATATCTGCGTCCTCGGTCGATATACATCTCTCATTCGATATAAACTTTTATCGCTATTTTGCATTATTTTCCTTTGATCGTTGTGTGCGATATTATTCCATCTCGCTCTACTAGCTTGAGATGGGCCCATCTCAGCTCGCTGTCAAGACGTCGTTAAGAAACACTGTCACGTCACAATGTCACAAAACAGCGATAAACAGATTATTTACGTTTTATGAAACTCGATGCATTTTCTCGTCATCTCATCTCAGGGCTGTCGCCCTTCAATGAGATATGAACGAGAAAACGCATCTCGTTTTTGTAGAATAATCATGCACATTTTGTTTTAATGGTAAATATCTGATTTTTCCGACGCAGTCAGAATTATATTCACTTTTTACCCTTTGACCTCATGACACTTCACCTCTCGAAAAGCAAGTCACGTGATCGTAATTCTGTTTCTTGATTAGTCAAGGGGGTTCGGAACAGGGTGGTAAATTGGCAATGCACCTTTCAAATTTTGTAATATTATTATTAGATTTTGCCGTCTGTTTGTTTATAAAATTATTTTATAGTGCAGTTTTAGTATTAAGAACGATAGAGATGAGCTGCAGTTTGTAAAATTTTATATCAAACAACTTGTACAAAAATGTTAAATATTTTATTTGTATAAGTACAGCGCAAATTAAAACGCATATTAACACTGGATTTTTGCGGGCTTTTCTTGAGTGCAAAAAAGACGAAGAGAAGAAATTTTAATTATTTCTTTATTAAATACAAATTAACAATCATTTTATATACATGACGTTGATATTAAATTAAAAAAAAATGTATTATTATTGTTCTTGGGCGTCCGTCGTAGTACACACAGAGATAGAGAGTTGTGGCTCTAATTGTAAAGTATTCTTTGCTTATTCAGTACATTTTAAACTATAAACACTTTATTAAAAAATTCTAATATTTCATTTGTTTACATTATTGTATAACCGCTTTGGTGCTCGCAGAAAAACGTCATTTCTATATCTCAGGCAGTGGGTTTCAATACATAATAGCAATAAACGTTCTTGAATACATGTACATGTACAACAAAGTACATGTAGTTGTATGTAAATGGTCAATTTTAGTTTAACTGTATGCTTGGTAAATCTGTTAATATTGAAAACACATAAATAAAATAATCTGTTAAAATATAAACACATATGAGGGGGGGGGGGCAGACATGTATAAATTAATAATTTCAAACTCGTTTCACTTGGGACTAGTGTTAATTTATAGGTTAATGATTTCTCGTCGTAATTGTCCGTCAGAACTTCCCCAAAAAATTTCTATCAAACATTTCTGGTCTATTGAAACGGGGAATTTGTATGACAATAATGGCGATTCGTTGTTCAATACATATCTTTACTGCGTCGGTTATCTTTTTAAAGATAGTACTTGTTTAGTTCCAGATTGTAGTGATATTGCACGGCTAATACATATTTACTTCTTATACCAAAATAGCCAGCCGTCCAATATCACTTGTAATGACAACGTCAAAATCGTGCAATATCATAAAATATGGGTTAGTGAGAAATACATTGTTTAAATGGAAGCTAAAATTACGAAATGTAATAATTCTTATACCAAAATAGCCAGTCGTGCAATATCACTTGTAATCAAAACGTCAATCGTGCAATTATAAAATATGGGTTAGTGAGAGATACATTGTTTAAATAGAAGCTTAAATTACAAAATGTAATAATATTTATATCCAACTGAGAAAATTTCGGCAATATCTTAATTGTTAACCTTTTATAATGTTTTAGCGCTAATGATAAGTCTTGCTTAAGCGAAACGCGCGTCTGACGTAGTAGACTTTGGTCAACTTTTTGTATGGATTTTGTCACTGCAACCAGATACTGATTTTCTAATTTTAAATTTGTGTCAGTAAATACATGACACCAAACAAATCTAAAGGTGTAGCATGTGAAAATTCATTATGTTATAATTTATCTTTTTCAATACTTCTAAGAATTCCACATTGATGTGCAACCTCAACTATTTTTTATTAACTCCGCTTATAACAAGTGTAAAAATAAGTATCTCGTATAATATTAGAACTTAAACAATGTATGTGAAATCACATTAGATAAAATCTATAAAATCGCAGAAAGGACTCAACTCAGAAGATTCATATCTAACGTATTTAAAACAATGGTTTCAACCAGCAGAATAATTATACATACTATTTATAGTTAATTATTTTTTTACACGCTGTAAATTATCTACACTTAGAACTATGCTTATACTCATAGGCGTAGCACCCAGAAAAATAGTGGTACGGTCGGAGATGTTATCAGTAGGGATACAAATCCTTCACGTCAAGGGGTCTGGGGGCCCCAGAAGCTCTGGCGTAGATGGTGCGAAGTGAATGACTACAACGGCAATTTTATACCTGACCAGTTGAAAACAAGCATTTTTATTTCAATTTACAAAAGACTGGTGCGGTTTTCCGTAACAGCAATTTAAAGTGGTACGGTCGTAACCGTACCGGCTGTACCGCTTGCTACGGTAGTGATATTACTAGCACAATCAAAAGCAACATGCATATCCTTTGCTTTAATTTTAGAGATATTCTCTTAGTGAATATTAGGGGTAAAAACCTTCTAAAACTTGAATTTGATTCCTTGCTTTAAAATTGTTGGTTGGATTTTTACAATCCAGATCTTTCTATTACATTAATTTTATTAGTTTCGCTTGATTGAGCATACAATAGGTACCTCAATATACATCTGGCTGATATCTATACAGTACGATCCCCCAAAGTTGCTGCAGTAATATGCATTAGAATGACGTGCGTCCGGTCTGCAAGTAAATTATTTGATTCAGATCAATTATATTAAGTTTGTTGGCTTTTTGACAATATAAGCACAGGTTCAAGATACTTAGAAAATAAGATAAAGGAAAATTAAAGTCAACCATAAAAAATTCACGCTTTAATACGACGTCTTAGCGTTTAACATGTGTCGCATTATAACAAAATTTATGTATATACGAAACAAAAACATGTAGTTAAGAAATGGCTACCTCAGCATACATCTGTCCAATGTCAATGCAATAAGTTACTGCTTATTTATGCAACTGTATGGATATAAACGACTTGCCACACGTGTACAAATGAGGTTTAGAACCTATAAAATTCCGAAATTTTCTGGACAAGGTATATCCACAAAAGAAACAATTCCACGCCTCATTTATGCGAATTTAGCCTCGTTTTTCAGTAAAATGAGGACTTTCTTGTGTAAATGTAGAAACTAGAACACATAGTCCCTGTTGTGCAACTCATCAAGATGGATAATAACGCACATGGTACCATTGAAACTAGCAAAAATAAATTGTGGCAGACTGATCTTTTTTGCTATGCTACTAGTTTGTAGTGTAACGCCCATTTTTTAGCTATATAGTGGCGTCAAGTTTTTATTTGGGGAGGAAGCCAAAGTATCAGGGATAACCCCTGACCTTCAGCAGAAAGACTATAAATCCTTGTTAATTAAGGCTGGAGTCGAGCACAGAAGTAAAGCTCGAATTGGCAACATTAGTGCTGCAGATCATGTTATCAATAGTAGTTTACTAACTGTCTTAACCACTCAACCAGCAAATAAGAAACGAATTCGAAAACCCAATTAATGCAAGAGCATGAAAACCTCGAGTTATACAGATGGATATCAGTTGCATAATACGTTTGGACAAGTACATCCTAATCCTTAATATAAATAGAACGATAAATTGTAATTGCATCATGACTTTAAACTTAGATTACAAAGTTGCAAAGAGCTGTACTGGAAATACTTGATTAAGTTGTACACAAAAGCTACGTACGTTATGGTTAAGCTTGCCTTACGAATTCTATCTATTGCAGCAATAGCAGCCGACTTCCAAGAAGGATTTTTAGGCATTTCAGTCAATACTGCACTGTCTACAAGATAATCTACTTCATATTCTGGTATCTCGATTGACAGACT
The DNA here is from genome assembly GCA_944474755.1 of Limnoperna fortunei. Classification (NCBI taxonomy): domain Eukaryota; kingdom Metazoa; phylum Mollusca; class Bivalvia; order Mytilida; family Modiolidae; genus Limnoperna; species Limnoperna fortunei. Next base: position 6,600,249 of record OX104121.1, on the reverse strand, counting down.
AAAGGAACCAACATGACTAACTGGAAAAACATATTTTTCGTAATAAGTTGTGCCTTAATTTGTCTTGCATTGTAGTTGAAAAAGACGTATGAAAGATATTTTAACACAGCTTACACACGAGAGCTGCAGTGGCAGATAATTAGCTATTGTTAAATTTCGTTTTCTAAATTTTAATGTGTACTCAAATTATATTTTGCAATCAAAATGCTACGCATGATATATGAAGATGGTTTGACTTAAAAAAAGACTACAACCATAAAAACATGGCTTGACTTGTTTCCTGCGTGAATTTACAAAACGGTGGAATTTACTGGACAAAAGGTTCTTTACTTTATTAAACTGTTTTTCCAGAATCAATAAGTTTTTGGATAATTCCCCTTCTCTGATTGGTCTAAATGTTTACTTTTATTTTCAATTTTGTCAGTCTCTGCGGCTAAGACAGTTAATTCAAAATTTAGATTAATTGTGTAATCATATGAACATATGTTGTTTTTGTTGTTACTATTTATAGCATAGAGTTGTTTAGAATTCGTTTTAGCTGGATTTTTATCCATCGGATATTGTTTTAATTAATTGTGGTTTTATTGATTAATGTTGCATAATCCGAGTGCACATTATCCATGTGAAGAGTCAAAAATTTATTTAATGAAGCAATCAAACCAAAATAAAAAATTTCTTTTCCTTAAGAACAAAAAACTAACTATACGTACTGTCAGGAATATACACATCTCCACCAACTTCTATCCAGTCAAAGGAAACTTGCTGTTTGGGCGAAACAACAAATCTAGTCTTTATCAATTTTCCTAAAATGCATGTATATTAACAATGATATTGATATTGATTAAATGGTTAATAAATATCCGCCATTGAGCGGCTATATACACGACAAAAAAGTTAACAAACAATTGATTAATTTAGGAACGACAAATTGGTATTTATACTGACACTTGAAAAGTATGAATACTACAGAAAGAGCGAATGTAGCCTTTTGTTTTAAAAAAAACAAAACCAACATGGTATCAAAATCAAAAGCATACAAATTTTGTTTTGTAAGTGCGACTTTTGAAAATTTTATTTTTTCCTGTACCGTTAACTATATGTTATGTAAAATGCAGCTACAGAGAAAAGAACATGCAAGCAATTCATGATTTTTATTCCTAAATGGACCTTTCAAATTTAATTTACAATTGCTTGCCTTTTCAAATTATAACACATAAATACAAAAATACAGCCTTATCTGTATTCTCACAAAATTATTTGTACATTTAAGAGTAATATACATCTTTGCAACTTTTATCTTGAATAACAACAGTAAAGCATTGAGGTATTGTCTGTTAGTTAACCTTTAAATTAACACAAGTTTTAGTGTTATTATTGATGCAAATCTTTTAAGGTTTCAGTTTTGTTTTTTTGTGTACATGTCTTGGCATAATATTTTTCATTACGTGGTGGTATCTTCTAATGTATTACGCGGGTAATAATAAGTTACCTTTCAGCTTGGATTTGTTGTTTATTAACTAACTTTACAGACATGTGCAACTTCTATTATTGAAGTGATATATTTATAAACAGTTGTTGAATGTGTACTATAAAAATAAGTTGTATGGTAGGAATACAAAAAATATATTGTTGTGATTGGTTTCATAAAAAATGCAGGAAAGGTAAAAAAAAGAAAACTACAAGACGTTCAGTGGAATCTAAATACTATCACGTGAAACTTAAAATGTTTAACCACTGTATATTGCTTGAAATTATTAAGAAGATTAATTTATAATCTTTCTATTTAAACACTTACCATTCTCGTCTACATGTTGTACGAGAACATTAATGGTTGTGTAGAATTTCCCTGATCCTACAGACAATAACTTAATGTGTGCTTTAAATATAAAGTTTCTATCGCCTTGACTATAAACCGTTTGCGTCAAAGCAGACCAACTTCTGTCCCTAAAATGTAAAACTAAATTTAAAATCGTTATAGTTAGTGGTAGACTTTTCATTCGTATGGTATATATTCAAAATGATATAAGGAATGAAAGGATACCATCAACTATCTTTCTCAAAATTTGGAGATACTTATTGCATTGATATAAAAACTATAAAAACTTTTTTAATATCGGGCTCATTTGTAATTTCCCAATCCTATAAAATATTTGCCATACACGTTTATGAACCGCATAATAGATATTTTAAGATGTTGGCAGATGTATTTTGCATAAAAAGTTTACAGTAAGAAATATAGATATTCACTAAAATGGTTTAATTGTAAAACAATCACAATCCGTCCTGGGACATTGGTGAATAGCCATTTTATCATAGTTTAGAATACTTCCGGTCACATTGAAGTTAGTACCATGCATGACCACCTTGTTTGATTGGATTGAATGATTCCTTTACTCCAGATAGCATTTTTAGCTATATTCAGGACGAGAACAAAATAACAAAAAATCAATTCTGAAAAGATGGACCAAAAAGCAAACAATTTTAATGCCACTGAAAAGTATCGAATATGGCCGTTAAATACCGTTAAATTGGCTGATATATGTACCAGTTCTGTTCACGGTCATAAGAGACCTCCACCCACACCATGATGTTACATTCATCGAAGCAATCCTCTTCCTGGACACATGGGGAGACGAAACTGTAATCCTGCGCCATGTTTACACGGATTCTCTTAATAGGTTTATGTAGCATTAAACGGGACTCCTGTCTGAACCAGATTATACGCCGAGTGGTTAATGTAGTTCGTCTACTATTAATCAGTTGGTCTGTCAACACTGAAGTTGCGGGTTCCAGTCTCACTGCGGACAGGGTGCACTCGAATCCAATCTTAACTGACAAGGATTGCAAGTTTTCCTACCTAAGGTCGGGGTTTTCTCCGTGCACTCCGACTTTCTTCCCCAATAAAAACTAAACGCCATGATATAGCTGAAAAATTGCTTAAAGTGGCGTTAAACACCCATCAAAACAAACAAAAAATCAAATTGTTGTACCATCGGGCACTTTTTTGTCTGTGTAACGGTGTCAAAATTGCTCCAAAAAGCAGCCTGGGGGTCCATTGCTGTATTATCGAAGTCGGTTGCGGACTCTCTGAAACTTGATTCTTCTAAATCCAGCTAATTTCACTGTAATGAATGTTGCGGCAACTAAAAACAATCAAACAACTATTTTTTCCAGAGTGGCCTTTAACAAAGGGCCAATAAAGCAAAAAGGAACATCGATTTATATGCCTTAGTTAATACATTAATCTTTAGATACTCCGCCCTGGAGACAGTCGATCACGATATTTCGAGTAGCTGGTTCCGACCTTGGCATGCAATCTTTCAACGTAATGATGAATTTAATTTTCAAACCTGGTCCTACTTTAACGTAGTGGCTAAATTAACCAAGCTAAAAGGGCTATGCGTTCTTGTTTTTTGTTTTGTTTTGTTTTGTTAAACATCAAGACCGTTTTTTCTTTTGCAACGCATTGCTTGACATAATAACAAATATTTTAATGCATTCTCTTAATACAATATGAGAGACATTAGAAACTTTATTTGAACAATAGATCAAGAATAAGCTCTAGACTATTCATTACACATTGTTTATTAGACCCCTCCCAAAATTTATGCATTACAAATAGCAAACTCAGGAGTAATTAACGGCTTCTACAGCAGTGAAAAAAAATCTATATATTTTGGTAACAACATTTAAATCCTTCAAATAATAGAATCACCTTACTGTCTTGCACTGAATTATGCTTTTCAATTATTGTTCATCACAGAAGTATTTAGCTTTATACTTATAAAAACGGATATTGTCATGTAATATCAGGCGTAAAAGCAACGATTCATTGTCGTGCCTACTTATTTTATCTCAGGTTTTAAATAATTTTACAGAACGAAGGTTAGTGTTTAAAATAAGCAAGGCAACTAAATTCACTACTGCAATAACAGTTATAAAAATCATTACAATCGGTTTGCTAGAAAATAAGAACAACACAATTGTAAAAACCTAAAACAAACCTCGAAATATGTTTAAAAATCCTGTTGAGTGGTCACCCTTTCACAACAAAGCACTCAGCAAATAGATATGCAACGCGAATCACCTTAATGGTGATGCCGGTTTTATATTTTTAACCCACATTACGAAAACTTCAACTCATTCCTGATTCTTGTTTAGAAACTACCTGTACATTGACATATTGACATGCTCTATTGCATCGTATCAACTATTATACAGCACTTTATGTACAATAGAAGCGAAAATGTTGATGCTGTAACACAAACTTTTAGAACATTTACGTTGTGAACCATATAATCAACAGATGTAAGAATATTGTACGAAGGACTCACCGTCTTGTCACCATGACACACCAATGACCTTCATAGCTATCTTGCGTTACAACAGTTTTACATCCCATGCATATCCATGGGTTAATACTATTTGGGTTTTCAAAATCCCCATTTTGCAAGTGGTTCCCTTGCGGTCTGACGGATTTAAGAATATAAACTAATACTACTACTGCCCTCCACATATTGATCCAGACTAAAGACAGACTTCCTGGTCTTATCTATGTTGCATGTCTGACCTTTGATCTTGATTATACGTGTATAATGATAATATATTCAGTGTTTATATCCAAACCAGCCATCTAATCCTTTATGAGGGAAAGAAGTCTTTCTTCTTCTTATAACTTTTCAAATCTAAGTGTTTCAATACCACTGGTGACAAGCAGTAAAATGTTCATAAACTTTTACGACCTTTGAACAAGACCAAAACAAAAGTACTTGCATACTTAGTTTTTACAACTGATTCTGTATGTAATTATATTTGCATATTTGTGACAACCTGTTACTCGGCCGATGTAACAACTGTACTAAGACATGCTTATGTATTACTAAAACTGCGTTATAATTTCTTTACAATTTATGTCTGTTTATTGACTGCAATTTCGAAATGTTTGCTGCGCTAACAAAATTGATAGTTCTACATAAATACCGAGTTCCAATCATGATTTGAATATTTTAGATGAGTAATTTAGATCTAACAAACACAACGTTAAATGTAGCGTAATGGATCGAGATTAGTTCGTACGATAACTTATGTTGTTATGTCAGTAGTTTAGATATGTAAGCGAAAGGCTGATGGGTGAAATTATTTTAGTAAAATCAGTTCAAATGTGTGAACGCATACTGATATTACTCATTGTATTACTTACATTATCATAATGCCAAACATTATAGATACTAGGCAACAAGGCCATATTGAATAGTTAGAGTCTATCACTAGAAAAGACGTCATCCTGGTTCGACTGAAAGCTATTAATGATACATGAATTATCTAGTTGTGCATGCAGTGAATTTGATTAATTCTATATCGAAAACAATTCGATGTTTTAAGTCGACATAACAGACTATTGGTCGAAAGAATATTCTTTACAATTTCCATTATTTTAGAATAAAAACACGCTTTGTAACTACTTTTTGCCAGTTCAATAAATTTAGAGTTGAACGGACTATGATATAGTACAAACTAATTAAATTAATGGAAAACAGTGATGCGTCTGGTATAGTGACAGCCGTATCAAATTAATAAAGATAGTATCATTTTGATTGGCCTTATATTTGCATAAAAGCAAATTTCTGACGAAATCTTTTCGGCTGGAATCTAATTTTAAACAAAATACAATTAATATTCGTTGCATCCTACAATAAAGATGTTAATATAAAGCATTGGTTTTAGTTCCAGAAATGAATTCCTTTGAATTATTATTACTTGGAATATGGTTTATTACAACTTTATACATGGCGGGTAAGATAAATGAGAACGCTTTACATTTATTTTACATTTTATAGTGTTCTGCGGTCACATATTTCATATCTATTGAAAAGTTCTTGTGTAAGTGTAGGAAATTGTATATATTTATATATTTTGATGATATTTTTATTGTTGCATTTTGGTACAAATATTGTTCATTTTTCGTCATGAATGAAGACTTCTTTTGTGGAAAAACATAATTAAATGCTTTACAAATTAGAAAAATTATAAACTTGCAAGCACCGTTCGTCTCATCAAGACGTATCAAGGAAATTCGAATAGTAAAGACCAAATCATTAACATTCTTTATCATAAAGTTCAGCTAAGCCTATCGTCGTCCTGAAAAAAAAGAAAACGCATAGTAATATAAACATTTTCGCAATTTAAGGGCATACATGTTTTCAAATAATAACCGTCTCAATGATTCTATCCTCCACCACAAAAGGCATCAATTAAGTTGAAAAATCCACTATTTTATACATCCGCTTCTTTCTACTTTTGATTTCTTTTTATTTGAGCCTAAGGAGTTAATGACAATTAAACTGAAAATAAAGTATAATTGAATTTTCTTTGAACTTGTCATATAGTTTGTTTTTACAGACGTAATCATAATGAATAATAAAAAATAGGTCTCATAGCTTATTTTTTTAGTGTAAAATTTCAAACTTTCTAATAAATTGTTCAGTATAGATAATAAAAAGGGACTAAAATAATTGATTTACTAAATTCTCCCCTTTGAAATTTTTTTTTGTATGTTATATCGACCAATTGATCTACATTTTAGTGGTGGGAAGAAAAATAGTCCTCGCTGTGACTAGATTTTAATTTTTTATAAAAAAAACAAAACTCGTCAAAAAGTAACTTAAAATCGGTCTGTAGGTCAAAATTGCTCACCTTGTTAAAACTCATTTTCATTATATTATCCTATACCGAAATCGAAGATGAAATCCTGGCTAACCATAAGTCTTTCAAGACTACTTTGAATATTCATTATAACGAAGAGTCTAAAGGCTTACCATAAATGTTTTGGATTCAAATTACAAAACATCCTTAAGGTACATTCCCAGGTCATCTACGCGCTTCACCAAAGTGTTGTCAATACGGTTGACTAAGATATTGCTTGCAGGGAATGCCGTGAACAAGGGACAGCACAAATTCTGTTTGTTTGCTAAGTAATACTAATCATTTGTGGATTTGAAGGACCTTTGAAAAATTTGTTAAGATAAATATCTAAAATTTTATTAATTCGAACGTGTGATTTTTCAACTCTTTATTCCACCTTGCCACGCTATATACTGAAATGTCCCCTTAAATAAAGCATACATACAGCCTTCGCTTCCACATGTGACTTTAGGTTACATCGGTACGTATTTTTCTACTAAAGAACAGAAAGGACAATTATGATACAACAAGGAACAGGTTTATAACGTGCTAGATTTTCTAATCGACAACATATTTGTTACTTTCAAAGGATGTGTTTTTCAGCAGGTAATCGGAATTCCAATTGTACAAACTGTGCCCCACTCCTTGCCATTAGTTTCTGTATTCTTATGAAACTGGATTTTTCAACTTCTTGTTAAGACTAGAAGATAGCAGAAGCTATGTCCTTTTGTCACAAAGATAAATTGACGATGTCCTTTTAATTTACAACACTTATTTGCCGAGTGGCTCAGTTAATACATCCTTCAGAAATGTAAATTAGAAACCATATTAACAGCTTCATTTACATCATTTTTAGACCAATACCTCAAATGATGCCAATGGTCATATAAGAACAAACATTTACGACAAAAAAATACAATTTTATTTCAAAATAAGAAATTCTATTTACTTGTTCAGCAATATTCCAGCTTGTCTTGAATATGGTGTCTGCATTTCGCAATTGATAAGATATGCAATAGCTTCATTGAGTATACATATTTTTTCAAACGTCACGAATTTCATTGTGATAGGTTACAAGTAAAACACGGCTTGTCTGCGCCTGTAATAAGTTTCGTTGTTGATAGATATTCTAACTCGTGTGAAACTATGATTGCAAAAAGTGTTCCTAATTTTTGAATTCAGTACATAGTAATTGTGATGCGGTTATCATTGGCTACATCTATTACTGAATAGTGGTGTATGATACCCATCTATTTTTATCAACGAACTAACTCGCGCACTACAGTGATAGAAGCGGGAGGTTTGGCATGCCATAAAACCTGGGGTGCTTTCCATTATCCATGTATCTCCCAAAACTGAAATGGAACGCGCCGTACCTATCGGAACGTTTGATTCGTCAATTGTTTGGTTCCTACTTTGATCCAAGATGTGGAAATTAATTTTAAGCTTTGGACGAAAATCAAAAGAACAACCTTTGACATTGTGCAAATCTTTCAAAGGAGTGAAAGAGTGAATTTGTTTGACTTGTATGGTTATGTTTATGGTATATCAATGAATACAATTTTGAAACAAATCGTCTTGGACGTTCTATTATCCCGAACCGATCCGGACGGTACGTACCGGATAATCGAAAGCAAGCCATGTTTACTCCGCCATTTCTTTGAAATGCCTATACCCAGTCAGGACCTTTGTTGTAGTTGTGGTTGTCGCAATCAATATATTCATTTTTTAAAGAGGAGATAATTGGAAAATTATACGATTTTAATTAAATAAAGCAAACATATGCATATTTAATCTGGTTTAGTATAGAAGAGATATTAAACGATCTGCTACTCTTTAATACTTTGAAACGATAAAAAATATGACCACCTAATTGTTTATTAATACATCACTTCAATTATATACGCTGTAATGTCTGAACACAATTCTTACTTTTTAAAAGTATGCTATGACACGTTAATCCCACTGCTTCAGTGCTAGAAAAATCGTAGTCACTTCCTGTCTTCTAAATAACAAACTTTTTTTGCACAACTATATGGAAGAAGTCACATGTTTGATAAATTAGATTTTACCAGCAAATAGCCAACCAAAATCTGTATTTGAGGATATCACACTACAATATATTGTATGTATTCTACTGCCAAAACCGTTGTATGTATTCTACTGCCAAACCGTTGCATGTATTCTACTCCCAAAACCGTAGTATGTATTCTACTGCCGAAACCGTTGTATGTCGTATGTATTCTACTCCCAAAACCGTAGTATGTCTTCTACTGCCAAAACCGTTGTATGTATTCTACTGCCAAAACCATACTTCTTTCCAGTAATGTTATTGTTTTATATATGATAGTTATGACGTAATATGATGTCTAGCCCGGATATTTTTTGTTTGAATTCGTCAGGGTTATGTGGACACGTGCGGGCACAGAAACCGATTTATGAAGATGGGTTAACGCCACGTATAGAAAATCTAACGATATTTTAGTTCTCTCTAGCGAAAGAAGCCGTAGTACCCTGTTAATTTAACAATCGATCTTTGAAAAAAAACAATAAATTTAATGCGTTTTTATTTGATACAGATGGTGGCGCAGATGTTTTGAAACTGCGGCTGTATTACGACTACAGGTTCAACATCAATGTTTCAAAGATAGTGTTTGCACAGAATGGTATTAAGTGTGCCCGTGAATGTATCGCCCCCGGTACGACTACTAGTGCATCTTTTCACGGAACCGACTGTTTATGTCATCCCTTTGTGTTTAGTAAGAAAGAAGATGCAGACTATATACCAGGAGCTACTTATATTAGACCGGATCTGTCTATAACAGGTAAAAAACTAATCTGATGCATTATACAATAAAACAAATGATAATTTTAAATATAGCATAGCATTTTGACTCAAGGTTAAATATCGTAATGTCATGCTGTAGTATAAGCAAAACATGAAAAAAGCTATTTAATTAGGTAGACAAATATGACTCGAGCAAATGTACATGATGAAGAATTGTCCGGCAGATATGGAGTAATATACACTGCATTGCAATTGATGATTATCACTGATAAACTATATTTATGATTAATATATTTTATATATTGTAAATTGTAAAAGACATAAAAAATGAATAATTCTTTTTTGTTTCTCAAACCTAAATGCCGTCAAAGAATTCCAACAAACTTTTTTGGTATGCTCAAAACAATATTGTACCAGTTGACCCCACGAAGTAGAACTCTCAATAAATAATATTCTCAGCTCTCTAATGAACGTGACAAATTATATTAGAAATGAACATTAAATTAAATTGTGTCTATACTTTAATTAACACAATTGAATTACCATGGTTGCACGAAAACAAAAATAACTTTTCTAATTTTTTACCATCATAAGGTGTGTTTTCAATTTATATTTTTTTAAATAAAATAAAAGAATCGATCGCACTTGTTCGGTTCAATCGAAATAACCTTTATGATGTAGAAAGTTGTAGTTTATCTCAATTTAACACTGTGGATATGACTCCACTACTGTCTTACATGAACATAATGATTATCATGCATCAAAACGAGACTGCGATGGTGTGATGGGAATAGGTTGTTATGATAGGAAGGGTAAAACTAATCTTTGCATAACATCTTTCAAGCGACGAAAGGTTTGTTCTTACCTCACCTCGGATTTAATTTCTACTTCTAAGCTTCACGTGTTTTTGCTGTTGTCACACGTTTGGTACTGTTTCAAGTATCAGTCTATCAAAAGATGTTATGAATTGTGCAAATGTTGTTAACGGAGAAATATTTCAGCCATTTCATGGCAGGAACTAGACATTTCATTTAGCATATTTTTACTGTTTGCTTTGAGGTGCCTTTATGGTGCTAGTGCACAAGACAAACTGTCCGCAGTTAGAAAGGTCAGTACACAGAATTTTGCCTGAGACGACAGTTCCGTGGTTTACCTGCTTTATCATGCACGAGAAGAGGCGATGTGGAAAGTGGCATGTTAGAAATATGACTATGCATATGCATAATACTCTTACTCGGAGACGACAAGTCCTACCTCTATCTTTTTGATACTACGTGTGTAACATAATTTAAAATTAATAATTTTAAAACATGCAATTAATCCCAATGCTTTCTCCGCTAGACGATTTTATTTTATTTTTTCAGGGGTAAATCCCACATGCCCAGCGAATTATTACTACAATTTCACCCTTGCATCATGCATCAAGTTTTATGAAGATTATATTAATCACGCAGAAGCAGAATCAATCTGTAACAGACAGGGATCATCTTTAATGAAAATTGATAGCATACAAAAGCAAGAATTAATCCGGCAGTATCTTGGTAAGCTGCTGTCAATATGTTTTTAATTTAATATACTTGCTTAGATTTAACACGGAGTTCCCTTTTTACATAAATACTTTATCGTCAAAGAAAAACTTTAAAAATCATCATACTTACTTAATGTTAGTTGCATTTTCTGGATTAATAACATATATTTTTAATTTTCCACACATCTTAGATAACAAATACACAAACAGCAAAATAAATAAAATAAACTATTAATCCAATTCTTACATCTACACATACAGCAAATATACTTCAACAGTTAAGACCAATATGGATACCTTTAATTTTTTTATTTTTCCTAAGCAGGAGTATACCATCAAGGCTGTTTTATGGAATTTGTGTCCTAGCTGATGCCATACCTAAATTGCCTCACTGGTAGTTAAAGCTTTGAACTATTTACAATTTTCCTTTTTTAGGCTTAACTGTACCGGATTTTGGTGCTGATATTCACATACAGGGACATTATACACAAACAAATTGGTATTTTGATGACAACACTCTTTTTCCGTATTATAATTGGGCTGTTTTGGAACCTAACATAGGACCAGACACAGCATTCCTGGTTATGGACGTGACAGATAATGGGCGTTGGAAGACCATTAACTCTGAATACACTGCATCCTTCATTTGTGAAAAATATCTTTGAGCTATTTACAACACCCTTTAATTTACTCCCATTATATTGCAATGAAAGATCGTTACAACTTGATCTCATGATATAGGATTAAGGAAAACAAGCACTGAAATATCTAAGTTCATTTCTTCTGTTTTTTGTGATTATCAAAAAACGGGTGCATGCATCATGGCACTTGCGACCATTATAGTGTAATAATTACAGATCGAGGGTCTATAAAAGGAACAATATTAATACAGAAATTTCTGAACACTGATCAGCTGTTGTTAATATGTTTTAATTAAATATACAATTTAGTGTTATTGAATGGGTGTTTTCATATTTAAACTGTATTATGTCCAAGGTAAGCTGTATTGGGTCGAGAAAAGCTGTATTAGCCCAAAGAAAAGCCGATGCCTACTGAAGTAACCCGAGGCCTAAATCTACTCAAGAGGACATAAAACAATATTAGATTATACTTTTATTAGCCAGTTGAGTACATTTTAATACCATTTTGTTTCGATCCAATGCGGCTACTCTTGGACATAATTTCATAAAGTCATAAATTTACGTTAGGCAAACGAATGTCTTTTTTTAAAATGAGTATTTATAATATAAATTACCGGAAGTGACATCTCTCTATTGGCCCTGTGTTTTTAGTATTGAGCCTGCTTTTTCTGTAATTGCCTTGTTTTTCCTTATAGGGGTTATTCACTATATCCATATTATATGGACAATTTCACATGTATTTTACTCCACTCATTAATATTGCTTCTATTACATACGGATTTTCCTATATAGGGACGGTATAAGAAAACCTTGCATTTTAATTATTTAAAATACCCTAAAATTTTATTTGAAATTCAAAAGTTAAAACTGTGAATATTGTGCAGTTAAACAATTGAAGTAGAGAACGTTCATAATTTTCATCCGCCGTCTTGAATGCTAATGGACAAGAAAATGTGGACCTGCTTTTATACTTTAGATATGGTTCGCATGAATACCTACACAATAGTGAATTATACTAAAAGCAATACCACGAAATTCGGATTGCCTGCTGTTTGAATTTTGTGGTGTTGCCATCGGCTTCATTTAGTATTGTGTTTATGGTATTTAGGGACAGTTACAACACTTTTTGCAACTTCCTGATATTGACCGGTACGATTTTCTGTTATTGCCAGATAGCTATCGGTCAATATCAGAAAACTAGAACGCATGACTTTATATCTCTTGTATTTCTTTATGTCAGCTGACCGGTTGTAAACCCAAAAATATACGAATTTATTACTGATATGCTATAGAAATAATTAATGTCACCTGATTAAAAAGATTGATTATTAAAGTCGATTAGGCAATATTCTTGCTAAAATCAGGATAAGAACAAACTAAATTCAAAGGTATCAATATCATATCAAATTATCAATAAACTTGATATTTGAACTGCCATAGGAAAAAAGATGTACATTTGAAATGAATCTAACAAAGAAAGATCAATCTTTTTCAATTGTCAAACAAACACACTTTTATATTTGATGCTTATGTTTAATATAGGGTAGCATTGTTTATGTTGACTTTAAATTTTTTAACAAATCTTTGTTTATATTTTTAAAATATTTCAAGATAGATCTTTTAATCTAATAAAGACTCATAATTTCAAGAGATATGTGGAGCCTTTTTCACTATTTAGTATACAATCAGAATGCTTTAACACAACAATTAAGCACACTAAACAGTCTAAAAGGATAAAACTGTAAAGAGGTCAAGAGATCATGACGCATTTCTTAATCTTTGGACATACTATTTATTTCAAGCGTTATGTAAGCACTTATATAAAAAAATAATAAAAACACTACTTGAACAAGACTCTGTTGTATCGAGGTTAATGTTATACTTCAGACGCTCTATGGCCGCCACCACGACTGAGTTGATCGGTATGGAAAAAAATCTACCAAATAAGACCAAAGCTATAGGTATTATTTCTTGTTTGTGAATAAGACTTTTTACTGAACGTGACGATGAGTTACTCGACTGGTGTCTTATCAGAAGCTGATAATGCTTAATCATCAGGAGCACCTGAGTGTACTTATGTTTTATGTTAGTTTTGCCAGTGTCTTATGGTTTTAATTCTTGTTGACGATCATTAGCTGTTCACGTAGATCTGCTGGCTGTTCTCAGGAAAGAATGAAATGCATTAAGAAATACAGGTACACATATTCTAAGAATAAAAGTTACCTATATAAGGATTTAAACGTAGAATACAAATATCTGCTTGTCGGTCATACTAAGACGTATTTTGTCACTAAAAAATATGGATGACCAATCATTGACAACAAATTCGTTTAGTTTTGTAGACGTGTCTTTCAACAGGCAATTGGTATTCCAAAAGCGACTTCTTGTGCTCCATTCCTTACTGATTTGTTCTTTCATTCATATAAATAAGACTTTCTACAATCACTCTTAAGCAATCTCAGTCATGAAATCGTAGCTTCCTTTCATTGATGATGTTTTTTCAGTAAGCCATGCTTGATTTTTGACTTTCTACATCTCGTTTATACAAAAGAGCTTCAGATTAAGGACAGACTCTAATAGGCTTGATACAAATTTGGATTTTTCATTTCACATCACACAACACTAAATAAGGACTTTCTACTAAACTGTACGCGTTACAATGGTCAACATTCCCTTCTTGTGTAATAATATTCTATCCGCTACAGCATATGGAGTTAACGTTTCTAAGTTAATAGGTTACTCCAGAGCTTGAGGGGAATACCATGATCGATCGGAGCTTTACGATTTTCTCGAAACTGCAACTCGGGGGTTTTGTTGGTCAAAGGTTCTTGTCTTCTTTAAGACATTTTATGGAACACGTCATGTACTTGTAGATAAAACACAATATCCGTCTCAAAAATGAGTACAGATGTAGGTTTGTCGTACAGTTTGAGTAGCATCTTTCTTTCCCTGGATTGAGTGCCAACAACACTTCGTGTGTTGCAACTAGCAGGAACTTTAACTTTTTCCGGAGCAACTGAGTTCCCTCTCATATTTTGAGTTCGTATTGCTGGCTTTTATTTGTGTGAAATTTCGTTTTGTTTGTGTGTAATGTTGTTCTGTTTTTGTTATTCAGTGTTCCTTGTCTTTCTATTAGTGTTTTGGACTGCGAGATTTGATTGCCACTTTGGTATTTCTTTGCTAATATATTTCTTGTTGTTGCGCGAAGATTTTTATTTGGGGTTGTAGATATGTCATTTGTTACTTCTAACAGACATACATGACCTGTAATTAGAGAAAAGCAATACCTTAAGCAATAACAAATAATTTACGATACAAGTCTTCACTCATGCATCACAATCAGGTACGTATATTTTTTTATCGGTAATTTGACCATTTGTCTATCATCTATATTTCAAAATAAATAAATGTTAATGATTTGCTTTCGATTTTATTGTCATTTTACTAACTAAATCAAATTTCACAAACTTTCTCTTGAATTATCGATTAGGAGAACATTTAATTCCAACAATAAAATAATAAATCCATGCATTTTGTTGTCCCATAATTTAAAGTAATATGTACCATGTCTAATATGTCAATTACAAAGAATTGTAAATGACAAATCCCGGATTATGTGACAATTATATGACAAATAAAGACACAATTTATAGCAATTAAAGCAGACTATAAAAAACAACATTTCAGTTCATATTCTCAAATAAAAGAAAGTTAATAGCGTAGGATTGGCTATGAATTTTCATTAGAAAAAATGTACTGGTAACGCAGTTAAGAAACATGGCTATCATTATGAGGACAACCTCAACATTGAACAGTGGATAAACAATGCCAACATTACCTTATGAAAATTAAGACGCAAGTACGACGACAATACAAGTCAAACTAAATTCCGTGAAAGGTTCTTTTATTTAATGAAAAGGGGGCCTCAGTGGCCGAGTGGTTAAGGTAGTACGTCTACTATTGATCACATGGTCTGTCAACACTGAGATTGCTGGTTTGATTCTCACTGCAGGCAGGGTGTACTCGACTCCAATCTTAATTGACAAGGTTTGCCAGTTTTCCTACCGCAGGTCGGGGGTTCTCTCTGAGTACTCCGGCTTACTCCCCCAATAAAAACCGGACTCCATGATATAGCTGAAAGATTGCTGAAATTGGCGTTAAAACAACTTTCAAACAAACAAACAAACAATTTAATGAAAAAACTCATATCTTTTACCTATTTAGTAAAGATTTGTTGCTTCAATGTACCAACATTATCACACTATTTTTACAATGACAGTGATAATATAAACTTAAACAATAATAAGGATATTTTGTGATACTTTATGTTTGCATTTAAATGGTGACATTAATTGGTGGGTTAGAACTAACTATTTAAATGGTGACATTGATTGGTGGGTTAGAACTAGCTATTTAAATGGTGACATTGATTGGTGGGTTAGAACTAACTATTTAAATGGTGACATTGATTGGTGGGTTAGAACTAACTTCGGAATTATATACTAAGCCTGTGATGTATTCAACAGGATTTATTACGTATTCCGGTCGTGAAATAGCTAATTATTATTTATATGCACACAACATATTTTGTTTACGTTTTAATGGAGAATGGCAAATGTAGTGAATACATTAGGTCTACAAAGTGAGAATTAATTGACAAAGAACGCCCATAACATCATGGTCAACATAAAACCAAGAATGTTTGTTTGTTTGAATGATGTTTAACCCACCCTCAGCAATATTTCAGAAATATCATGGCGTCTAGTTTTCATTGAGTGGAAGTGAAGAACTCGAAGAAGACTCCGACCTTCAGTAAGAAAACTGACAATCATTGTCAAGGATGATTAGAGTCTGGTGCATCCTGTCCGCAGGCACCCTGCAACCTACAACCTTAGTGCTGAAATTCACATTACCAATAAGTAAACTTACTACCTTCAATACTCGTTTCCGTTTAAGGATAAAACATTCCTATTCCTTTAAGAACCATTAAAAACATTCCGACAAAGGCTCCAAAGCAGGAAGAACAATGGGAAGCATTTATATTTAAAAGGCAAAAGATGTTATAATGCGTAATACTCTCATTGCAATTCGAATAATAACAAAACCAATATCTCGGTAAATAATTAAAACCATTCTGCAGCTCTTAATATCAATGTTAGACATGTGTTCCAGTAGAGTGATCATATCCTGCTTAACCAGTTTTTTTTTATTTTATTATTAGTTTATCAAATTACTAGAACAATAATCGTTAGTTGTTAATTTAATGTAATTTGTGTGATTACAAATATACTAATTATTCATTAAATTTCATTTAAGTAAAAATACTTTGAGAAATTTGCGTTTTTGAAGCCTAATTTAATGTCACTTTAGAAATTTAATATATGAAGTGCTTTTAACCCCTTGTACGAACATCGTTTCGAGTTATTAGACACACGTTAACATTAATACAGTTAATAGCTGTGAATTTGTGATAAAATTGAGGAGAACAATGAGTATGTTTTCTTCATTATAATTAGATTTTTCTAGTATACTGTATATCACTTAAATGAATAAAATTGTATTACTCAAGAGATAGATAAGCACTTAATACTCCTTTACAGACAGCAGTCATATTGTAAACACCAAAAAACAACATTTGTTCATTACTGGACATATCTCATAACCCTATGCAAGAGTCGTACATTGTCAGACAAAATATAGTTTATTTTACGTGCATTATAAAGAGGTAGAAATGCGAGGCTTCTAAATAGCGTTACAAGTTTGGTACCAAGATTCTTTAGTAGGTCCAGCAATAGTAGTGATTGCAAGATAAATTATTATGACAAATCTGTATGTGATCAACACATTATTCATTTTAATACACATAATACACTATAATGATAAAGGCGAAAACGTACCGTTATAAAAATTGTTTAAAACTCCTGGCAATACGACACTAATAATTAAACATCGTTTGCTTTTCTGCTTATGGTTGCCTATATATGGTACTACTATGAAGGACTTCTAGGTATGCCTATCGTCAACACGAACAGTAGAAAATAGTATTTATTTTTTATCTTTTATTATTTGATAGCATATTAATTATTCACTTGGCATTTATTACAAATAGTTTATTTATATAAATATCCTCCACGTCACGTTGTAACGTTTTAGGTAGTTTCTATTAAAAGGCAGGTATGCAACAATTTATTATTATAACTACAATAAATGCTGATCAATAAATATTCTACGCCAATCGTGTGATCATTTGACTATGAAAAACTCAGATATTTAATTATATTGACAATTTGGATAAAAGAAATTTCAAGGTAAATAAAAAATGTTATTATACCATTTTATTGCTATCTTTTCAACAAACCAAGTACAATTATATCTAAACCACTTCGTAGTTATTGAATTCGTCATTGGTAAATAGTTACAGTAATAACACATAAATTTCAGGATGTTTGCCATCTGTCTTTAATTAATAACAATTCAGAATCTGAGAAATTGTCGATTAGATTGATTAACTTATTGTTTCTAACCAAGTCATTTTTTCCAGATTGATTGTGATCGACAATAGAAAAGTTGTCTAACAACTGGACAAACATTTCTGCTTCACATCTCACGGGGAAAGAAGTCCTTTAACATACATAAGAGTTTAATCATGTCTGAAGGTAATATCCACAAACTACCGAACACCAAAGAAACCGTCAAAAAGACGATCCACAAATCAATCAAATAAAGGTGTAGCCATTGATGATCGAACCGCACTTACACGCGAGATAGAATATTTATAAAAAAGAAATGGTATCTACGGTACGTCTAAACACCACACAGGACTCCTTAGTGCACTAAGGACCCAAAATGTGCAACAAGGACATTATGCATTTGTTTTAGATTAATAATAGACCTGTTAATAGTTTCTGATTATTATAAAAAATCAAAAATCGAAGTTTGTAAAGATATTTGTATCGGTTTTTTTAGTTATTAAGTATTTTATAATCTTTTGATGTACAACGGGAAGATCCCGCTGAGATCCGTCAAATCGAGCGTGAAAATTCAATAAGCATAGAATAAACAATTATTAATACAGGTAGCAAGGAAATTAGTAATTTAGTAATTAGATATGAATAAAAAATATATATCAATATCAAAAAATTATTTTTTAAATCAGAATTTAAAAGGTTTGTTTGAATCTTTGAAGTCATTTTTGACATGGGTAAGTTAAATAGCAAAAAGTATTAGTTACTTGTTAAATTGTTATCTAAGCAACCGTTATGGCTATTAAACCAACCATTTGAAATTGAAAATATACACTGTGAAACCATTTGAGCCCCTATGACTGGTATAATGTATAAGAATATACAAATTTGTTCATTTTGGTAATTTCACGACAATTCTTCAATAACTCAACATCGTAATATATCGGCCATGTTTCGTCCTCGGTGAGCACCAACTACGGGCTTCAGCTTCAGTGAATCCCTTTGCAGATTGGGAGAGGTATTATTTTTATGTATTTATTTATTTAAAAACATTTGAGGATGTGTGCATGCAAGTTTGTATTAAGAATTTTTATTGTTTGTTATTTATTATATGATATCAACAATTAAATTATCTATCTACAAAAGGGGTTTGTTTATATTCTTAACTAGAGTAACACAATTTAATTCCCTAATGACGCAATTAAACGTTAACAACTCAATAATCCATGACCTTGTTTATTGAATTTGAAATTTTTTTATTGATATTATTGATATATGGTAGACGATCCAGTGCGGTACATGAAAGGATTTTTAACAAAATCCTTTATGACTTAAAACCGATAATAATATTTTTACAAAGCTTTCGATAAATGTTATTTATTTTAATGAGAAACCATTAACATGTCTTTTATTAATCTTAAACAAATGCATCATGTCTTAGTGCACATTTTGGGTTCCTAGTGCACTAAGGAGTCCTGTGTGGTGTTTAGACGCACCCATCTGTAGTCAATCTTAATGAAAACGCGGGCAAGACGTTTTTTTCTAGTAACATTGGGTAAGTCTAATTATTTTCTCATTTCTACATTGTTACTCTTACTGAATGTATTTGTAGGTAGTGGAAAACTATTATCATATTAACATTACATGATTTGTGAATGAATGAATGAATTTTATTCTCATAACTAGACATAGTTACAGAGATGAAGTGTAAACAATACAAAACATATATGCATGTATGAAATACAATATAAATATATATTCTAAGGAGGAGTAAGTTTTTTGTTAATATATCGTATAAAAATACAAAGATTTTTTACAATTTGGTTGTTGTTTGATGAAAACAATTGGTAAAATTGTACTGTGTTCGCGTGCTTTTGATAAATATAGGGAAGCAATTGACGTCTTTCCTTTCTGAAAAAATTACAAGAAAGTACAGAGTGGAACTCATCACCCACATCAGATTTATCACAAAGCTGGCACAGTCGCTCAGATCTAGAGACATTGTGCCATCTTCCCAATTCCACCGGTAGTTGATGGTTTCCACATCTAAATTTACAAAAAATAATTACTAGATTAGACGGAAGAAAATTAAAATAGTTCTCAAATTTCAAATCAGTCTTAAAAATTCTATAGCACAACCCTTTAGATGAAAAATTAATATCGGCATTCCAATTTTTTCTATATTGATCCTTTAATTTTTGCTCTAAGGACAAAACTATCCATTCGCTGGAAAAATTATCTGGATATCGCCATACATTTGACATACCACAGCTGTCAAAAATATTTTTTATAAATGATAACCACTTGTTCTCATACCCATAATTATTACAATAAACATATAGAAGTTTGTACATAATAGAGGATATTTTATTGCCTTGCATGATCATTTAATTTTAACCAAAATTTGACCATTCGTAGTTTTAAAGTAATAGAAATTGGAATTTGCCCAATTCTCCATATACCATGAAATTATGTGTACTTTGTTTTAAACGCAAAACGTGTTTACAATAATATAAGTAAACTCTTTCAATAAAATCTAGATGTTCAAATCCCCATATTTCAGCCCCATAAAGTAAGATGGGCAAAATCGCTTTATCAAACATTTCAATTTGGCATTTAATTTATAAGTGATTTGATCGACATTTACGTGTAATGGAAAAGATTGCTTTCATAGCTTGCTCTCTCAAATATTTTCTTGTGGCTAAAAAAGATCCACTTCTAGAGAAAATAATTCCTAAGTATTTATAGTTTTTGACAATCTCAATTTCTTTGTTGTTAATAAAAAAACCTATCAGAGTTTGAAATTCTGCCTTTTGTAAATACCATAGCTTTAGTTTTTTCAACATTAATCTTCAATTTCCATTTTTCACAGTATATGGAAAAATTATCAAGTAGATTTTGCAAGTCCGTATTTGATTCTGATAATAAAATAGTGTCGTCTGCATACAACAGTAGAAAAAATCTTCAAATAAATATTAAGTTCGTTTTCAATATCGTATGAGACGGATTCAAGACCCTTTACATTATTTGTCTGCATGTAACCATGTATATCATTTAAATAAAGTGAGAACAGCAAGGGAGACAGATTGTTTGATACCTATTTCACTAGCAAAGAATCCAGAGGATTGGTTATCATGGGAAATTTTTGATTTAACATCATTAAACATGTTTTGAACAACTTGTAAAAATTTACCATTTACATTAATCAGTAAAGAATTTGTATTCTGTAAATGCAATAAAGAATTTTTGTGAACAAAGTCGAAAGCTTTTTCGAAATCGATAAAAACGCAATATAATTTCTTTCGTTTCATTCGTAATAGTTCAAAAAAGGTATACAGAGAGAATATGTGGTCTGTAGTCGAGTAGCCATGCCTGAAGCCGGCTTGGTTTTCTTTCAATATATCAAAGTCTTCAACATAATCACTCAATCTTTGATTGAGAACTGATGTAAAAATTTTACCAATACATGATAGCAAAGTAATTGGTCTATATTTCTTGGCATCCAAGGAACTGTCTTTATTTTTATATATCGGTATAATATTACCAATAAGCCAAGCCTCTGGCAAGATACCGGTATCAAATACAAGGTTAAAAAGATTTACATAAACTTTAATCCTCTTATCAAGAGACGATGCGATATACTCGTTGATTACTCTGTCTTCACCTGATGACTTATTATTTTTCGCCTTTTTAATAGCTTTAAAAATTTCACCTTCGGTGATCACACTATTTAGTGTATCATTTTGATGATCTGGGTCTATGTCAATATTAATATCATACTCATCTTCAAAGTTATTCTTGTTAAGATTTTTGAAAAAATTGAAAAGGTCATCTAATAGGATATCGCTTCGTGCCCTTGGTTGCCGCTTATTAAAGATCTTCCAAAATTTCCTTGGATTCTTTGTTTTCAAATCTTTCATATTTTTACTAAATTTTTCTTGGAAACTTTTATATTCTTGTTCATAACTTTTTTATATGTCTTTTCACTTTGTAATCGTTCCTTAAAACTATTTGAACCATTATGTTTGTATAATCGTTGAGCCTTTCTATACTGTTTCTTTGCTTTATGACATTCCTCATTATACCAATCATTTTTATTTTTATAAGTTACCTTAAAATTCATATTTGCAACACCAAATGTATTTTTTGCACTATCTAATAATAAATTACAAATATTTTCAATAACATTATCACTATCATTTTTTTTAACATTTGACATATTTCTTTGTAGATCAATTAAATTTTCGACCAATTCATTTACAATAATTTGATCGATATTTAGATTAAAATCGTCTGCTTTTGTATTATCCCATTTTCTGATTTTTTCATTTCTTGAAATAAATGTATCCTGTTCTACAATGTTTATTCGTGTCTGTTTAATTTTAAGTGATAAAGGTGAGTGTTTATCTGAAAACAATTCACAAAAATCCACAAGTTCAAAATTTACAATACATTTTAAAATATTTGATGTACAAGAAATATAGTCTATAACACTATTGTGTATAGTTGTTGGCTTACCAACTGGAAGCCCTTCCCTTCTACCATTTACAATAAAAAATTTGTTATTTTTACAAAATTCAATAAACTTTCGCCCAAAACAATTGATAACAGAATCACAATTCTTTCTATCCCTTGGGATGTTTAAGTTGTCAAGAATATTAACATCAGTGAATTCATTTTGATCATCAAAATTATTATCAAAAATGAAACGATCAACTTCATCATTATAAAAATCAGACAAATTTCCAGTTCGTCCGTTAAAATCTCCAACTAAAATAATATTTTGTGTTTTTTTCTGCATAATTTTGAAATTCATATTCAATTTGATCAAATGCTTCATTACAGCTATATTTTGTATTTATTGGTGAAATATAGACAATTCCAAACATAACATTTTCTTCGGTTGTCAAAAGTTGTATATCTACTTGGAACCAATACACAAATTGACACCCAGATTCAATTGTCTTAATATAATTTTTCAAGTGTTTTTTGTAACCTAAAGCTATTCCACCTGATCTATGGTTAGACAATTTACACCTATTCTTAAAGGTAAAATGAAATTCGTCTAAATCTATTTCGTCACATTCATCAAGTTTAGTTTCTGTAAGACAAACAATGTCATGACTATTTAAAAGAGATTTAAATTCAGGGTACAGT
The DNA here is from genome assembly GCA_944474755.1 of Limnoperna fortunei. Taxonomy (NCBI): domain Eukaryota; kingdom Metazoa; phylum Mollusca; class Bivalvia; order Mytilida; family Modiolidae; genus Limnoperna; species Limnoperna fortunei. The sequence goes on along the minus strand of OX104121.1, from coordinate 6,576,990 downwards.
AATTTAGTCTTAATACCACAAACATTTAGTGATAACAATTTCAAACACTGATCATTAAAAGTTTTATTGATTACAGAATGTTGATCTTTAACGGTTTCGTAAGTTAATGTTCCTCCTTGGTCGTCCTATCGTGAGTTGTTGTCGGAGTGATGTTCTCTACGGGGTACTCTCGCATAGTTATCCTTGGGTCGCGCACAATGTTTTTCATACTTTTTCCTCTCATTTGGATCTGCATCGACATTTGTTTCTATGTCTTCGTTCTGTATAACTGGATGGACCTCAGCTCCCTCGACAAAGAGTCTACCTTTCTTAAAAACGCTTTTTTCTTGTGTTTCCTTGCCTCCTGGAATTGTGGCCACAGTGCTTTCCTTCTGTCGTTGATTTCCTTAGGGAATTGTTCACTAATTCCAATTTGCTACCTTTTAGTTCTTTTGCTGCATTTCTAACGATTTCTCTCTGTTTGTAGTTGCGAAAACGACAAACTATTGGTCTTGTTTTAAGTATGATTTCGCCACTTCTATCTTTTTCAATATGTTCTTTACCGAAGCGATGAGCTCGTTCGTACAATGGTATGACTCCAAGTTTCAGTTTTTCTTTCATGAAAGCCTCCAATACTTTCTCGGTAGTGTCCGAGTCTTCTTCCTCGCTTTCTAGGGGTATACCCGTGAATATAAGATTTTCCCTCATAGATCGGGTTTGAAGATCTATATGACGTTCCTTGAGCTCTCTCGGTTCGTTTTGAAGTTGTGTTACAGTTTCCTTGGTAGCATCACTCTCGGAATTTACAAGTGTTAGCTTGTTTTGAACTGTTTTGAGTTGAGTTCTGTTTGTTTCAAACTGTTCATGAATAAAGTTCATCCCTTTTTCTATTTCGTCTACCCTTTTGTTTACTTTATCGACAGTTTTTAATAGATTCTGTACTGTTTTGTCAAACGAAGTTAGCTTTTCTGTAAGGATATCAACAGATTTCAGCTTGTCACAAAGTAAATCTAGTTTTTTAGTTATATCTTCAAGCTGTGTTGGTTGTTGAGGTTGATATTGTGGTGTATTTGTAGCATATAACCACCTTATAGGTGATGTTGGATGGGGGGAGGCTGAGCCGGTAACTGATATTGGTGAAACTGCGGCCGGATTTGTTGTTGCATAGGTTGAACAGGTGAATCATATATTGGTACATTAAAACTTGCCTTTTTCAAAGAGTTATTGTCTGATTGAGACTTTTTCTTTATGTCAGTGTGTTTGTTTACCTTCTTATCGTTATTTGTACCTTGATTTGTACTCACATTCTTCTTTTTAGTTGGTTTTTCACTACTAGTATTGGTATTGTTTGTTTTCCTTTTTCTAATCTTTTTAGCTTCGTTAGGTCCGGTCATGAGCTTCTCGTTGCTAGAACACTATCCAACTTTATATTTCCAATAAAGACATCCGTATCCATATTTTTTCCCCAAAATTTTAAAGAGAACTAAAAACAAAACACCTCCATGGTTTTTCACACATGCGCATGTAAACATGCATGTTGCATTTTTAATATGGATATTGCGTTTTTGCCAACTTGAACGTATGTCATTGTGCTCTCGCAGATTTGAATAATGAAATTTACGATCACTAATGCCATGACGTCTATTGAAATTCAAATCTTATTATATAATGTAGAATTAAATTTTGTATTTTTCTTCTTCTTCTTCTTCTTCTTCTTGAAGGGATAGGACGTGTTTTTCGGAGCTCCGCTCAAAGCATTTATTTCTTGGTTTTTTTGTATTATAGTTCGACAAAATTTATATTGTTGTATTCAGAAGAAGAAGTTCTTTCATTTTGTGGGGTTATTTTTGTTATTTATTCTCGGATTGCCGAGATTTTTGGTGGATTGTGTTTTTGTTTATTGGTTTAATTTTTGGTTTAAAGATGGCGTCGCCTTCGTTTTCCAGTGTGGTCATGGGTAAATCTACTCAGTTGTCGACTGTAGTTGCCTCGGGCAATTCTTTGTCATGTAATACGGACAATAGAGATCTTAATTTAATTAAGAGGACAATGCCGTCAAAGGTAGGTGGTAAATCCGAGCCTCAGGCTAATAATGTTAATAACATTGTTAAATCAAAATTGAGCTGCGAAAGTTCAAGAGCAAAAAGTTCAGATTTGTCAGGTGAAAACAATGTACTCCCCGAAAGAGAAAGTTCAAGATCTGAACAAGACGATAACATGCCTTCGTTCGGACATAAGCCGTTTGGTTTTGTGTCGAAGAAACATGGAGTAAAATTAAGATACATACAGTCAGTCTCTATTGAACAGTATGTTATTGCTGTTTCCTCTGTTGTGAAACCAGAGAATATAGTGGCTGCCTCCCGTATGAGGTCTGGAGTTGTGATATTCTTATCCAACCTTGACGATGTTGAGCATTTGTGTTCAAATGGCTTAAGTATCGGGGATGAATATATTGATGTTCAATGTCTCGTTAAAATTCCCAAAAAAGTAACATTGTCAAACTGCCCCCCTTTTATACCGAATGACCTATTAGAAGACGAATTGATGCGCTATGGACGCATTCTTTCCGATATTAAGCCTATTGCACTAGGCATCAAACTGCCAGCACTAAAACATGTTAAGTCTTTTAGGAGGCAGGTTTCCCTTCTTCCCCATCCCCATATCGTGTTACCGGAATACTTTGATATGTACTATCAAAGACAAAATTATAGAATATTTGTAAATGACGATGTTATTTGTTTTAAATGTAAACAGACTGGACATATACAAAATCGATGTCCCGAAAACAGAACTGCAGCCGAGAACAAAAAATCGGAAACAAATACAGATGCCATATTTACGGCTGAACCGGTACCCCCAACTGAGACTAGTCAGCAGGCTGTTGCAACGAACTCTGGCGTCTGTGCTACTGCCTCAAAAACCACAGCCAATTTTACTACTGTGGAAAAATTCGAGAAATCTACTATTTCTAATAAAATTGTTGCTAATAACCCCCCTATTGAAAAACACGAGACTGATCAGCTGCCAGTTAAAGCTGCAGTCAAACGAAAAGCAGCAGAGAGTAATGATTTAGTTATATGTGTTAAAACTCCCACAACTGATAAAAGTCAAGATGTTTCTACTGAAGAGATTACAAGTATATGGGATTTACCCCCTTCATCTAATTGTATTTCCAACAGCAATGAAGACGAGGATATAGACATTGAGTCTATATCCTCTGATTTGTCAGAGCAAAATTTATCACAAGTAGTAGTGGATACTGAGCACAAATTATCCACTGAGGAACTGGATAGACTTCTTGTGGAACTTAAAAGTAACAAAAAACCAGTAGAAAAATGCCTAGAGTATACCACCAATCTCAGGCAACTATGTCAAGATTTTATCGACCTTCGACGAAACCCCGAGTCCTCTTCCCAGCTGAAAGCCCGTTTAAATAAATTGATCAAGAAATTAAAAACCTACCTGAAAACTCATGCTTAGAGATAAAATATATCTAAGTCAATATGTATTGTATACTTAATTATGCTTCTTTGTTCTGTATTTGTATTACAATTACAATTGTAATGTCCGGTTTTTCATTAGTTTCCTTGAATACTCAAGGTTGTCGTGACTCGTTTAAAAGATATTTTATATTAGATTCTTTAAAATCTAAATTAAATGCAGGTATAGTTTTTCTTCAAGATACCCATACCATTCCTTCTGATGAAGGTATATGGAAAATGATATGGAGAGGAGAAATAGTGTTCTCTCATCTCTCAACTATTTCTGCTGGATTAGCGATATGTTTTTCGAATAATTTAGAATATACTATTCTAGATCATAAAGTTATATTACCCGGTCGCATTTTACATGCTACTATCAAATTACATGAGCAAACTGTTTATTTGTTGAATGTCTATTCCCCCACCTGTCCCAAAGAAAAACTAGAATTTTTGAAATGTTTAAAACACCATTTGAATCAACTTGATTCTTCCTATCCAATATTTCTTGGAGGTGATTTCAATTGTACTACCAATCATTCTTTAGATAGGACAGGAGATACTGAACCCCACCCCTATTCTTGTAATGAATTCAAAAATATTGTTAAACGTTTCAAATTTGTTGATACGTTTCGCAATATTCATCCGTATGATAAAATATATTCTTGGTCGAGAAATGACGGTGTCGCCGCAAGACTTGATCGAATTTATATCTCCAAACATTTTAGTCAGTTTATTCGATCTTCAGAAATAAAACAATGTTCATATTCTGATCATGATTACGTTCGTGTTTATTTTAAAGAAATACCAAGTAAACACAAGAGTGCTTACTGGTGTTTAAATACATCTCTTTTAGATGATAAATTGTATGTTGACATGGTAAATAGTTTTTGGCTTTCCTGGCAATTACAAAAATCTGAGTTTAAGTGTATTCAAGATTGGTGGGATCGAGGAAAATACAAAATAAAGGAACTTTCGCAAGAATTTTCTATTAAAAAGAATTTTGATTTTAAACGTAAATTTGATAGTTTACAATCCGATATTGAGTTAATAAAATCAAATATTGCAACAAACCCTGATCTCAATGTCTTTTTAATTGAGAAGCAACATCAGTTATCTGAACTTGAACGAATCCAGGCCCGTGGTGCTTGGGTTCGTTCAAGATTCAAATATGTTAATGATTCAGATAAACCTACAAAATATTTCTTTGATCTTGAAAAGAAACGTGGTACAAAGAAATTATTATCCCATTTAACCTTGCCTGATGGCAGTATAACTGATTCAGATCAGGAAATAAGAACCCTTGCCCGAAATTTTTACTCCGATTTGTATAGCCCCGACCCTGTTGATGAAGGTTGTCAAAATGAAATTTTGAAAGACCTTCCTAAAATAAGTGAAATCCAAAAACAAACATTAGATAGTGTTATAAGTTATGATGAATTGTCCTTTGCTGTTTTAAAAATGAATAATAATAAGTCCCCTGGTATTGATGGGCTGCCTAGTGAATTTTACAAAACCTTTTGGAACGTCATTGGGAAAGATATGTACGAAGTTTTTGTTTCTTCTATTGAAGAAAACAGACTTCCACTTTCGTGCAGAAGAGCCGTTCTAACGATGATTCCAAAGAAAGGTGACAGTAGTTTGTTGAAAAACTGGAGACCAGTGTCTCTTCTCTGTTGTGATTATAAAATATTAACGAGAGCTTTCTCGCTAAGACTTCGTACCGTTCTACCAGATATATTACATATCGATCAAAGTTATTGTGTTCCCGGTCGTCATATCAGTGACAATATTCGTTTTATTTCTGATGCTACTTGTTATGCTAATCAGGAAAATATCCCCCTTGCTATTGTTTCCCTTGACCAAGAGAAGGCTTTTGATCGTGTTCATCATGGTTATTTAATGAAGACATTAGAAGCCTTCGGTTTTGGCGATTATTTTATATCATGTATAAAAACTATTTATACAGATGTACATAGCTTACTGAAAATTAATAATTCGTTATCTTCCCCTTTTCAATTTAAACGAGGTATACGACAAGGATGTTCCTTGTCTGGTCAATTATATGCTATTTGCCTTGAACCTCTTTTACACAAACTAAGGTCAAAAGACGGCTTATCAGGCCTTGAACTTCCATTGTCTGATGGTAAGAAAAGTTGTTTATCTGCATATGCAGATGATTTGGATACTCTGTTAACACAGGACTCTGATTTTGATAGGTTGTCTTTCTGGTTAGATATATACCAGAAAGCTTCCAATTCAAAAATTAATTTACAAAAGTCCGAAGGTTTGTGGGTGGGAAGTTGGAAAAATAGAAATGATTGTCCACTTGGTCTCAAATGGAATAATAAAGGTCTTAAAGTTTTAGGCACTTTTGTTGGAAACACTCGTGATTTTTATAAACAAAATTGGCAAGGGATGGAGGAGGATATTACTGTCAAACTTGACAGGTGGAAACCATTTGCTCGTGGTTTGTCACTTAGAGGACGAACGCTTGTAATTAATTTACTTTCCGCGTCAAAATTGTGGCATCGACTAAATTCAGTGGTCGTGCCCGATGAAATTATAAATGCCATTCAAAATAAATTTGTAGAATTTCTATGGCAAGGAAAACATTGGGTTTCCAAAGAAATGTTGTATCTTCCTGTATGTACTGGAGGACAGGGTTTAGTTCATATTTTATCTAGAATTCGTGATTTTCGAATTCAATTTATGTATAGATTTTTAACATTAATGAATGGTGAAGAAGTTCACCATTGTTACTATTTTTGTAAATATTTTTTGTCTACTGTTTCTAATTTGAATTATGATGTTCAATTGTTATTACTTGATGGGGATTTTCAGTATACTAACATTCCAAGCTTTTATCAAGATTTAATAAAAGCCTGGAAATATTTTGAATCATCTAGAATAAAAATAGATGATACCTCAGTTGCAGACATTTTAGAAGAACCTTTATTCTTTAATCCTGCATTAATTAACCCTAAAACTGATGAACCTTTTTATTTTGAAAATTTTGTTATTTCTGGTATGACTAAAGTTAAAGATCTTTTTGATACCAGTCTAAAACGAAAATTTACTGCAGCAGATCTTGTTGGTGTTTTAAGCATTCGTTCTGAACGCTGTATCCAACAACACTTGGATTTACTGTGGTCGTCTTTTCCCCCAGAGTGGAATAATTTGATAGATCGTTTTTTAAATAGTGATATTGATATTGGTGTTGTTCACCAATATATTTTTAAATTAGATATTGACAATACTCCTGAATCAAGTAAGGGCGTTGTTCTTGATAAATGTCCTAAGAAAATGATTTATTTATTATCTGTTGTTCAAAATTTTAATAGTTCCCGTGCTAAAAAATTGTTGTCCCCCTGGAATAATATGTTACAATCAAATGTCCCCACTAATGTTATATTTAGTCATGTTTATGAATATCCTCATAGCATGCATGAAGGTGACCTTAACTGGAGAATACTTCATGGTGCTGTTTCAACTGGCAAATTTTATTATAAAGCTGGTTATCAGTCATCTGATGTTTGTCCTTCTTGTGGTGTACAAGAAGATGTATTACATATTTTCGTTTCTTGTCCGAGAATCAAACAATTATTAAATTATTTTTACAGTATTGCAACAAAATTTAACGATAATGATGAAGGTTCGATTCAATCATTTATTTTTGGACCTTCAACCTTCACAGGCACTGACGAAACACCTTATCTGGTCAGTGCAAATCGATCTCCTGCAGCTGTCTACACATCATCATCAGACAGCTGTCCAGTAAGGAGATCGACTCCAGCTGATCCACCGTCAACTAGGATCAGCTGTCCAGAGATTCCAGTACCAGCCGACCACACGTCATCCAGGGTCGGCTGTCCAGAGACTACAAGACAGCCAATGATAACGAAGAATGGAACAGTCGTGTTGGGAGAATGTACCAACACGCAACGATGGAGCAAGCGGTACAGGATCCCAAGACGACTGTACCAATGGATTGCCACACAAGCAAAGATGGCCACCTACGTCACATTGCAACACCTGAAGACTGGCGGTGGACAAACAGACGCACTACAGGAGTTCAGGTCGCGTATTCGCGCCCGGCTGGCAATTGAGTTTGCCTATTATAGGTTTGTACATAATGTTGATTCTTTTTCAGACTTTTGGTGTTTTAATAATGTTTTGTGTTTTATTTCTAATGACAAGCTTTTTGTTAATATTTAATGGTAAGTTATTTTAATTGTATTTGTATTTTTGATTTTTATTTTCTTGTCTTGTTTATATATTGTAAACCGCGATGTGTTAAAGGTTAAAACATGGACTGGCGTGTACCAGTCCATGTTGACTTTGATCATTATGACAAAGTCTTTTATAGGTGTCTTTAGGTTCAATGTTAGGTAGGTAATAAATTAATTATTAAAGTTTAAACTGGCTTGTATCAGTTTAAGCTGACTTTGATCAGTTGGACAAAGTCTTTTATTTTTCTATTGTATTTTCACATGATTTTGGATTTAAAGTTATTATTCATATGTATATTCAAAATTGTTAATGTAGCTTGTCAAATAATGTATAGTTAGGTTTATATTTTATGTAATATGAATTTTTGATACCTTGTTAAACTGTGATTGATTGTTTTATTTAATAAAGGGTATTGAAAATTCAATTCTTCTTCTTCTTCTTCTTGAAGGGATAGGACGTGTTTTTCGGAGCTCCGCTCAAAGCATTTATTTCTTGGTTATTTTGTATTGTACTTCGTAAATATTTGTATTGTTGTGTTTGGAAGAAGAAGTTCTTTCATTTTGTGGGGTTTATTTCGGTATTTATTCTCGGATTGCCGAGATTTTTGGTGGATTCGATTTTTGTTTATTGGTTTGATTTGGTTTAAAGATGGCGTCGCCTTCATTTTCAAGTGTTGTGGTTAATGGTAAAAGTACTCAGTTGTCGTCTGTTGTTGCCTCAGGCAATACTATGTTATGTGAGAAGGACAATAGGGACCTTAATTTAATTAAGAGAACAATGCCGTCCAAGGTAGATTTAAAATCCTTGCCCCAGGCTAATAGTGATAATGTTGTAACGTCTCATTTGAACGGAGAAAGTTCGAGATCGAAAAGTTCAGATTTATCGACTGATAATAATGTAATGTCTGAAAGAGATAGTTCAAGATCTGAACAAGACGATGACATGCCTTCGTTCGGGCATAAACCTTTTGGCTTTGTGTCGAGGAAACATGGCGTCAAATTAAGAAACATACTGTCAATTTCTATTGAACAGTATGTTATTGCTGTTGCCACCGTCGTGAAACCAGAGAATATAGTCGCTGCTTCTCGTATGAGATCTGGTGTTGTAATATTCTTGTCTAATCTTGATGATGTTGAACTTTTGTGTTCAAATGGCCTTAGTATCGGGGATGAACATATTGATATCCAATGCCTTGTTAGAATTCCCAAAAAAGTAACTTTGTCCAATTGCCCTCCTTTTATACCAAATGACTTGCTAGAAGATGAACTTATGCGCTATGGCCGTATAATTTCTGATATTAAGCCTATTGCATTAGGCATCAAACTGCCGGCATTAAAACAGGTCAAATCTTTTAGAAGACAAGTATCCATTCTTCCCCATTCCAATGTATTATTACCAGATTATTTTGATATGTACTATCAAAGACAAAGTTATAGAATATTTGTAAACGACGATGTTGTCTGTTTCAAATGCAAAAAAACTGGACATATTCAAAGTAGATGCCCAGAAAACCGACCGACAGCTGAGAACAAAATTTCAGTTACTATTACAGATGTCCCATATATGGCTGAACGAGTGCTCCCAACTGAGACGGAGAAGCAGTCTGTTGCCTCGGACTCTGACGTCTCTGCTTCTGCCTCCAAAACCCCAGCCAACATTACTAATGTAGAAAAACCTGTAGAGTTTACTGTTTCCAATTCCACTGTAGATGTTAACCCACCTACGGAAAAACAGGAGAGTGACCAGCTTCCAGTCAAATCCGCAGTGAAGCGAAAGGCAGCAGACAGTAATGATTTAATTATTAGTAATAAAACCCCGACAACTAATAAAATTCAAGATGTTATCAGCTGAAGAACTTGAGCGACTTCTGTCTGAACTTAAAAGTAACAAAAAACCTGTGGAAAAGTGTTTAGAATATACTACCAACATTCGTCAACTGTGTCAAGACTTCATTGACCGACGAAGAAACCCTGAAACATCTTCGCAGTTAAAAGCCCGTCTTAACAAATTAATAAAGAAGTTAAAGGCTTACATTAAAACTCATGCTTAGAAATCAATATGTTTGTTCCTATTAATTATGCATTTTTGCTCCTTTTTTTCATTACTATTGTAATGACCGGTTTTTCATTAGTCTCACTGAACACTCAAGGCTGTCGTGACTCTTTTAAAAGATATTTTATATTAGATTCTTTGAAATCTAAATTAAATGCAGACATAGTTTTTCTTCAAGATACACATACCATTCCTTCTGATGAAAGTATATGGAAAATGATATGGAGAGGAGAAATAGTGTTCTCTCATCTTTCAACTATTTCTGCTGGATTAGCGATATGTTTTTCAAATAATTTAGAATATACTATTCTAGATCATAAAGTTATATTACCCGGTCGCATTTTACATGCTTCTATCAAATTACAGGAGGAAACTGTTTATTTGTTAAATGTCTATTCACCCACATGTCCCAAAGAAAAACTTGACTTTTTGAAATGTTTAAAACACCATTTGAATCAACTTGATTCTTCCTATCCAATATTTCTTGGAGGTGATTTTAATTGTACTACTAATCCTTCCTTAGATAGGACAGGAGATGTTGAACCCCACCCCCACTCTTGTAATGAATTTAAAAATATTGTTAAACGTTTCAAATTTATTGATACGTTTCGTAATATTCATCCTTACGATAAAACATATTCTTGGTCGAGAAATGACGGTGTCGCCGCAAGACTTGATCGAATTTATATCTCCAAACATTATAGTCAGTTTATTCGATCTTCAGAAATAAAACAATGTTCATATTCTGATCATGATTACGTTCGTATTTATTTTAAAGAAATACCAAGTAAACATAAGAGTGCTTACTGGTGTTTAAATACATCTCTTTTAGATGATAAATTGTATGTTGACATGGTAAATAGTTTTTGGCTTTCCTGGCGATTACAGAAATCTAAATTTAAGTGTATTCAAGATTGGTGGGATCGTGGGAAATACAAAATAAAGGAACTTTCGCAAGAATTTTCTATTAAAAAGAATTATGATTTTAAACGTAAATTTGATAGTTTGCAGTGCGATATTCAGTTATTAAAATCAAATATTTCCGCAAACCCTGATCTCAATACCATTTTAATTGAGAAGCAGCAAGAGTTATCTGAACTTGAACGAATCCAGGCACGTGGTGCTTGGGTTCGTTCAAGATTCAAATATGTTAATGATTAAGATAAACCTACAAAATACTTTTTTGACCTTGAAAAGAAACGTGGTACAAAAAAACTATTATCCCATTTAACCTTGCCTGATGGTAGTATAACCGATTCAGATCAGGAAATAAAAACCCTTGCCAGAAATTTTTACTCCGACTTATATAGCCCCGATCCTGTTGATGAAAGTTGTCAAAATGAAATTCTGAAAGACCTCCCTACAATAAGTGAAACCCAAAAACAAACATTAGATAATGTTATAAGTTATGATGAATTGTCCTCTGCTGTTTTAAAAATGAATAATAATAAGTCCCCTGGTATTGATGGGTTGCCTAGTGAATTTTACAAAACATTTTGGAACATCGTTGGTAAGGATATGCACGAAGTTTTTGTTTCTTCTATTGAAGAAAACAGACTTCCACTTTCGTGCAGAAGAGCCGTTCTGACGATGATTCCAAAGAAAGGTGACAGTAGTTTGTTGAAAAACTGGAGACCTGTGTCTCTTCTCTGTTGCGACTATAAAATATTAACGAGAGCTTTCTCGCTAAGACTCCGTACCGTTCTACCCGATATATTAAATATCGATCAAAGTTATTGTGTTCCCGGTCGTCATATAAGTGATAATATTCGTTTTATTTCTGATGCTACGTGTTATGCTAATCAGGAAAATATCCCACTTGCTATTGTTTCCCTTGACCAAGAGAAGGCTTTTGATCGTGTTCATCATGGTTATTTGATGAAGACATTAGAAGCTTTCGGTTTTGGAGATTATTTTATATCCTGTATAAAAACTATTTATACAGATGTACATAGTTTACTTAAAATTAATAACTCGTTATCGTCCCCTTTTCAATTTAAAAGAGGTATAACACAAGGATGTTCTTTGTCTGGTCAATTATATGCCAGATGCCTTGAACCTCTTTTACACAAACTAAGATCAAACGACGGCTTATCAGGACTTGAACTTCCATTATCAGATGGTAAGAAAAGTTGTTTATCTGCATATGCAGATGATTTGGATACTTTATTAACGCAAGACTGTGATTTTGATAGGTTGTCTTTCTGGTTAGATATATACCAGAAAGCTTCTAATTCAAAAATTAATTTACAAAAGTCAGAGGGTTTGTGGGTGGGAAGTTGGAAAAATAGAAATGATTGTCCACTTGGTCTCAAGTGGAATAATAAAGGTTTAAAGGTTTTGGGTACTTTTGTTGGAAACAATAAGGATTTCTATAAACAAAATTGGGAAGGGATGGAGGAGGATATTACTGTCAAACTTGACAGGTGGAAGCCTTTTGCTCGCGGTTTGTCACTCAGAGGACGAACACTTGTTATTAATTTACTTTCCGCGTCAAAATTATGGCATCGATTAAATTCCGTGGCCGTGCCAGATGAAATTATTAGTGCCATTCAAAACAAATTTGTAGATTTTCTATGGCAAGGAAAACATTGGGTTTCGAAAGAAATGTTATATCTTCCTGTATGTACTGGAGGACAGGGTTTAGTTCATATCTTGTCTAGAATTCGTGATTTTCGAATTCAATTTATGTACAGATTTTTGACATTAATGAATGGTGAAGATGTTCATCCTTGTTACTATTTTTGTAAATATTTTTTGTCTACTGTTTCTAATTTGAATTATGATGTTCAGTTGTTATTACTTGATGGGGATTTTCAATACACTCACATTCCAAGCTTTTATCAAGATTTAATTAAGGCCTGGAAGAATTTTGAATCGTCTAGAATTAAAATAGATGATACCTCAGTGGCCGACATTTTAGAAGAACCTTTGTTCTTTAATCCTTCATTAATTAACCCCAAAACTGATGAACCTTTTTATTTTGAAAATTTTGTAATTGCCGGTATGACCAAAGTTAAGGATCTTTTCGATACTAGTTTGGAAAGAAAATTTACTGCAGAAGATCTTGTTGGCATATTAAGCATTCGTTCTGAACGCTGTATCCAACAACATCTGGATTTACTATGGTCGTCTTTTCCTCCGCAGTGGAGTATATTGATTGACCGTTTTTTAATTAATGATATTGATATTGGTGTTGTTCACCAATACATTTTTAAATTAGATATTGACAATGCTCCTGAATCAAGTAAGGGCGTTGTTCTTGATAAATGTCCCAAGAAAATGATTTATTTGTTATCTGTTATTCAAAATTTTAATAGTTCTCATAGTAAAACGTTACTGTCCCCTTGGAATAATATTTTACAATCAAATGTTCCCCCTAATGTTATATATAGTCATGTTTATGAATATCCTCATAGCATGCATGAAGGTGACCTTAACTGGAAAATACTTCATGGTGCTGTTTCAACTGGAAAATTTTATTATAAAGCTGGGTATCAGCGTTCTGATGAGTGTCCCTCTTGTGGTGTACAAGAGGACATACATCATATTTTTATTTCCTGTCCTCGTATTAAATTTTTATTTAATTTTGTTAAAAATATTTGGTGCAAATTAATGAAAAATGATGTAGGTTCAGTAAATTCGTTTATATTTGGACCTTCGACTTTTTCCAGCACTGACCATACGCCACCTCAGGTCAGTGCATATCGATCTCCTCCAGCTGTCCAAACGTCAACATTGGACAGCTGTCCAGTTAGGAGATCGATTCCAGCAGATCCAACGCCACCCGGGATCAGCTGTCCAGAGAATCCAGTGCCAGCCGACCACCCGTCTTTCAGGGTCGGCTGTCCAGAGACGACCAGACAGCCATTGATGATGGAGAACGGAACAGTCGTGTTGGGAGAATGTACCAACACGCAACGATGGACCAAGCGGTACAGGACCCCAACACGACTGTACCAATGGATTGCCACCCAGGCGAAGATGGCCATCTACGTCACCTTGCAGCACCTGAGGACCGGAGGAGGACAGACGGACCCACTCGTGGAATTCAGGTCGCGCATCCGCGCCCGGTTGGCAATCTAATTTGCCTATTGTAAGTTTGTTAATAATGTTGATTTCTTTTCAGATTTTTGGTGTTTTGATAATGTATTGTGTTTCATTTCAAATGACAAGCTTTTTGTAAATATTTAATGGTAAGTTGATTGTATATGTATTTATTTTTTCCTGCTTATATATATTGTAAACCGCGATGAGTTAAAGGTCAAAACATGGACTGGCGTGTACCAGTCCATGTTGACTTTGATCATTATGACAAAGTCTTTTATAGGTTTCTTTAATTTTAAACTGTAGGTAAGTTATTAAGGTAAACGTTAAGGTTTAAGCTGACTTGTTTCAGTTTAAACCGACTTTGATCGTTTGGACAAAGTCTTTAATTATTTTATGTCGCATTTTATGTAGTTTTGGATTTAAAATTGATATATTCATATGTATTTTCTAAATTGTTAAATAGCTTGTCATAATAATGTATTTGTTAGGATTATATTTTACGCTGCTTGAATTTTTGATACCTTGTACAACTGTGATATAATGTTTTAATTAATAAAGGGTATTGAAAATTCAAAAAAAATTCCTTTTTCTAATCTTTTTAGCTTCGTTAGGTCCGGTCATGAGCTTCTCGTTGCTAGAACACTATCCAACTCTATATTTCCAATAAAGACATCCGTATCCATATTTTTTCCCCAAAATTTTAAAGAGAACTAAAAACAAAACACCTCCATGGTTTTTCACACATGCGCATGTAAACATGCATGTCGCATTTTTAATATGGATATTGCGTTTTTGCCAACTTGAACGTATGTCATTGTGCTCTCGCAGATTTGAATAATGAAATTTACGATCACTAATGCCATGACGTCTATTGAAATTCAAATCTTATTATATAATGTAGAATTAAATTTTGTATTTTTTGCAAATAAATCTATGTTAATTAAAATGTGTATCAAATTTCAAGATAGTATTGCTAAAAAGAATTAATAAATAATTACATTTCATTCAAGTTATAAAACTAGTTTCAGGAATTATTCTCTTTCAGTAAAATCTAATTTAGTTTCTTGTGTTGTGTCGGGAGCTGGTGAATGACACCTAAATGTCACTTTCATCAGCGATGATTTGACGCTCTGAAATCATTATGTGACAAAATTATTTGTGGAAGGAAGGTACACTTGAAGAATAATTAAGGCAAATTGATAGCTTAGAATTTGGAATAAAGTTTCGAACATTTATAAGTTCTCTTAATACTACATGTAGTATTACTCCGATATATCTACCAATGAAGGTAATAACATTACACCGAACACCGATAAAATTGTCAAAAAGACAATCTACAAATCCGAGAAACCGGCAAACTCCAGAACCAACAACCAAAAATACAGCAACTACATCAATAGTCCCGGTATTTCAAAAGAAATGGTGGGTTCAACCAGGTTTTATGACATGCGAAATCTCCCGCTTCTATTGCTATAGAATGGGAGTTAGTTAGTTAATCAAAATAGATGGGTATCATATACCGCTAGTTACTAATAGGTATATCAAAACAATCATCATAGCACGTTCACTGTACACTGAATTCAAAACTTGGGAAAACTGTCTGCAACTATATTTTTCGAGAAGAAAGTTGTATCTATAGTAAACTTTATTAAAGGCGCGGACGAGTCGTTTTTCTTGTGACCTTGGTTTATAAGTTTATCCCCAAAAAGTTGCAAAAAATCAGTATACTCCCTGCAAGCTTAACAATACCTGATCCATGAAGAGTGTTACTTAATAAGGCAGTCCCCAAAGAGAACTGTGAAATTACCATTGCAGTGTGTTCAATATAAAATAAAATTTACACAATAACTGGCATGATAAATTATTGTGATCTGAATAGATGAACATAACCCCTGCTAAAAAGAACGAGGCATAGTCATACAACATTAAGATGTTTGTTTGTTTGTTTGTTTAAATGGTGTTTTAACGCCACTTTCAGCAATTTTTCAGCTACCAGGTATATCGTGATCGTCCAGTTTTTATTGGGAGAGGCAGCCGGAGTACCCGGAGAGAACCCCCGACCTGCGGTAGGAAAACTTGCATTCCTTGTCAATTAAGATTGGAGTCGAGTACACCCTGCCTGCAGTGAGAATTGAACCCGCAATATCAGTGTTGACAGACCACGTGATCAATAGTAGACGAACTACCTTAACCACTCGGCCACCGAGTCCCCAACATGAAGATGAAATCGAAAACTGAACCGAAAGTGAGAAACCTGAACAGCAAAGAGAAACATAAGTACACTCAGGTGCTCCCGGCCAGTAGCAGTTCCTGCATCTAATTAGTTTAATTACTCATTATAATGTCCAGGAAAAGAAAGGACCACATATAGCTCAGGGAAAAGTCTGATCTCATTTAAGATATGGATTTCACACAACGGTTAATGATGTAACGGTGATAGTCATTAAAAATTTGTTTGATTACTTTGAAATATTTACCATATATATTGTATCATTAGCATGTGTGCTACCACTTTAGTCAAATAAGAAAGCGAGAGCATATACTTAAGTGATGCCAATTGATCTAATGCTAGCACTATGACAGAAATAATTATTCTCTGGGTCAGACGTTTTTCAATAAGTTTTACTTATATATACCATTTCTTTGTGGATAAATATTCGTGTGAAAATATGAATGCAGAAAGTTTAATTCAGTACATATTAATTGTGATGCGATCATTACTAGATACAGCTATTACTGACTAGTGGTGTATGATACACAACTATTTGTATCAACACACCAACTCACGCACTTCATTTATGGAAACGGGAGGTATGGCGTGCCATAAAACCTGGTTTATCCCACCATAGTGATATTTATGTGATGATGATGAGTGGATACCCTATTGCCATGATACTCACCCTTTTTTTCACCAACACATTAACACTACAGTAATGGAAGCGGGAAGTTTGGCATGCCATAAATCCTGTTTTAAATCGCAATTTCTTTTGAAATGCCTGTCCCCACTTCGGACCATTGATGTAGTTACTTTATTTATTAAGATAAACAACAAGATACGCCTGCCTCCAAGATCACAAAGATGCACGGTACACTGAAGTTTTCATTTTTAATATTTCCGTCAGGTAATAGCTCAGCACCAATAGTTTTTCCTCCTTGGGCATTCCTAGATCGTCACGTTTTGCATGTTTCTACTACAATGCATAACATTCATAGCGCTTGCCAATAGTCAATCAATAAAAACGCTTTGACGATTTTTGATAATTTACGTTCAAAAATCTAAATTAATTCTTGCTTAATTATATGTGACATTTTACTGAATCGTCTGAATTGCTATGTAAATAAAATATGCATTGAAAAATGAAATGAAATGAAATTTAATTACTAAGTAAATAATAATGCATGGAAAAACACTCCGCAATTATTAATGTCGTCAGTGATAATATTTAATTCAAATAATAAAACTCAAATTTCTGAATGTGTGCTACGGCAGTATTATAATGTTAAGAAACGTTTTCTCTCCCAATAACTGGGCGCCGTGATATAGATATATACAAACAAACAACAACTTCCGGTTTTGCCATGAATGACACAATTATTATTCTTTATTTCATCTATACAACTATCTCTTTCATCGCAATTTTGCGGGTTTCATGAGTTCGCGTTGCTGGCTTCATGTTTGTGTGTTCAGTTGTTTAGTGTTTGTTTGTGCGTCTCGTTGCTTTGCATTAATGTTTTCGAGTTTGAGATTTGATTGGCACTTTGGTATTTCTTCGCTTATTCCACAAGAAAATACATGTTTATGTTTAATAAGATGTCGACGTTACTCTCCTCTCCTTCCTAGGTATCTTTAATAATACAAAAAGTTTATCTCAAAGATAATATTTTTCTATACCGTTCTACCGTATACCAAATGTCTGACATTATAACACAATTTCAGAAATGAAGAGAGTGTCACGGAAAACTTGACAGCGGACCATAGCTGATGACGTGTTTGGAGAGTGTCACAGAAAACTTGACAGCGGACAATTGCTGCTGACGTGTTTCGAGAGTGTCACAGAAAACTTGACAGCGAACCATTGCTGGTGACATGTTTGGAGAGTGTCACTTTAGTTGCAAGATTAAGACTCATTTTTGCAGTTTTGAAAAAAAATGCATTGTAACACAGTTAAAATGGCTTAAACAAACAACATTCCAAACATTTTCCCGCTGTAGACAGCATTTTCTGCCCTTTGGTCATTATGACTTCCTGCATTGATTTATTGTTTGTTAACATCCCGCCATATTTAGCTAAAATAGTGTTTACAGGCCGATACGCAACCATTTAATCAGCAATCAATCAATTAAAAGGAAATGCTTTATGTTCAGGCGACGGTTTCATACAACTTCTTAAATTGAGATTTTCATCAAAAATATTTCCTTAACTTTGAATTTTCAAGCAATCTGATTGGTCAATATAAGAATTGAGGAAATTTTGAGGAAATCCTCAATTTTGAGATGTTTTATGTAACTGTGCCCTCAAATGCCTAATTATGCTACGCAGGAAATCTTTTAGCGTGTTATAACTATTTCCGTCGTAAATTCATATCTATACTCACTAAATAAGAAACGCAACATCGGAAACATTTAAAAAAAAAAATTGCGGACAAATAACCTATAAATATTCGAATATATATATATATATATATATATAAATCTGGAACACACTATGAACTAGTTTAAACATATTTTATTTGCTCAAATTTGCAAATAGAATAAGACACAAGTTAGACAAACTTATGAAGTCTTCTCCAAATATACAATATGTTGCTGCAAAAGAACATTTATGGAACATGCATACAATTTAATACAATATATATTATATGTGTAAGATAAGATCTGTACAATACATGAGATAAATAGAATGTACCAGAAAAAAAAATAGCAAAGATAAACGAATAATTAGAGAATAAGGGGGGGGGGGTGATGAATTGTGTGCTTCAAGAACCCTGTGTACAAGTTATTAATCAACGTGGAATCTTTCTGAACCTTTGATATACTCAAATAAAGTTTAAAAACTTGTATGTTCTGCTCAGTGGACAATAACGGGTTACCACATGTTAAAAGTTCTAGATTTATTGGACAATAATTGGGCAGCCAGGAAAGGTTCTCAAATAATCTGTCTCTGATGATGGTATATTTAGAACATGCAAAGAAATAATGATATGCCTTCTTCACGGTTAGATACACAGCGACAGGATGGATCAGAAATAATATTAACTCTGTAAAGATCATAGTTTAAAAATGAAGCTAAGCATCTTAGCTGGGTTAGGACAATATTAAATTTACGCTGTCCTTATTCATAATACTTCGGAACTTTTATACATGGGGTCATGTTTTTAAGTTCGGATTTGAATTTAAATATAGAATCGACATTACGGATCGACATATCCAAACTGTTCCACTGTCGAATAGTTGATGGTATGAATGATTCGTTAGTCAGTGACAGTCTACAATAAGGGGTCATAATGTTATTACCGTTACGCAAGGGATACACCGAAGTGCTTTGTATACTTGGTGGTATTAGATTACACAGATATGCTGGTGCAGAGCTATGTTGTATATTATAAAACATTTGTAGCTTTCTACGTTTCCTACGCTCGGCTAAAGGCTCCCACCCAGTTTCATTATAAATATTAGTTGTATTAGTAAAACTTGGTAGGCCTGTGACAATTCGAGCAGCCTCTAGCTGCAGTAGCTCGAGCTTATTACAGTAACCCACACCAACGTTGTCCCAAACTTCACAGGCATACTCGAAAAGGGGTCTTATAAAGACTAAATAGAGTTTCTCTAGATTTTTTCGATTATGTTTGTATTTAAGCTTCCTTAGTACATTTAGGTGCCTTGAAACGCTACATATAATATTTTCAATATGTATGTTCCACTTAGCATCACAGCAAAAGGTCTGCAGAGAGAGACTAGATTTTCGGCTATATCTTTAATATAAATGATAAATAATAATGGACCTAATACCGATCCCCGAGGAACACCAGCAGTCACATTACAAAGCACAGAAGATGATTGCTTTATAACTACTTTTTGCTGCCTATTATTTAAATAGTTTTTAAACCATTCTAATAAATTTCTATTTACACCATACGATTTCAATTTATGTAATAACACTATGAATTACGCATTGTTAAAAAACAGGGTCGACTTTCATGTGCAAATCATGGGTATTTTTTTAACTCAGACAAAATCTGTATAAAACCCTGCTATTTCTTTTCTTAACTGCATTAGTAAAATAAAATTCTGATGAGGTGACGCTGTGCCAAGGTTAGATGGTCCTCCCCGGAATATCGATATCGATCGAATCGAGGCCGGGGAATCACAGAGCTGTTGTCAGAACGTACAGTGTTCATCGTAGCACAATTTCCCGCCTTTGGAGACACTACCAGCAGCTTGGTACTACGACATACCGCCCACATTCAGGGCGCCCATGTGTTATAACTCGTGCGAATGATCGTTACATTAGATTATTCTATAACAGATCAGGAATATTGCTGCAACAGAAACAGCTGTAAACGTCCCTAGGTTGCGCCGTATATCACCACAGACAGTACGCAATCGGTTACGCTCTCACGGATTGTGGGCAAAACGAACTTACGTAGGAGCAACACTGAGACGCCAACACCGCCAAGCTTGGGTTAGATGGTGTACTACCGTTCGTGTATGGAATTTACAGAACTGGAGAAGAGTGCGGTTCAGCGATGAGTCACGTTTTCAGCTTGAAAAGCCAGATGGTCGCATACGAGTGTACAATCTGAAACGCTGTATTTGAAATTGAGTTTTGTGACGTCACCAACACATTAGATAAGACGTCACGTCATCAATGGAATGTAGAGGCACTGTTAGGGGGCTATGAAGTAACGACATGAACAATGTGCGATGCTCGCATTTAGGCTGCGCCTACATTCATATTATTGAGTAAAAAAGTATATTATTTTACGGAATTGTAAAGCAAATAATAGACATATTAAATTTCACGACAGCGACAATATATTGCATTCACTATTAAAACTAAACTACGAATTTTGCAGTTTATTTATTTATTTTTTTTTTTTTGAATGTTGTTTAACGTCACTTTCAGCAATTTGTCAGCTATGTCATGGGGTCCAGTTTTTATTGGCAGATAAAGCTGGTAGGATAACTGGCAATTTTTGTCAATTAAGATAGGAGTCAATCGCACCCTGCCCACAGTGAGACTAAAACCTGCAAACTCAGTCTTGATAGATCACGTGATTAATACCGTATAAGTGGTTTTTTCGCGTTGATTTAATTTTCGCTATATTTGGGGTAAATGTTGGAACGCGAAAATAAAAAACGCGCGAAATATTAGAAAAAATGATAGAGTTATTCATTGTGATTACAAACTGCAAAAATTACATTACGCCAAAAAAAAAAAACTCACACAAAAGTGCTAAATTTTCCACACGCGAAAAAAACGCTTATACGGTAGTAGACGAACTACCGTACTCCGAGTTTAAAGTTACTTGCATGCTGACTATATAATGTAAATGGAGCTGTTCAACAATCAATAAATATCTCTTCCCTAAAGGATAATTTGACGCTTTACCAAAACTATATCGCACAATTATTTGACGAAGGTGCAATTTAATAGCCATCAAGGATAGTTAATAACATAGAATTTGCCGAATTGTGTAGAAAAGCAAAATATATTTTTTCTTTAATAACAGTTGTTTTTACTCGTGTTGGTCATAACTTCTGTGAAAAAAATTTTACTTACAAAAATGTAATAAGACCAGTATTCAGACAGAACTGTGGAATACTGATGTCAGTGCTGCCACCTACAAAAATGTCTAAAAACAGGGTTGAACTGTGTTGTTTTGGATAAATAAACAATTCGTGTTTGTGTTTAAGACGCTTATTGATTGGCTCAGAATAAAATCACGTGATGTTTATAAATCCATCTCTCAAATAAGCTCAGACATTTTCGCTATGTCATATGTGGTCTTTCCTTTTCCTGGATTTGACTTTTTTAGACATAAAAATGATTAACTCGACGGGTGTCTCATTAGAGGCAGGCGATGCTTTCTCGTTCGGAGCGTCTCAGTGCAACCATTTTTTAATAAGGTTTTGAAACTTATTTTCTGTTTTTGTGTTTGGTATTTGTTTTGTGTCGTATAAGTTTGTCTCAATTCGGATTTGTAATCGCACTTGACTTTTAGCTCTTGTTGGTCGGTTTCCTTGGTATTTTGCTTATAAATTGGATGTCTAGCTAGACATTTCTTACGCACCCCACAGTTGTATATTCGTGCGTACCCAATAATGATTTAGGTGGATTTCAAAATTCTAAATTTTTTTTTTTTTTGGTTTCCTAAAAAAAAAATCGTGCAAATCTTAAATTTTCGTAACAAATATCAAATACCGATCGAAAAAATATTCTTAAGTATAATCATTTAAGTTAAAAATTTCGATTAATTATTAATTAATTAATGTTGATTTGCTGGCTGGTCTAAATTTCAGGGAAAATAAAATATGTGATTACCGTATCATTTAACTCATAATTAATTAGTACATAGTAAATACATGTCCAAGAAAAACACTCCGTTCTTATTGATTTCGACAAAGATAATGCTTAATTAAACGTAACAGAACACAAAAATTTTAGGATTATTGGTACGCCTCTGATATGCTAAGAGAAACAAGAAACGCATCTTGTTTTGGCGACAAAACATATTTATTTGTAATCCGTATGTATTGCAATTTACACCTTGTTACCTACGCATATTATCTACCGAATGCCAGGTGAAAATGCAACAAAAATGACTTTTTTATATTGTAGACTTTCAATTGATTTTAGTCCATCTCCAATTTCAGACTGCCACAGCGACAGCCAAGGATATTGTTGGTATGCGAGGTCGCCAAGTGTGTCAGATGTTTAGAAATCGGTTGTGATGCCAAGACGCGCTAACATTTACAATGTCCAGAAAAAAATTAGTGCGAGCATGCGCGTATCTTCCGATTTGTACTTCTCCAGTTTGCACTATAATACAACACCCGTATAAAAGGTTGATCCGATTTTAAGCACGATGATACACACACAGGTAAACATATTACAAACACGTTCAGTAGTGGCCAGTATTTTCATAGTGTTTCGTTCTTTTTTTTAAATTAGTTTAATGCCACTTGCAGCAATTTCTTAAGCTATATCATCACGGCCAGTTTTTATTTTAGGGGGGGGGGGTGGGAGTATCCTGTGAAAACCCCGCCACCTTCGACAGGAAACTTGCAATGGTTCTCAATTTAAGGTTAGAGTCGAGCACACCCTGCCCGCAGTGAGAGCCGAACTCGCAACCTTTGTGTTGACAAACAAGTCATCATCAGCTGAAGACTAACTACCTTTACCACCGAGGCCCTGACTGTTTCGTTATGAATAGCACGATAAGTATTACCATACATTCAGCTATCTCTTTCTTAGCAATTTGTCGGCTTTAAGAAGAGAAAAAAAAACATAATGACAAAGCCATACCTCGATAATAAATCTTGTAAAAACTATTGTGTTCTCAGACATCTCAATTAATGTTTCTTTATCAGCATTCTATTTTTTAAGTAGTAAATGTATGAGAATTTTTTACCACCACTCAGTAAGATTATCACAAGCTATGTAAAATTTTACAATTAAATGTGCGTAATTATTGATCTGATTGAAGGACGTTTCGTGTGATGGCCTCTAGACAGCACGCAATGAGATTCACACAACTTGAAAAATTAACACAATTTAATTAACTTTATTTGTTTGTTTGTTTGTGTGAATGTTGTTTAACGCCACTTTCAGCAATGTTTCAGCTCTCTCATTATTATTATTGGGAGAGGAAGCCGGAGTACCCGTAGAAAAACCCCGAACTTCGGTAGGAAACTACCAATCCTTGTCAATTGAAATTAGAGTTGAGCGCACCATGCCCGCAGTGAGACTCGAACCCGCAATAGCAGTGTTGACAAACCACGTGATCAATAGTAGACGAACTACCTAAACCACTCAACCACCGAGGACCCTGAAAGACATGTTGAAAATGTCTAAAACAGGAAGTGTTAATAAAGCTTATATAATTTTATAATTTATAAACATTTTCTTAAAGACGACAATCAAAAATATTTACATCCAATTATCAATGTAAGAAAACGATGTAATTGACCTCCATTTCATGACCCAATAAATTTTGTGTAAGGATTTTTTATAATTCATTCATTCAGACCTGTCCTTGTGTTCATCATTTTTAGGAATCTCGTAGTTGAAGAAATTTTTTACTTTTTACTTTACGGGACATTATACTCTCAAATATACTATCTAACGACCTTTCTAAAAAACAATTAATAAAAGTCAAGAAACAGCATGAAGGGTTTATAACGTTTGTGATTGGCCAAGATTTATAGCCGAAATTTTGGAGGAAAAAAGTAAAAAGTTAAGTTAAGTAAAAAGTTAAGTAACGACTGACAAACTGGTGGCGAAGGTTTAAGTTTTCCAAATCGCAATTGACCATGTGATCGTTGCTGGTGACCCGGATGTTCATTGATTTTATAGAATGCAAAGAACCATTGGCCTTTTAATGTTATTTTCCATATGGGGTACCAATTTTCGATTATTATTTCGTTGAAAGACAAAGTTAATTTAATGTTAAATTAAGAGAGATTATTTATGTTAAAGAATAGGGGATTCATTTTGTGTTATTGAAAATATAGGTTCGCATTGCTTTTCTGATTGAAAAATGAGGGTCAGAAAGGGGAGTGTCATTGTCATTTTTTTTCAAATTTCCTAGAGGTGTCCCTACGTATTCGAAATTTGATTTCTTCCTCCAAAATGTGTTTAAAACTCCTTTTTTGTGTATTTTTATATTCAAGGTTGCATCTCTTTCCACATCCTCACAAGTCGGGGTTTCTGTGTCCATATGTGTCCACGAAACCCTGACAAACTTAGCAAGGAAATTCCCGGGCTAGAAATCACTATTTTGATTGGCTACATCATACCTTAATGTAGCCAATCAAAAGCTTGCTTTCATTCGCGACTTGGTTAGGGTATATCCCGATGTCGATTGTAAATAAACCGAACGGATGTGTTGCTTAGACCATGTGAAAATCGGCGTATTTTGTACAGTAGTGTTAATAGTTTGTTATTACCGCGTTATTTATTAGTTGCGTTACGTTTTCTTCCAACTCAAGAATGAGTAAGAATGACTACTGCCAAACACTCCCTTCTTTCTAGCAATTTAATTGGTTGATATTTTGAAGGATTGACGTTATACGAAAATCTTCTAGCCCGGGAATTTCCTAGCTAACTTTGTCAGGGTTTCGTGAACACATGTGGACACAGAAATCCTGACTTGTGAGGATGCTCTTTCCAAAATATAATAACTTTAACAATCTTTATTGACGAATCGAGTTACTTTGTGCTCATAAAATGGCCGCGCCCATACCGTTATGCATTAGTACATTGATACCTTTAGCAGACCTCGGTAATGTACGGCAAACACCGGAAATACTATAGTAACTAAACTACCATTTTTTGATAACATTGTAAAAAAATAGTTTGTGTAGCAATAAGTAGCAACCAACTTGTTTAATACAGCTACATTTCATGGACAAGAAGTAACAAGTGTGGACTGTGACCACGCTCACAAAGCGATACCCCCCCCCCACCCGCTTCGCTTTCAAGGTGAATAAAAATCCTTTATGCATATCTACATATAATTTACTTCCTTTATGCTAAGTTTCATTAATTTCATCAAGCGGTTTAGGAGGAGTTTACAAGGGATGTGAACAGACGGACAGACAGACAGACGGACATACAGGGAGATTCTTATATACCCCCCCCCCCAAACAAGTTTGCGGGGAGTATAAAAATATACAGTAACTTCAATTATAGGTCGAAAACCATAAACCGACTTTCAGTTAGGTAAGGAAAAAATGCAATGTATGTCATTTCTAAAAAAAATCTAAATTATTGATGTTTCGAAGATGTACGTTATTGACTTTCGTTTCTTATCTCGAATAACAGACAAAGGGAACCTATTTTATGATGTCTGGCAAAAGAATTTCCCAGATACTTTATGGAACCTATTTTATGATGTCTGGCAAAAGAATCTCCTGGATGCTTTGGAATTTTCTAAAGACTTCCTTCTGCAAAGTCACAATCCCATGTTAATTGGATGTTATAATAGTCAGCAGAAATTTGTTCACGTTGCAGGAAATGCGATCTACGACAATTTAAAGTACGATATATATTCACAAATCACGGCATGTTATAATTAGAAATTTTGGTATTAAAGATCCTCGACATCTTAATCATTTTGGCTTTCTGGTTTCTATGATAAGTCGTTGAGAGACAAAAAGCACGTCAGTAAAAACGTTAATTTCAGATAAAACATTGAAATTGTTAATTAAAGACCTTCTATATCTTATTGTCTTTCCAGTGTATTTGGCCTGATCTACACCGATGAGACAAAACGAGTGTCTGCTAAAACCTTAGAATTTTGATTGACATTTATTATTTATGTCAAATAAAAAACGTTGAAAGCCGATTTAATAAGAAAGCATTTTTGTAAAATATTTTCAAAAAGTCTTTTTCAAAAATCATCTTTAGATTGACGTATCGACTGTTTATGGTTAACGTCTAATAAACAGTATTTCAGCTATAATCAAATCTTAAAACAAGATTTGTGTTTGTTTATCTAATTAAGTTATAATTGTAGACATAGAAGGGACGTCATCTTGTGGTAAATAAAATGTCAGAATGTAAAACGCTGATTGGAATTTGACTACAAACTAAATCACACTCAAACACGCAACATGAGCGTTTAATAGTTAACGACTAACCACCTAGGAGCTTAATTTGTAAGAAGCATCAATCATTTCATTTAAATAATTTATTTCACGTCCATTACAGTTATAATGCAACAATATCCTTAATATGTTGACTCTGTAACTGAACCTTCATTTCAATTACACAGTAAAAAATTAATGCAATAATCAATACCCCTGCAAGAACAAAAACTTTTGCTTGGACACAAAGGAAATAACTATATCCAAAAGCAATTGCACATCCGGTTGCGTAGAACATCCGGTATGACGCAAAAGCTGCTTCCTGTTTGTGCATGAAGATGATCCCAAATAAAGCTGAAATTAAAAAAGACTTAAATGAATTCAAAATCAATTTCCTCCAATTAAATAGAAGTTTACCAGAATAATTTCGGATTATTTGTAACTAAATGGCCTCTTTTTGTATGATCTACTTCCTGCTATTTTACAAAAAAAATAGGTAAAAAATCTATTAATTTGTTTGATTTTTAATCGACGCATAAATTAGAGTAAAATCATAAGTGTTTCTATGTTTGTTTGTATGTAGTTGTACCTTTCTTTTAGCAGTTCGAATTTATATCATTGCACTAAATTTGTATTTGGGGTAAGCGGTACTACTCCTTGACCATCGGGAGGAAAACTCAACCTAGCCAAATAAGGTCAAGGACATGTCCATGATCGAAGTAAAATTGTATAATTACTTATATGTATTTAAAACTTGAATTATACATTAAAAATCCGGGCATTTTAAAATTTAACGCCCATCGTGTTTTTCTTCTTTTCGTGTTTGGGCTGTTTAGTCATTGTCGATAAATGGCCTAGGTATAAATACATTTAGTGCAACGTGACAGACCAATGCAGGAAAAACATGTACAAATAGCGGTAACTACAATTCTAATATATGTATATTGTATCCTAGAGAAATACCATTGTGGATGAAATATACAATTCTGAGTAATTACTTAACTATATATATATATATTTGTCATCCTATATAATATATACAAAAAGGCTGAATTAGATTACTGTCAAATTAATATGTATTGGTTACGAAAATTCCATCGTCACACGCTAGTATACATGTACTATGTCTATGTCTACGATTCACCCCGGTTAATGAAGCTATATTTTTTATAGCGGATTTGGCCGAGGGGTCTAGACCGCTGGACATAGTGCAGGCGATTTGGTGCCACAGTGTCACAACGGTGTGAGTTCGAATCCCGCTGAGGGTAAACAAAAATTTGACAGTGTTAAAAATCTAATTCAAACAGTGTTGGGCATAATTTGTAGAAGTATATATATATATATATTTGTCGGAAAAATTACACTTGTATACAGTGTGTATATATGTGTCCAATAAAAGTAAAACATAACCAGAGTCTTTGTTCTGTATTTACACTAGCGCTTTCATGTTTACAAACAATCTTCAGGTGTGTACAAACAAAAGTATAGTAACAGTGACTAAGTAACGTCATAATTGCGTTACGTATAGGTAAGGGAGATAACTCAATAAAATGTTCACTCAAAAGGCATGTAACGGAAATACATTAACGTTTGTTTAAGAAAGGTTTAAACTTTTTTATGAAGTTTTTTTCCTTAATTTCTCTCGACAAATCATCCGCGTACTGTGCATTTTATAAAAAGGAAATATTTTAAAAACACCGCCACTGCACTCATCTAAGTGTCTACTAAGTGGTATATTTCTATATTTCGGTACTCTGATTTGTTGACGGTGGCAGTCATGCGTTGATTCAGAGCGTTTCCGGTCTGACCTATATAAATCTCTTTGCAATTGCTACATTGGATGTAATAAATCAGATTCATACTTTTACAGGTCATGTTTCCATTGGTATATATTTTTAATCCGTCTTTGGTAATTAATTCTGATCCCGTGTATATATAGTCACATGTTCCGCACCTACAATCATTACATTTAGAGACGGTAAAAGTGTGTTGACTGTGATTAGAGTCAAACTGTGCACGTGTAAGTAAGCGTTTTAGGTTCCGTGGTTGTCGCTTACTTGAAAATACAGTTTCTCTGTTTATGAGATCCTTTAATTTGTCGCATTGTGCTATTATTGATAGATTTGAGCGGGCAACATGAAATATATTTGTATTGCAGGGATTGTGGGTAATTACAAACGGTATTAATTTATCATTGTTTGGTTCATTGTTTCTGGGTGTCCTAAGCTCCTGAATCGGTATTTGTTTCGACCTCTCAATCGAATTATCAATAAGGGTCTTTGGGTATCCTTGTTTAAGAAGAAACTCTGTTAATTCATTTAATCTTTCGTTTCTAGTAGTTACGTTGTTACAAATTGTGCATATTTTGCGAGCTAAGCAGTAAGGTATGTTTCTTTTTGTGTGGGACGGGTGACACGATTTGAAATTTAAATACTGATGCGTGTCAGTCTCTATATAGTATATATCGGTTAAGATGGTTCCGTCGCTGTTTGTTACTAATATATCGAGGAAAGGAATTTTTTCTGTATTTGTTTCTCTTGTAAATTTGATGGATGGATGGAGGCTATTAAGAATTGTTGTAAAATCCTCTAAAAATGCTACCGATTCACTCCAGATAATAAAACAATCGTCAAGAAATCGGAGCCACGAATTCTCAATGTAATGTGCGAGTTGGACGCCATAACTTTCTTCCACATTCTGGTACAATTTTTGTTCTAAAAATCCCATTACCAGCGTAGCATATGTTGGTGCAAATTTCGTTCCCATAGCAGTGCCTTTTATTTGAAGGTAATTTTTTCCGTTGAAGTAAAAAGAATTATTTTCTAGTATTAATTGAACCGAATCTAAAATAAAATCGAGAGTGAATCTATTATCAATTTTATCTCTATGTTTCTCTACCCAATATTTTACTGCAGCAATTCCTAGATCATGTGGTATGTTTGTGTATAGGCTGGTTACATCAAACGTCACCAATATAGAATTCATTTGAATTCTATCTGGTATTTTTGATAGAAAGTGTATATCGTCACGAACGAAGCTTGGAACGCATGAGCATAACGGTTTTAGTATAATATCTATAAAATTACTAAGTCGATTAGTTGGGCTTGTTGGTCCGGCGATAATAGGCCTCAGTTTTAAGTCTGTTGGTGCATTCATAGTTATATACTCACGATTTTGTTCATTAACTGCACTCTGGATTTGTTTGGACTTGTGTACTTTGGGTAGACCGTAAAAATTACTTGTGCGTGATTCGAAATTCGTTAGATAATCGCTTTCTTTGTCAGTAAGGGATGGTTCATACTTTGAAACTAGATTGTTAAGTCTGCGAAGGGTTTGTTTGTCCATATTGGACTGAATTTCTAAATAGAATGTTTGATCGCCTAACTGTTCATTTACAAGTTTTTCATAATAGTCTGAATCCATTATGATAATGGCGCCACCTTTATCTGCCTCTTTTATCACTACTGAGGTGTCAGTTTGCAGTCTCCTTAATGCAAGTTCCTCATTTTTTGTAATATTTTTCCTTATATTTTCATTTGGAAACAGAGGATGTTTTGTAATTGAGTCGATATAATCATCAAGGTGGCGGTTTCTTCCTTTTTTCGGTGTGAATTTCGATTTATTTCTAATTAAAGATGTATCTTCTTCCGTTTCCTTATCGGCGAAGTACTCTACCAGCCTTAGTTTTCTACTAAATTTTTGAATATCTATTTCCATTTCCTCTGTATTGGCCCTCGGTGTTGGTGTAAATTTTAATCCTTTTCTCAGAAGTTTTAGTTCATTGTTATCCAAAGTCCGTTTTGATAGGTTAATTATTTTCGGGTCTATTCGATTATTTCTTTCGGTATTGTGTTTTGTTTCTCCTGATCCTTCTCCGGGGTTTGTTGGCCTGACAATAAAAAATGGATTCTTCTTTGGTTTGAATTTCTATTGTTTGATCTTTGAAAATTTGGTCTACTAACATGTGGTTTTCTTTCCGAGTCATCGTGTCCTTTGGTTTTGTGTGTTTGTGAATTCTGTGGTTGATGTTTTTGCGGGCCATTTTTCACTACATATGAGTAAAGTCTTTGTACTCTCCTTGGACTTTTACTTGAGTTTGATCTAGTTCTGCGTCCTTTATTGTCCTCTGTCAATTTGTTTAATCTCGGTTGTGAACGAGAACGACTTCGTGGTTTCTTAGTCTTGTTTTGGTACTTAGAAAATGCTGCACGTGTGTTTGTGCTGCCCTGTTTATTTTGGCCCCTTCTTTTGTTATTACGTTTTCTATTTCTATGTTTTGGTTTGTTTTCAGTACTTTCAATGCCATATGTGTTAGCATAGTTTTCTAGAAACAAAGCTTTGCTTACCCATAATTTTCGGGACTTTTCTTCTTCTTTCGATATGTTCTGAATCCAGATTTCTCGGAGTTTTTCCTGTATGCTTCCTGTGGCGATTTTAGAAATTTCTTCGTTGATCTCCGTGTCTACCGTTTCATATTTTCTCTTAAAGCGAGAATATTTGTTTTTTATGATAGCGATATCCGTTTTAAATCTTGACAAGGATAAATCCCATCGTAACCTTGTTTCTTCTTCCGGTTCGCCGGTAATTTCTTTGATGAGATACTTTCTCGGTAAAATTGGTGCTTCCACAGAAATCCATTGAGAATACGTTTCTGAATATTTTTCGCATTTTAATGCATTCCAAAAGTGTTCTCTTCTTTGGTTGAGTAATCTATACCAAAGTTGTGAAATTTGTTTTTGTTTACGGAAGGCTTCTTTTTCAATGTGTTTTTCGTTATTTTCGATTTCCCAGACTGTTGAGGCCGGTTCTGGAGATGCGGTTGTAATTGTTGTTAGAACTTCAACTAAATTTGAAAAGTTACTTCTAATATCCTCTACGGTAAGCATACCGTGTACCGAATTCTTCTCTATTTCCCAATTATTATTATTATTTCGCAATTATGACGTTACTTAGTCACTGTTACTATACTTTTGTTTGTACACACCTGAAGATTGTTTGTAAACATGAAAGCGCTAGTGTAAATACAGAACAAAGACTCTGGTTATGTTTTACTTTTATTGGACACACACATATATATATATATATATATATATATTTATTATACATTATAATATTTTGGTTTTCAGACAAAACTCACAACGGACGTTAACTGGAAGCGAGAGAGCAATGCATTTATAGAAAATATATTAAAGACTTACTGTATGTTTGAGTCTGCCAGATAGCATCACATAAACCTAGACATGCAGCAACAACAAAAAAGTTTGGAATATCTGAAGATTTTGGCTTCCATAACCACAGAACAATAAGTAGACCAACATTGAACGTTGCGCCTGCGCTGATGAAGGCAAATCGTTTAATATGGCGACTGGCTATACATCCAATCAGAATACAGCTTATTGAACTAACAGCTCCGAAGCATATCATTACAGGTCCGATGCTGGTAACACCAAGTGTACAGGCGACATATGCCTAAAAGTAAATCATGATGTGATAGATAATATGAGTATGGTTATGATTTGAAAGAAATAAGCTAAATATAAAACACTTTCATTAAAATGTTTCTTTATTTCAATGTTGTTTAACGCCACTTATAGCAATTGTTTAGCTATATAGTGGCGTCCAGTTTTGAATGTGGATGAAGCCAGGAGAAAACTTTCGATCTTCGAAAAGAAAATGGTAATCTTTGTCAATTAAGATTGGAGTATAGTACAACTTTTCCGCAGCAGTGTGACTCGAATCCGCAAACAAAGTGTTGACAGATCATGTGATCAATAGATGACTAAAGCTACGTAAACCATTCGGTCACCATTTAATATATATTATGAAGTATGAAAGATGACACCTATATATTCAGACGTGTGTTTTGCATGTCATTTTGGAAAGACATAGATTCTAATCTGAAGCTTCCTAACGATGCTAGTACCAATCACACACATTGTCGTTTGGTCCAGCAGGGGTTTGAATAGTATGTTTTGTTTGAATGTTGTTAATTTAACGCCATTTGCATCAATTTTCATCTATAACATGTTTGATACAGTGAAAAGGCTGGAGTTCTTGATTAAAATCTTCAATTTTCGACGGTAAACCGGGCAAGACTTGTTAATTAAGGTTGTACTCGATCATATTATCATTTTATCTGATTAACAAATTTTAATTTATATGGTTTTTATTGTATTGCAATTGTGTAATATAACATATAAATTTGAAATTGTAAATCTAGCACACGTAGACTTTCATGAAGGACACAGCGCACGCGTTTTGGTTTCAGAGAATGAAAAAAAACTGATTTTGTGACGAAACGAAAACCGATACACATGTCCTTTATGATACTTCATTACGAGCATTTCATTGATTTTCTGTTTACCGCATTACTTAACAGTAATTAAATAAAGAACAGTGGTATTGAGAAAACAACCTATAATTATTGGTGGTTGTGTTCTGTTTAATAATAACGAATTAGGGCTTCAGATGTTCTGTGTAGCTTTTGATTTGTTTGTTCTGTTCCTGTTTAACGCTCTCTTGATTTTCTTTTTTGTCATTTCAAAAGTTCTACCCAATGTCCAGTGTGAATCTCATTTCCTGTTGAACAGATTTATGTAGGCTAGAGACACTCGATAAAATTAAATGAAATTACGAAGTCACGTGCACTGATATTATCGCGAGATTAAATGTCTCTGACATAATTGATTCCATGCACCCCACGTCTGCTATTATTTTTCACAGCTTATTCCTGTATTTGTTTTAAAACCAGCAGTTAGTTTTTGGCTCTATCATTGCGTCCATCTTGTTTTTTTTAATTTCCTTTCATTTTGTTTCTTTCTTGCTTTAAGATTTTGTTGTAGTTTTTTCTTTCTAACTCTTCTTTTTTGGATCTGTAGAGGGGAAAGAGACCCACACAATATTGTAGGAAAACTGGCCTAAGTTAAAGTTGAAGAAACGTTTTCCGAAGTGGGGTGGGATAGTCATGTAAATAATAATGGAACCAAAAATAACAGAAGGAACGATACTACATGAGCATGATGAGAAAGTAGTATATTAAAAAATATCATGGGACAGCTTTCAGCAGAATGTCGAACTGCAATGTATTCATATAAAGAAACGAGTCGATGATCTTGGGAAAACTATAACGTGGTCATATCTAAAAACCGAGCAATTTAATAAATTGCTTTGTGATATCGTAATGGGTTTGGCTGAAAACCAATTAGAAATTTGCAATAAATGATGTAGACGGATACTTCATTCCGTACATTATTGTATATATCTGCTGATTAAATAAATTGCAAATCATGACCTATGTATGTTACATTAATTAATGAATATTAAACGCTTCTTTGGTAATTTAAACAACGTGCGTACATCTCATCTCGAGTTTTGCAGAGCGAGATCTGCTAAATATCAGACCTGAGCTGTAATATGAATATTTTGTGTTAGGAAGGCATTAGAGAAAAATTAACTGTTTGTTTGCTTGCATGTTGTTTAACGCCATTTTCAGCAATTTTTCATAGCGTCCAGTTTTTATATAGATAAATATAGTACCTGCATGGAGTAAACCCCTTACGTTCGGTAGGAAAACTGCCGCAGTGAGACTCCCTTTTTTATGCAGCCAGTAACTCTATAGAGGAAATTTGCAACAATACAGGTAAAAAATTATTTCAATTAAACTTTTAAAAAAAGATGATAATTGTTAATTAAATGGATATATATTGACATTATTTTACTTCTCTTGATTATAATTTGGATGCTATATAAATAAGGTTTTCTAAAGCATATAATTGGCTATGTATTTTTCAGCTAACAAGCTTAGGCTAACCAATTGTGCACAATTCTCAATATAGGCGTTTCAAATAAAATCTTGAGTCTGAATAAACAAGAATGATAATTGATAAATATTTGGATTTGTTGTTTGTTTATGTTAACAGTTGGTAAATGGTTGAAATTAATATTTTTTAGAAATTATATACTTTTGACACAGGTGAGTGACATAGATATTCCAGGAAAACACCTTTAATAATTCTAAAGTTTGCAACAAAAGAAAATGAAAGAAGCATGATGTCGATTTAAACGCTTCCTACATTTTTAAACTGAACTCTAAACACCGAAGCTCTGTTCTGCTTTATATCATCAACACCAAATAGAGATGTATGTATAGTGTTTCAGCAGATCGATCGGAATGATTTTGAGCGAGGTTTTTCCTTAATTAATGATTTAAAAATAGGTAATATAGTTTATGTAAATAATCTCCTGTTTAATAGCATTATGAATTGAATTAAAAGTTCAATATGAGACAAAGACACATGTAAATTTCGTTCCAAATTCAATTATACTTATTACTGTTCGCATTGGAAAGCGAAAGTTAATTATTAAGAAATCTTCAAATGACATTATCTTTTGAGTATGACATTTATATATATATATTTCTTTACAAACACACGTCGAGACAAAGAAAACTATGTTGAATCAAATGCAGAAACTTGAAAAAAAAATTCTTCATCAGTTTCTATGATTATCTATCTATTATCAAAATTACCAAATCTGAAAATTTCTATAAATGGCCTGGGACTAGTAATTTTAAATGTACATACTTGTCCGATTTGGCCTCATTTTCAGTATGTAAAAATTATAAACTATCTAAAAGATTGGGCGTAGCCAGCCCGAAGCTTTGTTCGACTCTAGTAAATATACTTTCTTTAATAATAATGGTTGGTTAGTTATACTGTTTTACTTGTTATTTAATACTTTACATTCAATATTGCCGTGAATAAATTAATAGACGTTATTTTTTTTTACTTTACGCATGTTTATTTTGAAAATGGCACAGATTTGAAAGTAATTCTAAATTCACCGTGTGAATAAGCCTATAATGAAGTTAAGTTGTTTTATTTCACGCGCTGAATTTCTTATTTCACTCTTTAGATCGGCGAAACAGCAATTTAGAGGGATAGGTTTCTTAATTTTTTTTAATTTTTATATTTTTTTTAATATTTTTTTTTTTATTTGCACTTGCAATGCAATATAGTTCGCAATTTATGTAAATCTTATATATTATGAATCCGATCCATTGATATATGCGTAGATTGCAAATTTCGATACATATACCTTGATAGACCTCAACTACTATGATCGAACAGTGAAAACTACTATGCTTTTGACAACCTACAGACACTTGCCGTCAACGATATATTTTTCGCCAGCACGTTCACAGGCCGGTACTTTAAAAATGTTGTATTATCTTCTCCAAGCCGATACTAAAGTTATAAATTTCGTCAAGATAGCACCAGTGGCGGATCCAGGGGGGAGCGTAGCGGCGTACGCCCCCCACCCTTTAAAAAAAGAAAAGAAAAAAAGAGAAAAGGGAGGTGAAAAACCAGCGCCAAAGGCAAAAATGTAATCCCCGCCATAAATTAATGCATTAACGGTACTAATTCGTTTATTATGATATCACTGTTGTATATACTGTACCAAATAAAGGTTACTGAACACTATAAAACCCTGTTCGTGGCCTTCCTTTTTTGATGTCCCTTTTTTACGCCACCCCCCTTTCGAAAATCCTGTATCCGCCCCTGAGTACTGCAATCATTTCGCTTAGCATGACATATTTATAACCAAAGATCATATACATGAAGATAATTTGTCCTTTACTTAGGTAAATTAAGGATGCTGGCTTTGTCAGTACCAAATTTAAAAGGTTTTCAAATTACTGACACAATAACATAGTATGCCAAAATAATAATGATCCGCTTACTTCCTTGATATAAGCGATTGCAATTGCAAATTTCATATGGTTTGCACAACTTCTGTCTTCTAAATGTCATGGACTTTTTGCCGTGTGAGAAGTATCAACTATTATTACAAATCAACATGTGAAAGGTACAGAAAATATTGGTATTAAC
Organism: Limnoperna fortunei; assembly: GCA_944474755.1. Lineage (NCBI taxonomy): Eukaryota > Metazoa > Mollusca > Bivalvia > Mytilida > Modiolidae > Limnoperna > Limnoperna fortunei. Next base: position 6,540,494 of record OX104121.1, on the reverse strand, counting down.
GACTTAACTCTCTAATACCGAAACAATTCAAATGGACTTTGTAGCAAGTATACTAAAAATAATAAATAAACGTTACTGTATTGCATTTTATTTTGTCACTTAGCTTTTTAAGGTGTGTTCAATAAACTTATGAAAAGAAAGCTGAGAGTAAATGGGTAAAACTCGATGAGTTCACAAACTTTAAAAGAAACTTTAGCCACTCGTCATCCCCTGTTTACTGCAGGACTACATTTGTTTCTGCCTATGACGTTTGCAAACAAAGAATGATGTTTGTGAAAACAACACAACATATAATTTATTTTTATAGTCTATTTATACAGTGTTCCATTAAAATTACTGGGTTTGTTCGCGAAGCTTATCCGCTATGTGAGATATCTCGGATGGCGTCAACCAGTGTTATGGCGCGGCAGAGGTTATTCACTTTACGGCGCAGAGATCATAACTGGCTCGCAGATATAACCTCTGCCACACGTCATCTCCCATTACTACTCCTACTACTACGGGACTACATTTGTCGTCTGCTCATTACGTTTGTAAACAAAAAATTAAGTTTGTTAAATAATACACGAGATTTTACTTATTTTTATTCAGTCTATTTATGCACTTTTGATACAGTTTTACATTAAAATTACTGCGTTCGTACGCGAAGCTTATCTGCCATTAGATGTCTCTCATGCGTCAAACAATGTGTGGCAGAGGTGATTGTGGTTGACGTAGGATGCCCAGAATCCTTTTTGTGGAGATTGGAGGGTGATTGTGGTTGACGTAGGATACCCAGAATCCTTTGCGTGGAGATTGAAGGGTTATTGTGGTTGACGTAGGATACCCAGAATTCACTAAAACATGACCAGTGAATCAATCGAATTTTATACATACCTTCGTGAAATCGCTGAACATAAATCCCTGCTGCAAACCAACAAACAAAACAATTACCAACAGGAGCAAACATTTTGAGTCCTTGAACATTTTGATTGTTGCCAGAAACGTTTCTTTAGATGATAAAATGTCATGTTTACATTTTAATTTAGAATTTCTATGTTGGTCAAACAATGAAATTAAAACAACAATGCCCATCATTCCACATCCAAGGTAAATACTCAACAACATCACTTTAGTTTTAGAACTTATGGTCGGGATTATATTTTGCGAAAAGTACAGATTGCTTTCTGACTCGTCGTCTGCTGTAAAACAGTAACCAGGACCGCACGTGGAGTTGAAGGACACATTTTGATACGTTGGCGTGTGATGAATTGATTCGTTTTTTCCTAGAACTAAGGTAGTTATTAAGTTTCCCCAAATGTAACTTGTTCTGTACAATCCACAAAAAATTCCCATCATTTTGTTTATGATTACATCCTGTTCTTCTGCATGGATATGTTCCGAATACGCTAAAGATATCGATGTGACGGACGTTGCTTGTGCACTCCACAACGGCCCACCTAACATTCCAAGAAGAGCGCCTAACGGTACAAGCATGTAGTGTTCCGGGTGGAAATTTCCCGCAAAATAACAAGTACAGAGAATGAAAGCTAGAACCATAGTCCATTTCGTCGTTAACTTTTGAATTATCCATGGCGCCAATAAGCATGATATAATGGTTGTAACATAAATACTACTAAGGGAGATTACTCCTACTCCTCCTTCCCAGTTCATAGTACTTTGCAGTCCCTGAATAGACACAAATGCCGTGTGAACGAACATAAAAGCCAAACCGAGAACTATTACATTTTTGTATGCTTTTGCTTTTGTCATTTCATAAACTGCTCTCATTGTTTGAGGATCCTGCGACAGAGCGTGATAGTTCGATAACATGTACGAATGAATAGTGCTTCGTCTCCTGGTTTTATCGTATTCGGCTCCAGGCACGTGAGATATCACAGTGTGATGCACATGATGACTTGGAGCAGACGATACGGTCAGCGCGTGAACCTTTTCGTTTGACGTTTTATGTAACTCTTCCATTTCAATCGTATGGCTACTAATCACCACTGATAATGAAACTGCCAATTAACTAATACGTATCGTTTAAAAGGTTAACCGTCTGATGTTGGCAATATGGTTCAAATTATAACAAACCATTCGCTGCCACTGTTTGGCACACTAAAGTAGTATTTATATATTCCCAAACATAAAGAACTAATCTACAAGAACAATTTGTTAACATACTAGATAGTCAATTTTCTTACAAGAAATCACTTGAGCTGTTCTCTGATTCTCGGAGCCATAAACATTATCTATTTCGACATATATTTGCTTCCATATTTATTGTTCTGTTCTAGAAATTAATTACATTTTACATATTGCGAACTTCACGTCCATATGCACATCGATTTTATCCTTCATAGTTAATCGCGATGACAGCTAAGTGCCTAGAATGTAATTTCTGATTTTTAATGGTTTCTTATTTTCAAATAAATTGATCACAACTACAAGAAAAATTGATTACCGTTCTTTTGAATTTTTTTTTAAAGTCTGCAGTACTTTTCCAGTATTTCACCTTGATGATAAATGTTTCAGATTGCTTTATAACCAGAACAAATACCTTATTGTGACCACGCGGGATTTGACGATACTTTACATTCAGCGCGTGATCTGCTGCATTAAAGATTAAATCCTATCTTCTTTCAATCTTTCAAATTCGTCATGACCCAAAGTAGTGTCTTGTGTAATCCAATGTAAATTCCAGCGCTGTTTAAACGATAACATTTCCGGCGTGATCGATTTTCTGTCCACTAATAAATGTTTTATGTCGAAAACAGCAGCTAATCTAATAAGCCATGTTCTTTCCAAACAACTGTTGATTCAGTCGTTCCTACAACATTAGGTTGTTTATTAGATTATTCTCCAGATATTCTTTTTTACCGTGATCATAATCTTGTAGTACAACAGGGATTTGCAATCTACAATACATGAAAATGACATTATGTATCAAATAATTTTGTGACAACTAATGAGTTTCAATGTCGTATTATGTTTTCAATTAAAATGCAATTAGCTGTTAATTAGTTGTATTACATTCAAATCACACCGGCATGAAAAATCTACCAAGATAAGGGGTTTTCACCGCATGATTCTGCTCCTCTCCCGTCTAATTAGAGCTATATATCAAGTGGTGGCCACCTTGATATAGCTGATTTTAAGCAACAAAGTCAAAGACCTTAATTTTTTTATATAAAATTGTGTTATCCCTTCATTGAAAAAAATATTTTTGTAGTAAATTTTTAAATGAAGATTTAAATATAGATAAGACATTGATTGATTGGTTGATTATATTTTGCAATTTCTTAATTTCAAAGAATGTTAAAAAATTTTCAAGATTAAAAAAACGTTTCACGCGTAAACATCTTTTTGAGAAAAATAAATATACATACGATTTGGCATCAACCCTGACTTTCATATTTTACACCAAACATTTTTTTCAAGAGATCTTGAAAATACAGATAAACTCTAACGTTACGTACGGACTTTGATACAAAACAATCTCGACGCGCGTATAAATAGTAATCTTAATGTAACATGAAGGTAATATTTATTTGCTTGGCAAGTTCAACGTCATAAAAATCAGTTGGAGTTGTAATCACAACGAACGCCAATAAGTACAGAGTTTATAACAAGCCGCAGTTTTATTAATTTCTTATATCAATATAATCTACATGGTAAATTGCTTTTTTTCACTTAAATATTTAAATAAACAATTTTAGGAACAAAGAACTTAAAATTAGTTATTAATACTCGAGGCGTTATTACTAGATAGATGCATAGGAAGGGAAATAGTGTAAAATTAATTCTGATATATTGACAAGTTTGTAGTTTCTGGCGTACGAGAAATGATGTATGGCGATGGAATAATATGTATTATAAAAGTAGATATAGCATATTGTCCTTACGCCTAATAAATGCTGGCATTACCAAGAACTTCATCTGGAGTCCTGCGTCCAGTGTTCTATTTCAAGAGTCCTGTGCCCTACATCCCAAACCGTACAAGTGAAGCTCAAGACTTCTTCTTCACTGTACGGGAGTAGACTCCTAAAGGAGTGCAAAACATCCCGGAACTTGTGCGCAAGTACAAAAAAAGTGGACTTAAAAGTCAAAACATGTAAAAAGTTACATTCAAAGTATGAGCATAAAAATGCTACTATTTTTCTATTATTTTTTTATAAAATTTTACTATTTTTGATTTAGATTGCATATAAAAAAAACATATACAGTTGTACAGTGGTATATGTATTGTCTGTATGTCACTGGAGATTCTTCAACTGTTAGAGTGGATAGACCACTTTTGAAGGATTCCAGGGAGGATGCCATTCCTATGGCATAATACCCATCGATGAAATAAGGATAAGACAAATACACAGGAAATATATACATCCGTAAATGACCAATCAATTAGGGGTTGAGACGACCGAATTGTAACGATTACACTCACACTAGTACCCAATCAGAACGTCTGAAAGAAGAAAATTGCACGGTACAAGCCAATCGGAACGCCTAAAATAAGAATGTTACCATGAAACCATGACATTAGGAATAGTTGCTGCTTTACATAAGCAAAGGGTACTTTCGATGTTTTTATAACCTTGATTGATCTTCAATATTACTGTGCCATGGGAGACCAAACCTATAAGTCTTTTATTTGTAAAAAATGGCAGCACCATGACTTAATTTCCTTCGCCTCAAACTCAAATGTTTTCATATCAAGACTGGTATTATTCACAAATAACCCTCATAAACTTGATATATCTGTTCGATAGCCAATTAGTGTTTTATTAGTGGCTCTTGACGTCTATTATCACCAATATAACAAACTCTTATTAATAGGTTAATATCTAGAACGATTACAACTGAAGATTGACATTTCTGTTTATTGCAATATTACTTGATAGACGCGTAGTCGGGAGGGAAATTGATGTGTACAATTAACTCTGAAATGTCTGACGAGGTCTTAGTTTCTAATGTGAAAGAACGGATGTACGGCGACAGAGAAGATAACATTATTTATAATATAGCATAAGTTATTGCAATATGGTAATGACACGGATTCTGTTCGCTCGGATCTCGGAGTCGGGATTCATACTATCATGGCTCTGTGTCCTTCTATGGAGCCGTAGTAAACAGTGAAGTCCGAAGCCCAGGAATAAAATTCGGTTAAACAGATACAAATATATTTCGTTTAATTTTGTTTGTTTAACTGGCGTTTAACGCTACTTTCAGCAATTTTCAGCTATATCATGGCGTCCAGTTTTTATTAGGGGGCAGGAAGCAGGAGTTCCCGGAGAAAACCCCGACCTGCGGTCGGAAAACTGGCAATCCTTGTCAATTAAGATTGGAGTCGAGTACACCCTGCCTGCAATAAGAATCAAACCCGCAATCTCAGACACAAATATAAGTTCTGTACCATGTTTTATCGTTTGAAAAAATGACAATCACACGAATATATTGCTTAGCCTAATATTCAAGAAATTAATCTGTCTCCTATTGTTATTTGTCATACACATGATATATATGTTTAACAGCCAATTGTTGTTAACACTGAATATTAAAACTGAAGATTGACGTTACAGTTTATTGCAATTATAACTTGATAGACACATTGTCGGAAGAGTAATTAATGTGTCCAATTAACATGCAGGAAAGGATAAGACAGAGAAAATGATGTAGAATATATAAGTATAGCATAAGTCAATACAGTTATTACTTTTATTTATCTTTTTTTCATAATGGACTAGTTGTACATGCGATGTTTTTAATAGCTGAAAATGACCGAAAGTGTCCGAAAATGACTGTAATTGCCCGAGGAAATGCCGAGGGCCATTACAGTTAGCCGAGGGCCGCTGCATTATACCAAGAATCAGATAGTCTATTATGAAAAAAAACATTTTTAATACATTTATTAACCAGTTAGATAAATAAGGAAAAATATTAAGTTCATTGTTGTTATTAATTTTGTCTTTTACTTTGTTACTTTTATTACAGCAAAGAAACATGCGTTAACTTAAAATATTGTTACCTTTTATTTAGAACTTAAGGAATATTATAAGGTGTTGAATTTGAATTAGAAAATTTTTAAACATTTTATCTAATCTCTTGAATTAAAAATGTTGAAAAATATCCAGAAAGTTCCGAGAAAAGCTATTAATGAACTGGCAAATCTATTAGGGACCGGTAAATTCAATAACGGACTGGCAAATCTATAATAGACCGGGAAATGCTATAACGTACTGACAAATCCGTAATGGACTAGTTATAATGCATATGATGTGATGATATAATTCATCTTGTTAGTACCCGATAGTACTAACTGGTTAATTAATTGTGGTAATAAAACGTATTCTTTTTGGGGAGCCTCAATGGCCGAGTGGTTAAGCTTGTTCGTCTACCATTCATCACGTGGTCTGTCGACACTAAAATTGCGGGTTCGAGTCTCACTGAGAGTGGTTTGCGCTCGAATCCAACCTTAATTGACAAAGATTGCCAGTTTTCCTACCGAAGGCTAGGGGTTTACTCCAGAAACTCCAGCTTCCTCCCCATTAAAAACTGGACGCCATGATATAGCTGGACATTTATTGAAAGTGGCATTAAACACCATTCAAATAAATCAAAACAATATACTTTTATAAGAGCTAGGATTTCTACTGCCAGGCATTGTGTCCTACTTACAGAGCCCTATGAGTGAACCCCGAAGCACAGTGAGAAGATTACGATTATGCAGATATAAAAACGCACGTATATATGTTTTCTACGTTTATTTGTGGAATTTCCATTCGACCGACTAAAGTTACTGTGCCTATCATGCATGAATTTTCTTGCGCGTTACTGGTAATTTAGCACAAATAACCCTCTTAAACGTGATATAGCCAGTTAGTGTTTTTGTGGTAGCTTTAGACGTTCATAATCACTAATATATTAAACTCTTAATAATAGGTTAATATCTAGAACGATATTAAAACTGAAGATTGACATTTCTGTTTATTGCAAGTATAACAGGATAGACGCGTAGTCGAAAGAGTAATTGATGTTTACAATTAACTTTGATATTTTGGACATTTAGTTTCTTACATGCAGGATGTACGGCGACAGAGAACAATCTCCACGCAAAGGATTCTGGGTATCCTACTTCAAACACAATCACCATACTATTGGTTGACATTATGAGAGCTCTCATGGTGGATAAGCTTCGCGTACAAACGCAGTAATTTCAAAGTAAAACTGTTTCAAAAGTATATAAGCCTAAATAGACTATAATAAATAAGATCTCGTGTATCATTTTACAAAGTTAACATAGATTTTTATTTACAAACTTCACGGGCAGACGAGAAATGTAGTCCCGCCAACACAAAAGTCGCCCAAAATCCACAAGGATAATATTTTCCGTTGACAGGGGATGGGGATAAATGGGCTCCTTTACGAAATGGAGGGGTCAATTTTTTTACGTCAAACTCCGGATATTCAACTGTATCAGTATACTTATTTCCATTGAAATCTGTCTGGCCATCCCAGAGATCTGAGAAATGTACATGTACTTTTATTTTCGGCGGCGGCAATCTTGAAAATTTAAAAGGTGATCACACAACTTCGTGTCAGCTGTGACAGACTGATGCAGTTTCGTTTTGATCAGACATCGCATCTTTAAGTAAAGGAGCAATAAAGATTGACGGGTGGTAAAGAGGGTGGGGGGTGTGGTAAAAGGGCCGGGCTTTCATGTCATTTTTTTCCGTCAAAATGCTAAAGATAATCAACAGTATCAGTACCAATTTCCATTAAAATCGCTCTAGCCATCCAAGAGATATCAAAAATGTACTTTCATTTTTAACGGCGGTCCATCTATAAAATTTTTGAAAGTTGATTGCACAACTTCAGGTAAGTCCCAATATACTCACAATGTTTCGTGTCGGTCAGACATCTCATCTCTAAGAAAAGGAGCGGACAAGTTTGATAAGTAAAGAAAAAAGAAGAAAAAAAAAATAAGATCGAGAATAAGAAACTGGACAAAAACAAAAAGTCACTGAAACTTTGTTCTTTTGGCGAATTAATTAAGCAGATAGATAACTTAATTAAGATGATAGTTAGATACATGTATTCTGTTTTGTATGTTAATTTAAAGAAATTCCATTAGCACGACTAAATTTACTTTACATAACATTCAGGAAATTTTTCTGTCGCATTATTGTTATTTCAGGGCATATAATCCACATAAGCGTTATATAGCCAATTAAGTGTCTTAATAGTGGCTCCACAGATTTATTATCACCATTATATGTATAACCAATTTTTATCGATAGGTTAATATCTAGAACGATCATTAAAACTTAAGATTGACATTTCTGCTTATTGTCATTATAACTCATTTGAAGGAAAGGAAATTGTTTAAATTTGAATCTGACATTTAGTAACGACGCGGTAAATGATGTATGGCGACCAAGAACAGAACATAATGTGAAATACAATATTAAAAGGTTATTGCATTTTTATTGGGGAATAACAGTCACGAAAAAAACCAGACACGATGACTTATAGTATTTGGCAATATAATCAGATTATTTCGTGAAATTTTTTATATTATATGTATTATTAGCCCTGTGTTTAATATTGACCCAAGAGTAGTAGGTTCGAGGGTAACTACCAACCGAGGGCGAAGAATGCATATCAAAACTGTCTTGTAAAGTGTTTTTTTATCGCATGCTTCAGCAGGGGAAAATAAAGACTTGGATAACAAAATCTTAACCACTTGTGGTGCTATAATATCTCCGCTATTCCTGTGCTCCGAATTAGTTTCGATTTTAGGCCATATTTTCAGATCAATCACAGTTGTTCTTTTTGTGTTTACGTTTTTCATACTCTGTACAATTCCGAGTACTATCAATTTCCGATACATTTTCATTTTCCGGTAATTTTCGATATCGCTTAACGGAATGGGATGTGACCACATTTACGGTAAAGCGTGTAATAACTGTTGGAAGCTGTTTATAATATTGTGATATTAGCTCGCTTTGCCAATCTGGAAGAATATAACATTTTGGCCATTTTGTTTGTCGCAGTAATAAACGGATTCACGATAAGTATATGATAATAGCATTTATTGGCTTTATGACTAACTGTAGTTATAATTGTAATGTTATTAAAATAGGTTCCATATTTCCCAGGGCCCGCAGTCTGGAATCCTGAACCAGGATTCTTAGTACAAGAGTCCCTTGCTCTACCCAAGGAGACCGCAACTTGGAGCCTCTTATATCCCAATTAAATTGTCATTTTCATTTTGGTTTATTGTTACGTCCATGATTTCTAATATGACCGAAGAAATGATGTAATGGTCCTGTTATCTGGAGGATATGCCGTTATTATTTTGGCTGGACTTTGTTTCATTTACGTTTAATTTGTTGATGTGGTATTTAGGTCTAATGGCGATAGATACAGATCAGCAATTTTAGACAATTTTGTCTTCATCAATTGGGAGTATAGCGCCGCGTAATCTCTGTCCTATCAGATACATAAAGTTGCACACACAAAAATCACAAAAGTAATGTATTTAGGATAGCGTGCATCATCCGGGCCTTGCGCCATAAACAAACATAAATGTTCACAGAAAAATGTCAAAGTTATAGCCAATCAAAACTTTTAATTACATTTGTTGTCCAGGTTGTTAAGAAAATTCCTAACTTGGCATTTATTAATTTGTATGGTGTCAGGTCCGGATTCAGAGTCGAGTACACCTTTGTATAGAGCAGGCGCGAATTAACACCCGGATGTACATGTAAGATTATGTGCAAGTGTTGCATACGAAGATTAATCACTAACTTCATTCAGATGTCTTCAAGACTTTATATCTGTTCAGTTAACAACTGACATAAAAACCTTTTTAATAAACTATTATTTAAGACAACGCTGGTTCATATAAACAACTAAAGTCAATCATTGTTGGTAGTTTATTTGTAATAGCGTAATTTACTGCATACATTTAATACATGTAGTGTTTCTATTTCTTAATAAACAATTCAGATTAAATCAAGATGTCGAAAACATTTTCAAATTTCAAAGATTTCAAGTTGCTTATCCGCCGTTTCAGTATTTTGAGGTTAACCTTCAAACATTACTTGTTGATCGTGAAAATATATTTATGTGTGGATTTGTTATATTGTTACCCACAAATGCTTTTGTAATACATTTCTTATAAAGTAATCATTATTTTATTTCGCTAAAAATATCTGTCTCGCATAAATATTATTATGTATTATGGATTATCTAAAGGCAATTTTGCATAACGGAAAATAAAACTTTATTTGTGAATTGTATGCAGCAAACTTTAAACTGGTAACGGATGTATCGAGAAGAAAAAAATGTAAAAAACCATTTTTATTTTAAAATTAAGTAAGTAAGAATCATTTTTGTGTTTATTCAACCGATTGTATTCCAACAACAATAAAACCCTAATTAAACAATAGTTGTTTTATAGAATTAAATTGAGATTTTAAAAAGGCAACTGACGCTCCGTACTACAAAAAGATATAAATGTATTCATGTATCAATATTTGTAGATGAATTTTGTCTAAAAGAGCCTAGGTTACAGACAAATGCGGGCCTTACTTAACGAGGTTTTCCAGGCCAAGGGTTGGCGTTTCTCAACTGTTCTTCGGTTTCCTCCTCAAATAAAATTTGACGTCATGAAATATCTGCAAAATTGCTCAAGCTTGACGTAAATTACTAAAACAAACAATCATTCAAACCAATGATAGTTTCCATCCGTCAATTACCTTTAGAGATCATACATCAATAATCTGTTACAAAAATGGGTGATTTATGAAACATTTACCTTTAAACTAAAAATATAGAATAATAAATATTTTACTCTAAGTATATTAGTGCTATTATTATTGTTTTTTAATGTATATTTCTCCAGAATACAAAATAAATATACTTACTGTAGGGAACTAAGTCTCTGACCATTCCTATTCTCGGTATTGATCCGGTTAGGAACGGTGCTATAGACAAACAAATCTATTTCATCTGTAACTATTGGATCAATTTCAAGCATCGGTTTCAGGATGTTGTATTACACGTAAACTACTAGCTGTAATGATTGATATTTCCCTACAGTCAATTGCCATGAGAAATTTGTCGGCTGTTGCATCTTTTTTATGCGAATGCGTTCGATTAGATGTGTGATGCAACTATGAAATCTGATTAAGGAAATTACATAAATAAAATTAATAAAGTGAGGAAAAGATCATTTTAAATAACTTGAAATTTTCAGCTGTTGAACTTATATTAGATAATAATTAATATTTGACAGAAATTATGAACACTTACTTATCATAAATATTCAGTATTTGTTGAGTAAAAATGGCTAGAAAACGAAAACTAAACGTCTGAAACGTATTTTAATAAAGATTTGTCAACCTGCATGCAGTCAAGTGGCTAGCAATTATATAATCTGTTTGACCCATCGCTGGAAAGCTGACTGACCAATGTCAGAGTACATCACACCCTTTGATAGTTATTAGTTCATCGTCTATAAGCTTGTCTAACTATTGCCTTGTCGTTTAACTAGTAGTTTGTCTTGAACTATTAGCCATTCGTCTAATTATTAGCTTGTCGTCTAACTATAAAGCTCGTCGTCTAACTATTACCTTGTCGTCTAAGTAGTAGCTTGTCTTGAACTATTAGCTCTTCGTCTAACTATTATCTGGTTGTCTAACGCGCGTCTGCCGTAGTAAATTCTATTAAGCTTGGAATCTTTGACATTTTATTTGCAACCATTGGGTCGATGCCTCTGCTGGAGGACTGTTAGTCCCTGAGTGCACACTTCGGTGCTGACAGGAATATCTTTGATTCTTTAGTTGATACAGTCATTGTCTAAATTTACTGCCTTAAAATTCCGAACATTATTTTAATTATTAGAGTTTTCTTTTTTCAAGGTGTAGTTAGCCTTAGCCGGATTTTGGAATAATGTTTTGGAATTTTGGTGATAAAAGCTCTACAACATCTAATTCATTTGGATTTTAAAAATTGTTTGGGTTCGAGCGCCACATATGAGTCTTGATTAGACGAAACGCGCGTTTAGCGTAGTAAAGTCTATTTTTTACCTTGGCATGTTTGACATTTTATTTGGTTGCTGTACATAAATTAAATTTGAGAAATTATAATGAATGATTGGTTGATGACATGTGAATGTATGTATAAAATTGACTGCATAATAAAAGGTATACATAAATAGAAATATTACATATGGTTTATGATTCTTACATTTTCATTGGATTATTTAGTCACGTGGTCCCCCAAAATATTCTGTGTATATATTCTATTTCTAAAGCATATTTAAGGCTTGTTACTATTTTTAAAGCATATTTAAGGCATGTTACTATTTATAAAGCATATTTAAGGCTTGTTTCTAAAAATAGATCCGGATATACTCTTCCGACTCATTATTCTAAATTTAAATAAATAGAGAAAAATTCATATGTAATATAACAATTAAGGACTTTTTACTCTGTCAATACGTAGTTATATGGACCTGTAGAAAAATATTGACCTCGGACTTCGTCCTCGGTCAATATTTTCCTCCACGGTCCATATAACTACGTATTGACCTCGTAAAAAGTCCATATTTGATAATTATTAAACAGGTCTGGTCTAAACAGGCCTTAATTACTAGGCCTGTAAAACTGGTATTAATGAACTATAAAAAGATCTTTATGAATAAATGAAAAGGCCTATAAAACTAGTCTTAATAAATATACTTTAGAACTGGTATCACTAAGAAAGCATATAAAACTGGTGCAGATGAACAGGCCTATAAAAGTTGTCTTAACAGGTCTTTAAAAGTGGTCGATGAATACGCTTTTAAAACTGGTTTTAATAAAACTGGTCTAACTGAAATTGCCTATAAAACTTTCCTTAATGACTAGACCTATAAAACTAGTTTTAGTTAATAGGAATATAAAACTCCAAATGACCAGCCCTAAAAATGGTTTAAATGAAATAGGAATATAACATTGGTTCAAACTGAATAGGCCTTAACAATCGGTGTAAATTACTAGGCCTTAAAATTGGTCTAAATGAGTAGGCATGTAAAACTATATGAGTAGGCCTATAAAGCTGGTCTTAATAAAAAGAACTATAACACATGTTTTAATTAACAAATCTTTAAAACTGGTCTTGGAGAACCAGTAAGTCTTTTGTAAATTTTTAAACAATGATTGGTTGTGTTGAGGTGTGACATTACTCCTCTGTCATAAAGTGACTAAACTGCTTCGTCAATCATTGAGGAGCAATTTTGAATTTTAAGTTACTTTATCTTAAAATATCAAAAATCTTGTAATACTATATTTTTGGGGGGAGGGGGCGGTTCAGAAACCATTTCGTCTTTACCCCCTCCCAGTCTCCAAACCTTGACCGCCCTCCAGACACACATACACACATTTTTATAGACAGTTCTGAATCTTTGTCTTTTAATGCTCCCATTTATTTGACTATTTGACAGTGACAATGATATTTTGTATATACAGATAGCATTCCTACACTACAAATGGTATTTTAGGAGTACAAACAGTATTTTGTTCTTTGTCTTTTATAATTAATTTGACGCAATTCTTACATAACGTTACAACATGCATGGCAGATACCTAGGATGAAAGGAGATAAAACAAACAAAATGGATTGCACGTGTTCATAAAATCAATGGCTTCTTTCAATCAAAAGGGCTGGATATTCTACAAATACTGAAAAAAATATATGCAGAAACATCTGACGTAAAACGATAAAGCAGCTCGTTTGATCGCCTGACATATTAACTTTATGGTAAATTTTTAGTGTATCTTGTATCATCAGTTATGTTTTGAAAATCCAGATGTTTAGTTAATCCGAACATACAGAGAGAAAATCAAAAGTTTCATGACAAAATTACAAGGCACGGCTCACGTACCCGAAAACCACATTAAGCCATACATATTTAAACTGGAAGAACTAATAGCAATTCCTACTAATTTATACCCACTTGCATTTCAATGGCAAAGTCTCTGGTTTGCTGTGAATTACGTTAATATCATTCTTATCAAAATGTAAAATATCAAGTGCACAATGGCACCACATGTGACAAGGATGATGTAGGTATAATTAAATTCCATGGTGTAAGAGGACTTGCGGTTAAGAGATAGGTAAAACCAAACGTCATTGATTTGCTATGGTTTGTTTGTGTTAAGGATGTTTAACGCCACGTTTAGCAATTTTTCAGCTATATCATGGCTTGCATTTTTTATTGGGGGAAGCCGGATTACCTGGAGAAAACGGGTTTTAAATAAACTTTTTTCGTGTCTAGGTGAGGTTGTGGGGGTGGGGGGGGGGAGTGTGTTCTTCCCCGGACAGAATTGTTTTCATCTAAGAAAACGCGTATTATTTCCACAAAGATAACAAAGAGCGAATACGAAAATAGGTGGATTTTGAAGCAAGAATCTTAATTCTACCCAGACGCGAAAAAAAAAATTTCTTGTCAACAAATTCCACCTCTCAGATCCCAACGCAAGCACCAAAAGTAAGTTCCTTGAATTAACTAATTAACAATAAATCTAATATGTAACAATTTATCTGTTGAAAATCAGTTACGACGACAACTTTTGTAATCAACTTATTTATTGGTCAGAAAACATTAAAATCTAATCAAATCACTTTGATTGATTGATTGATTGATTGAATGATTGATTGATTGATTGATTGATTGATTGATTGATTGATTGATTGATTGATTGATTGATTGATTGATTGATTGATTGATTGATTGATTGATTGATTGATTGATTGATTGATTGATTGAGTTCCTTCCTTCCTTCCTTCCTTCATAAAAGTCCTGATTGAATATTATATATACTCTCAGGATCACGTTAAGAAGTTACTAATCAATTCTAAAGCATTCTTAAAAAGTGTAATAATACAGATCAATAAGCGAAACATACAAAAAACAAATCTACGATATACGATAAAAGAACTTGGAAAATCCACGTCTTAAGGGTTCATAAAAAGTGGTACCTTAGAATATACTAAAACATGTCGACTTATTTTTAATGACCACGCCTACCAAATCATGTGACCTACAAACTTGCTTCTCAACAATACAAATATTTGAACGCATAATTGTTCATCTGTCAGTGTTTTTTTAACGTTAATAAATAGATACAAATAAAACCTATGCAACAATAATTTGAGAAATAGCCTTTGTTTGTTTATTTAAATTTACCACAATTTCAGCAATTTTTCAGCTATGTCATGGTGTCCGGATGCCGTAGTACCCGATAAGATCCCGACCTTCGCCAGTAAAACTGCCACGCCTAATCAAATAACGTTGGAGACGAGCACATCCTGTCCGAATTCTAAATTCGAAATAGAAGTACTCGCAACCAGTTTTGAAACCCCTGTAATAAATAGTAAATGGCTAACTATCTAGACCATACATTGTCGTAGCTCGTTAGATCCAGACCATCATCTTAGACATGTAATTACAAATCTTTTTGCGTTTTGCTTCATGAGAGTGGTTGGTTGTTTGTTTGTTTGTTTTCTTTGTATAAGGTTTTGTTTCCGCCGAACATTGAATAAGTCACGATAAAGAAGTACTCCGTTAGTTCATGCTATAACATACTAACTCCTAGAATGCAGATAGACCTGTTATAAAAAGAAACAATGACCTAATCTATAGTCAAATAAATAAATAAATAAATAAATAAATAAATAAATAAATAAATAAATAAATAAATAAATAAATAAATAAATAAATAAATAAATAAATAAATAAATAAATAATATTTCCTATGTTTTTGACGTTGACTTGCGCATTGGACAACGTTACACGTCACAGTTATTAACTAGCAACGGTGTTGTCAGGAGACATTATTCACGGTTGGTGAAGACGTTTGCGTAAACATCAAATACAGTGATAAAGTGATAAAATTGTTAGTTGAGTTAAAGTTACTACATTGAACATTTGAGAAAAGTAAGTAAAATGTAAATTTCTTAAATTATATCTCTTATTTATTATTTAATATTCGACAAAAAAAAAATGAAAACAGTTGTTTAACACAATTGTAGTTCTAGAGATAGAACGCCAATTTAATATTTTTATATCTATATCGTGCGACAAATTTTATGAGTGCTTAATGAGGCGAGTTTTGTTATTTTCAGTTTTATTGTAAAAGGTAAAATGGGTTTCTCGCCCCATATACTATTTCAACCCCCCCCCACCCCACCTGTAAGCTCTCTATTTAATAAAACGTTGGCCATTTAGTAGTTTTAGTCAACAGAAGCTGAGACCCATATGTGGACTATTCTTTTATCATGAAACCGGTTACAAGAGCCGTGCTTGAGCAGCTATTGTCCGCTCTACAATTTGTTCACTCTAAATTCTATTTAAATATAGTGCCATAATGCAATTGTGTTGAAAATTTTACAAGCATAATTCATCTTATACAATACAATATTTTAAAATGTATAACATTTTGTTTTTTTTATATTAAATAACCTGTTTTGACTTGATATTTTCAGAAGATATAACCATGGACAAGCAAAATGACAAGTACGGCGAAACTGGCCACTTCCGGTTTATCCGTTCATTATTTTTTGGCAAGGTAATAAATAGAAGTATGCTATAAATTATTGATTGATTGATGATTTCTTAACTGTCTGATTAGATGCTTGATGGCCACTGAGCAGAATTTCAGCCATATTTCAAGTTGACAAAAAAATAATTCTGGATTCGGATGGATCATCGGTCAGAAAATTTTAACAGCTATTGGGAAAGTACACTCTTAGAACACGTTACCCATTGGGGTGTGCGTGCCAGATATCATGTAATAGACTGACAAGTCGTATCCAACAAAATAACCGCCCATGACTGAGCCTCAGGGCGCTCTGAGCAGCATTGTGGGAAGATGTACTTTTGCATATTAAGATTAAAAAGTTTAGCAATCTACATATTAATACCGTTTTACAAGAGATATCGGAGTTTAAAGATAGAGGAAATCCTGTGTCTAGCACTATATTTCTTCAAACAATTAAATTTTTGTGTTTTCTGGTAGACAGTCTTGATTTAAATATCAATAACATATTCTATTTGTTTTTCCTTTTAGAAGTACGACTCTAACAATAACAATTCGCAGGAGAGGAAACAGTTCAAAACAGATCAACAACAACATGACAACAAGCAACAGAACCAGCAACGACAACAACAAAGTAAGAAACCTTAAATTTTTTAAGAAATAAAAAATAACACATACCACCAAAGAATACTCCGATATCATGTTTACTTCTGTCGACGGAAAAAAATCGACCATTTTGCAAAACTACAAGTGACAGCATAAACATCAAGAATACAATAATTTAGACATATAGTGACTTTATAACGATCAAGGCACACTTTCATACAGAGTACTGCGGCGAATTGTACATGTACCGTGGTCGGTTCTAACCAAAGACAATAAAACTAAGTTGTTCGGTTGATTGAAAGGGTTTTAATGCAACTTTCAGCAATTTTCAACTACATCTCGGCGTCCAGTTATTGTTGGGGAGAAAGCCGGAGTACCGGGAGAAAACCCTCAACCTTACGTAGGAAAACTGCATGACAATCCGTATCAGTTAAGATTCGAGCCCGAAGTGGGACTCGAACCCGCAACCTTAGGCCCCGCAATTTTTTTGATAAATGCAGTCAAATTAAATGGGGCCTTACGTTTTTTCTATTTATTCTGCAAAGCGTAAACTTAATCTTTTTCTATTTTCCAGGTAACAAAAGACGAGAGAAAGAGAAACTTAAAAGAAAATTACAGTTTAAACTGTACTGCAGATGCTTAAGAAAAAGCCTAAGTACCAGGAAAAACAGAGACATTTTTTACTATGAATCGTACTGCTTCTTGTGGGACTGGTTGTTCTCCTAAATAGACCAGATGGTTCCTTGTTTCAATTGGTTAGAGAAATGCTGATAAGAAGACAAATAGACATATGTATTGAATATTTTTTTTTATTTTCAGACTTGGTTTTTGTTCAAATAATAAAAGTATTGTTTTTTGGTTTTTTATTTATTTTATTTGTCAAATAAACACAGATAAAAATATTTTTACTGCTAGCGGTTCAGTGGTGGTACATTCGGCATGACTGAGACAAATCCGTTCTTTATTGCTTCTTTGTCATTAAACAAGTTAATAATAACTTTATTTGCAAAATACTCCCTTAAAGGTAATGCAAACACAATACAGATGATATATATACAAAACAGCAAAACAGAGATTCACAATATGTACTGAACTTATGAACAACGAGGATTCTAGCTTCGCAAAATGATACATGTAGATTGCTTTAAAGAGTTTCCTGACAAAAGTTCAAGTTGAGGAATAAGAATACACTTCAACTTATCCAATGGTTGATCTTGCACAAAAGTTGGTTTAAGATTTTAATATTAAAAAAAGAATTCCTTTCTAATAATTGAGTTATTTTACAACGTAGGAAATAACGATACACTTCATAATTTTTTTAATCACAGAATTTACAGATTCGTTAAATTCTTGGAATATTTTTATAACCACCATTATATCCTTATTATGATCAATGACTCGAAATTTTGATATAAGTTGTTTTACTTTAAAGTTTGTAAAAAATTGAAAATAGTCTTCACTCTTGATTTCATTTTTTAAAATAATATAAAGAAAAAGTTTAGAACTATCATTTAATGATTTAAGTTTATTCACAAATTTGTTATACTTCTCATGTATTATTGTATTAAAATATTTCTTCAAAACATATTTATCCTGTTTAAAAGGTTTCAACTGACTTTCTGAATTTTGGATATTTAATCCAAATTCTTTAAAGATACTATTAACAGAAGTGTACCAAGTATATGTTCCCTTTTTGTTGAGAGACTTGTTGATAGTGTACACTCGTTGACTACATGTTTTACAATTTTTATATATAAATATAACATTTAATAAAGGATATATAAGATGATATTTTCCAAGTTCAGATTTTGCTGAGATATTACGAGCAGTTCTTTTTAGGCCCAACGTAGAATTACACAAATCTATTCTGTTTTTTATATGCAGATTTGTCTTCTTGGGAAAGTATATCGCAGAACGAATTATTATGTTCTGATTTTTCCAGAGATTTAAATCTTCGTAAATAATCATCCATAAACCAAATTTCACTTTTGTGTTATAATATGGATCTTACCAATATATCAAGTAATTTACAAGCTAAATTCTTGCAGAGCTTGAAAATTTTGGAAACGACTTTTAAGAGAAAATAGGACCTTTAAACTCTTCTTACTTAATTCTTGTATTGATCGTTTTAAATTTTCTTTACAGTAAATAACATTCCCTCGAATATAATATTCTTTAACTTCATCCTAAGAATGATTTATATAGTAAAGAGTAGGAGTGACTGTAGAAGTATTTTGAAAGGTCAAAAGTTTAGCTGTTTGATATTCACACTTAATTGCCGCTCAAAGCAGTACTGTTCTAAGTTATTTATTGCATTTTGAAGGCCACTGTGACTATCGGATTGAGAGACCAGATTATCCACAAAACTTAAACTTGTAACTTTTAGCTTGTCAAGTACTAGAGGGCTACAGCCATTATCAAATATTTTATGTAAATCATTAATAAAGCAATTGAATAAAGTGGCACGTTAACTATCCCTTTATTTTTCACCTTTTCTAAATAAAAAATTCAGATTTTTTTAAAATTTTAGATCTGTGTGGCAACAAATATAAAGTCCAGGTACCAAAGTAACATTTTTATTCAGAAAAACTGGTTTGCGCTAAATGGTGGGGGATTCTTTACTGCGTATGGAACAATATAGTGTCTAAAGTCACTATCGGGAATGATGTTTGGTTTGTTACTTTTAAAACCCCCATCCTTCAAACAAAGGTTTGGGAGTTTTACTCCACAAGTCATAGAAGCCTAGTCTCTACTGTACTTATACATCTGGTTGTCAGCGTGGCTTATATAGGAAAGGATTATAGTCCAGTTACTTATAATTATTAGGTTGAAAGGATCCATTAATAGTTTTATGTTCTTCTTGTTGCTATTGCTTGTTTCCGGTCTGCCTGCTTTTGCTTTTTTCAATCATGTTACTGTTGTTCGTATTGTTGCCTGGTGTCACGTGTTTGTTGTTTTTGTCGAAGTCTTTCTGGTCTAGTCGTTGTTCATCAGATGCCTATCATACGCTGCATACAAACCTTCCTGTGATCATAGTTGTTGTTTTTGTCGTATTTTAAAAAAACGACCACGTGTATATCAACTTAGTCTGGTTCCCGATCTATCACCTTTATATTTATATATTCCGAAGGCATACTGAATATTACGTGGGGGATACATAGTATCAACTGTACATAAGTTACCCCAAATGTAATATTACGATCACATTTTTCTGATTGGTCAATATTTTTCAGGACAATTGTGACCAATCAGAATATTGGCGATTAATACTGTGGGCGGGGTAAAAAAGTATTGCATACTAAATGTTGACATATTTATGGTTATTGTTTTTGCGTGACAAATGAAAACTACTTACCGCGTATGGTCCAGCTTACGCTTCTTTTGTAGACAAAAAATGTGTAAATTGAATTCATGACTTAATTTTCCACAGTAATTTGGCGTTTTGAAATGCGGCGGAATTTTCATTATGATAGATCAATTTTCTATAGTAAAGTTTGACCTAAATTACAACGGAAGTGTATGTTTGGAAGAGTCCTTTGTCGTCTGTTCGAAATCTTTCGGGTAATATCGTCTACAGTTAAGGCGGGAAAATCCTCGCAGTTTTTCCGAATACCACTGAACGTTAAGAAAGCAGACGATCATTTTGAAAACAACGCTAGGTCCCTGTTGAAACTCAAATGGCTGACTTCCTATGTAAAATTCCCGTGGAAAATGTCAAGGGCGATTTTGAACTTGTCAACAACAAAGGCATAATATAAAATATGGACGTGTTATCGTGTAGCATTGTATTAAATTGGAATTGAATACTACCAAGGTACAATATGGAAAAAATACAAAAATGTAAGAAAACACTGAGATCAAGAGGGTGTAACTTTTAGTGTATTAGAGTTACCGTAAGCAACAAATGCGTGTCTGCGACAGCTTCGATAGTTTAATTTTTGTCTATGAACTTGGTGCACTGGTAGATAAACAAACAAAATTATTCTTTTATACGTAATTCAATTACTACCCATGGTCATGTTTTCACCAAGTTTGTATTTCATCCTTTAGATTTTATTATACCCTACACACACTTCATGGTTGATTTCAATAACTAATGGCACGACGTAATGCACACAAATTTTAGGCTCTATATGGGAAATATTTGCATTGGAGTTTTGTAAAATTTACTTGCTTGCTTGAATGATGCTTAACGCCATTTTCAGCATATTTTTAACTATTTCATGACGTCCAGTTTTTATTCGGGGGGGGGGGGGGGGGGGGTGGAGGAAACCGGAGTACCTGGAGAAAAACCCCGACCTTCGGTAGAAAAACTGGCTGTAAAATTTTACCAATACCTCTTATAATAGGGTGGTATATTATAATGTTAAAGAATTAACCATTTCATACGTTTGTTGTGAGTCTGAAAAAAAAACATGGAAAAAGACGAAGGCAACAGAAAGAATATATTATTTAGATACAAGATATATAAATTTATATTATCTTTACAAAATGTATGCAGTTAATTAGGTAAAATACACAAAAATACCACTAAGAACATTTAAATCGAAATAAGTTATTGACCTTTTATATTGTGGTAAACGCCACTTGTGATCTTTTTTAATAAATGACTTCCCCTCTAAACCCTAAAATACCAAATATAACAAATCTTAATGTCACTTGATGACGCTAAGCAAAACATGGCAAATGGCTACTGGAAGATTCTAATAAAATATGTAGCCAAGCTTGAAAGTGCGTGAGAAAAATGGCTGAAAATTACATGCGATTAAAGAAAAGTATACTTACCCTGTGAAAAGGTATTATTTTAAGTTGTACTACATACGTCAACATGTGACATGTTTGGGTTTATGTTTCTATATATAAACACGGAAGTAGTAATGCGCATGACAAGCAAAACTAAAAATAAACCAGTTGTACAAAACACCTTTCGAGAGAATACATGCGAAAAAGAACAGGGCAATTATATTTGGCTTATAAAACGGTTGTTGCAGGATAAATTTAATTTTTGTCTAACACTCATCCGGGTTCTGTGTGTTTTACTTAATCAAACTCAGATACGTCCAAATTAATTTATGATGAAGGTTATGTGTTGTGGAAATCAGATAAAGCCTAGGTAAAACAAGTAATGAAAAAAAAACCGAAATGTTGATGACGATCTTCCTAATCAAAATGTTCTTATCATTAACGCGATTAACCGCATTATAACATTTTAAATGTTCAGTAAAGGATTGTGACAAGAAAAAGAAATCGAATATATCAAAGGTGTATTCTGTTAACTAAAAAGTGTAAATTTATGTTATTTGATGATTCATTTTTTATCTAAATTGTAACAAAATTCAGTGCAAAGACTGGAACAGCGGGACAGCTCCATGTCATAATGTGTCATTTTGAATCTTGGATTAAAGTATGCAACATCAAGTATAAGCATTAAAAAATTAGAATAAAGTTGATCTCAGCTTATTTCTTTATTTCAATTATTAATATACTTCGTTTTGTAAAACCAACAGGTGATATGATCTCTTGGGACAAATACCACAAAGACAACACAATTGGATCATTATTGACTTAAATTTTAGTATAACATTTTGTTTTCTAATTTCAATACGTAAAAATCTTTGTTAGTTTCGTGACGTGTTTTTGAGCGTTTTTAAAATGAATAATTAGAAATTGGCCATCTAGATTTGAATGAATAGATTTTTGTATTTGGTTTAACGCCACTGTAGATCATTTTTCAGCTATGTCCAGTTTTATTTGTGGGAGGAGGGAGAAGCACCCAGAGAAAACCCCCGACCTGAAGAAAGACTGCTGTTAAAGAATATGGCAGTCTATATGTTAAATGTTGATGCAGTCACGTAACAGACATTGTTTTCTTTATTCAGTTAACTTGTTTACCTAGAAAAAACAATCAGAACGGATACTGAAGTCACGATTTGTCTCAGTCATGCTGAGTGTAACACGACTGAACAGTAAGAAGCTATAATAGTTTTCTGTGTTTATTAGACAACCATAAAAAATAAGTCAAACTGAAAAAATATCTGTCTTTATTATTCGAACAAAAACCAAGTCTGAAAATAAAAAAATAATATTCAGTACAATTGTCTGTCTATCCTCTTGCCTTCGTTTCTCCAACCATTTGCAGAAACAAATTACCATCTGTTTTTAGGCAAATAACCAGTCCCACAATAAACAGTACGACTCGTAATAAAAAAATGTCTCTGTTTTTCTTGGTATTCAGGCTTTTACTTAAACATCTGCAGTACAGTTTAAAGTGTAATTTTCTTTTACGTTTCTTTTTCTCCTGCTTTTTGTTACCTGGAAAATAAAACAAAATTTAAAGTTAACGCTGTGATAAAAAGTAAACACGTTATGCCTGATTTAATTTCACGCTATGTATAAAACAATGTCGCATCATTTACAAAGTCCTTATATGTCTAAACTAGCGTATTCTTGAGATTTATGCTATCACTTGTATGTAGTTTGGCAAAACGGTCGATTTTCCCGACAACAGAAGTAACCATGATTTCCGAGTACTCGTTGGTGTTATGTGTAATTTGTATTCATAATTCACGTTATTTCTGTCAAGTTATGTTTGTTCTGACCTTGTTGTTGTCGTTGACGGTTCTGTTGCTTATTGTCTTGTTATTGTTGCTTAATGTTGTCATGTTGTTGCTGATTTGTTTCGAAATTTTTCTTCCCCTGTGAATTGTTATTGTCTTTGTCGTTCTTATAACAATACAAAACAAAATATGTTATTGATATTTATATCAAAGTTGTACGGAAGCTTATTCGTGCTACTTTGTTAGATTTTTTATTGCGTTTAAACACAAAGTATTGCAATTAAACGCATAACTATTGTTATTCAACGCAATACTTTGCAATTAAACTCAAAACTTACTGCAATTAAAAGCAATACTTTGCGTTTAATTACAAAAGTTATTGCGATTAAACGAGAAACATTTCGTTTAAACCCAAAACTTATTGCGATGCAAAACGTATTGCAAATAAACGCAATTTTAGACAGCAATAGTTATTGCTATTAAACGCATTAATTATTGCGATTAAACGAGTTAAAAAACTACAAAATGTTTAGAAAAATGATACAAATCATGGAATTCTAACGATTTTTAAACTCCCATATCTCTTGAAAAACGGTTTTCATTTATAGATTGTTAAACGTTTTAAATCTTAATACAAAAATATAATTAGACCTGAAAAAACGTTTAAAAATAGCACTCAAAAAGAAAAATAAATCTTTGGATGGATACATTTTAAACCGTCATTAAAAACTTGTTTACCTGAAAAAAGCAATCAGAACGGATACTGAAGTCACGATGTGTCGGAGTCATTCTGAGTGTAACACCACTAAACAGTCAGAAGTTAAAACAGATTAACTTTTCTGACAGAAGTAACCCTGATTTACGAGTACTCGTTGAAGTTATGTATTTTTTATTTCATAATTCCAGTTAATCTTATAACAAAAACATTGATTTATTTCAAAGATCACCGATAGTCTGGGTCTTTGTTCTGTTGACATGTCATAAAGTGTAGTGGTTCGTGGCATTGGCTCAAAATAATTCATTAATTTGTATATTAAATTTAAAAAGAGGGATTGTATAGGTCTACCTTAAGCAAGGTTTAAAATATAAATCATTAATATTATTTTATAAGTAGTTTATCGGCAGAATTTGTCAGAATTTTTAGTTAATGCTATAAATATTATCCTGGAATAACAAAAGATCGACCCACAGTTCCGCTCAGGGCGTCCTTAGGTTCAGATATAGAAGCCCCTCTTGTCTAATAATAATAATAACTTTATTCTCATCAACCAATATTACAGAGGTACAGAGAAATACTATATACAATATTTACAATATTACAATCGAAAACATCATAAACATAGAAAGATACTAATACAGTGTAATTAATAGACAGACAGACAGACAGTTAGTCAAGAAGACTGTTTTTTTTTATTAAAAATTTTAATAAATTTACAGAGCTTGTAGAGTTTAACTTTGTTTTTGGTTATCATAGTTTCTTTAAACTTTAAAATATTTGGGTTTCGAAATAGAAGTCCACTGATCAAATTTCTTCTTTCTTGAGACAATGCATTGCATTCTAGAATATAGTGAAATTCATCCACAATTTGCTCATTACAAAGCATACATTTTCTATCAGATCTGTCAATATTATTCCATCTTCCTGTCTCAATGGGAGTTTATGGTTACCCGTTCTAAATTTACAAAAATAAAATGGCTGCTTTGTTATAAAGTATTTCAAAGTAGTTTTCGAATTCTGGTGTGTCTTGAAACAGCTTATAATATTTTGCTTTTGAGCAATTTTGGGTTTCATCATGCCAGTTTTGACGAAATTGATCAGGGAGACATTGTCGTATACTTTGCTTTAACCACATAAAAGATGGGAAAGTTTGAGAGTCCCAAATGTGTGTTAGTCCACATTCATTAAATAGATGCGGATTTATTGCATATCAGAAATAAATTTATACATTTGATTGGCTAACAACCGATCAGCTGACATGAAGAAATACAAGATATAAATTAAGAAAGCGGTCCGATTTTCTAAAAAGGAATTTGTCAAAGTGAGAGCGTCTCAAAATGTTCTAAAAAAGGAATTGGTCAAAGTGGGAGCGTCTCAAAAAAGGAATTGGTCAAAGTGGGAGCGTCTCAAAAAAGGAATTGGTCAAAGTGGGAGCGTCTCAAAATGTTCTGAAGAAAAGGAATTGGTGAAAGTGGAAGCATCTCAAAATGTTTTTAAAAAAAGGAATTGGTCAAAGTGGGACCGTCTCACAATGTTCTCAAAAGGAATTGGTCAAAGTGGGAGCAAAATGAAAAAAAAAAAGAAATTCGAAAAAGTTGAAGCGTCTCAAATGTTCTGAAAAAATGAATTGGTAAAAGTGGGAGCGTTTCAAAGAGTTATAAAAAAATGAATTGTTAAAAGTGGGAGCGTCTCAAAATGTTCTACAAAAATGAATTGGTAAAAGTGGGAGTGTCTCAAAATGTTCTCAAAAAGAAATTGTAAAAGTGGGAGCGTCTCAAAATATTTAAAAAAAAGGAATTCGTCAAAGTGGGAACGTTTTAAACTGTTCTAAAAAAGGAACTGGTCAAAGTGGGAGCGTCTCAAAATGTTTTTAAAAAAGGAATTGGTCAAAGTGGAAGCGTCTCAAAATGTTCTAAAAGGGAATTGGTCAAAGTGGGAGCGTCTCAAAATGTTCAAAAAAAGGAATTTGTCAAATGAGAGCGTCTCAAAATGTTCTAAAAAAGGAACTGGTCAAAGTGGGAGCGTCTCAAAAAAGGAATTGGTCAAAGTGGGAGAGTCTCAAAATGTACTAAAAACAGGAATTCGCCAAAGTGGGAGCGTCTCAAAATGTTCTGAAAAAAGGAATTGGTAACCATGATTTCCGAGTACTCGTTTGTGTTATGTGTAATTTGTATTCATAATTCACGTTATTTCTTTCAAGTTATGTTTGTTCTGACCTTGTTGTTGTCGTTGACGGTTCTGTTGCTTATTGTCTTGTTGTTGTTGCTTAATGTTGTCATGTTGTTGCTGATTTGTTTCGAAATTTTTCTTCCCCTGTGAATTGTTATTGTCTTTGTCGTTCTTATAACAATACAAAACAAAATATGTTATTGATATTTATATCAAAGTTGTACGGAAGCTTATTCGTGCTACTTTGTTAGATTTTTTATTGCGTTTAAACACAAAGTATTGCAATTAAACGCATAACTATTGTTATTCAACGCAATACTTTGCAATTAAACTCAAAACTTACTGCAATTAAAAGCAATACTTTGCGTTTAATTACAAAAGTTATTGCGATTAAATAGGAAACATTTCCTTTAAACCCAAAACTTATTGCGATGCAAAACGTATTGCAAATAAACGCAATTTTAGACAGCAATAGTTATTGCTATTAAACGCATTAATTATTGCGATTAAACGAGTTAAAAAACTACAAAATGTTTAGAAAAATGATACAAATCATGGAATTCTAACTATTTTTAAACTCCCATATCTCTTGAAAAACGGTTTTCATATATAGATTGTTAAACGTTTTAAATCTTAATAAAAAATATAATTAGACCTGAAAAAACGTTTAAAAATAGCACTCAAAAAGAAAAAAAATCTTTGGATGGATACATTTTAAACCGTCATTAAAAAATTGTTTACCTGAAAAAATCAATCAGAACGGACACTGAAGTCACGATGTGTCGGAGTCATTCTGAGTGTAACACCACTAAACAGTCAGAAGTTAAAACAGATTAACTTTTCTGACAGAAGTAACCCTGATTTGCGAGTACTCGTTGAAGTTATGTATTTTTTATTTCATAATTTCAGTTTATTTTATAACAAAAACATTGATTTATTTCAAAGATCACCGATAGTCTGGGTCTTTGTTCTGTTGACATGTCATAAAGTGTAGTGGTTCGTGGCATTGGCTCAAAATAATTCATTAATTTGTATATTAAATTTAAAAAGCGGGATTGTATATGTCTACCTTAAGCAAGGTTTAAAATATAAATCATTAATATTATTTTATAAGTAGTTTATCGGCAGAATTTGTCAGAATTTTTAGTTAGTGCTATAAATATAATCCTGGAATAAAAAAAGATCGACCCACAGTGCCGCTCAGGGCGTCCTTAGGTTCAGATATAGAAGCCGCTCTTGTCTAATAATAATAATAACTTTATTCTCATCAACCAATATTACAGAGGTACAGAGAAATACTATATACAATATTTACAATATTACAATCGAAAACATCATAAACATAGAAAGATACTAATACAGTGTAATTAACAGACAGACAGACAGACAGTTAGTCAAGAAGACTCGTTTTTTTATTAATAATTTTAATAAATTTACAGAGCTTGTAGAGTTTACTTTGTTTTTGGTTATCATAGTTTCTTTAAACTTTAAAATATTTGGGTTTCGAAATAGATGTCCACTGATCAAATTGCTTCTTTCCTGAGACAATGCATTGCATTCTAGAATATAGTGAAATTCATCCCCAATTTGCACATTACAAAGCATACATTTTCTATCAGATCTGTCAATATTATTCCATCTGCCTGTCTCAATGGGGAGTTTATGGTTACCCGTTCTAAATTTACAAAATAAAACAGATGCTTTTTTATTAAGTATTTCAAAGTAGTTTTCGAATTCTAGTGTGTCTTTAAACAGCTTATAATTTGTTGCTTTTGAGCAATTTTGGGTTTCATCATGCCAGTTTTGACGAAATTGATCAGTGAGACATTGTCGTATACTTTGTTTTAACCACATAAAAGATGGGAAAGTTTGAGAGTCCCAAATGTGTGTTAGTCCACATTCATTAAATAGATGCAGATTTATTGCATATCAGAAATAAATTTATACATTTGATTGGCTAACAACCGATCAGCTGACATGAAGAAATACAAGATATAAATTAAGAAAGCGGTCCGATTTTCTAAAAAAGGAATTTGTCAAAGTGAGAGCGTCTCAAAATGTTCTAAAAAAGGAATTGGTCAAAGTGGGAGCGTCTCAAAATGTTCTGAAAAAAGGAATTGGTCAAAGTGGAATCGTTCCAAATGTTTTTAAAAAAAGGAATTAGTCAAAGTGGGACCGTCTAACAATGTTCTCAAAAGGAATTGGTCAAAGTGGGAGCAAAATGTTCTAAAAAAGAAATTCGTAAAAGTTGGAGCGTCTCAAATGTTCTGAAAAAATGAATTGGTAAATGTGGGAGCGATTCAAAGTTATAAAAAATGAATTAGTAAGAGTTGGAGCGTCTCAAAATGGTCTACAAAAATGAATTGGTAAAAGTGGGAGTGTCTCAAAATGTTCTAAAAAAGGAATTGGTCAAAGTGGTCTCAAAAAGTTCCAAAAAGGGAATTGGTAATAGTGGGAGCGTCTCAAAATGTTCTAATACGAAGAATTGGTAAAAATGGGAGCGCCTCAAAATGTTCTTAAAAAAGAATTCTTAAAAGTGTGAGCGTCTCAAAGTGTTCCAAAAAAGGAATGAGAAAAAGTGGAAGCGTCTGAATATGTTCTAAATAAGGAATTGGTAAAAGGGGGAGCATCTCAACATTTTTTAAAGAAAGGAAGTGGTCAAAGTGGGAGTCTCAAAATGTTCTTAAAAGGGGAATTGGTCTAAGTTAGAGCGTCTAAAAAAGGAATTGGTCTAAGTGGGGCAAAATATTTTAAATCAAAAGAAATTGGTAAAAGTGGGAGCGTCTCAAATGTTCTAAAAAAATGAATTGGTAAAAGTTGGAGCGTCTCAAATGTTTTACAAAAATGGATTGGGAAAATGGGAGCGTCTCAAAATGTTCTAAAAAAGAATGAATAAAAGAGTTAGTGTCTCAAAAAGTTCTTAAAAAGGAATTGGTCAAAGTGGGAGCGTCTCAAAATGTTCTAAAAAAAGGAATTGGTCAAAGTGGGAGCGTCTTAAAAAAAGAATTGGTCAAAGTGGGAGCGTCTCAAAATGTACTAAAAACACAGTGGAAGTGCCGCGACCTAGTTTTCTACCTCCATCCGCTTGATGTAAAAACCAAAAAAGTAAGGTCGACAACCCAAAATTATTATAGGTGGCGTTGAAGTCGGTAATGGTCATTAGTTTGTTTACGGACACCCAGTAGAAGTTGGCGTTGAATATTACTTTAAAAATAAATAGAAGTGTGTTTAATTTTATGATTTTTTGTTGAAACAAATATTTTTCAACTTAACAAAATAGTTCTTATCTCTCGATTATGGTTTGTTCTTTTCTACAAAGCCGGTATCCGTGCGACTTGTTTTTTTGTTATTGACGAAAATAAATATGGCGGGTAAATCTCGAGCAGATTTATAACTGACACAAATGCATCCTACTGCCTACCTATTAATAAAAGTGGCTAAAATAGAAAGAAGAGGGGCCAAACTTTCACTTATTACCATATTTTTCCCGTCACCCTTTAGGGATTTTACAAACGAGATGATGACAGGAAGTCCTTCCTTTTCGACCATTTTCATGTCATCGACGTCCCGGTGAAGGATATAAAATTCATTTCTGTTTTGTTTATACGTAACCTTGATCAATACAGCTGCAGTACACAATATTTTAATATATATCGGATACAGAAAAACACGTTTATTTCTATGTTTATTCATAGAAATGTAGCAGAACAGCTAAACTTTACAATACCCACAACCACGGTAATGCCCACTTGGTCTATTCCCATTTTGTCTACAAGTATAGTGTCCCATTTCGTATACTCTATGAATTTTATATGAGAAAGTAAGTTTAATGCAAAAATTAGTTCATTAAATTTATAATACAAACATTCATGAAAGTCTTCAATTTTCAATCATAACAAAACTTTATTGCAAAATATATATAAAACGCCAATACACAAACTATAATACACCATCATTTAACAACCAAGTTTGAACATTATCAGTAGACTAAATGGGAATTAAAAAATGTTTAATAGTAGACAAAATGGGAAGTTACCATGCCTGGCTGTACATGTAGTTTACTGGCTTCAGCAGTGACCCTAAATGTGTGTGTGTTAAATAATCATGAATTCCACACATTTTTAATTGTAATTATCAGATTCTAGCCATTTAGCATAACAGCAACAGATATATTGGCACACGTTCATAGATATGCCTCTAGTTGACATTGGTTTATTTTATTTCGCTTTTTTTTTAGTTTTGTTGTTGATGCAGTACAATAAATTAAAATATTTTAATTATTAATTTCTAGCTACGCAGATCAACCAAATTTAGTACTAACTTTGTATTGAATTAATTTAATGTGTTTTTTTTTTCAGATTACTTTATTTTGTTGTTGTGTTGGTATATGTATGTTCTGACATTCCATTGTTCTATGTAAATTTTTAATATCCAAATCAACCATAAAAAATCTGACATCAATTTGCATACATGTAATTGTTTCCTGCCCGGAGTAGAATTTTTAATTTCAGCTATGTCTCAAAAAATCAAATCAAGTTGATACAAAATTAAGGTCCACCCTAACAGAGACCATGGACCATGTTAAGATTGGATTCGAGTACACCCTTCCCGCAATGTGACTTGAACCCGAAATCTGTTGACAGACCACAAGATCAATAGTATACAAACTACCTTAACCAATCGGCCCCTACGTGGTATATGAAACATGTCTTTCTCCATTTGTTTATTTACAATCGATTTTGGGATATTACCTAACAAGTCGTGTATGAAATCGAATTTTTGATTGGTTTCATGCAGGTGTGACTGTTTATTTCTAGTTGCATTTTTAATACCCAAAATTCTCAGTGTGTTGAAATTGCAATTAATTTTAACTGACATCACAGATAATATTTTAATAAAATTCTTCATCAGTTTTTCTTCCAATCAATGCTAGAATTGGACAGAATTTCCCAGGATACTTTGCATCTATCTATAACCAATTGTTGTAAGGAATTGGAGACAAAAAAATCGGTTCATAACTCCCAACAACTATATGGTGGTTAGCTTCGATAATCTTGATAAAAACCAGAGTTATTCTGTTGTAGGTTCTGGAAAGGATAAAAATGGTTTTCTTGCACTACAATTCAAACTGCAACACAGTCAGTCTTGTCACCAACACTATAAATTCTATTTTAGATCACACTGATCATGTTGATATTTCTGTTTTGACAGATTGTAGGCAAAGAAACCTTTCAGCTGATGTAGGTAGCAGCATTTATAATACTGCAGATACAATAGGACAACTGCCACCTAATTCATATTTTGATCAATTTTCAAACTTGTCAATATCAGATTTTCAGTGCACAGCTTCTGAGAACCAGGAAATTATTTCTTTTCAGAACACTGTTCATCAGTATGGGTTTTTGAAATTCCTATTACAGCAAATAAACATCTCTGACTCTGTTCCAAGCTTCAAAACTTTTTTATCTCTTCCAACTGAAAAAAAACCCAGAAAAATCTGTATTTTATTATGTGTGTTATTATGTGGTTGTAGTAGTTGTAGGCGATGGTAAAAGTTATGATCTTTTAATTTCCTTAAAAACTGATTGATTGATTGGATTTGGCTTTATGTCCAGTGAGTACAGCAGTATTTCCCCTATATTCAGGACGAGATAAAGTTAACGAACAATCCATGGAAAATGAGGGTGGGATGAGACACAGGAACCCAATTTAGACCGACACTGGTAAAATATGGAGTTTTAGGTAGGGGCAGAGATTTTAGCCTTTTGTAACAGCTAGAATGAGCCTGTACTCTTTTTCGAAATCTACAAAAGGGGTCTTTATTGTGCAAGGAGCGTGGCACTCTCCAAACACGTTACCCACTATGGTCCACGGCCAGGCTTACCATATTATGACCCAACAACCCCCAATGAGATGGTCTTCCCTATCTGCCACCCAGGGATGCGCTGGGACCTTAAAAACTGAGTATGGTGCATCTTTGGACTGGATTATTCCTTTATCCTGGCTACTGATAGTTTAATACTTACTTCAAAATTCCACCATGGTTCTAATTTACGTATTTTAACGGACTGTTCTAAATTTGCAGTTACAGACTGATTTTTTACTCGGGTATGGGAGGTTATCTATTACATATCTGGTACAACAATACATTTCTGGTGATCTTGACAATTTTCAGATATATCATGCAAATTTTAACACTGTACTTTCTGATATCATATCTTCTTTAAGGTTTAATATTACCTCAGATGAGGACCATCCAGTATGCGAATGCTGGTCATTCTGTTGGATGTCTGGGGAAAGTCAGCATTGTGCCTCAAGTACCCACTGTATGTGAATGCTTGTCATTCTGTCAGTTGTCCAGGGAAAGTTGGCTTGGTGGCCTCTAGTACCACTGTAGGTGAATGCTGGTCATACCGTCTATAAAGAGATGACATTTATGTAACTGGTGTTTTTTTATTTTAAATTTAAATAACATAGCTAATGTCAGTAATGAACTGAAGTTTGTTTCTATATCAGTTATACTTTTAATTCCCAATAAAAAATGTTTAATGTTAATCTATTTATGTATCCGCAAATATAAGGCAACAGTAAAATGTATTCACAAAAATGTGTTACATTCCACCCAGGTAGCTGCGTTTGGCTTCATCCTTACTACAGGTGTGCGTCAGGTAACCGCTTGACAAAATGCAGACGAGCAAAAATTTGATTAAAACACCATTTAAACAGTTATATTTTATACATTTGTTAAAAATTTTAGTTACACACACAAAACTTACCTCGTTCTTTCAAGAAAAGTTGCAGATATCTTCACATTCCATCTCTCCATTTGTCGCATTTGAGTGTCCAAGATTAGAAGTTGTTGTTAAAATAACCGCGAAGGGTGATGGGAAATATTTATACTTCGGGGATTCCTTATGGTATTTTCTTTAAATTTTTTTTATTTTTAACCAATGAAATTCTGTAGGATGCGTTTGTGTCAGTTAAAAATAGACCAGGTGATATGCGTCATGGAAAACTTCCAAAACTCCTCCCCCATAAATGTGTCTTTTTGCATAGCAACTCATGATGCTTTTTCTGTTTTAAGAAAATAAGTTTATGCACTGAATGTTAAATTGTTTAATGAATTTGTTTGTTTGAATCAAGGATGTATATAAAATCGTTTAAATTAATTTTCTGTAAAATTTATCGATAGGAACGCCACCTATAATAATAGAGTTATCTCCCTTTACCCGCGTGTTTTTAAATTGGAACTCTTCTGTGTCGGTGGCTTTTCCGCTGAACAGGAATTCGGCAAAGTGGGAGCGTCTCAAAATGTTCTGAAAAAAAGAAATCGTCAAACTAGGAGCGTCTCAAAATGTTTTCAAAAAAAGGAATTAGTCAAAGTGGGAGCGTCTCAAAATGAACTAAAAACAGGAATTGGTCAAAGTGGGAGCGTCTCAAAATGTTCTGAAAAAAGGAATTGGTCAAAATAGGAGCGTCTCAAAATGTTTTCAAAGAAAGGAATTAGTCAAAGTGGGAGCGTATCAAAATGTTTTAAAAAAGGAATTGGTCAAAGTGGGAACGTCTGAAAATGTACTGAAAAAGGAATTGGACAAAGTGGGAGCTTCTCAAAAAAGGAATTGGTCAAAGTGGGAGCATCTCAAAATGTTCTACAAAAAGGAATTGGTCAAAGTGCTGTCGTCTCCAAATGTTCTCAAAAAAGGAATTGGTCAAAGTGGGAGCGCCTGAAAATGTACTAAAAAAGGAATTTTTCAAAGTGGGAGCCTCTCAAAATGTTTTTAAAAAAAGAATGGGTCAAAGTGGGAGCGTCTCAAAATGTACTAAAATCAGGAAATCGCCAAAGTGGGAGCGTCTCGAAATGTTTTAAAAAAAGGAATTGGTCAAAGTAGGAGCGTCTCAAAATGTTTTCAAAAAAGGAATTAGTCAAAGTGGGAGCGTCCGAAAATGTTTTAAAAAAGGAATTGGTCAAAGTGGGAGCGTCTGAAAATGTACTAAAAAGGGGATTGGTCAAAGTGAAAGCGTCGCAAAATGTTCTAAAAAAGGAACTGGTCAAAGTGGGAGTGTCTCAAAATGTTCTGAAAAAGGAATTGGTCAAAGTGGTCTCAAAAAGTTCTAAAAAAGGAATTGGTAATAGTGGGAGCGTCTCAAAATGTTCTAATACGAAGAATTGGTAAAAATGGGAGCGTCTGAAAATGTTCTTAAAAAAGAATTCTTAAAAGTGGGAGCGTCTCAAAGTGTTCTAAAAAAGGAATGAGAAAAAGTGGAAGCGTCTGAATATGTTCTAAATAAGGAATTGTTAAAAGGGGGAGCATCTCAACATTTTTTAAAGAAAGGAATTGGTCAAAGTGGGAGAGTCTCAAAATGTTATAAAAAGGGGAATTGGTCTAAGTTAGAGCGTCTAAAAAAGGAATTGGTCTAAGTAGGGCAAAATATTTTAAATCAAAAGAAATTGGTAAAAGTGGGAGCGTCTCAAATGTTCTAAAAAGGGGAATTGGTCTAAGTTAGAGCGTCTAAAAAAGGAATTGGTCTAAGTGGGGCAAAATATTTTAAATCAAAAGAAATTGGTAAAAGTGGGAGCGTCTCAAATGTTCTAAAAAAATGAATTGGTAAAAGTTGGAGCGTCTCAAATGTTTTACAAAAATGGATTGGTAAAAATGGGAGCGTCTCAAAATGTTCTAAAAAAGAATGAATAAAAGAGTTAGTGTCTCAAAAAGTTCTAAAAAAGGAATTGGTCAAAGTGGGAGCGTCTCAAAATGTTCTTAAAAAGGAATTGGTAAAAGTTGGAGCGTCTCAAAAAGTTCTAAAAAAAGGAATTGGTCAAAGTGGGAGCGTCTTAAAAAGAGAATTGGTCAAAGTGAGAGCGTCTCAAAATGTACTAAAAACAGGAATTCGCCAAAGTAGGAGCGTCTCAAAATGTTTTCAAAAAAAGGAATTAGTCAAAGTGGGAGCGTCTCAAAATGTTCTGAAAAAAGGAATTGGTCAAAATAGGAGCGTCTCAAAATGTTTTCAAAGAAAGGAATTAGTCAAAGTGGGAGCGTCTCAAAATGTTTTAAAAAAGGAATTGGTCAAAGTGGGAGCGTCTGAAAATGTACTGAAAAAGGAATTGGTCAAAGTGGGAGCTTCTCAAAAAAGGAATTGGTCAAAGTGGGAGCATCTCAAAATGTTCTACAAAAAGGAATTGGCCAAAGTGCTGTCGTCTCCAAATGTTCTCAAAAAAGGAATTGGTCAAAGTGGGAGCGCCTGAAAATGTACTAAAAAAGGAATTGGTCAAAGGGGGAGCGTCTCCAAAAAGGCATTAATAAAAGGCAAGCGTCTCAGCATTTTTTAAAGACAGGAAGTGGTCAAAGTGGGAGAATCTCAAAATGTTCTAAAAAGGGGAATTGGTCTAAGTTAGAGCGTCTAAAAAAGTAATTGGTCAAAGTGGGTAAAATATTTTAAATAAAAAGAAATTGGTAAAAATGGGAGCGTCTCAAATGTTCTATAAAAATGAATTGGTAAAAGTTGGAGCGTCTCAAATGTTTTAAAAAAATGCATTGGTAAAAATGGGAGCGTCACAAAATGTTCTAAAAAAGAATTAATAAAAGTGGGAGTGTCTCAAAAAGTTCTAAAAAAAGGAATGGGTAAAAGTGGAAGCTTTTCAATATGTTCTAAAATAAGAAATTGCTAAAGGTGGGAGAGTCTCAAAATGTCCTAAAAAAGGAATTGGTAAAAGTGGGAGAAACTCCAAATGCTCTAAAAAAAGGAATTGGTCAAAGTAGGAGCATCTCAAAATGTTCTTAAAAAAATTTTTCAAAGTGAGAGCGTCTCAAAATGTTCTAAAAAAGGAATTGGTCAAAGTGGGAGCTTCTTAAAATGTTCTAAAAAAGGAATTTTTCAAAGTGGGAGCCTTCAAAATGTTTTTAAAAAAGAATTGGTCAAAGTGGGAGCGTCTCAAAATGTACTAAAATCAGGAAATCGACAAAGTGGGAGCGTCTCGAAATGTTCTGAAAAAAGGAATTGGTCAAAGTAGGAGCGTCTCAAAATGTTTTCAAAAAAAGGAATTAGTCAAAGTGGGAGCGTCTGAAAATGTTTTAAAAAAGGAATTGGTCAAAGTGGGAGCGTCTGAAAATGTACTAAAAAGGGGATTGGTCAAAGTGAAAGCGTCGCAAAATGTTCTAAAAAAGGAATTGGTCAAAGTGGGAGTGTCTCAAAATGTTCTGAAAAACGGAATTGGTGAAAGTGGAAGTGTTCCAAATTTTTTAAAAAAAAGGAATTGGTCAAAGTGGGACCGTCTAACAATGTTCTCAAAAGGAATTGGTCAAAGTGGGAGCAAAATGTTCTAAAAAAGAAATTCGTAAAAGTTGGAGCGTCTCAAATGTTCTGAAAAAATGAATTAGTAAATGTGGGAGCGTTTCAAAGAGTTATTAAAAAATGAATTGTTAAAAGTGGGAGCGTCTCAACATGTTCTAAAAAAGGAATTGGTCAAAGTGAGGGCGTCTCAAAATGTTCTAATACGAAGAATTGGTAAAAATGAGAGCGTCTCAAAATGTTCTTCAAAAGAATTCGTAAGAGTGGTAGCGTCTCAAAGTGTTCTAAAAAAGGAATGAGAAAAAGTGGAAGCGTCTCAATATGTTCTAAAATAAGGAATTGGTAAAAGTGGGAGCGTTTCAAAAATGTTCTTAAAAGTAATTGGTAAAAGGGGGAGCGTCTCAGCATTTTTTAACGAAAGGAATTGGTCAAAGTGGGAGAGTCTCAAAATGTTCCAAAAAGGGGAATTGGTCTTAGTTAGAGCGTCTTAGAAAGGAATTGGTGAAAGTGTGACAAAATATTTTAAATAAAAAGAAATTGGTAAAAGTGGGAGCGTCTCAAATGTTCTAAAAAATGAATTGGTAAAAGTTGGAGCGTCTCAAATGTTTTTAAAAAATGAATTGGTAAAAATGGGAGCGTCTCAAAATGTTCTAAAAAAGAATTAATAAAAGTGGAAGCGTCTCAATATGTTCTAAAATAAGGAATTGGTAAAAGTGGGAGAGTCTCAAAATGTCCTAAAAAGTAATTGGTAAAAGTGGGAGAAACTCTAAATGTTCTTAAAAAAAGGAATTGGTCAAAATGGGAGCGTCTCAAAATGTTCTTAAAAAAGGAATTGGTCAAAGTTGGAGCATCTCAAAATGTTCTACAAAACGGAATTGGTCAAATTGCGATCGTCTAAAAATGTTCTTAAAAAAGGAATTGGTCAAAGTGGGTTTGTCTCAAAACGTTCTAAAAGGAATTGGTGAAAGTGGGAGCGTCTCAAAAAGTTCTAAAAAAGGAATTGGTCAAAGTGGGTTCGTCTCAAAACAGGATTTGGTCAAAGTGGGAGCGTCTAAAAATAGGAATTGGTCAAGGTGGGAGCGTCTAAAAATATTCCAAAGAAAGAAGGAAAAGTTCTAAAAAAGGAATTGGTCTAAGTGGGTTCGTCTCAAACAGGATTTGGTCAAAGTGGGAGCGTCTAAAAAAAGGAATTGGTCAAAGTGGGAGCGTCCCAAAATGTACTAAAACAGGAATTCGTCAAAGTGGGAACGTGTCAAAATGTTCTGAAAACAGGAATTGGTCAAAGTGGGAGCGTCTTTAAATGTTATAAAAAAGGAATAGGTCAAAGTGGGAGCGTCTCAAAATGTCCTAAAAACATGAATTCGTCAAAGTTGGAGCTTCTCAAATTATTCTGAAAAAAAGAATTGGTCAAAGTAGGAGCGTCTCAATATGTTTAAAAAAAGGAATTCGTCAAAGTGGGAGCGTCTCAAAATGTTTTAAATAAAGAATTGGCCAAAGTGGGAGCGTCTCAAAATGTACTAAAAACAGGAATTAGTCAAAGTGTGATCGTCTCAAAATGTTTTAAAAAAGGGAATTGGTCAAAGTGTTAGCGTCTGAAAATGTACTAAAAAAGGAATTAGTAAAAGTCGGAGGTGTGTTCCCCGAACGCCTACTGGATAAAAACAACACCACATTAGGTAAGGGGATTAAGGGGTCTATCATGGGGAATGCCATAATTAGTTTACCTGTATTTACCTTGAAAAATTGTAATAATGTATAGTAGACATAGAGAAACTGAATTGAATAGAAAAATATCAAAGTAGAATATAAAAAAGAATGGATGGTTTCAAATTAATTAAATTACATTTAAAAAGTGACTAAAATGTTACAAAATATACATTATTTGTCAATAAAATAAACTTGTCTTCATAATGTCCAAAGCCAATTTATTAAGTTTCAAAGGAGCTTTAAAAGAGATTGAGATGATAATCTTGTACCATTACCAATTAAAAGTGTTCACATGTCAACCCTTGGAACATTGCAAACATAAATAGTATAAAAATGGGTGAAAAGTCAAAACCCCCAAACAAGGCCAGAAATAGAGCCCAGCACACTGGTAGAGGGGATGATTTATTGACTGTAAAGACAAAGAAAAAAACTGTGGAAAGTTCCTACGAAATTCGCAGACACATCACTAGGAATCATATTGTAATAGCTTAAATAGCAATACCAAAGTAAATGAAGTATGTTTCTGTTTAAATAAGATGTTGGGTAAATCTCTGGGAAAAAAAGAAATACCTGATTTAATTGCAAATGGTATACATTTAAAAACCCATATAGAAAAGCCCATATCTGATACTAACAACAGTTCTACTTTTAAGGATAAACTATGTTATAATATGTTCAAGCACTTGTCAAATAACGTTATAGGAACGTTACCAGACAGGCATCATGGACTTATTGACTTGCACCGACTCAGGATCAAAGCTCCTCCATCTCGAATAAGTGACAAAATGACTCTGTGTTTAGTTTCTCTGGTTTTTTTGGTTTTTTTTTTGTTACTTAATAATTATTATTACATTATAAGATGTATAGTGCTATATCATGAAATAGATGTAATGAATTAAATTTAATTTAATAAAATGTATGATTAAAGTATTTTCTTTTTTACTTTGAATTAGTTTTCAACCTTACATTTGTCTGCTACAATATTCTAACTATAAAAAAAACCACAAAAGCACAAAAACGTACATGTATATATATTTCACAAATGAACAATTCAAAATTCAAATATGTAAATGCCTAAATATATTATATTATGAAATTCCTAATACTTTCTCTTATTTGATATTTTACCTATACTAAAAACAGGTGACACTAATTTAAACACCCCTTAGAAGGCCCCTTAATCCCATACATTAATTAAATGTTTTTTAATCCAGTAGGCGTTCGGGGAATAAACCAAGTCGGAGCGTCTTAAAATATTAAAAAAAAAACGTCTCAAAATGTTTTAAAAAAGAAATTTGTCAAATGAGAGCGTCTCAAAATGTTCTAAAAAAGGAACTGGTCAAAGTGGGAGCGTCTCAAAAAAGGAATTGGTCAAAGTGGGAGCGTCTCAAAATGTTCTAAAAAGGGAATTGGTCAAAGTGAGAGCGTCTCAAAATGTTCTAAACAAGGAATTGGTCCAAGTGGGAGCTTCTTTAAATGTTATAAAAAAGAAATTGGTCAAAGTGGGAGCGTATCAAAGTGTTCTAAAAAACGAATTGGTCAAGCGGGAGCGTATCAAAATGTTCTAAAAAAGGAATTTTTCAAAGTGGGAGCCTCTCAAAATGTTTTAAAAAAGGAATTGGTCAAATTGGGAGCATCTCAAAATGTTCTAAAAAAAAGAATTGGTCAAAGTAGGAGCGTCTCAAAATGTACTAAAAACAGGAATTCGCCAAAGTGGAAGCATCTCAAAATGTTTTGAAAAAAGGACTTGGTCAAAGTAGGAGCGTCTCAAAATTTTCACAAAAAGGTATTAGTCAAAGTGGGAGCGTCTCAAAATGTACTAAAAACAGGAATTCGCCAAAGTGGGAGCGTCTCAAAATGTTTTCAAAAAAAGGAGTTAGTCAAAGTGGGAGCGTCCCAAAATGTTTTAAAAAAGGAATTGGTCATAGTGGGAGCGTCTGAAAATGTACTAAAAAAGGAATTGGTCAAAGTGGGAGCGTTTCAAAAAAGGAATTGGTAAAAGGGGGAGCGGTTCAGCAATTTTTAAAGAAGGAAGTGGTCAAAGTGGGAGAGTCTCAAAATGTTCTAAAAAGGGGAATTGGTCTAAGTTAGAGGGTCTAACAAGGTCAAAGTGGGGCAAAATATTTTAAATAAAAAGAAATTGGTAAAAGTGGGAGCGTCTCAAATGTTCTAAAAAATGAATTGGTAAAAGTTGGAGCCTCTCAAATGTTTTAAAAAAATGAATTGGTAAAATGGGGTGCGGCTCAAAATGTTCTTAAAAAGGAATTGGTAAAAAAAGAAGCGTTTCAAAATGTTCTAAAAAAGAATTGGTCAAAGTGGGAGCGTCTCAAAAAAGGAATTTGTCAAAGTGTGGGCATCTCAAAATGTTGTGAACAAAGGAATTGGAGAAGTGAAAGCGTCTCAAAATGTTTTAAAAAAAAGGAAATTTGTCAAAGTGGGACCGTCTAACAATGCTCTGAAAAGGAATTAGTTAAAATGGGAGCAAAATGTTCTAAAAAAAGAAATTCGTAAAAGATGGAGCGTCTCAAATGTTCTGAAAAAATGAATTGGTAAAAGTGGGAGCGTTTGAAAGAGTTATAAAAAAATGAATTGGTAAAAGTGGGAGCCTCTCAAGAACGGAATTGGTCAAAGTGGGAGAAACTCCAAATGTTCTAAAAAAAGGAATTGGTCAAAGTGGGAGCGTCTCAAAATGTTCTACAAAAAGGAATTGGTGAAAGAAAGATAGTCTCAGAATGTTTAAAAAAAATGAATTGGTCAAAGTGGAATCGTCTCAAAATGTTCTAAAAAAGTATTCATCAAAGGTGGAGCGTCTTAAAATGTTCTAAAACAAGAATTGGTCAAAGTGGGACCGTCTAAAAATGTTCTAATTGGTCAAAGTGGAAGCGTCTCAAAATGTTCTAAAAGGGCTTTGGTCAAAGTGGGAGCGTCTCAAAATGTTCTAAAAAAAGAATTTGTCAAATGAGAGCGTCTCAAAATTTTTAAAAAAAGGAACTGGTCAAAGTGGGAGCGTCTCCAAAAAGGAATTGGTCAAAGTGGGAGCGTCTCAAAATGTTCTAAAAAGGGAATTGGTCAAAGTTATAGCGTCTCAAAATGTTCTAAAAAAGGAATTTTTCAAAGTAGGAGCCTCTCAAAATGTTTTAAAAAAGGAATTGGTCAAAGTGGGAGCGTCTCAAAATGTTCTCAAAAAATGAATTGGTCAAAGTGGGAGCGTCTCACAATGTTTTAAAAAACGAATAGGTCAAGTGGAAGCGTCTCAAAATGTTCTAAAAAAGGAATTTTTCAAAGTGGGAGCGTCTCAAATTGTTTTTAAAAAAAGAATTTGTCAAAGTGGGAGTGTCTCAAAATGTCCTAAAATAAGGATTCGCCAAAGTGGGAGCGTCTCAAAATGTTCTAAAAAAAGGAATTGGTCAAAGAAGGAGCGTCTCAAAATGTTTTCAAACAAAGGAATTAGTCAAATTGGGAGCGTCTCAAAATGTACTAAAAACAGGAATTCCCAAAAGTGGGAGCGTCTCAAAATGTTCTGAAAAAAGGAATTGGTAACCATGATTTCCGAGAACTGGTTTGTGTTATGTGTAATTTGTATTCATAATTCACGTTATGTCTTTCAAGTTATGTTTGTTCTGACCTTGTTGTTGTCGTTGACGGTTCTGCTGCTTATTGTCTTGTTGTTGTTGCTTAATGTTGTCATGTTGTTGCTGATTTGTTTCGAAATTTTTCTTCCCCTGTGAACTGTTATTGTCTTTGTCGTTCTTATAACAATACAAAACAAAATATGTTATTGATATTTATATCAAAGTTGTACGGAAGCTTATTCGTGCTACTTTGTTAGATTTTTTATTGCGTTTAAACACAAAGTATTGCAATTAAACGCATAACTATTGTTATTCAACGCAATACTTTGCAATTAAACTCAAAACTTTTGCAATTAAAAGCAATACTTTGCGTTTAATTACAAAAGTTATTGCGATTAAATAGGAAACATTTCCTTTAAACCCAAAACTTATTGCGATGCAAAACGTATTGCAAATAAACGCAATTTTAGACAGCAATAGTTATTGCTATTAAACGCATTAATTATTGCGATTAAACGAGTTAAAAAACTTCAAAATGTTTAGAAAAATGATACAAATAATGGAATTCTAACTATTTTTAAACTCCCATATCTCTTGAAAAACGGTTTTCATATATAGATTGTTAAACGTTTTAAATCTTAATAAAAAATATAATTAGACCTGAAAAAACGTTTAAAAATAGCACTCAAAAAGAAAAAAAAATCTTTGGATGGATACATTTATAACCGTCATTAAAAAATTGTTTACCT
The DNA here is from genome assembly GCA_944474755.1 of Limnoperna fortunei. Taxonomy (NCBI): domain Eukaryota; kingdom Metazoa; phylum Mollusca; class Bivalvia; order Mytilida; family Modiolidae; genus Limnoperna; species Limnoperna fortunei. The sequence continues at coordinate 6,497,558 of OX104121.1, read as the reverse complement.
GAAAAAATCAATCAGAACGGACACTGAAGTCACGATGTGTCGGAGTCATTCTGATTGTAACACCACTAAACAGTCAGAAGTTAAAACAGATTAACTTTTCTGACAGAAGTAACCCTGATTTGCGAGTACTCGTTGAAGTTATGTATTTTTTATTTCATAATTTCAGTTTATTTTATAACAAAAACATTGATTTATTTCAAAGATCACCGATAGTCTGGGTCTTTGTTCTGTTGACATGTCATAAAGTGTAGTGGTTCGTGGCATTGGCTCAAAATAATTCATTAATTTGTATATTAAATTTAAAAAGCGGGATTGTATATGTCTACCTTAAGCAATGTTTAAAATATAAATCATTAATATTATTTTATAAGTAGTTTATCGGCAGAATTTGTCAGAATTTTTAGTTAGTGCTATAAATATAATCCTAGAATAAAAAAAGATCGACCCACAGTGCCGCTCAGGGCGTCCTTAGGTTCAGATATAGAAGCCGCTCTTGTCTAATAATAATAAGAACTTTATTCTCATCAACCAATATTACAGAGGTACAGAGAAATACTATATACAATATTTACAATATTACAATCGAAAACATCATAAACATAGAAAGATACTAATACAGTGTAATTAACAGACAGACAGACAGACAGTTAGTCAAGAAGACTCGTTTTTTTATTAATAATTTTAATAAATTTACAGAGCTTGTAGAGTTTAACTTTGTTTTTGGTTATCATAGTTTCTTTAAAATATTTGGGTTTCGAAATAGATGTCCACTGATCAAATTGCTTCTTTCCTGAGACAATGCATTGCATTCTAGAATATAGTGAAATTCATCGCCAATTTGCACATTACAAAGCATACATTTTCTATCAGATCTGTCAATATTATTCCATCTGCCTGTCTCAATGGGGAGTTTATGGTTACCCGTTCTAAATTTACAAAATAAAACAGATGCTTTTTTATTAAGTATTTCAAAGTAGTTTTCGAATTCTAGTGTGTCTTTAAACAGCTTATAATTTGTTGCTTTTGAGCAATTTTGGGTTTCATCATGCCAGTTTTGACGAAATTGATCAGTGAGACATTGTCGTATACTTTGTTTTAACCACATAAAAGATGGGAAAGTTTGAGAGTCCCAAATGTGTGTTAGTCCACATTCATTAAATAGATGCGGATTTATTGCATATCAGAAATAAATATATACATTTGATTGGCTAACAACCGATCAGCTGACATGAAGAAATACAAGATATAAATTAAGAAAGCGGTCCGATTTTCTAAAAAAGGAATTTGTCAAAGTGAAAGCGTCTCAAAATGTACTAAAAAAGGAATTGGTCGAAGTGGGAGCGTCTCAAAATGTTCTGAAAAAAGGAATTGGTGAAAGTGGAAGCGTTCCAAATGTTTTTAAAAAAAGGAATTAGTCAAAGAGGGACCGTCTAACAATGTTCTCAAAAGGAATTGGTCAAAGTGGGAGCAAAATGTTCTAAAAAAGAAATTCGTAAAAGTGGAGCGTCTCAAATGTTCTGAAAAAATGAATTGGTAAATGTGGGAGCGATTCAAAGTTATAAAAAATGAATTAGTAAGAGTTGGAGCGTCTCAAAATGGTCTACAGAAATGAATTGGTAAAAGTGGGAGTGTCTCAAAATGTTCTAAAAAAGGAATTGGTCAAAGTGGTCTCAAAAAGTTCTAAAAAAGGAATTGGTAATAGTGGGAGCGTCTCAAAATGTTCTAATACGAAGAATTGGTAAAAATGGGAGCGTCTCAAAATGTTCTTAAAAAAGAATTCTTAAAAGTGTGAGCGTCTCAAAGTGTTCTAAAAAAGGAATGAGAAAAAGTGGAAGCGTCTGAATATGTTCTAAATAAGGAATTGGTAAAAGGGGGAGCATCTCAACATTTTTTAAAGAAAGGAAGTGGTCAAAGTGGGAGAATCTCAAAATGTTCTTAAAAGAGGAATTGGTCTAAGTTAGAGCGTCTAAAAAAGGAATTGGTCTAAGTGGGGCAAAATATTTTAAATCAAAAGAAATTGGTAAAAGTGGGAGCGTCTCAAATGTTCTAAAAAATGAATTGGTAAAAGTTGGAGCGTCTCAAATTTTTACAAAAATGGATTGGGAAAAATGGGAGCGTCTCAAAATGTTCTAAAAAAGAATGAATAAAAGAGGTAGTGTCTCAAAAATTTCTAAAAAAGGAATTGGTCAAAGTGGGAGCGTCTCAAAATGTTCTTAAAAAGGAATTGGTAAAAGTTGAAGCGTCTCAAAAAGTTGTAAAAAAAATGGATTGGTCAAAGTGGGAGCGTCTTAAAAAAAGAATTGGTCAAAGTGGGAGCGTCTCAAAATGTATTAAAAACAGTAATTCGCAAAAGTGGGAGCGTCTCAAAATGTTGTGAAAAAAGGAATTCGTCAAAGTAGGGGCGTCTCAAAATGTTTTCAAAAAAAGGAATTAGTCAAAGTGGGAGCGTCTCAAAATGTACGAAAAACAGGAATTGGTCAAAGTGGGAGCGTCTCAAAATGTTCTGAAAAAAGGAATTGGTCAAAATAGGAGCGTCTGAAAATGTTTTCAAAGAAAGGAATTGGTCAAAGTGCTGTCGTCTCCAAATGTTCTCAAAAAAGGAATTCGTCAAAGTGGGAACGTCTGAAAATGTACTGAAAAAGGAATTGGACAAAGTGGGAGCTTCTCAAAAAAGGAATTGGTCAAAGTGGGAGCATCTCAAAATATTCTACAAAAAGGAATTGGTCAAAGTGCTGTCGTCTCCAAATGTTCTCAAAAAAGGAATTGGTCAAAGTGGGAGCGCCTGAAAATGTACTAAAAAAGGAATTGGTCAAAGTGGGAGCGTCTAAAAAAAGAATTGGTAAAAGGGGAGCGTCTCAGCATTTTTTAAAGAAAGGAAGTGGTCAAAGTGGGAGAGTCTCAAAATGTTCTAAAAAGGGGAATTGGTCTAAGTTAGAGCGTCTAAAAAAGGAATTGGTCAAAGTGGGGCAAAATATTTTAAATAAAAAGAAATTGGTAAAAATGGGAGCGTCTCAAATGTTCTAAAAAAATGAATTGTTAAAAGTTGGAGCGTCTCAAATGTTTTACAAAAATGGATTGGGAAAAATGGGAGCGTCTCAAAATGTTCTAAAAAAGAATGAATAAAAGAGGTAGCGTCTCAAAATGTTCTGAAAAAAGGAATTGGTCAAAATAGGAGCGTCTGAAAATGTACTGAAAAAGGAATTGGACAAAGTGGGAGCGTCTAAAAAAAGAATTGGTAAAAGGGGAGCGTCTCAGCATTTTTTAAAGAAAGGAAGTGGTCAAAGTGGGAGAGTCTCAAAATGTTCTAAAAAGGGGAATTGGTCTAAGTTAGAGCGTCTAAAACAGGAATTGGTCAAAGTGGGAGCGTCTTTAAATGTTATAAAAAAGGAATAGGTCAAAGTGGGAGCGTCTCAAAATGTCCTAAAAACATGAATTCGTCAAAGTTGGAGCTTCTCAAATTGTTCTGAAAAAAAGAATTGGTCAAAGTAGGAGCGTCTCAATATGTTTAAAAAAAGGAATTCGTCAAAGTGAGAGCGTCTCAAAATGTTTTAAATAAAGAATTGACCAAAGTGGGAGCGTCTCAAAATGTACTAAAAACAGGAATTAGTCAAAGTGTGATCGTCTCAAAATGTTTTAAAAAAGGGAATTTGTCAAAGTGGGAGCGTCTGAAAATGTACTAAAAAGGAATTAGTAAAAGTCGGAGGTGTGTTCCCCGAACGCCTACTGGATAAAAACAACACCACATTAGGTAGGGGGATTAAGAGATCTATCATGGGGAATGCCATAATTAGTTTACCTGTATTTACCTTGAAAAATTGTAATAATGTATAGTAGACATAGAGAAACTGAATTGAATAGAAAAATATCAAAGTAGAATATAAAAAAGAATGGATGGTTTCAAATTAATTAAATTACATTTAAAAAGTGACTAAAATGTTACAAAATATACATTATTTGTCAATAAAATAAACTTGTCTTCATAATGTCCAAAGCCAATTTATTAAGTTTCAAAGGAGCTTTAAAAGAGATTGAGATGATAATCTTGTACCATTACCAATTAATAGTGTTCACATGTCAACCCTTTGAACATTGCAAACATAAATAGTATAAAAGTGGGTGAAAAGTCAAAACCCCCAAACAAGGCCAGAAATAGAGCCCAGCACACTGGTAGAGGGGATGATTTATTGACTATAAAGACAAAGAAAAAAACTGTGGAAAGTTCCTACGAAATTCGCAGACACATCACTAGGAATCATATTGTAATAGCTTAAATAGCAATACCAAAGTAAATGAAGTATGTTTCTGTTTAAATAAGATGTTGGGTAAATCTCTGGGAAAAAAAGAAATACCTGATTTAATTGCAAATGGTATACATTTAAAAACCCATATAGAAAAGCCCATATCTGATACTAACAACAGTTCTACTTTTAAGGATAAACTAATTTATAATATGTTCAAGCACTTGTCAAATAACGTTAAAGGAACGTTACCAGACAGGCATCATGGACTTATTGACTTGCACCGACTTAGGATCAAAGCTCCTCCATCTCGAATAAGTGACAAAATGACTCTGTGTTTAGTTTCTCTGGTTTTTTTTTGGTTTTTTTTGTTACTTAATAATTATTATTACATTATAAGATGTATAGTGCTATATCATGAAATAGATGTAATGAATTAAATTTAATTTAATAAAATGTATGATTAAAGTATTTTCTTTTTTACTTTGAATTAGTTTTCAACCTTACATTTGTCTGCTACAATATTCTAACTATAAAAAAACCACAAAAGCACAAAAACGTACATGTATATATATTTCACAAATGAACAATTCAAAATTCAAATATGTAAATGCCTAAATATATTATATTATGAAATTCCTAATACTTTTCTTATTTGATATTTTACCTATGCTAAAAACAGGTGACACTAATTTAAACACCCCTTAGAAGGTCCCTTAATCCCATACATTAATTAAATGTTTTTTTAATCCAGTAGGCGTTCGGGGAATAAACCAAGTCAGAGCGTCTTAAAATATTAAAAAAAACCGTCTCAAAATGTTTTTAAAAAAGGAATTGGTCAAAGTGGGAGCGTATCAAAATGTTCTAAAAAAGAAATTTGTCAAATGAGAGCGTCTCAAAATGTTCTAAAAAAGGAACTGGTCAAAGTGGGAGCGTCTCAAAAAAGGAATTGGTCAAAGTGGGAGCGTCTCAAAATGTTCTAAAAAGGGAATTGGTCAAAGTGAGAGCGTCTCAAAATGTTCTTAACAAGGAATTGGTCCAAGTGGGAGCTTCTTAAAATGTTATAAAAAAGAAATTGGTCAAAGTGGGAGCGTATTAAAGTGTTCTAAAAAACGAATTGGTCAAGAGGGAGCGTATCAAAATCTTCTACAAAAGGAATTTTTCAAAGTGGGAGCCTCTCAAAATGTTTAAAAAAAGGAATTGGTCAAATTGGGAGCATCTCAAAATGTTCGAAAAAAAAGAATTGGTCAAAGTATGAGCGTCTCAAAATGTACTAAAAACAGGAATTCGCCAAAGTGGAAGCATCTCAAAATGTTTTGAAAAAAGGACTTGGTCAAAGTAGGAGCGTCTCAAAATTTTCAAAAAAAGGTATTAGTCAAAGTGGGAGCGTCTCAAAATGTACTAAAAACAGGAATTCGCCAAAGTGGGAGCGTCTCAAAATGTTTTCAATAAAAGGAGTTAGTCAAAGTGGGAGCGTCCCAAAATGTTTTAAAAAAGGAATTGGTCATAGTGGGAGCGTCTGAAAATGTACTAAAAAAGGAATTGGTCAAAGCGGGAGCGTCCCAAAAAAGGAATTGGTAAAAGGGGGAGCGGTTCAGCAATTTTTAAAGAAGGAAGTGGTCAAAGTGGGAGAGTCTCAAAATGTTCTAAAAAGGGAAATTCGTCTAAGTTAGAGCGTCTAAAAAGGTCAAAGTGGGGCAAAATATTTTAAATAAAAGTGGAAGCGGTAAAAGTTGGAGCGTCTCAAATGTTTTAAAAAAGTGAATTGGTAAAAGGGGGAGCGTCTCAAAATGTTCTTAAAAAAGGAATTGGTAAAAAAGAAGCGTTTCAAAATGTTCTAAAAAAGAATTGGTCAAAGTGGGAGCGTCTCAAAAAAGGAATTGGTCAAAGTGGGGGCATCTCAAAATGTTTTGAACAAAGGAATTGGAGAAGTGAAAGCGTCTCAAAATGTTTTTAAAAAAAAGGAAATTTGTCAAAGTGGGACCGTCTCACAATGCTCTGAAAAGGAATTAGTTAAAATGGGAGCAAAATGTTCTAAAAAAAGAAATTCGTAAAAGATGGAGCGTCTCAAATGTTCTGAAAAAATGAATTGGTAAAAGTGGGAGCGTTTCAAAGAGTTATAAAAAAATGAATTGGTAAAAGTGGGAGCGTCTCAAAATGTTCTACAAAAATGAATTGGTAAACGTGGGAGTGTCTCAAAATGTTCTAAAAAAGGAATTGGTCAAAGTGGGAGCGTCTCAAAATGTACTAAAAACAGGAATTCGTCAAAGTAGGAACGTCTCAAAATGTTCTGAAAAAAGGAATCGGTCAAAGTGGGAGCGTCTCAAAACCTTTTAAAAAAGGAATTTATCAAAGTGGAAGCATCTCAAAATGTTCTTAAGAAGGAATTTGTCAAAACCGGAGCGTCTCAAAACGTTTTAAAAATGGAATTGGTCAAAGTAGGAGCGTCTCAAAATGTTCAAAAAAGAAATTGGTCAAAGTGGGAGTTTCTGAAAATGTTTTTTTTTAAAAAGAAATGGTCAAAGTGGGAGCGTCTGAAAATGTACTAAAAAGGAATTGGTCAAAGTGGGAGCGTCTCAGAATGTTCTTAAAAAAGGAATTGGTCAAAATAGGAGCGGTTCAAAGTGTTCTAAAAAAAGAATTGGTCAAAGTGGGACCGTCCAAAAGTGTTCTAATTGGTAATAGTGAGAGCATCTCAAAATGTTCTAAAATACGAATTGGTCAAAGCGGAAGCGTCTCAAGAACGGAATTGGTCAAAGTGGGAGAAACTCCAAATGTTCTAAAAAAAGGAATTGGTCAAAGTGGGAGCGTCTCAAAATGTTCTACAAAAAGGAATTGGTGAAAGAGGGATAGTCTCAGAATGTTTAAAAAAAATGAATTGGTCAAAGTGGGAGCGTCTCAAACTGTTCTAAAAAAGTATTCATCAAAGGTGGAGCGTCTTAAAATGTTCTAAAACAAGAATTGGTCAAAGTGGGACCGTCTAAATATGTTCTAATTGGTCAAAGTGGAAGCGTCTCAAAATGTTCAAAAAGGGCTTTGGTCAAAGTGGGAGCGTCTCAAAATGTTCTAAAAAAGGAATTTGTCAAATGAGAGCGTCTCAAAATTTTTAAAAAAAGGAACTGGTCAAAGTGGGAGCGTCTCAAAAAAGGAATTGGTCAAAGTGGGAGCGTCTCAAAATATTCTAAAAAGGGAATTGGTCAAAGTTATAGCGTCTCAAAATGTTCTAAAAAAGGAATTTTTCAAAGTAGGAGCCTCTCAAAATGTTTTAAAAAAGGAATTGGTCAAAGTGGGAGCGCCTCAAAATGTTCTCAAAAAATGAATTGGTCAAAGTGGGAGCGTCTCACAATGTTTTAAAAAACGAATAGGTCAAGTGGAAGCGTCTCAAAATGTTCTAAAAAAGGAATTTATCAAAGTGGGAGCGTCTCAAATTGTTTTTAAAAAAAGAATTGGTCAAAGTGGGAGTGTCTCAAAATGTCCTAAAATAAGGATTCGCAAAAGTGGGAGCGTCTCAAAATGTTCTAAAAAAAGAAATTGGCCAAAGAAGGAGCGTCTCAAAATGTTTTCAAACAAAGGAATTAGTCAAATTGGGAGCGTCTCAAAATGTACTAAAAACAGGAATTCGCCAAAGTGGGAGCGTCTCAAAATGTTCTGAAAAAAGGAATTGGTAACCATGATTTCCGAGAACTGGTTTGTGTTATGTGTAATTTGTATTCATAATTCACGTTATTTCTTTCAAGTTATGTTTGTTCTGACCTTGTTGTTGTCGTTGACGGTTCTGCTGCTTATTGTCTTGTTGTTGTTGCTTAATGTTGTCATGTTGTTGCTGATTTGTTTCGAAATTTTTCTTCCCCTGTGAACTGTTATTGTCTTTGTCGTTCTTATAACAATACAAAACAAAATATGTTATTGATATTTATATCAAAGTTGTACGGAAGCTTATTCGTGCTACTTTGTTAGATTTTTTATTGCGTTTAAACACAAAGTATTGCAATTAAACGCATAACTATTGTTATTCAACGCAATACTTTGCAATTAAACTCAAAACTTTTGCAATTAAAAGCAATACTTTGCGTTTAATTACAAAAGTTATTGCGATTAAATAGGAAACATTTCCTTTAAACCCAAAACTTATTGCGATGCAAAACGTATTGCAAATAAACGCAATTTTAGACAGCAATAGTTATTGCTATTAAACGCATTAATTATTGCGATTAAACGAGTTAAAAAACTTCAAAATGTTTAGAAAAATGATACAAATCATGGAATTCTAACTATTTTTAAACTCCCATATCTCTTGAAAAACGGTTTTCATATATAGATTGTTAAACGTTTTAAATCTTAATAAAAAATATAATAAGACCTGAAAAAACGTTTAAAAATAGCACTCAAAAAGAAAAAAATCTTTGGATGGATACATTTTAAACCGTCATTAAAAAATTGTTTACCTGAAAAAATCAATCAGAACGGACACTGAAGTCACGATGTGTCGGTGTCATTCTGATTGTAACACCACTAAACAGTCAGAAGTTAAAACAGATTAACTTTTCTGACAGAAGTAACCCTGATTTGCGAGTACTCGTTGAAGTTATGTATTTTTTATTTCATAATTTCAGTTTATTTTATAACAAAATCATTGATTTATTTCAAAGATCACCGATAGTCTGGGTCTTTGTTCTGTTGACATGTCATAAAGTGTAGTGGTTCGTGGCATTGGCTCAAAATAATTCATTAATTTGTATATTAAATTTAAAAAGCGGGATTGTATATGTCTACCTTAAGCAAGGTTTAAAATATAAATCATTAATATTATTTTATAAGTAGTTTATCGGCAGAATTTGTGAGAATTTTTAGTTAGTGCTATAAATATAATCCTGGAATAAAAAAAGATCGACCCACAGTGCCGCTCAGGGCGTCCTTAGGTTCAGATATAGAAGCCGCTCTTGTCTAATAATAATAAGAACTTTATTCTCATCAACCAATATTACAGAGGTACAGAGAAATACTATATACAATATTTACAGTATTACAATCGAAAACATCATAAACATAGAAAGATACTAATACAGTGTAATTAACAGACAGACAGACAGACAGTTAGTCAAGAAGACTCGTTTTTTTATTAATAATTTTAATAAATTTACAGAGCTTGTAGAGTTTAACTTTGTTTTTGGTTATCATAGTTTCTTTAAAATATTTGGGTTTCGAAATAGATGTCCACTGATCAAATTGCTTCTTTCCTGAGACAATGCATTGCATTCTAGAATATAGTGAAATTCATCGCCAATTTGCACATTACAAAGCATACATTTTCTATCAGATCTGTCAATATTATTCCATCTGCCTGTCTCAATGGGGAGTTTATGGTTACCCGTTCTAAATTTACAAAATAAAACAGATGCTTTTTTATTAAGTATTTCAAAGTAGTTTTCGAATTCTAGTGTGTCTTTAAACAGCTTATAATTTGTTGCTTTTGAGCAATTTTGGGTTTCATCATGCCAGTTTTGACGAAATTGATCAGTGAGACATTGTCGTATACTTTGTTTTAACCACATAAAAGATGGGAAAGTTTGAGAGTCCCAAATGTGTGTTAGTCCACATTCATTAAATAGATGCGGATTTATTGCATGTCAGAAATAAATTTATACATTCGATTGGCTAACAACCGATCAGCTGACATGAAGAAATACAAGATATAAATTAAGAAAGCGGTCCGATTTTCTAAAAAAGGAATTTGTCAAAGTGAAAGCGTCTCAAAATGTTCTAAAAAAGGAATTGGTCAAAGTGGGAGCGTCTCAAAATGTTCTGAAAAAAGGAATTGGTGAAAGTGCAAGCGTTCCAAATGTTTTTTAAAAAAAGGAATGAGTTAAAGTGAGACCGTCTAACAATGTTCTCAAATGGAATTGGTCAAAGTGGGAGCAAAATGTTCTAAAAAAGAAATTCGTAAAACTTTGAGCGTCTCAAATGTTCTGAAAAAATGAATTGGTAAATGTGGGAGCGATTCAAAGTTATAAAAAATGAATTAGTAAGAGTTGGAGCGTCTCAAAATGGTCTACAAAAATGAATTGGTAAAAGTGGGAGTGTCTCAAAATGTTCTAAAAAAGGAATTGGTCAAAGTGGTCTCAAAAAGTTCTAAAAAAGGAATTGGTAATAGTGGGAGCGTCTCAAAATGTTCTAATACGAAGAATTGGTAAAAATGGGAGCGTCTCAAAATGTTCTTAAAAAAGAATTCTTAAAAGTGTGAGCGTCTCAAAGTGTTCTGAAAAAGGAATGAGAAAAAGTGGAAGCGTCTGAATATGTTCTAAATAAGGAATTGGGGGAGCATCTCAGCATTTTTTAAAGAAAGGAAGTGGTCAAAGTGGGAGAGTCTCAAAATGTTCTAAAAAGGGGAATTGGTCTAAGTTAGAGCGTCTAAAAAAGGAATTGGTCAAAGTGGGTAAAATATTTTAAATAAAAAGAAATTGGTAAAAATGGGAGCGTCTCAAATGTTCTATAAAAATGAATTGGTAAAAGTTGGAGCGTCTCAAATGTTTTAAAAAATGAATTGTTAAAAATGGGAGCGTCTCAAAATGTTCTAAAAAAGAATTAATAAAAGTGGGAGTGTCTCAAAAAGTTCTAAAAAAAGGAATGGGTAAAAGTGGAAGCTTTTCAATATGTTCTAAAATAAGAAATTGCTAAAGGTGGGAGAGTCTCAAAATGTCATAAAAAAGGAATTGGTAAAAGTGGGAGAAACTCTAAATGCTCTAAAAAAAGGAATTGGTCAAAGTGGGAGCATCTCAAAATGTTCTTTAAAAAATTGGTCAAAGTGAGAGCGTCTCAAAATGTTCTAAAAAAGGAATTGGTCAAAGTGGGAGCTTCTTAAAATGTTCTAAAAAAGGAATTTTTCAAAGTGGGAGCCTCTTAAAATGTTTTTAAAAAAGAATTGGTCAAAGTGAGAGCGTCTCAAAATGTACTAAAATCAGGAAATCGACAAAGTGGGAGCGTCTCGAAATATTCTGAAAAAAGGAATTGTTCAAAGTAGGAGCGTCTCAAAATGTTTTCAAAAAAAGGAATAAGTCAAAGTGGGAGCGTCTGAAAATGTTTTTAAAAAGGAATTGGTCAAAGTGGGAGCGTCTGAAACTGTACTAAAAAGCGGATTGGTCAAAGTGAAAGCGTCGCAAAATGTTCTAAAAAAGGAATTGGTCAAAGTGGGAGTGTCTCAAAATGTTCTGAAAAACGGAATTGGTGCAAGTGGAAGTGTTCCAAATGTTTTTGAAAAAAGGAATTGGTCAAAGTGGGACCGTCTAACAATGTTCTCAAAAGGAATTGGTCAAAGTGGGAGCAAAATGTTCTAAAAAAGAAATTCGTAAAGGTTGGAGCGTCTCAAATGTTCTGAAAAAATGAATTAGTAAATGTGGGAGCGTTTCAAAGAGTTATAAAAAATAAATTGTTAAAAGTGGGAGCGTCTCAAAATGTTCTAAAAAAGGAATTGGTCAAAGTGAGGGCGTCTCAAAATGTTCTAATACGAAGAATTGGTAAAAATGGGAGCGTCTCAAAATGTTCTTCAAAAGAATTCGTAAGAGTGGTAGCGTCTCAAAGTGTTCTAAAAAGGGAATGAGAAAAAGTGGAAGCGTCTCAATATGTTCTAAAATAAGGAATTGGTAAAGTGGGAGCGTTTCAAAAATGTTCTTAAAAGTAATTGGTAAAAGGGGGAGCGTCTCAGCATTTTTTAACGAAAGGAATTGGTCAAAGTGGGAGAGTCTCAAAATGTTCCAAAAAGGGGAATTGTTCTTAGTTAGAGCGTCTTAAAAATGAATTGGTGAAAGTGTGACAAAATATTTTAAATAAAAAGAAATTGGTAAAAGTGGGAGCGTCTCAAATGTTCTAAAAAATGAATTGGTAAAAGTTGGAGCGTCTCAAATGTTTTTAAAAAATGAATTGGTAAAAATGGGAGCGTCTCAAAATGTTCTAAAAAAGAATTAATAACAGTGGAAGCGTCTCAATATGTTCTAAAATAAGGAATTGGTAAAAGTGGGAGAGTCTCAAAATGTCCTAAAAAGTAATTAGTAAAAGTGGGAGAAACTCTAAATGTTCTTAAAAAAAGGAATTGGTCAAAATGGGAGCGTCTCAAAATGTTCTTAAAAAAGGAATTGGTCAAAGTTGGAGCATCTCAAAATGTTCTACAAAACGGAATTGGTCAAATTGGGATCGTCTAAAAATGTTCTTAAAAAAGGAATTGGTCAAAGTGGGTTCGTCTCAAAACGTTCTAAAAGGAATTGGTGAAAGTGGGAGCGTCTCAAAAAGTTCTAAAAAAGGAATTGGTCAAAGTGGGTTCGTCTCAAAACAGGATTTGGTCAAAGTGGGAGCGTCTAAAAAAAGGAATTGGTCAAGGTGGGAGCGTCTCAAAATATTCCAAAGAAAGAAGGAAAAGTTCTAAAAAAGGAATTGGTCTAAGTGGGTTCGTCTCAAACAGGATTTGGTCAAAGTGGGAGCGTCTAAAAAAAGGAATTGGTCAAAGTGGGAGCGTCTCAAAATGTACTAAAACAGGAATTCGTCAAAGTGGGGACGTGTCAAAATGTTCTGAAAACAGGAATTGGTCAAAGTGGGAGCGTCTTTAAATGTTATAAAAAAGGAATAGGTCAAAGTGGGAGCGTCTCAAAATGTCCTAAAAACATGAATTCGTCAAAGTTGGAGCTTCTCAAATTGTTCTGAAAAAAAGAATTGGTCAAAGTGGGAGCGTCTCAATATGTTTAAAAAAAGGAATTCGTCAAAGTGGGAGCGTCTCAACATGTTTTAAATAAAGAATTGGCCAAAGTGGGAGCGTCTCAAAATGTACTAATAACAGGAATTAGTCAAAGTGTGATCGTCTCAAAATGTTTTTAAAAAGGGAATTGGTCAAAGTGGGAGCGTTTGAAAATGTACTAAAAAAGGAATTAGTAAAAGTCGGAGGTGTGTTCCCCGAACGCCTACTGGATAAAAACAACACCACATTAGGTAAGGGGATTAAGGGGTCTATCATGGGGAATGCCATAATTAGTTTACCTGTATTTACCTTGAAAAATTGTAATAATGTATAGTAGACATAGAGAAACTGAATTGAATAGAAAAATATCAAAGTAGAATATAAAAAAGAATGGATGGTTTCAAATTAATTAAATTACATTTAAAAAGTGACTAAAATGTTACAAAATATACATTATTTGTCAATAAAATAAACTTGTCTTCATAATGTCCAAAGCCAATTTATTAAGTTTCAAAGGAGCTTTAAAAGAGATTGAGATGATAATCTTGTACCATTACCAATTAATAGTGTTCACATGTCAACCCTTTGAACATTTTAAACATAAATAGTATAAAAATGGGTGAAAAGTCAAAACCCCCAAACAAGGCCAGAAATAGAGCCCAGCACACTGGTAGAGGGGATGATTTATTGACTATAAAGACAAAGAAAAAAACTGTGGAAAGTTCCTACGAAATTCGCAGACACATCACTAGGAATCATATTGTAATAGCTTAAATAGCAATACCAAAGTAAATGAAGTATGTTTCTGTTTAAATAAGATGTTGAGTAAATCTCTGGGAAAAAAAGAAATACCTGATTTAATTGCAAACGGTATACATTTAGAAACCCATATAGAAAAGCCATATCTGATACTAACAACAGTTCTACTTTTAAGGATAAACTATGTTATAATATGTTCAAGCACTTGTCAAATAACGTTAAAGGAACCTTACCAGACAGGCATCATGGACTTATTGACTTGCACCGACTCAGGATCAAAGCTCCTCCATCTCGAATAAGTGACAAAATGACTCTGTGTTTAGTTTCTCTGGTTTTTTTGGTTTTTTTTGTTACTTAATAATTATTATTACATTATAAGATGTATAGTGCTATATCATGAAATAGATGTAATGAATTAAATTTAATTTAATAAAATGTATGATTAAAGTATTTTCTTTTTTACTTTGAATTAGTTTTCAACCTTACATTTGTCTGCTACAATATTCTAACTATAAAAAAACCACAAAAGCACAAAAACGTACATGTATATATATTTCACAAATGAACAATTCAAAATTCAAATATGTAAATGCCTAAATATATTATATTATGAAATTCCTAATACTTTTCTTATTTGATATTTTACCTATGCTAAAAACAGGTGACACTAATTTAAACACCCCTTAGAAGGCCCCTTAATCCCATACATTAATTAAATGTTTTTTAATCCAGTAGGCGTTCGGGGAATAAACCAAGTCGGCGCGTCTTAAAATATTAAAAAAAAAACGTCTCAAAATGTTTTAAAAAAAGGAATTGGTCAAAGTGGGAGCATCTCAAAATGTTCTAAAAAAGAAATTTGTCAAATGAGAGCGTCTCAAAATGTTCTAAAAAAGGAACTGGTCAAAGTGGGAGCGTCTCAAAAAAGGAATTGGTCAAAGTGGGAGCGTCTCAAAATGTTCTAAAAAGGGAATTGGTCAAAGTGAGAGCGTCTCAAAATTTTCTAAACAAGGAATTGGTCCAAGTGGGAGCTTCTTAAAATGTTATAAAAAAGAAATTGGTCAAAGTGGGAGCGTATCAAAGTGTTCCAAAAAACGAATTGGTCAAGCGGGAGCGTATCAAAATGTTCTAAACAAAGGAATTGGTCAAAGTAGGAGCGTCTCAAAAAAGGAATTGGTCAAAGTGGGATCGTCTCAAAATATTCTAAAAATAGGAATTGGTCAAAGTGGGAGCGTCTCAAAATGTTCTTAAAAAAGGGAATTAGTCAAAATTGTAGCGTCTCAAAAAAGGAATTGGTCAAAGTGGGGCAAAATGTTCTAAAAAAAGAAATTGGTCAAAGTGGGAGCGTCTCAAATGTTCTAAAAAATGAATAGGTCAAAGTGGGAGCCTCTAAATATGTTTTAAAAAAAATAATTGGTCAACGTGGGACCATCTAAAAATGTTCTAATTGGTAAAATATGAGCGCCTCAAATTGTTATAAAAAAGAATTAATCAAAGTGGGAGCATCTCAAAAAAGGAATTGGTCAAAGTGGGAGCTTCTCAAAATGTTCTAAAAAAGAATTGGTCAAAATGGGAGCGTCTCAAAATGTTCTTAAAAAAGAAATTGGTCAAAGTGAGATCGTCTCAAACTGTTCTAAAAAAGTCTTCGTCAAAGTTGGAGCCTCTTAAAATGTTCTAAAAAAAGAATTGGTAAAGTGGGAACGTCCCAAAATGTTCTAAATAAGGAATTGTTAAAAGTGGGAGCGTCTCAAAATGTTTTAAAAAAGTAATTGGTCAAAGTGGGAACGCCTCAAGATATTCTTAAAAAGAATTGGTTAAAGTGGGACCGTCTCAAAATGTTCTGAAAAAGAGAATTGGTCAAAGTGGGAGCGTCTCAAAATGTTTTAAAAATGGAATTGGTCAAAGTAGGAGCGTCTCAAAATGTTCAAAACAGAAATTGGTCAAAGTGGGAGCGTCTGAAAATGTTTTTTTAAAAAGAATTGGTCAAAGTGGGAGCGTCTGAAAATGTACTGAAAAAGGAATTGATCAAAGTAGGAGCGTCTCAAAATGTTCTTAAAAAAGGAATTGGTCAAAATAGGAGCGTTTCAAAATGTTCTAAAAAAAGAATTGGTCAAAGTGGGACCGTCCAAAAGTGTTCTAATTGGTAATAGTGAGAGCATCTCAAAATGTCCTAAAAAACGAATTGGTCAAAGTGGAAGCGTCTCAAAAAAGGAATTGGTCAAAGTTGGGAGAAACTCCAAATGTTCTAAAAAAAAGGAATTGGCCAAAGTGGGAGCGTCTCAAAATGTTCTGCAAAAAGGAATTGGTCAAAGTGGGATCGTCTCAAAATGTTTTAAAAAAGGAATTGGTCAAAATGGGATCGTCTTAAACTGTAATGAAAAAAGTATTCGTCAAAGTGTGAGCGTCTTAAAATGTTCTAAAAAAGCAATTGGTCAAAGTGTGAGCGTCTCAAAAAAGGAATGGTCAAAGTGGGAGCGTCTCAAAATGTTCTTAAAAAAGGAATTGGTAAAAGTGGGAGCGACCCAAAATGTTCTTAAAAAAAGAATTGGTCAGAATAGAAGCATCTCAAAATGTTCTTAAAAAAAAATTGGTCAAAGTGGGAGCGTCTAAAAATGTTCTATCTGGTTAAAGTGAAAGTGTGTCAAAATGTTCTAAAAAAAGGAATTCATCAAAGTAGTATCGTCTCAAAATGTTTTCTAAAAAAATTGGTCAAAGTGGGAACGCCTAAAGATATTCTAGAAAAAAAGAATTGGTTAAAGTGGGAGCGTCTCAAAATGTTCTGAAAAAGAGAATTGGTCAAAGTGGGAGCGTCTCATAATGTTCTAACAAAATAATTGTTCAAAATGGGAGCGTCTCAAAATGTTCTTAAAAAAGGAATTGGTCAAAGTGAGATCGTCTCAAACTGTTCTAAAAAAGTATTCGTCAAAGTTGGAGCTTCTTAAAATGTTCTAAAAAAAGAATAGGTCAAAAGGGGACCGTCTAAAAATGTTCTAATTGGAAAAAGTGACAGCGTCTCAAAATGTTCTGAAAAAATGAATTGGCAAAAGTTGGAGCGTCTCTAATGCTTTTAAAAAATGAATTGGTCAAAGTGGGAGAGTCTCAAAATGTGCTAATTGGTGAAAGTGCGAGCGTCTTAAAATGTTCTTAAAAAAGGGATTCTTCAAAATAGCACAAACAAGCCCTTGGCCATGCATATTTGTAGGTATCGACTTTTTACAAGGCCCACAAGCTGGGTTGGTTTTAAAAAAATGCGAGTACCTGTCTAAATGGTATCCTAGAAAGACACATCATACTGATTCTATGATGTTCAGTCTTTGAATTGTCCCTATATGCAGGGCTCTTAGCGGGAAAGCACTTAATACTTATTTTACAGGTGGCTGAGTATGGTGGCATATATCTGCCCCTACTTGTCACATAACTAAGTCTTCATAATTTGTGAAATAAGTCGACTTATCACTTAATTAAGTCTACTTGTCACATATTAAGATAAACTTTTAACATAATAAAGTGCTAATATTTTTAAGTAAAGAAAAACTTTTTATCGTTTTTGCCGTTTTCTTGCCACACGCAAGTTAAATTGGTAAAAGTGGGAGCGTCTCAAAATGTTCTTCAAAAAGGAATTGGTCAAAGTGGGAGCGTCTCAACAAAGGAATTGGTCACAGTGAGAGCAAAATGTTCTAAAAAGAGAAATTGGTCAAAGTTGGAGCGTCTCAAATGTTCTAAAAAATGAATTGGTCAAAGTGAGAGCGTCACAAAATGTTCTGATTGGTAAAAGTGGGAACGTCTCAAAATGTTCTAAAAAAAGGAAATGGTAAAAGTGGGAGTGTCATAAAATGTTTTAAAAAAGGAATTGGTCAAAGTGTGAGCGTCTCAAACAAGGAATTGGTCAAGGTGGGAGTGTCTCAAAAAAGAATTTGGTCAAAGTGGGAGAGTCTCTAAATGTTCTAAAAAATGTATTGGTAAAGTGGAAGCGTCTCAAAATATTCTAAAACAAAGAATTGGTAAAAGTGGGAAGGTATTGTTAAGAAAAAGGAATTGGTGAAAGTGGGAGCGTCTCAAAATGCTCTAAGGAAGAATTGCTAAAAGTGGGAGTCTCAAAATGTTCTTAAAAAGGAATTGGTCAAAATTGTAGCGTCTCAAAAAAGGAATTGGTCAAAGTGGGGCAAGATTGTTATAAAAAAAGAAATTGGTAAAAGTGGGAGCGTCTCAAATGTTCTAAAAAATGAATAGGTCAAAGTGGGAGCGTCTCAAAATGTTTTTAAAAAAAAGAATTGGTCAACGTGGGACCGTCTAAAAATGTTCTAACTGGTAAAAGTATGAGCGCCTCAAATTGTTCTAAAAGAAGGAATTGATCAAAGTGGGAGCATCTCAAAAAAGGAATTGGTCAAAGTGGGAGCGTTTCAAAATGTTCTAAAAAGGAATTGGTCAAAGTTGGAGAGTCTCAAAAAGGTAATTGGTCAAAGTGGGAGCGTCTCAAAATGTTTTTAAAAAAGAATTGGTCAACGTGGGACCGTCTAAAAATGTTCTAATACGTAAAAGTATGAGCGCCTCAAATTGTTATAAAAAAAGGAATTGATCAAAGTTGGATCATCTCAAAAAAGGAATTGGTCAAAGTGGGAGCGTTTCAAAATGTTCTAAAAATGAATTGGTCAAAGTTGGAGAGTCTCAAAAGGTAATTGGTCAAAGTGGGTGCGTCTCATAATGTTCTAAAAAAGTGTTGGTCAAAGTTGGAGCATCTAAAAATGTTCTTAAAAGAAATAGGTCAAAGTTGGAGAGGCTCAAAAAAGGAATTGGTTAAAGTTGGAGCAAAATTGGTAAAAAAAGGAGCGTTTCCAAAAGTTATAAAAAAATGAATTGGTAAAAGTGGGAGCGTCTCAAAAAAGGATTTGGTCACATTGGGAGAGTCTCAAAATGTTCTAAAAAAGGAATTGGTAAAAGTGGGAGCGTCTCAACATGTTCTAAAACAAAGAATTGGTAAAGTGGGAACGTCTCAAAATGTTCTAAATAAGGAATTGGTAAAAGTTGGAGCGTCTCAAAGAGTTCTTAAAAAAGTAATTGGTAAAGTAGGGAGCGTCTCAATATGTTCTTAAAAAAAGGAATTGGTGAAAGTAGCAGCGCCTAAACAAGTTCTAAAAAAAGGAATTGGTCAAAGTGGCAGCATCTTAAAATGTTTTTTTAAAAAGGAATTGGTCAAAGTGGGAGCGTCTCAATATGTTCTGAAAAAAAGAATTGGTCAAAGTGGGAGCGTCTCATAATGTTCTAAACAAAGGAATTGGTCAAAGTAGGAGCGTCTCAAAAAAGGAATTGGTCAAAGTGGGATCGTCTCAAAATATTCTAAAAATAGGAATTGGTCAAAGTGGGAGCGTCTCATAATGTTCTAAACAAAGGAATTGGTCAAAGTAGGAGCGTCTCAAATTCTTCTAAAAAAGGAATTGGTCAAAGTGTGAGCGTCTCAAAATGTTCTAAAAAATTGAAATGGTCAAAGTGGGAGCGTCACAAAATGTTCTGATCGGTAAAAGTGGGAGCGTCTCGAAATGTTCTGATTGGTCAAAGTGGGAGCGTCACAAAATGTTCTATCTGGTTAAAGTGAAAGTGTGTCAAAATGTTCTAAAAATAGGAATTCATCAAAGTAGTATCGTCTCAAAATGTTTTCTAAAAAAATTGGTCAAAGTGGGAACGCCTAAAGATATTCTAGAAAAAAGAATTGGTTAAAGTGGGAGCGTCTCAAAATGTTCTGAAAAAGAGAATTGGTCAAAGTGGGAGCGTCTCATAATGTTCTAACAAAATAATTGTTCAAAATGGGAGCGTCTCAAAATGTTCTTAAAAAAGGAATTGGTCAAAGTGAGATCGTCTCAAACTGTTCTAAAAAAGTATTCGTCAAAGTTGGAGCTTCTTAAAATGTTCTAAAAAAAAGAATAGGTCAAAAGGGGACCGTCTAAAAATGTTCTAATTGGAAAAAGTGACAGCGTCTCAAAATGTTCTGAAAAAATGAATTGGTAAAAGTTGGAGCGTCTCTAATGCTTTTAAAAAATGAATTGGTCAAAGTGGGAGAGTCTCAAAATGTGCTAATTGGTGAAAGTGCGAGCGTCTTAAAATGTTCTTCAAAAAGGGATTCTTCAAAATAGCACAAACAAGCCCTTGGCCATGCATATTTGTAGGTATCGACTTTTTACAAGGCCCACAAGCTGGGTTGGTTTTAAAAAAATGCGAGTGCCTGTCTAAATGGTATCCTAGAAAGACACATCATACTGATTCTATGATGTTCAGTCTTTGAATTGTCCCTATATGCAGGGCTCTTAGCGGGAAAGCACTTAATACTTATTTTACAGGTGGCTGAGTATGGTGGCATATATCTGCCCCTACTTGTCACATAACTAAGTCTACATAATTTGTGAAATAAGAAACTTATCACTTAATTAAGTCTACTTGTCACATATTAAGATAAACTTTTAACATAATAAAGTGCTAATATTTTTAAGTAAAGAAAAACTTTTTATCGTTTTTGCCGTTTTCTTGCCACACGCAAGTTAAATTGGTAAAAGTGGGAGCGTCTCAAAATGTTCTTCAAAAAGGAATTGGTCAAAGTGGGAGCGTCTCAACAAAGGAATTGGTCACAGTGAGAGCAAAATGTTCTAAAAAGAGAAATTGGTCAAAGTTGGAGCGTCTCAAATGTTCTAAAAAATGAATTGGTCAAAGTGAGAGCGTCACAAAATGTTCTGATTGGTAAAAGTGGGAACGTCTCAAAATGTTCTAAAAAAAGGAAATGGTAAAAGTGGGAGTGTCATAAAATGTTTTAAAAAAGGAATTGGTCAAAGTGTGAGCGTCTCAAACAAGGAATTGGTCAAGGTGGGAGTGTCTCAAAAAAGAATTTGGTCAAAGTGGGAGAGTCTCTAAATGTTCTAAAAAATGTATTGGTAAAGTGGAAGCGTCTCAAAATATTCTAAAACAAAGAATTGGTAAAAGTGGGAAGGTATTGTTAAGAAAAAGGAATTGGTGAAAGTGGGAGCGTCTCAAAATGCTCTAAGGAAGAATTGCTAAAAGTGGGAGTCTCAAAATGTTCTTAAAAAGGAATTGGTCAAAATTGTAGCGTCTCAAAAAAGGAATTGGTCAAAGTGGGGCAAGATTGTTATAAAAAAAGAAATTGGTAAAAGTGGGAGCGTCTCAAATGTTCTAAAAAATGAATAGGTCAAAGTGGGAGCGTCTCAAAATGTTTTTAAAAAAAAGAATTGGTCAACGTGGGACCGTCTAAAAATGTTCTAACTGGTAAAAGTATGAGCGCCTCAAATTGTTCTAAAAGAAGGAATTGATCAAAGTGGGAGCATCTCAAAAAAGGAATTGGTCAAAGTGGGAGCGTTTCAAAATGTTCTAAAAAGGAATTGGTCAAAGTTGGAGAGTCTCAAAAAGGTAATTGGTCAAAGTGGGAGCGTCTCAAAATGTTTTTAAAAAAGAATTGGTCAACGTGGGACCGTCTAAAAATGTTCTAACTGGTAAAAGTATGAGCGCCTCAAATTGTTCTAAAAGAAGGAATTGATCAAAGTTGGATCATCTCAAAAAAGGAATTGGTCAAAGTGGGAGCGTTTCAAAATGTTCTAAAAATGAATTGGTCAAAGTTGGAGAGTCTCAAAAAGGTAATTGGTCAAAGTGGGTGCGTCTCATAATGTTCTAAAAAAGTGTTGGTCAAAGTTGGAGCATCTAAAAATGTTCTTAAAAGAAATAGGTCAAAGTTGGAGAGGCTCAAAAAAGGAATTGGTTAAAGTTGGAGCAAAATTGGTAAAAAAAGGAGCGTTTCCAAAAGTTATAAAAAAATGAATTGGTAAAAGTGGGAGCGTCTCAAAAAAGGATTTGGTCACATTGGGAGAGTCTCAAAATGTTCTAAAAAAGGAATTGGTAAAAGTGGGAGCGTCTCAACATGTTCTAAAACAAAGAATTGGTAAAGTGGGAACGTCTCAAAATGTTCTAAATAAGGAATTGGTAAAAGTTGGAGCGTCTCAAAGAGTTCTTAAAAAAGTAATTGGTAAAGTAGGGAGCGTCTCAATATGTTCTTAAAAAAAGGAATTGGTGAAAGTAGCAGCGCCTAAACAAGTTCTAAAAAAAGGAATTGGTCAAAGTGGCAGCATCTTAAAATGTTTTTTTAAAAAGGAATTGGTCAAAGTGGGAGCGTCTCAATATGTTCTGAAAAAAAGAATTGGTCAAAGTGGGAGCGTCTCATAATGTTCTAAACAAAGGAATTGGTCAAAGTAGGAGCGTCTCAAAAAAGGAATTGGTCAAAGTGGGATCGTCTCAAAATATTCTAAAAATAGGAATTGGTCAAAGTGGGAGCGTCAGAAAATGTTCTGATCGGTAAAAGTGGGAGCGTCTCGAAATGTTCTGATTGGTCAAAGTGGGAGCGTCACAAAATGTTCTATCTGGTTAAAGTGAAAGTGTGTCAAAATGTTCTAAAAAAAGGAATTCATCAAAGTAGTATCGTCTCAAAATGTTTTCTAAAAAAATTGGTCAAAGTGGGAACGCCTAAAGATATTCTAGAAAAAAGAATTGGTTAAAGTGGGAGCGTCTCAAAATGTTCTGAAAAAGAGAATTGGTCAAAGTGGGAGCGTCTCATAATGTTCTAACAAAATAATTGTTCAAAATGGGAGCGTCTCAAAATGTTCTTAAAAAAGGAATTGGTCAAAGTGAGATCGTCTCAAACTGTTCTAAAAAAGTATTCGTCAAAGTTGGAGCGTCTCAAAAAAGATATTGGTCAAAGTGGGGCAAAATGTTCTCAAAAAAGAAATTGGTAAAAGTTGGAGCGTCTCAAATGTTCTAAAAAATGAATAGGTCAAAGTGGGAGCGTCTCAAAATGTTTTTAAAAAAAGAATTGGTCAACGTGGGACCGTCTAAAAATGATCTAATTGGTCAAAGTTGGAGCATCTCAAAATGTTCGTGAAAGAAATAGGTCAGAGTTGGAGAGGCTCAAAAAAGGAATTGGTTAAAGTTGGAGCAAAATGTTCTATAAAAAGAAATTGGTAAAAGAGTTGGAGCGTCTCAAATGTTCTAAAAGAATGAATTGGTAAAAAAAGGAGCGTTTCAAAAAGTTATAAAAAATGAATTGGTAAAAGTGGGAGCGTCTCATAGAAGGATTTGGTCAAAGTGGGAGAGTCTCAAAATGTTCTAAAAAAGGAATTGTTAAAAGTGGGAGGGTCTCAAAATGTTCTAAAAAAAGAATTGGTAAAGTGGGAACGTCCCAAAATGCTTTTAAAAAAAGAATTGGTCAACGTGGGACCGTCTAAAAATGATCTAATTGGTCAAAGTTGGAGCATCTCAAAATGTTCTTAAAAGAAATAGGTCAGAGTTGGAGAGGCTCAAAAAAGGAATTGGTTAAAGTTGGAACAAAATGTTCTATAAAAAGAAATTGGTAAAAGAGTTGGAGCGTTTCAAATGTTCTAAAAGAATGAATTGGTAAAAAAGGAGCGTTTCAAAAAGTTATAAAAAAATGATTTGGTAAAAGTGGGAGCGTCTCAAAGAAGGATTTGGTCAAAGTGGGAGAGTCTCAAAATGTTCTATAAAAGGAATTGGTAAAAGTGGGAGGGTCTCAAAATGTTCTAAAAAAAGAATTGGTAAAGTGGGAAGGTCCCAAAATGTTCTAAATAAGGAATTGGTAAAAGTGGGAGCGTCTCAAAATGTTTTAAAAAAGAATTGGTTAAAGTGTGACCGTCTCAAAATGTTCTGAAAAAGAGAATTGGTCAAAGTGGGAGCGTCTCAAAATGTTCTAAAAAAAGAATTGGTCAAAGTGGGAGCGTCTCAAAATGTACTAAAAACAGGAATTCGTCAAAGTACGAACGTCTCAAAATGTTCTGAAAAAAGGAATCGGTCAAAGTGGGAGCGTCTCAAAATGTTTTAAAAAAGGAATTTATCAAAGTTGAAGCGTCTCAAAATGTTCTTAAAAAGAAATTCGTCAAAGTGGGAGCGTCTCAAAATGTTCTTAAGAAGGAATTTGTCAAAGTCGGAGCGTCTCAAAATGTTTTAAAAATGGAATTGGTCAAAGTAGGAGCGTCTCAAAATGTTCAAAAAAGAAATTGGTCAAAGTGGGAGCGTCTAAAAATGTTTTTTTTTTAAAGAATTGGTCAAAGTGGGAGCGTCTGAAAATGTACTAAAAAAGGAATTGGTCAAAGTCGGAGCGTCTCAAAATGTTTTAAAAATGGAATTGGTCAAAGTAGGAGCGTCTCAAAATGTTCAAAAAAGAAATTGGTCAAAGTGGGAGCGTCTGAAAATGTCTTTTTTTAAAGAATTGGTCAAAGTGGGAGCGTCTGAAAATGTACTAAAAAAGGAATTGGTCAAAGTGGGACCGACCAAAAGTGTTCTAATTGGTTATAGTGAGAGCATCTCAAAATGTTCTAAAAAACGAATTGGTCAAAGTGGAAGCGTCTCAAAAACGGAATTGGTCAAAGTGGGAGAAACTCCAAATGTTCTGAAAAAAGGAATTGGTCAAAGTGGGAGCGTCTCAAAATGTTCTACACAAAGGAATTGGTCAATGTGGGATCGTCTCAAACTGTTTTAAAAAAGTATTCATCAAAGGTGGAGCGTCTTAAAATGTTCTAAAACAAGAATTGGTCAAAGTGGGACCGTCTAAAAATGTTCTAATTGGTAAAAGTGAGAGCGCCTCAAAATGTTCTAAAAAATGAATTGGTCAAAGTGTAAGCGTCTCAAAAAAGGAACGGTCAAAGTGGGAGAGTCTCAAAATGTTCTTAAAAAAGGAATTGACCTATTCCTTTTTTAAGACACTCCTACTTTGACCAATTCCTGTTTTAAGAACATTTTGAGACGCTCCCACTTTGACCAATTCCTCTTTTTAAGAAAAGTTTGAGATGCTGCCACATTGACCAATTCTTTTTTTTAGAACATTTTGAGATGCTCCCACTTTCACCAATTCCTTTTTTTAAAACCATTTTTAGGCGCTCCCACTTATACTAATTCCTTTTTAAGAACATATTGAGATGCTAACACTTTTACCAAATTCCTTATTTAGAACATTTTGAATTGTTCAAAGTGGGAGGGTCTCAAAATGTTATAAATAAAGAATTGGTAAAAGTGGGAGCGTCTCAAAATGTTCTAAATAAGGGATTGATAAAAGTGGGAGCGTCTCAAAGAGTTCTATAAAAAGGAATCGGTAAAATTGGGAGCGTCACAATATGTTCTTAAAAAAGAAATTGGTAATAGTGGGAGCGTCTAAAAATGTTTTTAAAGAAAGGAATTGGTGAAAGTGGGAGTGTCACAACATGTTGTAAAGAAAGGAATTGGTCAAAGTGGGAGGGTCTCAGAATGTTCTAAAAAAGGAATTGGTCAAATGGGGGCGTCACAAAATGTTCTAAAAAAAGGAACTGGTCAAAGTTGGAGCGTCTCAAAATGTTCTAAAAGCAGAATTGCTAAAAGTAGGAGCGTCTCAAAATGTTCTATAAAGGAATTGGTGAAAGTAGGAGCATCTCAAAATGTTCTAAAAAAAGGAATTGGTAAAAGTGTGAGCGTCTCAATATGTTCTTAAAAAGGAATTAGTAAAAGTGGGAGCGCCTAAAAATGGTTTTAAAAAAAGGAATTGGTGAAAGTGGAGCATCTCAAAATGTTCTAAAAAAATAATTGGTCAAAGTGGCAGCATCTCAAAATGTTCTTTAAAAAAGGAATTGGTCAAATTGGGAACGTCTCAAAATGTTCTAAATAAGGAATTGGTAAAAGTGTGAGCGTCTCAATATGTTCTTAAAAAGGAATTAGTAAAAGTGGGAGCGCCTAAAAATGGTTTTAAAAAAGGAATTGGTGAAAGTGGAGCATCTCAAAATGTTCTAAAAAAATAATTGGTCAAAGTGGCAGCATCTCAAAATGTTCTTTAAAAAAGGAATTGGTCAAAGTGGGAGCGTCTCAAAATGTTCTTAAAAAAGGAATTGGTCAAAATAGGAGTGTCTCAAAAAAGGAATTGGTCCAAGTGGTATCGTCTCAAAATGTTCTAAAAATAGGAATTGTTCAAAGTGGTAGCGTCTCATAATGTTCTAAACAAAGGAATTGGTCAAAGTAGAAGCGTCTCAAAATGTTCTAAAAAAGGAATTGCTCAAGTGGTCGCTTCCCAAATGTTCTAAAAAAGGGAATTGGTCAAAATAGGAGCGTCTCAAAATGTTCTAAAAAAGGAATCGGTCAAAGTGGGAGTGTCTCAAAATGTTCTTAAAAATAGAAATTGCTCAAAGTGGGAATGTCTCAAAAAAAGATCTGGTCAAAGTGGCAGCATCTCAAAATGTTCTTTAAAAATGGAATTAGTCAAAGTGGGAGCGTCTCAAAATGTTCTTAAAAAAGGAATTGGTCAAAGTAGTAGTGTCTCAAAAAAGGAATTGGTCAAGGTAGTTCGTCTACTATTGATCACGTGGTCTGTCAACACTGAGATTGCGGGTTCGATTCACACTGCAGGCAGGGGTGTACTCGACTCCAATCTTAATTGACAAGGATTGCCAGTTTTCCTACCGCAGGTCGGGGGTTCTCTCCGGGTACTCCGGCTTCCTCCCCCAATAAAAACTGGACGCCATGAAATAGCTGAAAAATTGCTGAAAGTGGCGTTAAATCCCCATTACAACTACAACAAGGAATTGGTCAAAGTTGTATCGTCTCAAAATGTTCTAAAAATAGGAATTGGTCAAAGTGGTAGCGTCTCAAAAAATTTTAAAAAAAGAATTGGTCAAAGTAGGAGCGTCTCAAAATGTTCTGAAAAAGGAATTTTTCAAAGTGGAACCTTCTCAGAATGTTTTAAAAAAAGAATTGATCAAAGTTGGAGCGTCTCAAAATGTACTAAAATCAGGAAATCGCCAAAGTGGGAGCGTATCAAAATGTTCTGAAAAAAGGAATTGGTCAAAGAAGGAGCGTCTCAAAATGTTTCAAAAAAAGGAATTAGTGAAAGTGGGAGCGTCTGAAAATGTTTTAAAAAAGGAATTGGTCAAAGTGGTAGCGTCTGAAAATGTACTAAAAATGCGATTGGTCAAAGTGAAAGCGTCGCAAAATGTTCTAAAAAAGGAACTGGTCAAAGTGGGAGCGTCTCAAAATGTTCTGAAAAACGGAATTGGTGAAAGTGGAAGTGTTCCAAATGTTAGTAAAAAAAAGGAATTGGTCAAAGTGGGACCGTCTAACAATGTTCTCAAAAGGAATTGGTCAAAGTGGTTGCAAAATGTTCTAAAAAAGAAATTCGTAAAAGTTGGAGCGTCTCAAATGTTCTGAAAAAATTAATTAGTAAATGTGGGAGCGTTTCAAAGAGTTATAAAAAAATGAATTGTTAAAAGTGGGATCTTCTCAAAATGTTCTAAAAAAGGAATTGGTCAGAGTGAGGGCGTCTCAAAATGTTCTAAAAAAGGAATTGGTAATAGTGGGAGCGTCTCAAAATGTTCTAATACGAAGAATTGGTAAAAATGGGAGCGTCTCAAAATGTTCTTCAAAAAGAATTCGTAAGAGTGGGAGCGTCTCAAAGTGTTCTAAAAAAGGAATGAGAAAAAGTGGAAGCGTCTCAATATGTTCTAAAATAAGGAATTGGTAAAAGTGGGAGCGTCTCAAAAATGTTCTAAAAAGGAATTGGTAAAAGGGGGAGCGTCTCAGCATTTTTTAAAGAAAGGAAGTGGTCAAAGTGGGAGAGTCTCAAAATGTTCTAAAAGGGGGAATTGGTCTAAGTTAGAGCGTCTAAAAAAAGAATTGGTGAAAGTGTGGCAAAATATTTTAAATAAAAAGAAATTGGTAAAAGGGAGCGTCTCAAATGTTCTAAAAAATGAATTGGTAAAAGTTGGAGCGTCTCAAATGTTTTTAAAACTTGAATTGGTAAAAGTGGAAGCGTCTCAAAATGTCCTAAAAAGTAATTGGTAAAAGTTGGACCGTCTAAAAATGTTCTATCTGGTAAAAGTGAGAGTCTCTCAAAATGTTCTAAAAAAAGGAACTGGTCAAAGTGGGAGCGTCTCAAGATGTATTAAAATAGGAATTGGTAAAAAAAAGCGTGAGCGTCTCAAAATGTTCTAAAAAAGGAATTGGTAAAAGTGGGAGCGTTTCAAAATGTCCTACAAAAAGGAATAGGTCAAAGTGGGATCGTCTCAAAATGTTTTAAAAAAGAATTGTTCAAAGTGCGAGCGTCTCAAGATATTCTAAAAAAAGAATTGGTTAAAGTTGGACCGTCTCAAAATGTTCCTAAAAAGGGAATTGGTCAAAGTGGGAGGGTCTCAAAATGTTCTAAAAAGAGAATTGGTCAAAATAGGAGCGTCTCAAAATGTTCTTAAAAAAGGAATGAGAAAAAGTGGAAGCGTCTCAATATGTTCTAAAATAAGGAATTGGTAAAAGTGGGAGCGTCTCAAAAATGTTCTAAAAAGGAATTGGTAAAAGTGGGAGCGTCTCAACATTTTTTAAAGAAAGGAATTGGTCAAAGTGGGAGAGTCTCAAAATGTTCTAAAAAAGAGAATTGGTCTGAGGTAGAGCGCCTAAAAAAGGAATTGGTCAAAGTGGGGCAAAATATTTTAAATAAAAAGAAATT
Organism: Limnoperna fortunei; assembly: GCA_944474755.1. Classification (NCBI taxonomy): domain Eukaryota; kingdom Metazoa; phylum Mollusca; class Bivalvia; order Mytilida; family Modiolidae; genus Limnoperna; species Limnoperna fortunei. The sequence goes on along the minus strand of OX104121.1, from coordinate 6,469,339 downwards.
GGTAAAAGTGGGAGCGTCTCAAATGTTCTACAAAAATGAATTGGTAAAAGTTGGAGCGTCTATAATGTTAAAAAAAATGAATTGGTAAAAGTGGGAGCGTCTCAAAATGTTCTTAATAAAGGAATTGGTCAAACTAGGAGCGTTTCAAAAGATTTGGTCAAAGTGGGACCGTCTAAAAGTGTTCTAATTGGTAATAGTGAGAGCATCTCAAAATGTTCTGAAAAAAGGAATTGGTCAAAGTGGGTGCGTCTCTAATGTTCCAAAAAAATTAATTGGTAAAAGTTGGAGCGTCTTAAATGTTTTAAGAAAATAAATTCGTAAAAGTGGGAGCGTCTCAAAATGTTCTTAAAAAAGGAATTGGTCAAAATAGGAGCGTTTCAAAATGTTCTAAAAAAAGAATTGGTTAAAGTGAGACCGTCCAAAAGTGTTCTAATTGGTAATAGCGAGAGCATCTCAAAATGTTCTAAAAAACGAATTGGTCAAAGTGGAAGCGTCTCAAAAAAGGAATTCGTCAAAGTGGGAGAAACTCCAAATGTTCTAAAAAAGGAATAGGTCAAAGTGGGAGCGTCTCAAAATGTTCTACAAAAAGGAATTGGTCAAAGTGGGATCGTCTCAAACTGTAATAAAAAAGTATTCATCAAAGGTGGAGCGTCTTAAAATGTTCTAAAACAAGAATTGGTCAAAGTGGGACCGTCTAAAAATGATCTAATTGGTAAAAGTGAGAACGTCTCAAAATGTTCTAAAAAAGGAATTGGTCAAAGTGTAAGCCTCTCAAAAAAGGAACGGTTAAAGTGGGAGCGTCTCAAAATGTACTAAAAACAGGAATTCGCCAAAGTGGAAGCGTCTCAAAATGTTCTGAAAAAAGGAATTGGTCAAAGTGGGAGCGCCTCAAAATGTTTTCAAAAAAAGGAATTAGTCAAAGTGGGAGCGTCTCAAAATATTATACAAAAATGAATTGGTCAACGAGGGAGCTTCTCAAAAAAGGAATTGGTCAAAGTGGGAGCATCTCAAAATGTTCTACAAAAAGGAATTGGTCAAAGTGCTATCGTCTCAGAATGTTCTTAAAAAAGGAATTGGTCAAAGTGGGAGCGTATCAAAACGTTCTAAAAAGGAATTGGTAAAAGTTGGAGCGTCTCAAAAAGTTCTAAAAAAAGGAATTGGTCAAAGTGGGAGCGCCTGAAAATGTACTAAAAAAGGAATTGGTCAAAGTGGGAGCGTCTCAAAAAGGAATTGGTAAAAGGGGGAGCGGCTCAGCATTTTTTAAAGAAAGGGAGTTGTCAAAGTGGGAGAGTCTCAAAATGTTCTAAAAAGGGAATTGGTCAAAGTGAAAGCGTCGCAAAATGTTCTAAAAAAGGAATTGGTCAAAGTGGGAGCGTCGCAAATTTTCTAAAAAAGGGAATTTGTCTGAGTTAGAGCGCCTAAAAAAGGAATTGGTCAAAGTGGGGCAAAATATTTTAAATAAAAAGAAATTGGTAAAAGTGGGAGCGTCTCAAATATTCTAAAAAATAAATTGGTTAAAGTTGGAGCGTCGCAAATGTTCTAAAAAAGGGAATTTGTCTGAGTTAGAGCGCCTAAAAAAGGAATTGGTCAAAGTGGGGCAAAATATTTTAAATAAAAAGAAATTGGTAAAAGTGGGAGCGTCTCAAATATTCTAAAAAATAAATTGGTTAAAGTTGGAGCGTCTCAAATGTTAAAAAAAAAATGAATTGGTAAAAGTGGGAGCGTCTCAAAATGTTCTTAATAAAGGAATTGGTCAAACTAGGAGCGCATCAAAATGTTCTAAAAAAAGAATTGGTCAAAGTGGGACTGTCTAAAAGTGTTCTAATTGGTAATAGTGAGAGCGTCCCAAAATGTTCTAAAAAAAGAAATTCGTATAAGATGGAGAGTCTCAAATGTTCTGAAAAAATGAATTGGTAAAAGTGGGAGCGTTTCAAAGAGTTATAAAAAAATGAATTGATCATAGTGGGATCGTCTCAAAAAAGGAATTGGTAAAAGGGGGAGCGACTCAGCATATTTTTAAAGAAAGGAAGTAGTCAAAGTCGAAGGGTCTCAAAATGTTCTAAAAGGGGGAATTGGTCTAAGTTAGAGCGTCTAAAAAAGGAATTGTTCAAAGTTGGGCAAAATATTTTAAATAAAAAAAATAGGGAGCGTCTCAAATGTTCTAAAAAAATGAATTGGTAAAAGTTGGAGCGTCTCAAATGTTTTAGAAAATGAATTGGTAAAAGTGGGGGCGTCTCAAAATGTTCTTAAAAAAAGAATTGGTCAAAAAAGGAGCGTTTCAAAATGTTCTAAAAAGGAATTGGTCAAAGTGGGAGCGTCTCAAAAAAGAAATTAGTCAAAGTGGGGCATCTCAAAATGTTTTGAACAAAGGAATTGGTGAAAGTGAAAGCGTCTCAAAATGTTTTTAAAAAAAAGAAATTTGTCAAAGTGGGACCGTCTCACAATGTTCTGAAAAGGAATTGGTTAAAATGGGAGCAAAATCTTCTAAAAATAGAAATTCGTATAAGATGGAGCGTCTCAAATGTTCTGAAAAAATGAATTGGTAAAAGTGGGAGCGTTTCAATGAGTTATAAAAAAAATGAATTGGTAAACGTGGGATCGTCTCAAAATGTTCTGAAAAAAGGAATGGGTCAAAGTGGGAGCGTCTCAAAATGTTTTTAAAAAAGGAATTTATCAAAGTGGAAGCATCTCAAAATGTTCTTAAAAAGAAATTGGTCAAGGTGGGAGCGTCTCAAAATGTTCTTAAGAAGGAATTTGTCAAAGTGGGAGCGTCTCAAAATGTTTTAAAAAATGGAATTGGTCAAAGTGGGAGCGTCTCAAAATGTTCAAAAAAGAAATTGGTCAAAGTGGGAGCGTCTAAAAATGTTTCTTTTAAAGAATTGGTCAAAGTGGGACCGTGTAAAAATGTTCTAATTGGTAAAAGTGAGAGCGTCTCAAAATGTTCTAAAAAAGGAATTGGTCAAAGTGTAAGCGTCTATTAAAAGGAACTGCCAAGTGGGAGCGTCTCAAAATGTTCTAAAAAAGGAACTGGTAAAAGTGGGAGCGTCTCAAAATGTTTTAAAAAAAGAAATGGTCAGAGTAGAAGCGTTTCTAAATGTTCTTGAAAAAATTGGTTAAAGTTGGACCGTCTAAAAATGTTCTATCTGGTAAAAGTGAGAGTCTCTCAAAATGTTCTAAAAAAAAGGAACTGGTCAAAGTGGGAGCGTCTCAAGATGTATTAAAATAGGAATTGGTAAAAAAAAGCGTGAGCGTCTCAAAATGTTCTAAAAAAGGAATTGGTAAAAGTGGGAGCGTTTCAAAATGTCCTACAAAAAGGAATAGGTCAAAGTGGGATCGTCTCAAAATGTTTTAAAAAAGAATTGTTCAAAGTGCGAGCGTCTCAAGATATTCTAAAAAAAGAATTGGTTAAAGTTGGACCGTCTCAAAATGTTCCTAAAAAGGGAATTGGTCAAAGTGGGAGGGTCTCAAAATGTTCTAAAAAGAGAATTGGTCAAAATAGGAGCGTCTCAAAATGTTCTTAAAAAAGGAATGAGAAAAAGTGGAAGCGTCTCAATATGTTCTAAAATAAGGAATTGGTAAAAGTGGGAGCGTCTCAAAAATGTTCTAAAAAGGAATTGGTAAAAGTGGGAGCGTCTCAACATTTTTTAAAGAAAGGAATTGGTCAAAGTGGGAGAGTCTCAAAATGTTCTAAAAAAGAGAATTGGTCTGAGGTAGAGCGCCTAAAAAAGGAATTGGTCAAAGTGGGGCAAAATATTTTAAATAAAAAGAAATTGGTAAAAGTGGGAGCGTCTCAAATGTTCTACAAAAATGAATTGGTAAAAGTTGGAGCGTCTATAATGTTAAAAAAAATGAATTGGTAAAAGTGGGAGCGTCTCAAAATGTTCTTAATAAAGGAATTGGTCAAACTAGGAGCGTTTCGAAAGATTTGGTCAAAGTGGGACCGTCTAAAAGTGTTCTAATTGGTAATAGTGAGAGCATCTCAAAATGTTCTGAAAAAAGGAATTGGTCAAAGTGGGTGCGTCTCTAATGTTCCAAAAAAAATTAATTGGTAAAAGTTGGAGCGTCTTAAATGTTTTAAGAAAATAAATTCGTAAAAGTGGGAGCGTCTCAAAATGTTCTTAAAAAAGGAATTGGTCAAAATAGGAGCGTTTCAAAATGTTCTAAAAAAAGAATTGGTTAAAGTGAGACCGTCCAAAAGTGTTCTAATTGGTAATAGCGAGAGCATCTCAAAATGTTCTAAAAAACGAATTGGTCAAAGTGGGAGCGTCTCAAAAAAGGAATTCGTCAAAGTGGGAGAAACTCCAAATGTTCTAAAAAAGGAATAGGTCAAAGTGGGAGCGTCTCAAAATGTTCTACAAAAAGGAATTGGTCAAAGTGGGATCGTCTCAAACTGTAATAAAAAAGTATTCATCAAAGGTGGAGCGTCTTAAAATGTTCTAAAACAAGAATTGGTCAAAGTGGGACCGTCTAAAAATGATCTAATTGGTAAAAGTGAGAACGTCTCAAAATGTTCTAAAAAAGGAATTGGTCAAAGTGTAAGCCTCTCAAAAAAGGAACGGTTAAAGTGGGAGCGTCTCAAAATGTACTAAAAACAGGAATTCGCCAAAGTGGAAGCGTCTCAAAATGTTCTGAAAAAAGGAATTGGTCAAAGTGGGAGCGCCTCAAAATGTTTTCAAAAAAAGGAATTAGTCAAAGTGGGAGCGTCTCAAAATATTATACAAAAATGAATTGGTCAACGAGGGAGCTTCTCAAAAAAGGAATTGGTCAAAGTGGGAGCATCTCAAAATGTTCTACAAAAAGGAATTGGTCAAAGTGCTATCGTCTCAGAATGTTCTTAAAAAAGGAATTGGTCAAAGTGGGAGCGTATCAAAACGTTCTAAAAAGGAATTGGTAAAGTTGGATCGTCTCAAAAAGTTCTAAAAAAAGGAATTGGTCAAAGTGGGAGCGCCTGAAAATGTACTAAAAAAGGAATTGGTCAAAGTGGGAGCGTCTCAAAAAGGAATTGGTAAAAGGGGGAGCGGCTCAGCATTTTTTAAAGAAAGGGAGTTGTCAAAGTGGGAGAGTCTCAAAATGTTCTAAAAAGGGAATTGGTCAAAGTGGGAGCGTCGCAAATGTTCTAAAAAAGGGAATTTGTCTGAGTTAGAGCGCCTAAAAAAGGAATTGGTCAAAGTGGGGCAAAATATTTTAAATAAAAAGAAATTGGTAAAAGTGGGAGCGTCTCAAATATTCTAAAAAATAAATTGGTTAAAGTTGGAACGTCTCAAATGTTAAAAAAAATGAATTGGTAAAAGTGGGAGCGTCTCAAAATGTTCTTAATAAAGGAATTGGTCAAACTAGGAGCGCATCAAAATGTTCTAAAAAAAGAATTGGTCAAAGTGGGACCGTCTAAAAGTGTTCTAATTGGTAATAGTGAGAGCGTCCCAAAATGTTCTAAAAAAGGAATTGGTCAAAGTGGAAGCGTCTCAAAAAAAGAATTGGTCAAAGCGGGAGAAACTCCAAATGTTCTAAAAAAAGGAATTTGTCAAAGTAGGGCCGTCTCAAAATGTTCTACAAAAATGAATTGGTCAAAGTGGGATCGTCGCAAAATGTCTTAAAAATTGGAATTGGTCAAATTGGGATCGCCTCAAACTGTTCTAAAAAGGTATTCGTCAAAGTTGCAGCGTCTTAAAATGTTCTAAAAAAGAATTGGTCAAAGTTGGACCGTCTAAAAATGTTCTATCTGGTAAAAGTGAGAGTGTCTCAAAATGTTTTACAAAATGAATTGGTAAAAGTGGGGGCGTCTGAAAATGTTCTTTAAAAAAAATTTTCAAACTAGGAGCGTTTCAAAATGTTCTAAAAAAAAGAATTTGTCAAAGTGGGACCGTCTAAAAGTGTTCTAATTGGTAATAGTGAGATCATCTTAAAATGTTTTTTAAAAAGGGAATTGGTCAAAGTGGGAGCGTCTCAATTTGTTCTGAAAAAAAGAATTTGTCAAAGTAGGAGTGTCTCAAAAAAGGAATTGGTCAAAGTAGGAGCGCCTCAAAATATTTTTTTAAAAGGAATTTGTCAAAGTGGGAACGTCTCAAAATGTTCTAAAAAAGGAATTGGTCAAAGTGGGGCAAAATATTTTAAATAAAAAGAAATTGGTGAAAGTGGGTGCGTCTCTAATGTTCTAAAAACAATGAATTGGTAAAAGATGGAGCGTCTTAAATGTTTTAAGAAAATAAATTGGTAAAAGTGGGAGCGTCTCAATTTGTTCTGAAAAAAAGAATTTGTCAAAGTAGGAGCGTCTCAAAAAAGGAATTGGTCAAAGTGGGATCGTCTCAAAATATTCTTAAAATAAGAATTGGCCAAAGTGGGAGCGTCTCATAATGATCTAAACAAAGGAATTGGTCAAAGTAGGAGTGTCTCAAAATGTTCTAAGAAAGGAATTGGTCAAAGTGGGAGCGTCTCAAAATGTTTTTAAAACACGAATTGGTCAAAATTGTAGCGTCTCAAAAAAGGAATTGGTCAAAGTGGGGCAAAATGTTCTCAAAGAAGAAATTGGTCAAGTGGGAGGGTCTCAAATGTTCTAAAAAATGAATAGGTCAAAGTGGGAGCCTCTCAAAATGTTTTAAAAAAAGAATTGGTCAACGTGGGACGTCTAAAAATGCTCTAATTGGTAAAAGTATGAGCGCCTCAAATTGTGATAAAAAGGAATTGATTAAAGTGGGAGCATCTCAAAAAAGGAATTGGTCAAAGTGGGAGCGTCTCAAAATGTTCTAAAAAAGGTATTGGTCAAAGTTGGAGCATCTCAAAATTTTCTTAAAAGAAATTGGTCAAAGTTGGAGAGGCTCAAAAAAGGAATTGGTTAAAGTGGGAGCAAAATGTTATATAAAAAGAAATTGGTAAAAGAGTTGGAGCGTCTCAAATGTTCTAAAAGAATGAATTGGTAAAAGACGGAGCGTTTCAAAAAGTTATAAAAAAATGAATTGGTAAAAGTGGGAGCGTCTCAAAAAAGGATTTGGTCAAAGTAGGAGAGTCTCAAAATGTTCTAAAACAATGAATTGATAGAAGTGGGAGCGTTTCAAAGAGTTATAAAAAAATGAATTGGTAAAAGTGGGAGCATCTCAAAAAAGGATTTGGTCAAAGTGGGAGAGTCTCAAAATGTTCTAAAACAAAGAATTGGTAAAGTTGGGAGCGTCTCAATATGTTCCCAAAAAAGGAATTGGTAAAAGTGGGAGCGCCTTAGAATGGTTTTAAAAAAGGAATTGGTGAAAGTGGGAGCATCCCAAAATGTTCTAAAAACAGGAATTGGTCAAAGTGGGAGTGTCTCAAAATGTTCTTAAAAATAGAAATTGGTCAAAGTGGGAACGTCTAAAAAAAGAACTGGTCAAAGTGGGAGCGTCTCAATATGTTCTAAAAAGGGATTGGTAAAAGTGGGAGCGTCTCAAAATGTTCTAAACAAAGGAATTGTTCCAAGTAGGAGCGTCTAAAAATGTTGTAAAAAAGGAATAGGTGTAGGTAGGAGCATCTCAAAATGTTCTAAAAAAAGGAGTTAGTCAAAGTGGCAGCATCTTAAAATGTTCTTTAAAAAAAGAATTAGTCAAAGTGGGAACGTCTCAAAATGTTCTAAATAAGGAATTTGGTAAAAGTGTTAGCATCTCAATATGTTCTTAAAAAGGAATTAGTAAAAGTAAGAGCGCCTAAAATGGTTTTAAAAAAAGGAATTGGTGAAAGTGGGAGAATCTCAAAATGTTCTAAAAAAAGAATTGGTCAATGTGGCAGCATCTCAAAATGTTCTTAAAAAAGGAATTGGTCAAAGTGGGAGCGTCTCAAAATGTTCTTAAAACAGGAATTGGTCAAAGTAGGAGTGTCTCAAAAAAGGAATTGGTCAAAGTGGGATCGTCTCAAAATGTTCTAAAAATTGGAATTGGTCAAAATGGTAGCGTCTCGTAATGTTCTAAACAAAGGAATGGGTCAAAGTGGGAGCGTCTCAAAATGTTTTTAAAAGGAATTGCTCAAGTGGTCGCTTCTCAAAATGTTCTAAAAACGGAATTGGTCAAACTAGGAGCGTCTCAAAATGTTCTTAAAAATAGAAATTGGTCAAAGTGGGAATGTCTCAGAAAAAGAACTGGTCAAAGTGGGAGCGTCTCAAAATGTTCTAAAAAAAGAAATTGGTCAAAGTGGGAGCGTCTCAATATGTTCTAAAAAGGGATTTGTAAAAGTGGCAGCGTCTCAAAATTTTCTAAACAAAGGGATTTGTCAAAGTTTGAGCGTCTCAAAAAAGGAATCGGTCAAAATGGAAGCGTCTCAAAATGTTCTAAAAAAGGAATTGGTAAAAATGTGAGCTTCTCGACATGTTCTAAAGGCAAGAATTGGTAAAAGTTGGAGCGTGTTCAAAATGTTCCAAATAAAGAATTGGTAAAAGTGGGAGCGTCTCAAAATGTTCTAAATAAGGAATTGGTAAACGTGGGAGCGTCACAAAGAGTTCTAAAAAGAGGTATTGGTAAAATTTGGAGCGTCTCAATATGTTCTTAAAAAAGGAATTGGTCAAAGTGGGAGCGTCTCAGAATGTTCCTAAAAAAGGAATCGGTCAAATTGGGAGCGTCACAAAATGTTCTAAAAAAAGGAATTGGTCAAAGTTGGAGCGTCTCAAAATATTCTAAAAAAAGAATTGCTAAAAGTAGGAGCGTCTCAATATGTTCTAAAAACGGAATTGGTAAAAGTGTGAGCTTCTCAAAATTTTTTGCAAAAAAATGAATTGTTCAAAGTGGGAGGGCCTCAAAATGTTCTATATAAAGAATTGGTAAAAGTGGGAGCGTCTCAAAATGTTCTAAATAAGGGATTGATAAAAGTGGGAGCGTCTCAAAGAGTTCTATAAAAAGGAATCGGTAAAATTGGGAGCGTCACAATATGTTCTTAAAAAAGAAATTGGTAATAGTGGGAGCGTCTAAAAATGTTTTTAAAGAAAGGAATTGGTGAAAGTGGGAGTGTCACAACATGTTGTAAAGAAAGGAATTGGTCAAAGTGGGAGCGTCTCAGAATGTTCTAAAAAAGGAATTGGTCAAATGGGGGCGTCACAAAATGTTCTAAAAAAAGGAATTGGTCAAAGTTGGAGCGTCTCAAAATGTTCTAAAAACAGAATTGCTAAAAGTAGGAGCGCCTCAAAATGTTCTAAAAAGGGAATTGGTAAATGTGGGAGCGTCTCAAAATTTTTTGAAAAAAATGAATTGTTCCAAGTAGGATCGTCTCAAAATGTTCTAAAAAGGAATTGGTGAAAGTATGAGCATCTCAAAATGTTCTAAAAAAAGGAATTAGTCAAAGTGTCAGCATCTCAAAATGTTCTTTAAAAAAGGAATTGGTCAAATTGGGAACGTCTCAAAATGTTCTAAATTAAGTAATTGGTAAAAGTGTGAGCGTCTCAATATGTTCTTAAAAAGGAATTAGTAAAAGTGGGAGCGCTTAAAAATGGTTTTAACAAAAGGAATTGGTGAAAGTGGAGCATCTCAAAATGTTCTAAAAAATAATTGGTCAAAGTGTCAGCATCTCAAAATGTTCTTTAAAAAAGGAATTGGTCAAAGTGGGAGCGTCTCAAAAAAGGAATTGGTCAAAGTGGTATCGTCTCAAAATGTTCTAAAAATAGGAATTGGTCAAAGTGGTAGCGTCTCATAATGTTCTAAACAAAGGAATTGGTCAAAGTAAGAGCGTCTCAAAATGTTCTAAAAAAGGAATTGCTCAAGTGGTCGCTTCTCAAAATGTTCTAAAAAAGGGAATTTTTCAAAATAGGAGCGTCTCAAAATGTTCTAAAAAAGGAATCGGTCAAAGTGGGAGTGCCTCAAAATGTTCTTAAAAATAGAAATTGGTCAAAGTGGGAATGTCTCAAAAAAAGATCTGGTCAAAGTGGCAGCATCTCAAAATGTTCTTTAAAAAAAGGAATTAGTCAAAGTGGGAGCGTCTCAAAATGTTCTTAAAAAAGGAATTGGTCAAAGTAGGAGTGTCTCAAAAAAGGAATTGGTCAAAGTGGTATCGTCTCAAAATGTTCTAAAAATAGGAATTGGTCAAAGTGGTAGCGTCTCATAATGTTCTAAACAAAGGAATTGGTCAAAGTAGGAGCGTCTCAAAATATTCTAAAAAGGAATTGCTCAAGTGGTCGCTTCTCAAAATGTTCTAAAAAAAGGGAATTGGTCAAAATAGGAGCGTCTCAAAATGTTCTAAAAAAGGAATTGGTCAAAGTCAGTGTCTCAAAATGTTCTTAAAAATAGAAATTGGTCAAAGTGGGAATGTCTCAAAAGAAGATCTGGTCAAAGTGGGAGCGTTTAGAAATGTTCTAAAAGCAGGAAATGGTAAAAGTGGGAGCGGTCCAAAATGTTCTAAAAAAGGAATTAGTAAAAGTGGGAGGGTCTCAAAATTTTTCGAAAAAAAAATTGTTAAAAGTAGGAGCGTATCAAAATGTTCTAAATAAGGAATTGGTAAAAGTGGGAGCGTCTCAAATTTTTTCGAAAAAAAAAATGAATTGTTCCACGAAGGAGCGTCTCAAAATGTTCTAAAAATGGAATTGGTGAAAGTAGGAGCATCTCAAAATGTTCTAAAAAAGGAATTAGTCAAAGTGGGAGCGTCTCAAAATGTTCTTTAAAAAAGCAATTGGTCAAAGTGGGAGCGTCTCAAAATGTTCTTAAAAAAGGAATTTGTCAAAGTATGAGTGTCTCAAAAAAGGAATTGGTCAAAGTGGGATCGTCTCAAAATGTTCTAAAAATAGGAATTGGTCAAAGTGGTAGCGTCTCATAATGTTCTAAACAACGGAATGGGTCAAAGTGTGAGCGTCTCAAAATGTTCTAAAAAAGGAATTGTTCAAGTGGTCGCTTCTCAAAATGTTCTAAAAAAGAGAATTGGTCAAAATAGGAGCGTCTCAAAATGTTCTGAAAAAAAGAACTGGTCAAAGTGGGAGCGTCTCAAAATGTTCCAAAAAAAGGAATTGGTCAAAGTGGGAGTGTCTCAAAATGTTCTTAAACATAGAACGTGGTCGAAGTGGGAATGTCTCAAAAAAAGAACTGGTCAAAGTGGGAGCGTCTCAAAATGTTTAAAAAAAGGAATTGGTCAAAGTGGAAGCGTCTCAAAATGTTCTTAAAAAAGAAATTGGTCAAAGTGGGAGCATCTCAAAATGTTCTTTAAAATGGAATTGGTTAAAGTAGGAGCGACTTAAAATGTTCTAAAAAAGGAATTGGTAAAAGTGGGATCGTTTCAAAATGTTCTAAAAAAAGGAACTGGTATTAGTGGGAGCGTCTCAAAATGTTGTTAAAAAAGGAATTGGTGACGGATATATATGGCATATATTTTTTAAATGTTGAATAAAAGTTCATTAATTTCTTATCAGAGGTAAATGCTTATCAATGTTAGAAAGGTATGCAAATCACAGAAATGTTAGTTTTTTCGACTTTAGCCTAAACATTAACTTCTCTCCTACCTTTATCATAGTTTGGAAATGAAATACGGTGATTACATCGATCTTCGTCAGCAAAATATCAATTCCTGTCAATTTTGAAATCGAGCACATCTGAATCGACGTGACTTGCCCGAAGACAGTATTTGTTTTCTTTATTTAATTAACTTGTTTACTTGAGAAGAAGCAATCGGAACGGACACCGAAGTCACGATTTGTCTCAGTCATGTTGATTGTAACACGACTAAAAAGTAGGAATAAAAAGTGGTTTTCTGTGATTATTCGAAAAAAAAAGTAAAACTGAAAAATACCAGTCTTTATTATTTGACAAATAACCAATTATGAGAATAAAAAATAATAATATGTTATATACATGTACATATGTGTAAATTTTACTTTTTTCTTTCATTTCTCCAACCATTTGTAGAAAGAAACAGAAAACCATCTGTTTTTATTAGGAGAACAACCAGTCCCACAAGAAGCAGTACGATTCGTAGTAAAAAATGTCTCTGTTTTTCTAGGTACTCAGGCTTTTTCTTAAGCATCTGCAGTACAGTTTAAATTTAATTTCTTTCTTAGTTTCTTTTTCTCCTGTTTTTTGCAACCTGGACTTTCTAAAGGAAATGCTCTGTATAGCAATAATGCTCACACAATGATTAATAAGAATGCAGACAACAATAGCTGTTATATAAATAAAATTAATATTAAGTGAAGTATTCTATCTTGTTACATACATGTAAAATATTTTTTCGCCTAAATTTATAGGAGTAAGTAAGTGTTGTTCAAAGCTACGTGATCAGTTAATTTTTAGTCTTATCATAGCACAAACAAGCCCTTGGCCATGCATATTTGTAGGTATCGACTTTTTCCAAGGCCAACAAGCTGGGTTGGTTTTAAAAAGAAATGCTAGTACCTGTCAAAATGGTACCCTACAAAGACACATCATCCAAAATACATGATGTTCAGTCTTTGAATTGTCCCAATATGCAGGGCTCTTAGCGGGAAAGCACTTAATACTTATTTTACAGGTGGCTGAGTATGGTGGCATAAATCTGCACCTACTTGTCACATAACTAAGTCTACATAATTTGTGAAATAAGTCGGCTTATCACTTAATTAAGTCTACTTGTCACATATTAACTTAAACTTTTAACATAATAAAGTGCTAATATTTTTAAGAAAAGAAAGACGTTTTTTGCGTTTTTGCCGTTTTCATGCCATACGCAAGTTTACATAATTATCTGATAAGTAGACTTATTTATCTTACAAGTAGACTTAATTGTCTGACAAGTTGACATAAGTATCTGACATGTGAACTTAGTTATCTGACAAGTAGACTTATATTTTTCTGCATGTTGACATAATTATCTGAAAGGTTGACTTGTCAGATAAATAAATCTACTTATGTCAGACAATTACGCTCACATACCAGATAAATAAGTCAACTTGTCAGATACACAAGTCTACATGTCAGATAGTTGTGTCAACTTATGTATAGCATGTAAAGGACAAAAACGCAAAGTACGGTTTATTTTTCTTAAAAATATTATAACTTTATTATCTGACAAGTTTACTTAAATATGTGACAAGTAGACTTAATTAAGTGACAAGTCGACTTATTTCACTAAGTATTAATTATTTTGAAACCCATAATTCACGTTATTTCTTTCAAAATAATATTTGTCTTACCTTTTTATTGTTGTTCTTGGTTATGTTGCTCGTTGATATGTTTCTGGTTGTCTTGTTGTTGGTGTTGTTGTACGTTGTCATGTTGTTGTTGATTTGTTTCAAAATTTTTTGTTTTCTGTGAATTATTATTGTTTGTGTCGTACTTCTAAAGAAAACAAAACATTTTGTTAACATTCATTTCAAAACTGTTCACACGCAACAATAAAGATTTAGAAAATGATGTTAAACGTGGAGTTTTGTCCATCTTTAAATTGTGATGTCTCTTGCAAATGTGGTGTTAATATTTAGTTTGCTAAACGATCTTAATTTCAATGTTTTGTTTCTAACGCTGTCAAAACTGTCCATTTGAGGTTTCATCCATAAAAAAAATTAATTAATATTTTAAATTTATAGCGAGCATCGCAGATGCGAGCTATACGGTTACATGCGTGTGTGAAAAAAAAAGTCACGTGATCCATATGAACAAATCCATTTCAGATGGTAGCTGAGCTATCCGACGAAAATATTGTAGACGAACGAAAAAATATATAATATAAAAGTAGACAAAAATAATTTTGACATCGATAAAATTAAAGTGTTTATTGTTTAAATTACTACAAAAATGCCAGACAAATTTTTTTCAATCTGACACGCTGTATTTGAAATTGAGTTTGTGACGTCACCAACACATTAGATAAGACGTCACGTCATCAATGGAATGTAGAGGCACTGTTAAGGGGCTCTGAAGTAACGCCATGAACAATGTACGATGCTCGCATTTAGGCTGCGCCTACATTCATATTACTTACTTTTCTCAAATATTGTTAAAATAACGGTAACTCAACGAAAATTATATCACTTTTGTATCGGTTTACGGAAACGTCTTCACCAAACTTGAATTTCTCATGACTACAACGTTGCTAGTTAATTACTGTGATGTGCAACATTGTCCAATGCGCAGTTCAACGCCAAATTTATTTATTCATTTATTTATTTATTTATTTATTTATTTATTTATTTGCTTGCTTGCTTGCTTGCTTGATTGATTGATTGATTGATTGATTGATTGATTGATTGATTGATTGATTGATTGATTGATTGATTGATTGATTGATTGATAATTATAGTCATTCATTTTCTATTGTAAGAAATAGTTATTGTTTTATATGACTTATTATGAAATATTCTCAATTTAAAAAAGAGAAAGTTTTGACTGACAAACGTGTGATCCATATAAACAAATCCATTTCAGAAGGTTAGCTGAGCTATCCGAAGAAAATATTGTAGACGAACAAAAAATATATAATATAAAAGTATACAAAAATAATTTTGACATCGATAAAATTAAAGTGTTTATTTTTTAAATTACTACAAAAATGCCAGACAAATTTTTTTCAATCTTAAACGTTGTATTTGAAATTGAGTTTTGTGACGTCACCAACACCTTAGATTAAGGCGTCACGTCATCAATGGAATGTAGAGGTACTGTTAGGGGGCTCTGAAGTAACGGCATGAACACTGTGCGATGCTCGCATTTAGGCTGCGCATTCATTCATATTATGACCTTGCACTAACAATCGTGTAAGTTCTCATATATTCGGATAAAGTACAGGTCTTTTCCGTACTGTAGATAGTTTTACTCTTTCAGTAGGGTAAGATAACTCTTGTAAGAAAAACAAATAAAAATGGCCAATGACGTCCGGAGAATTTGCGTTCGATTATTTTTAAGTCATAAACGTTTCCAGAAAATAACCTTTAGAGCTTTTTCAACGCCCAGGTACAAGTTCACAACGTCTTACAAATCTCCCTATCATCAAAAACTTCTGACAGACATCAACATTTAATGTCATCACTTTGTTTATATTTTAATCTGGCCACTTCGTAGTTCCATTAATAAAACCTCTCATTTCATGTTTATTTTCAACATTTTTTATCGGATATTGATATTTTATGTTTTTAGTGAAATTTTCACATTTCAAATAATAATAAAAAATGTAAAAGTCAGATGAAAATGATAAATATAAACGTGAAATGGGAGGTTTTATGTTATAGAACTAGCCACTTCGCAACTAAAAATATCTAGACTCATTCACCGTGGTCTACAATGCAGTAGTGTGTATATACAAATAAAAACAAGACTCAAGAGGGACTGTGTCGTCTATACTGTGATCTTCTGCAGACAAACCCTGAAGTCGTCTGCAGCTGATATCTGCGCTAGGTCCGGTAGTAAGGAGTTCCAAACTCTGATGGTTCGAGGAAGGAAACTGTTTTTGTATTGTTCATAGTTGGCCCGGATTTCGATGTAGGTGTTGGAGTGTGATCTTGTACCAGTATAGGATGGTCGTTTAACCTTCTATGGAATTTCAATTGGTGCACTGTTGTTGATGGCTTTATGGAAGTTGATAAGACGTTTCTGTTTTCTGCGTTGTTGAAGGGAATCTTTTGAAGCCATTGCAATTGATTTCAATTAGAAAATAATTTGTACAATTAGCAAAATGGCAAGAATTGCTGCTTTTATTTAAGTGGTGAGAATTACCCTCTGACCAGTAATAAGTAGAGCTGAGGTATGACTGTGTGGAATTACCTACATGTAGCCAATATAAATTTTGTTTTGCTATCTAACTCTAGATATATGCTTTTATCTGAATATAAAAGAAACAAGAAGAAATGATTGGTACATGTAAATATGTTAAAGTAAAAGACTAGTTTCCCTAGTATGTGCCTCATAATTCAACAAGGGGCCTCAGTGGCAGAGTGGTTAAGGTAGTTCGTCTACTATTGATCACGTGGTCTGTCAGCACGTGAGGTTGCAGGTTCGAGTCACACTGCAGGCAGTGTGTACTCGACTGCAATCTTAATTGACAAGAATTGCCAGTTTTCCTACCGAATGTCAGGGGTTGTTATATTTCAGTTATTCTTACATAAAAACTTTGGCTACAGAGGAATTATCTTATATCCATGGCAACCAACAGTATACGAATCAGAGACTATGTAATTATTTGTATTTAATATAACTTTTTAATGCTTTAGAATATTCTATTATGGACCTGTACCTGCTGAGGTACTGCACCTCTCCACACAAACAATATAGGAAAACTGAGTGAGAAGTTCATTAAAGGTTTAGTACCTAACATATTTAAATATGTTGTTCTCATTTTAATGGGTTACTTTACATAGCTACGAGACAGTGCCCTGCCATTGCAAAATAGAGTCCCCCATAGTGGATTAAAAACAGTAGAAATAAGTGGTCTAATCAACCAATGAAAATTCAAGATTTTTACTAATTTTTTTATTAATATTAAGGAAAATGTGGTCCCCATCATCTGTAACCAACTATTGATTCCAGTACGTTGTTGTTGCAACTATCAGCTGTGTTTTCATTCATAAAAATATCGGATATTATGATTATTCATAAAACAAAGATACCCCAAATTGTGCTAATAATGGTTACTGCCCTTTATGCCTGGTGGCATGTAGGGCAGTAGTGCTAATGTTTTACTTACTTACTGCCCTTGATGCCTGGTGGCATGTAGGGCAGTAGTGCTAATGTTTTACTTACTTACTGCCCTTGATGCCTGGTGGCATGTAGGGCAGTAGTGCTTATGTTTTACTTACTTACTGCCCTTGATGCCATGTGGCATGTAGGGCAGTAGTGCTAATGTTTTACTTACTTACTGCCCTTGATGCCTGGTGGCATGTAGGGCAGTAGTGCTAATGTTTTACTTACTTACTGCCCTTGATGCCTGGTGGCATGTAGGGCAGTAGTGCTAATGTTTTACTTACTTACTGCCCTTGATGCCTGGTGGCATGTAGGGCAGTAGTGCTAATGTTTTACTTACTTACTGCCCTTGATGCCTGGTGGCATGTAGGGCAGTAGTGCTTATGTTTTACTTACTTACTGCCCTACGGCCTTGATGCCTGGTGGCATGTAGGGCAGTAGTGCTTATGTTTTGGTGTGGTCTTTTGAGATGAGGAATAGGATATATGCAAATAGTCAGATTTAATTTACAATTAAAATAACACTTGTTTATCAAAATACAATGTATGTGGCATCATATGGTCTAAATCGTCAAAACAATGAAGAATGCCAATTTCATCGTTGTGAAAGCAAAAAAGTATACACTTTTTCACACAGTTTTTTGTATCTTTGTAATGCATGCATATGAGTATGAGAGAAAAATAGATTTTTCATTCACCTACCTGGATTGTTAGTTTTATTACCATATTCGTGTTAGTTTTGTCAGCCCCGTTTCCGTGTGTGCTAGAAACAAGTTGAAACAAACTAGATCTACAAGATGTATACATGCACACTGGTTCCATGTTTGTTGTCAAATAAACTAGATCTACCAGATGTATACATGCACACTGGTTCCATGTTTGTTGTCAAATACTTAATAAAAAATATTATTCAGAGATGTGTATCAGTTGTTTGAAGATGTAAGAAACCAAAATCAGTTAAGACAGAACTTCTCTGACTTTTTCTATGACATGATCGTTTTGATGTTTGTTGCCAAGTTAATATAGTACAGCTGATTCCACTAAACTGTATGTTTGTCTATTGCATATTTCTCTTTGATTGCATTAGACTTCAAAACACCAAACCATTACATGTACACTCTATGTTCAAAATCTGTGTTTTTTTAATGGAAAATACAAAGGAAATATACAATATTCGTACATATACATTGTCAGGAAAAAATATATAGTTTATTTGTACGAGCCTTAGAAACATGTAGAAATGTGAGGCTGTGCCGAGCATTTCCTACCTGTTTCTCAGCAAATAAACTGTATATTTTCTGACAATGTATGAATATTGCGTTTATTCTGAAACTAGAAAATATATTTTATACTAATGAAAAAAATGAAAAAAGTGCACTTCTAGCCAATTTTTGACTTGAAATTTTCGATGCGTATTTGAGTGATAGCCTGACATCACAAACATATATAGCCTTTCAACAACATGCAGTAAACAGAACCGAATACAATCTAATTAAAATTATATCTTCACTTGGCTCCCCCCTTTTTGCTATTGTTGCCGTGCTTCACAGCAGATATAATTTTAATTAGATTGAACAGAATACTAAATAATGTTAGAAGTAAGGACAAGGCAGGAACTGGCGTCATTATTAACAATAAAGCTTTGCTTTATTCATAGGGTAGAATTTGTATAGTTGAAGCGGTAGTTGCAGAATAAATAAAATAATCCTGTTAATTGCATAAAATGTTCCAGAAAAGTTTTTTTTATTATATTTAAATGTAAACTCCACATTTTATGTTGGAAATTGATATTTCTTTTTTATTGCATATTTCTGTTTCTTACATAATTGTATCTGTCTAATTGGTTATGCAATTAAGAGGAATTCACTGTATTGAATGATGCCATTACATCCAAGATCATTATTAGGGCTCCACCACTTTGTGGCGGATGCCCTATAGTGATCAGTCTGTTCGTCCTTCTGTCCGTCTGAAGCTTATCGTGTCCGAGCTATAACTTTTATATCTTTTGAGGTAGGCTTTTGATATTCGGTTTTTGTGTAGATAATATCAAAGGCGATGTGTCACATACCATGGTTGATGACCTTTGACCTTGACCTCAAGGTCGGCAGGGCCCACAGGGATGGGTACCATCTAACTGATATCTAGTTATGTCTCCCCTTCCCAGAAGGGGAGACATATTGTTTTTGTGTCAGTTCTTCAGCTTCTTATTCTTCTTCTTCTTCTTCTTCACATACAAAAGTGTGTCCGGACCATAACTTTTTTATCCTTTGATATTCAGCTTTGATATTTTGCATGCAGATGTATCACCATGAGACCATGTGTGGCGTACCAGAATGACCTTCATATGACCTTGACCTTTGACCTCAAGGTCAAATTAATGCTAATTTTACATGCAAAGCGTGTCCGGACCATAACTTTTTAATCCTTTGATATTCAGCTTTGATATTTTGCATGTAGATGTATCACCATGAGATGATGTGTCGTGTACCAGAATGACCTTCATATAACAATGATCTTTGACCTCAAGGTCAAACTAATGCTAATTTTACATGCAAAGGGTGTCAGGACCATAACTTTTTAATCCTTTGATATTCAGCTTTGATATTTGGCATGTAGATCTATCACTATGAGACGATGTGTCGCGTACCAGAATGACCTTCATATGACCTTGACCTTTGACCTCAAGGTCAAATTAATGCTAATTTTATATGCAAAGTGTGTCCGGACCATAACTTTTTTATCCTTTAATATTCAGCTTTGATATTTGGCATGTAGATGTATCACCATGAGACGATGTGTCGCTTACCAGAATGACCTTCATATGACCTTGACCTTTGACCTCAAGGTCAAATTAATGCTAATTTTATTGCATAACGCTCGCATTTAATCAAGATAAGGTTTTTTCGATTTTTAGTAAATTATCATGTCTGATGGTACTGAATTGATACACTACACATTCGTATTGTTCAGCTCCAATGTGTATATTTATTTGCTCCCATGTAGAAAGATATTCCTAGTACTTATATTTGCCCCCACAGATAAAAACATCCACCTTGTTGATACTATGGAAGGGGAGACATCCGTTTTAGCGGGCTAAAACAGTTACAACTAGTTTTTGTTACTTTGATATATTTGTATTCTATTTCAGTAAACATTCAAAATCACACAAAAAATCTTCAACAAAAAAAACATATTATTATGAAGTACTGATAGACAAACGAGATTCTAGTTCTGATTATATTATAAGTAGTATTTATATTATATTTTTATATTTCCAATATTCATTGTATTATGACTTTTGATTGGCTAAACTTGCCCAGCTGCTAATCGTGCATCACATGCCGTTCTGCTGAAGGTCATGAGGGGTTTGGTTTCACCAGGTACTCCTGCTTTCTCCTGAAATAAAACCTGGATAATGCTCACTAATGATACCCCTGCTCTATAATGTATGGTGGTCTGAAAATAGATCTCACAATATGGCATGATAATACAAAGTTGTGGACAAAATTTCAGTATTGCATCATCATTTCTGAGAAAAATGAGATAAATATGGCAATGGATTAGCACACAGACAGACACATACAGTAATACACACAGACAGAAAAAGTTTACCTCCTATTGGAGTGGGGGTGTATTCATTATTCAATTAATTATGGATGTAAACCTGCTGTTTGTAACACAAATAAGTCACAAATAAGTAATTCTTAATTACATTTTTTGAATAGAAAGACAGATTACATACAGAAGCTGTATCTATATTACTGAAGATGGGGAGTAAATCAAGCAACAATGTGATATCAGGTGTACATGTGATATCAGTTATGTACTGAAGGTGTGATAGCAGGTGTACATGTGATATCAGGTATCTACTGAAGGTGTGATACCAGGTGTACATGTGATATCAGGTATGTACTGAAGGTGTGATAGCAGGTGTACATGTGATATCAGGTATCTACTGAAGGTGTGATACCAGGTGTACATGTGATATCAGGTATGTACTGAAGATGTGATAGCATGTGTACATGTGATATCAGGTATGTACTGAAGGTGTGATACCAGGTGTTCATGTGATATCAGGTATGTACTGACGGTGTGATAGCAGGTGTACATGTGATATCAGGTATGTACTGAAGATGTGATATCATGTGTACATGTGATATCATGTATGTACTGAAGGTGTGATACCTGATGTTCATGTGATATCAGGTATGTACTGAATGTGTGATACCAGGAGTACATGTGATATCAGGTATGTACTGAAGATGTGATATCATGTGTACATGTGATATCAGGTATGTACTGAAGATGTGATACCTGATGTTCATGTGATATCATGTATGTACTGAAGGTGTGATACCTGATGTTCATGTGATATCAGGTATGTACTGAAGGTGTGATACCAGGTGTACATGTGATATCAGGTATGTACTGAAGATGTGATATCATGTGTACATGTGATATAATGTATGTACTGAAGGTGTGATACCTGATGTTCATGTGATATCAGGTATGTAGTGAAGGTGTGATACCAGGTGTACATGTGATATCAGGTATGTACTGAAGGTGTGATACCAGGTGTACATGTGATATCAGGTATGTACTGAAGATGCGATAGCATGTGTACATGTGATATCAGGTATGTACTGAAGGTGTGATACCAGGTGTTCATGTGATATCAGGTATGTACTGACATTGTGATAGCAGGTGTACATGTGATATCAGGTATGTACCGAAGGTGTGATATCAGGTATGTTGCTGTAGGTGTGGTATCAGGTGTACATGTGATATCAGGTATGTTACTGAAGGTGTGATACTAGGTGTACATGTGATATCAGGTATGTAGTGAAGGTGTGATACCAGGTGTACATTTGATATCAGGTATGTACTGAAGGTGTGATACCGTGTGTACATGTGATATCAGGTAGGTACTGAAGGTGTGATACCAGTTGTACATGTGATATAAGGTATGTACTGAAGGTGTGATACCAGGTTTACATGTGATATCAGGTACGTACTGAAGATGTGATAGCATGTGTACATGTGATATCAGGTATGTACTGAAGGTGTGATACCAGGTGTACATAATATTTGGTATCTATTGATGGTGTGGTACCAGGTGTGCATGTGATATCAGGTATTTATATTTTGAAGTCCTTGATAAAATGTTGACAAAACCTGCAAAACATGGCAGAGCACATCAGATGCATCCAAAGAATAAAGAGTTGCAGTTCTGTAGTAGGTGTTTTATGTCATTTAATTGCTGTTAAGGCATACCACAAAACAGGGACATAACTTTTACATACCCAAAGGGACATACCTCTTACATAGTCAAAAGGGACATAACTCTTACATAGTCAAAAGGGACATAACTCTTAATACATACCAAAAAGAAACAACTCTTACATAATCAGTAGGGATATGACTCTTAAATACCTACCAAGAAAAAGGGACATAACTCTTACATAAATACCCAAAAGAAATAGCTTTTATATCAAAAAGTGGACATCTCTTACATACTTACAAGCAATCTTCACACAAAGGATTCTGGGTATCTTACATCAAATACAATCACCTCTGACACACCATTGGTTAATGCCATGAGAGAGATACTCTCATGGATGATAAGTCTCATGTAAATGAAGTACCTTTTATGTAAAACCATATAAAAGTGCATAAATAGATTATGTAAAAATAAATAAGATCTCAAACATCAGTCTTCTCGGGCAGACAAAAAATGTAGTCCCCCTGTAAATGGAAGAATGTGTGGCTGATGTACACATCTGGGAACCAGATCTCTGTGCAGGAGACTGACCTACATGTATCCAAATGGGAGGTAACTGTTTACATATCTACCCAAAAGGGAGGTAACTGTTTACATATCTACCCAAAAGGGACATAACTCATACATATTTTAATTGTAATCCCTGTTAACTCTAGGTTCAGATTATATCTCTCATGATGATGTCTTACCTTACAGAGGAACAGATGAACAACCTATTCACCACGATTTTTGCAATGAATTTCTTACATTTCAAGCAGATCTTAGTAAGTATTACTTATAAATCATGAGTGGCCATGGTGGCCAAGTGGTAATTAGTCATCTACTATTAATCATGTGGTCTGTCAGCACTGAGGTTGTGGGTTCAAGTCACACTGTGGGCAGTATTGCCAGTTTTCCTACCGTAGCGCAGGTCAAGGGTTTTCTTTGGGGACTCCTGCTCAATAAAAACTGGTGGCCATGGTATAGCTGCAAAATTGCTAATAGTGGTGTAAAATATAACTCATACATACTCCCACCCCCACGAAAAACTTAATGCCAAGAGGCATCTTAAAAAGTCATTAAAAGTGATATAAAACAAACTTAAGGAACTATCAAACCTAGCCTTCTGTAAGTCCATCAGTCATCATGGCCCTATGTGGATACCCCCCAATGTATCACAGACGTATGGACTATCAATATATGCCCCCACTTTTCAGGCAAGGTATATACCATGTGTTGGTCTGTATAATTGACACATTTATTCTTTTAATGCATCTTTCAAGACCATTAGAACATAATACGTACAACAACTAAGTATTGAGGACTTTTTCAAGATACAACAAGAGTTCTGAAATGTACATTTGTATCCATCAATGTAAATTTACGCTTTCATAGTTTTTGTCTCATCTGCAACAGTAGTTGATGAATGTGAGACATATATGTGGAAATCCAGAGGCAGCATTAACACTTGACATTTTGCTTATATCTTTGTAAACTTAACAATTTGGTATATAGGTTGCTGATGAAAGGTACATTGTACGTAACAGTCACCTGTCACCTGAACTTTGATCTCAGTTACACTGTCCAATGACTACATTAAAGATAAGGTATCCGGACCACAATTGACCACGTGATCATATTTGGTGTCCCGGATGTCCATTGTTTTTCAATCGAGCAGACCTCGGTAATGTTCAGCAAACAAATTGGGAAAACTATATAACTATTAACTTTTTTTACTCAAAACTGCATTTGTTTTTAAAATTGACTCGAAGTAAAACATATATTTGGTATCATAACAATCAATTGATTCAATACAGATGTATTTTCTTGGTTGAAAATAAAATTAGATGGTAACTTCAATTATGGGTCTGATGCCTTAGTGGATTAAGTCAATTCCTCATTGTAGGATGAAGTATTTAGTATACAGGTTGCTGATGAAATATACATGACAGTTTGGTCAACCTGACATTGACAGGCTTTCAAGCAGGCCCTTTTTTTCCTAAATTTCCTCATTTTTTACAAACAGCCCTAAAATTCCTAATTAAAACTGTAAAATCCTACAAAAGCCCTACTTTTTTGGTTAAAATCCTATTTTTTTTTTTAATTTTAAAAATTTCAAAAATAAACATAAAATAGATTAAAGTTAAATGAAGCTAGCTTTAGTATACTTTCAGAAATATGTATTTGCCACCCAGGAGACTATTTGATGGTCATCCAAATGGTCTTCTGCTATTGTTATCACTTTGCGTCTGTCGGCGTCGTTGTCGTCGGCGGCATCGTTTGTAAACTTTTAAAATTTTAATAATCTTCTCTATACCACTTGGCCATAATGTTCATTGGATGGACCTTTACAAAGTTTGTGTTTTTTATTTGGATTGGAAAACTAATATGGCCGCCACTGCAAAACTTAATTTAACACAGGACCCTATGGGAAAAAAGTTTTAAAAGGTTTCTTCTTGGAAACCGGTTAACCAATCAAAACAAATCTTACTAGCAATATTGTTTGGATGGTCCTTTATAAAGTTTATGTTTTCTATGCCAATTGGAAATTCAACATGGCCACTACAACAGGACTTAGTTTAACACAAGACCCTATGAGGAAAAGTTTTAAAAGGCTTCTTCTCTGAAACCGGTTAACAATGGATACAAAACTTACAAGCAATAGTATTTGGATGGTCCTCAATAAATTTGTTTTATATCCCAATCGGAAATTCAAAAAAAATTCAAAATTGCCACCACCACAGGACTTGGTTTAACATTGGACTCTATGCGAAAAAAGTTTGAAATGGCTTCTTCTCTGAAACCGGTTAACCAATCGAAACAAAACATACTGGCAATATTGTTTGGATGGTCTTATTTAAAGTTTATGTTTTCTATTGCCAACTGGATTTTCAAAATGGCCGCTACCGCTGGACTTAGTTTAACATAAGGACCCTATGGGAAAAAGTTTTAAAAGGCTTCTTCTCTGAAACTGATTAACCAATGGAAACAAAACTTACTGGCAATATTGTTTGGATGGTCTTCTTTAAAGTTTATGTTTTTTATTTCCAATTGGAATTTCAAAATGGCCGCCACCACAGGACTAAGTTTAACATAGGACCCTATAGGCAATTTTTTTTTTTTAAAGTCTTCTTTTCTAAAACTGGTTAACCAATGGAAACACAACTTTCTAGCAATATTGATTGGATGGTCCTCTTTAAAGTTTATTGTAAATTACAGGAATTACTTTAACATCAGGAAAATGCCATTTTCATTGCCTATAAAATCAGGTAAGCAATACAGGCTCTCAAGAGCCTCTGGTGTACTATTGTTCTGTGCCGAAAATGGTGAGTAAATCTAATTTTTCAGTCTTAAATCATTAGAAAATAGCACACTTTATCCCTTATTTTTGTTTAAAAACCCTGAAAAATCCCTAAAATTAGCCCTTATTTTTTTAGAATTCAGCCCTAAAAAAGCCCTTATTTTTTGCAAAAAGTAGCTTGAAAGCCTGCAATCATTGACCTCTATTTCATGGTCCACTGACTACATTAAAGTTTTTGAATTGGGTCAGTTTTTCTGTAACTATGCATTATATGTTTTAGTTTATTGACAAAATATAACGCATGTTGCTCATAGAGTAAGTTATTTTTATACCCCATCACCGCAGGGGGCATTATGTGATACCTTGTTTTGGATATGAATGTCTGTCTGTCTGTCCATCTGTCTGTCCATAACCCAGGCAGTTTCCAGATGACAACTTGAAAAATCTTAGATGGATTTTAAATTTTGCACAGCTGTTAAGTACTATAAAAGGAAAATAAAGTTCAATTTTAAGCACAATCCTATGTGTAGTTTTGGAGTTAGGCCTTTTAAATACAAATGTGTCAACAATTTGCCAGTAAAACCATTTTATAATAATTTGTATAGGTCCAAGGTCAAGGTAAAAATTTTCTTCTGAGATGGACTGTTATCATGCTCAGCTGTTCCTGTAGGCTAAATTGTAATTCAATAAAAATGTGTTCATGAATATAAAAAGCAATGCAACATGACAGGGCATCATTTAATGTCCCATTAGATGTCTATTGCACAGCGTGGTTAAGGCAATATATTAAACTGATGTTGACGATCGCATTGCAATCTACTAACGATACTCATTCCCATGGATACAACGTTTTGATTGGTCAATTGTTTTAGGTTGGGAGAAAATGACAACATCCAGTGAACATTGTTCTTATATTAAAATTATGGAATTGATTTTCATTCTCTAAGGTCAGATTGATTAAAAAACAATTGAACGTTTTCTGTTTATTAAAATTATTGAAATATTGTCAACTGGTTGAGCTTTATTTACGATGAAATAATCAGCTTCCGGTACATTCAACGTGAAAAAGAATCTTGCATCACTGTTAAAACGTGCTAGTTCAAAATTGACAACCAGCTATAATTACCAGCAGTGATATGAAGCCGGGCCCAAAAAGATGAACACTAAGGTATGTCTAAGAAAATACTTAAGTTGTGTTAACATCAGTATAGTGATTATATACAATTGTCATCGACAAAATGCTCAGGAATGATCGATACCTTGTCTTATACTGACAATGTGACCTCAGACACTGAGAGAATGTTAGGTGTTGCCCCCATTTTAAGTAAAAATTTTAATAATAGGTTGCAACTAGTGTATAGGCAACAACTGTTTAACTATGTCAATTGTTAGACTTGATTACACTTTCCGTTTACCCCCCCCCCCCCCCCACAAACCACACACATACACGGTCAGTTAAAACTTGAAACTGAAAATGTTAAACATCTTAAACCAAATCTTAAAATTGCTATTAGATCTTTTGAATAATTCTGCATAGTTTACACATAGACATAATGTCCCCGATTAACATAATTTTATACAGTCTTGACCTTAAAGATTAAACAGAACAAAAATGTGCTGCCCAAACAGAATATATTCCTATATCTATTTTTATCTATGAAATGTATAATTGAACTGAAATAAGACAGACATTAATAATCAAACTCTGGTTTAGATAGAAAGAGTTATAAAATTCATTGGTTATGTTGAGAGGTCCATTTCAGAAACACAAATTCACAAGATTATGAAAATTAACATGATTTATTTATGAGAAAAAATATGTATTTTCTGTATGCATACACACTTATCTACATTTAAGCATTAACTACAAAAAATATTTTCTCCATCCAGTGATAACAAAACCATTTTTTTAGATCCGTTTTACTGCTGATCTAATTAACAAGACGATTTAAACTAAAAATTGTATTAACTAAATCTATTATCTAAATTCTACAAAGGCAACTATATCCTAATTCTACATAAAACAAAAGCAAATCCAAAAATCTCCCTCATTTCCCCAGACTACACTGTGCATTTTAAAGATAATCATCTTATGCATATTCATATCTGACCAAACTGACCACAACAGATAAGGAGGCGTGTCATTTACTAATGAATCAATTAATTACATGTCAATATACAGCTGCTCTGATTTCACTAACCAGTATCAATAACATAATTATAACATCCCCGCCCACAAAAAGAAATTTTCCAAATTTCTAACTGGTTACTGAAATCAGTGCAGAAAAAAAATAAATCCACATAAAAAAAAACTAAATTGAATTTTAAAAAAATTTACCTGTAATTTTTACAAAAACAAGGAAAAAAAACGTAAATTAATTCACAAGTACGACATGAAGAAAAAAAAACAAATTAATATTGTTAAAAAAAAATAATCAAGAAACTTCTGACTTAAAAAAAAAAAATAATTAATTCAAAATATTTCAAAACGAAAAACAAAACAATTAATTCAATTAAAAAAAATGGTACTTACAATAATGTTTAATGATAATGACGTAATAAAAGCTGTATCATATATATAAACATTCATGAAAATTCATCAATACACATTTGTGTATAAAACAAAATACAAATATTTATTAAACTTTCTGTGAACCATATCATCACACATTTATTCCCATTAAATCTTACTTCTGCTGACAAAATTGTTTTGAAACATGGGTTTGCACAGGGCATCATGTTCATAAAATTGTCGAAGTATACATAGATTTATTATGGTCTAGGGAAATATAACTTCTGATAAAAGAAACGAAAACCACAGAACTAGTAGATGTACCTTCTGTAAACACATTCACATTATGATTACTCTCACCAAACCCATTAAATTTGTCATTACTCGTGTTAATTTGACCATTTGCAATGTGAAACAGAAAAGTTTCTGCAATTACATGGTATATAACATTTACTTGACTTCTTAATTAACAATGCATCCTTGTAGACTATTTGATAATGATTTATAATGAAACTAGCAGAGACCTTGAACTCTTAACAACAATATTTAAAATAATAATTTCTAATTTAAAGCGAACACACATCTTTCAAGTAACCTAGCGCTAAGTTACTCTGACTCTTACAAACAAACTTACACACTAAGAAAATATTATTAAAAATGAAGGTAATTTCTAGATTTGCATTCATCATTTACATCATAGACCTACTAGCATTTTCTATAAACATCATACTAACTTAACAATCCTAAAACATCTATAATCAGCTATATAAAATGCAAACACAAAACACAAACTATCAAGAACACGTGTAGTCCGGGAAACAATTGAGTAAACAATTAAACAAAATGCAATATTAAACATTAAAACAATCAAAACTAAAATCAACCAGTTCCCAAGTCAAAAAATTTTGGAACAAATCATAAACAAATCGAGTACAAATTGCATTCAAATCGTGGATACGCGATTTACTGATGCGATTTTTTTGCGATTCATTTAACAAATTGTTAACAAATCGAAACTTGACATATTTGGCAAATACGATTTGCTTACAATTTGTTTCAAATTTTTGATTTGTTTGCGATTTATTGTGCCATTTTTCGATTTGATATCAATTCATTTTAACTCGTACTTTACTGAATGTTGATTTGCTTACAATTTGTTTAACTTAGTTCATTTTATAATTCGATTTGTATACAATTCATTTAACTTGTCCATTTTCAAATTCGATTTGTATACAATTCATTTAACTTGTCCATTTTCAAATTTGATTTGTATACAATTCATTTAACTTATCCATTTTCAAATTCGATTTGCTTCCAATTTGTTAAACTTAGTCCTGTTGTAGGTTTAATTTGTTTGCAATTTACTGGACTTAGTAGTTTTAGCATTTTGATTTGTTAACAATTCATTTAACTTATATATATATATATTCTAAAAAAGCCAGTTGCCTTAATTCAACACAACCAGCTGATTGTGGTAGGTTAAATTAACATGCATACAATTCCAATTCAATCTCAATATCGTTAAGATTACAGGACACAACAAACAGAAATCAGTGTCAGTAAATAAATCCACAAAGAAAAAAATAATATATTCTTAAATGTAACCAGTATAAATGTCATGATGACATGAATTAATGTTGTTTTATTGCAATTTTATTAAAAAATATAAAGCCGAGACTCATCGAATTAATTGCTGTTACTTACTATATTTATTGTTTGTTCCAGAAAGGAATATGCTTGTCCCTAGTGTACCTACATTGTTTTGCGTCGATTCTAATGAACTTAGTAATCGCTCGTAAATAACCGATGTCAATAAACGTCGCGAAGACTATGACTAGTTGTATACGTAACATTCGTTACACTCGGGTTTTTACTTTCTCGGGAAGTTTTGGCGCCTCGTTTGAATTTGAAATATACAGACAACAGAAAACAGAATATCGATCATTTATACAGATATAAATACATGAAATATGCCGAAAAACGTGAAAAGGAAAAGCAAATCAACGTTTATGGGGGATTCAGGTAATTTTCCGGTGAATATAAACTTTAAATGATAAATAATTTTGATTCAGTGGACATGATGCACACGTTGAGACTTACTGGTCAGCGAGTAGATCTCGCCATGTTGTCGATAAATTTCTTATTTTATTACAGAAAATGTCATACATTCACTCATTTCAAGTTAAAAAATGTCTATATATACCTACAACACATGTTCAAGTGTACAAGAAACACACATGCATGTAAATAATAAGTGATATAATCATTAATGTGCTTTTTTGGCTGCAACAAATAATTATTATTTAAGTGAACTCGGGTGCTTGCATTGGAAGCTTGTAATTAGGGCCCCGCATCGAAGATGCGGATGCCCTATATAGTTTTCACTTTGTCCGTCTGTCCGTCCGTCAACAATTCTTGTGAACACTAAAACTCAAAAACTATTAACAACACAGTTCTGAAATTTTGTACAGTCGCTTAGTACCATGTCATGATTCGCATATCAAATTTTCGTGCAAATATGTGAAGTATTTTTGGAAAAAACTTCATTTTTTATCGAAAATCACAGATTTTGAGAATTGGACTTTGTGAACACTAAAACTCAAAAACTATATATTATCAATACGTGCAGTTCTGAAATTTTGTACAGTTGCTAAGAAGCATGTCAAGATTTGCATATTAAATTTTTGTGCAAATCCGTGAAATATTTTTGGAAAAACTTCATTTTTGATCACAATCACAGATTTTGAGAATTGAACTTTGTGAACACTAAAACTCAAAAACTATTAACAATACAGTCCGAAATTTAAACAGTTGCTAAGAAGCATGTCATGATTTGCATAATAAATTTTTGTGCAAATAATCCGTGAAATATTTTTGGAACAGATTTTAAAAATTGGACTGTGTGACTCAAATGCTATTAACAATGCAGCTCTGAAGTTTAATACACATTCGATGGAGCATGCCTTAGTGGTTATTATCAAATTTGGTATCATTTCGAAAACTCTTAGATTTTAGCTGCAGGGCCCTTTCTGACTTTGTCAGTATTCTAGTTAAGCTACATGTATAAATTTCTTAAAGACTTCAGTCATTGTCAGTAGAGCAACAATACATATAATCCTAGCTGTCAGCAATTTTTATGTAAGAATAAAACTCATTTTCATCTATCGTTCTTTGACTAAATTGACCTTTATTTTTAAATTAACAGAATGGCTTGTTGTTAAGTTTGAAGAGGACAACATAGTACGAGGCCCAATAAGATCAAATGATGTTTTTGATGAGGAAACTGGCAGAGATGGCCTTGAAATTGATATACAGGAAGGGGATTTATGTCTGGCCCCTTATGATGATGGCCAGACATATCTGGCCAAAATAATGAAAAAAACAGGTATGTTTTGCATGCATATATTTCAAATCCAAAAAAAAATTCCCTTCAGATACTCTTTTGTAGTTAAACTTATATATACACGTCATGTAGGCAAAACACTGATCGCTCAAGAGCAGAACGCCAGCTAGTATACCATTGATACCAATTAATTTACAATTTTAAAACAGAAATTTAAATGATTTGTCTATATCCACAAAATGATTTATGTACATGTAGAATGGCAAATAAATTTTAGTCAGAATCCCTTTTGAATAGAAATTTTGACGTAAATTTTTCTTTTGGAAGTTTTGAAAACTATTAAATTTGTTTTGTTTTTTTAATGAAAACAATTTAAAGTCTGAAATGGAATAGTGTGGGTACATACATGTACCATAAAGAATCAACGTACAATATCAAAAATCAAAATACATGTACATATATGAAAGAAAGGTCTGTCAGTTAAGGGTAGGTTTTACATGTACATGTACATTTTTATACCACCAAATAAAAATAATTCGAGACCACAAATCATCTCAAAACTTTTATTTCCTACATGTGTTATTAGTGTGCTGTGCCCTATCTTTGCTTAATTTTTTGAATATAATTTATTTAAAAAAACAACTATTTAGGAGTGTGGGTATCATTCATGATTTTTTTGCCCCATCTACGAAGGTACATGTAGGGGGGGGGGGGGCATATAGTGTTCAGGTCTGTTCCTCCGTCGGTTCCAAATTGTGTGATGGGGCATAATGTCTTTTGGACATTTTCTTGTTTTTTTTATGATTTTACCATGAAGTATTAAATGTAAACGTCTATATATAGCGGATTTGGCCGAGGGGTCTAGACGGCTGGACATAGTGCAGGCGAATTGGTGCCACAGTGTCACAACGGTGTGAGTTCGAATCCCGCTGAGGGAAAGCAAAAATTTGACAGTGTTAAAAATCTAATTCAAACAGTGTTGGGCTTAATTTGTAGACGTATATATATATAAGTCTAGAGAATTATGCAACGATACAAATTTAAAGATGTTTCTACTAAAAAATGATTCTATTAATAAATATGACAAAATTTTCGACCAACTGATGGCCTTCTTCAGTGTCAATATCAATCTATAATATATATATATATATTCTGCATTCAATTTAATGAGATGTACATGTGACATATCATTTTTTTATTTTCAGGTTATGCAGAACACAAATTGAACATGGACCACGACATGTTCAATCGTTTTTGGTCCGAAAAAATGTCATCTGCCAAGTTAACTGTTAAGAGACTTGAAGAAGCCAGGAAATGAAGACTTATATATTCTGTTCTGTGCTTGACACTTCTATTTTAACTTTTAAACACTGAATGCATGCTTTTTAAAAATGAGAAATTTCATCATATTGTTGTACAGTTAATTTGTGTACCCTCATTTGTAAGAGAGGGTACTGTATAGCAATCACCTTGTTTGCTGTCTGTCCATAACAAACTTTCATAAAGATTTATCGGCTTCTACTGAAGAGGTTGACTTCAAATTTGGTTCACACCATTCATTGCCATTTATATTCATTATTTAATTTTAATTCCTAGAGGGCTTTTCCATATAAATTGTATAAATTTACCCAATAAGTGTGTTGAATGGGGCTCTAGCTTATACTGACCACACCAACCTTGCCAAAAGAATTGTTTGATATCGATTTGTTTACAATTTATTTAAAGAAAATTTGATTTGTAATCAATTTATTTTTTGATTTGCTTACAATTTATATGTAGGATATTTGATTTGTTTTCGATTTGTTTACAATTCATTAAATAGCATATTTGATTTGTTTGCGATTTGTTCTTTGATTTGCTTACAATTCATTTACAGGATGTTTGATTTGTTTGCGATTTGTTCTT
Source organism: Limnoperna fortunei (assembly GCA_944474755.1). Lineage (NCBI taxonomy): Eukaryota > Metazoa > Mollusca > Bivalvia > Mytilida > Modiolidae > Limnoperna > Limnoperna fortunei. The sequence continues at coordinate 6,436,454 of OX104121.1, read as the reverse complement.
TGATTTGCTTACAATTCATTTACAGGATGTTTGATTTGTTTGCGATTTATTTTTGATTTGCTTACAATTCATTTACAGGATATTTGATTTGTTCACCATTAATTCTTTGATTTGTTTGCGATTTATAAATGCGATTTGTTAGCTCATTTGCATGTGAATTTACATCGCATACAAATTGCATTCAAATTTAGATTTGTTCTTGATTTGTTAATGCGATTTTTTGAGTGAATTTTTTGACTTGGGTTACTGAAATGTGCAAAAAGACAATTCATTAAAACAAAATAATTTAAAAAAAATAGAAATAACATGTGCAAATACAAGTGCAGCCATAAAACATTAAAGATTATTATAAAGGTAATACACTGGCATGCAATATACTGTCTGTGATTATGTGAGTTCACGCAAAAATGTTATAAATCCAAACGCCAAGATTCAAAGTGTCATTGTCAATAGAAATTAACTTGAAATCTTCTTTGGTGTCCCTGTTTTGCTTCGTATTTTGCTGCCTTCTTTTTGTGAGACTCTGCTGCCTTCTTGAGTTTAGCGTCTTTCTTCGCTGTAGGCTTTTCTGCCTTTTGATTTTTAGATTTTGGTTTAGCTGCTTTCCTTTCACCGACATCTTTTGTAGCGCAGGTTTCTTTGTCTTCTTGACCGGTTTAACTTCAATTCTACACGGCCCAGATGCTCCGGTACCTTTAGACATATTAAGCCTCTTGTTCTTTACTCGGGCCTTCGATGCTAACTTCAGGTGGGCATTTGCTAACTTTGCATCCATGCCAACAATAAAACTACCAATTTTACGATTATGTAGCGCATCAATATACACATACATATTTTATCTTCCTGAAGACTGGATATGTATATCTACTCACAGTCTGGTGGCTTCATTAAATCCATCAAATTTTAAAGTTATAAATCCACTAGTCACAGGGAACTAATAGGTACTCTCGGGATCCATAACAATAACAGAAAAAGAATATATCCTAGTGGTAAAAACTCACAGAATTGTATAGTTATGTCACTTAATTAAATGTAATTAAAAAGCCAGTTCTCCACCATTTTAGATCCGTTTTACTGCTGATCTAATTAACAAGACGATTTAAACTAAAAATTGTATTAACTAAATCTATAATCTAAATTCTACAAAGGCAACTATATCCTAATTCTACATAAAACAAAAGCAAATCCAAAAATCTCCCTCATTTCCCCAGACTACACGTGCATTTTAAAGATAATCATCTTATGCATATTCATATCTGACCAAACTGACCACAACAGATAAGGAGGCGTGTCATTTACTAATGAATCAATTAATTACATGTCAATATACAGCTGCTCTGATTTCACTAACCAGTATCAATAACATAATTATAACATTTTGCACATTGTATTATTCATTTAGGGGATTATATTAAATATATGACGTCACAGCGGGTGCATGTCTCCATGATAATTTTTGTCCACCCTCTTATAGAAAATATTTTCAAAAATCAGTATTATAGCACAATTTATGTATACATAACTATAATTAGATCAAGATTTGAGCCATGCACAGACCTCTTATGTTTTTAATCTAAAGTGTATATGCAACAAAAACACCTCACCAAAATCATGAAATAAATTTTGTACTTGACAATTTTGTATATTAATAAGTGTGTAGATGGATCATGAAACTATAAATTTTACTCATATAGTATTAGCATAACCATTTATCAATTTTATTTATAATATTGTCCATAAGTACATTAATATGTTCATATATTTTATAGAGAATAAAATGTGCCAAATTGCTTTTCAGATGCTCTATCATCCCAAGATACATGTAACAATCAATATCAGCTGTAGCAGTATAGGGATGCTGGCCAGGGGCTCATATTGGTCAAGGGGTTATACAGCATGTACTGTGGATTTTGGTATGTTTTATACACTTTATCATAACAGTAGTGTATGGTAATACTGTGCAATGCATATGGATTGTTTGTTTTAGGTAAATGTTTGTTTGTTTGATGGTGTTTAACGCCAATTTCAGCAATTTTTTAGCTATATCATGGCATCCAGTTTTTATTGGGGGAGGAAGCGGGAGTACCCTTAGAAAACCCCCGACCTGCGGTAGGAAAACTGGCAATCCTTGTCAATTAAGATTGGAGTCGAGTATATCCTGCCTGCAGTGAGAATTGAACCCGCAATCTCAGTGTTGACAGACCAGGTGATCAATAGCAGACGAACTACCTTGACCACTCGGCCACCTAGGCCCCTTGTTTTAGGTAAAGCTATCCTTGATTAATACATGTATTATTAGAAAATTTTATATGCAGTTTTCCAGTCTTTGAAACAAATGTAATTTATAATTTTGTGAATATACTACATTGTACAATCTAACTAAAATCTTTGCCATTGACTCAGTGACAATAGCAAGAAGGGTGAGCCAAGTTAAAATATAATTTTAGTTAGATTGGAATATACTAGTAACGTGTGACACTTGTGATATTGTTATTTGTGTGGCTTCTATTTACATACTAGTACTAGTATGCATATGGCAATGAGAATACAACTATTTAGTGTGAACAATATGTATTTATAAAAGTTGTTATAGCAGTAACATACATGTACATAATGACAGTACCTTACAATGATACATGAATAACAGCAAACATACACTAAATGATAGGAAAACTACTGGACTAGCTACCAATTATACAAATTCATCTTCAGTGATGAAATTTTATTCGAAATTACAAGCAGTTATTAATATTGTAATATTCTATTTGATTAATTATTTTTATTAAGTCTGTTTTGTTTATTTTAAGGTTAAACAATTTAGAAGAGAGGAAACAGTTCTACATGTTCTAGGGAACCAGATTTTCTCCAATGTCAATATGGATTTAAAAAAATGTTTGCTCAGACAGTGATACTTGGAATTTGCTTATATAGAAAATTCTAGTTACTTTATTTTACTGAACTTGTGTTGCATGAAAATTAATAATAGACAACTGGATATCAAATTAACCAATTCCATAGGGGACATTGCCAAAAAAAGATAAAATTAATATTTCATGTCATGAGATGGAAAAAAGATGCATCCAACATATAAGTATTTAGACATGCTAGATGTAAACTGACTTAGTTTGAAATAATGTATGACAATTATAGTGCATTTATTTTTTTTAATTAAAAGAAATCTGAATATTTTATTTTTAGTCAAATTGCCTCTTCTTCATCGGTCTCCATTGTCAGGAGACAAACTTTCATACAAGCCATATGCATAAACATGATAAATTTACAATTAAATTTAATTACAAAAATAGGGTTTAAAGTTATTTTTAAATGGTAATAATTATCACATTAACAGTAGTTATTCCATTCAACAGTGAAGAGAGCACTGTCTCAAAAAATGAAGAAAATGCAATAAATTTAAAAAAAATTGCATTGGTTGCCCTGTTGGGTCACAGTTGTACTTTTTTTACTCTCAGTAAAGACTTTAATTAGCAATACTAGTACATTGGTTTGATATATAGCTGCAGTATTTCTTGGTCGAAAAATAAAGCTAAATGGCGACTTCAAATATGGGACAGAAACTAGTACCTTAAATTACAGCAGAAGTTATATGGTGGAGTATTTTGTAATACACGAAAAATATTATACTTCACAAATAAATAAAAGGTTTTCATCGACAACAGGCATATCATAGTTAATAGAAAAAATGCATTGTCCCTAATGTGGTTTATCTATGGCAGTAAAATAAATATTGGGCACTTGACTCAATCTGGAAATATGTACAGTTCATGATCAACGAGGTAGCTTAAGCAGGTGTTCATTTTAATTGGAACAGTTCATTCGTAATCTAGCCTGGAATAGTTCACCTTGTCTTGAGCCAGCAAAATAAAATTATAATGTGTTTTATAGTAAATTGGTGTGTATTTATATTTTTTCGTTTGCAGTTTTTGTCTCGCAGTATGAAAGTCACTGCAGGCTAGACATATATGGGTTTGCAGCAGTGGCGGCATTAACTCTTGACATTTAGCTTTATATCTTTGTAAGCTAAAGCCCTAGGCCATCAAATTTGGTCCAGTTGTAACAAATTATACTAATTCCCAGTCAGTCACCTGCCCTCGATCTCAATTTTTTCGGTCCAGTGATTATGTTACATTTGTAAATAAGCAGGCAACATTCAGGATAAAATGTCACCCAGCAGCTCAGCTTTGGTCATGTTAAATTATTTCAAGTTTGAGAATTCTATGCCGTCCAACGCAATAAATGCTTATAATATAATAGTTATAAATAAGGCACAAAATTATTTTCTTAATTGGTGATGGAGTTCCATCTGGGATTTCTTTTTTAGACAGAGTTTATTAACACTTGTAAGTGGACATTTATTTTTCAAAAATTAGCAAAGACCATATAATAATACTGATATAACATAGCCATAAATGGGGTGGAGGGTGGGGAGATTGTGAAGCAGTTGAATCCCCCCCCCCCATTTTCCCTTACCCTTTCCAGCTCAAACCCACCGAAACCAGAAGAAAATTGCTGTATGGTTTATTAAAACACAACTGTTTGTTGCCTTCGTACGAAGCAAACGTGAAAATGCATGTAAGTCAGCAACATTTTTGAACAACACTCAACGAGTTAACGGCGTTAACTGATGGGATGATATATGATTGTATATACTTGAAAGTTCTGCTTTTAATTGCGCATATTCTTGTTTGTTTGTTTGTTTGTTTGAATGGTGTTTTAACGCCACTTTCAGCAATTTTTCAGCTATTTCATGGCGTCCAGTTTTTATTGGGGGAGGAAGCCGGAGTACCCGGAGAGAACCCCCGACCTGCGGTAGGAAAACTGGCAATCCTTGTCAATTAAGATTGGAGTCGAGTACACCCTGCCTGCAGTGAGAATCGAACCCGCAATCTCAGTGTTGACAGACCACGTGATCAATAGAAGTCGAACTACCTTGACCACTCGGCCACCGAGGCCCCCGCATATTCTTGCCTTTTTTGTATATCCCCGGACCATTACACGTTTGAAGTTCTTTTATTTACAAGAAATAAAGATTTATTTTTTATTTAAAACTTTACGTCGAACGACGTCATATGGAGTCTGGTTGCCAGTTTTGGTACCAGTTTTATATCTTGTTCACTGGTGCACTTGTCTACCTGCAATACAAATGTAAACATGCATTTCTCGTTAATAAAAGTTTGTCAACGCAGTACCTAATCAAGGACGCACATCATCAATGTTGATTTAATTATTTTCTCCGTATTTGGCTGGTATAGAAATCGTCTGGGGGTTAAAAATTCGTTTATATATTACTTTATATTAATCGACTGAATATCGGTTGAAAATGGCTTATTGTTTCCATAGACAAGAATCGAGATGTAATAAAATTTCACGCGTTTGTTACATATTTTACCCCCAAAGCTTTTTGAGTACTACTAAGTTATAAGAGTCTAAAAATACAAAAAATAATGCACTAAAGTGTTAATTAGGTACTGCGATAACGATTGATAAAAAGGTAATGGACCGTTGTAGGTTTTTGGTTGTCACGTGATAAATTGCAAGTCATGTGATTTTACTTCCATTCGAAATAGCGATAAAATATTAGTTGAATTGAACGCGTTTTATTTGGATAGAAGAACTACAATAATTTTAATTTGTAATTGGAAAAACTTTAAGACGTCTAATTCAATGCTTTATTATTAAAATATTGCCTTAACTATGCTGCGTGTTTGATGGATTTATGTTACACTGAATATTTTTGTCATACTGTTGTCACACTTTAATAAATGTATGTGTACAAATAACGCAAGCCTTCAATAACCATGTTATATCTTATATTTGTCAATAATTTGAACTTAAAATTATGAAGTTAGCTCCCCTTCGTATATTAATCTTTTTTACAGTGCAAAGTATAGAATTTGTTGTCTGTATGAAAATCATGATGAAGTATTTTTATATTTCTGAATTTTTCATGAGTGGCCTCAGTGGCAGAGTGATTTAGGTAGCTCATCTACTATTGATCACATAGTCTGTCAACACGGAGATTGCAGGTTCGATTCCCACTGCTGGTAGGGTGCGCTTGACTCCGATCCTAATCGATAAAGATTGCCTGTCTGACAAGTCTGGCATAGCATATCCACACCCTAGGCAGAATTTTTACTTATCATCCAAAATTAATTTTGTGATTTGTCGGATTAACGGCAGAATTAAGTGCTATTGCTCATATTGTAATAATAAAAAAATTCTAACCGGTCTATTTATACGAATTTCAAACATAATATTCATCATTTTTACTATATTAAAGCTTCAGATATTGCGAAAAAAAGGGAAACGATCTTAATTGAAGAAATTTCTTTTTTCATCTCTGAAGATGCACATGGCAAATGCAATGTTGATCAATTTCTGTATATTGATAATGTGACCTAATTTTAATATAATGGTACTAATTGCATACAGTAACAACCATTCTGTAGTAAGAATCCCATTCAGTTTCGGGTTTTTCAATGTTTTTCATGTAGTCAACATAATTAAACAGACTCGCATGTCAATTAATACACAACACACAGCGGGTCATTAAAAACTGCAACTATAATTATGTATCAGTAATGATCAATCTTAAACACAAAACCAATAAAAAATGGTGACACTGTTGAAAGATATCAAAATTGACCATTGGGGATTATACATGTAACTTCTTTTGGAAATCAAAGTGCCGGGAGGGATTCACTCCCGCTCTGCTTAATTACAAGTATTGGGTCTAAATTCATACCCTCTTCAAACAAAAAAAACGAGGGTACGATTATTCGTTCCAATCCTCACCCCTGTCTACTGTTACTTATTAGTTCCCTACTGGCATCGTTGAAGGTGACTTTAGGTTTGTATTCTATCAGTCTGTCACACACTTGTTTTCTGCACTTTTTTCATAGCCTCTGCAAATTCTGTGCTAAAAGCAGTCAACCATCTTGAGTTATAGATCACATTTGAACGTCATTCCGGATCGATGTTGTTTTTTGTACAAAATTATGACCATATGATTTAGCAAATTTCTTGAAAATAATTTTTCAAGACTTTTGTAAAACGCTTGAATTTATGTTATATGTGCTGGAACTGGATCAAAAAATATTTGCCAGTACTGTCATGTCCGGGCTATAACTTTTTTATCTTTTGAGGTAGGCTTTTGATACATTGTTTGTGGTTAGTTAATATCAAAGCGATGTGTAGCATATCATGGTTGATGACCTTTGACCTTGAATTTTGACCTCAAGGTCAGTGGGGCACAAAGAGATGGATACCATCACAATTATATCTAGATTATTTTTATTTTATTGACAGGCCCACAGTATGTTCCAACAGAAATTTGGAATACTTGGCAATCCCATTACCACCAGAGACTGCAGCTCCATAAAGTGTATATATCGGCTACTAATGATATTAGAGTAACTGTGATACCTTTCTATATTGGAGAACAGGTAATTTTATTTATTAAGAAATTACTTTTATTTTTCATTATTTCATTTGGATATAAAATAAATTTTGGGTGTCAAAAAATGATAATCATTCCTTGTAAATAAAATATAAGAAAGTAAAGAAAAATAAAACAATTTATGACCCAGGCCTTTTTTTAAAGGGGCCTCGGAGGCCAAGTGGTTAAGGTAGTTTGTCAACAATTGATCACGTGGTTTGTCAACACAGCGATTACGGCTTCGAGTCTCACTGCGGGCAGGGTGTACTCGACTCCAATCTTAATTGACAAGGATTGCCAGTTTACCTACCGAAGGTCGGGGTTCTCTCTACTCAGGCCTCTTACCCCAGTAAAAACTGGACGCCATGATATAGCTGAAAAATTGCTAAAAGTGGCGCTAAAACAACATTCAAACCAAAAAAAGAAAAAAAAATTTTTAACAAGAATTTCCCACTTGGATGAATAGCATAATAATATGCAGGTGGTGCCTTGCTGAAGCTGGAATACAAAAATTAATAAGGTGTATCCATCAAAATTTTTTATTGGAAAATAATTTTTTTGTCCAATTGCATTAAAAGTGCTCCAGTAATAATTGTCCTTACAGTTAGAAAAAAAATATTGAAACAAGACGGAGACAAATAGTTTCTTGAAATACTCAATTAAATTCTCTCTATATGGATATTACAAATTGGTATGTTAATTAAAATAATATAACTTGTGTTTTATTCAAATTTCAGAAAATTCAAGGAAAAAATACTTATTGGGAAGGTTTTTAAAAATCTGAATTTGTTTTTAGCTCATCTGGACCGAACGTCCATGTGAGCTTTTGCTATCACTTGGCGTCCGTCGTCTGTCGTCCGTCGTCCGTCGTAAACTTTTTCAAAAATCTTCTCCTCTGAAACCACTGGGCCAATTTTTTTCAAACTTGGCTACAATCATCCTTAGGGTTCCTAGTTTCAAGTTTGTACCCAGGGTGTTGATCAACAGACAAAAATGGCCGCTGTTACTAAAAATAGAACATGGGTGTCAACACAGGTTTTTGATTATTATCTCAAAAATAATAATAGCTATAGAGAAAACCGTTACTTCAAATTGATCAGCACATTAAGGTCTACAATTGTTGCTATTAGTGTGAAGTTGTGTATTGGCTTCTTGTAGGAGTTATTGCCCTTTATTGACGATTTTTGACAAAATTTTTGGTATTTACAATATAACTTGAAAACTATAAGAGGTAGAGTGAAACTGTAAATGGCAAAAATGATCAGCAATAAAAGCCCTACAATTCACCTGATTAGTTTGAAATTGTCAGATGACATCTTATATGAGTTATTGCCCTTAAATGACATTTTTTTATGAAATTTTCCCTATTTGTCCCGTAACTTAAAAACTATAACAGCTAGAGTAAAACTGTAAATAGCAAAAATGATCAGCAATACAAGCCCTACAATTCACTGCTAGTCTGAAATTGTCAGATGACTCCTTATAGGAGTTATTGCCCTTAAATGGCAATTTTTTATGAAATTTTCCGTCTTTGTCCTGTAACTTGAAAACTTATAGCAGCTAGATTGAAACTGTAAATTGCACAAATGATCAGCAATAAAGGCCCTACAATTCCCTTGATTGGTCTGAAATTGTCAGACAACTCCTTATATTAGTTATTGCCCATAAATGGCAATTTTTTATGAAATTTTCTGTTTTTGTCCTGTAACTTAAAAACTGTAACAGCTAGAGTGAAACTGTAAATAGCAAATATGATCAGCAATAAAAGCGCTACAATTCACTTAATTGGTCTGAAATTGTCAGATGACCCCTTATAGGAGTTATTGCCCTTAAATTGCAATTTTTTATGAAATTATCCGCTTTTTGTCCTGTAACTTAAAAACCATAAAAGCTAGTGTGAAATAATACATAACAAAAATGATCAGCAATAAAAGCCCTACAATTCACATAATGGTCTGAAATTGTCAGATGACTCCTAATATGGATTATTGCCCTTAAATGACAATTTTTTTATGAAATTTTCCATTTTCGTCCTGTAACTTGAAAACTATAGCAGCTAGATTGAAACTGTAAATTGCACAAATGATCAGCAATAGAAGCCCTACAAATGATTGCTTAGTCCAAAATTGCAAGATGACTCTTTATAGGGGTTATTGCCCTTTAATTATGAATTTGGACAAATGAACAGTTTTTGTATTATTAATTAGTCTATAACACACCTAGAGTGCAACTGTAAATTTCTAAATTTCCCTGAAGGACAAGGCCTACAAACCATTTAATTTTCAGAAATTATCTGATGGCACCTTATAGGAGTTATTGTACTTAACTAAAATTTTTGAAGAAATGTTTAGTTTTTGCACAGTAACTTAAAAGCTATAACAACTAGACTGAAACTGTTAATTTCAAAAATTTAAATATAGTTGAAGGCATTTGGGTTCCAGGTGAGCGATTACAGGCTCCTGGGAGCCTCTAGTTTATGTAAGTTCATGTTACTGATTATGTAAACAAGATAAATATTGTCTATCACAAGTGGAAAGGCAAGCAACAAACCTGAGGGAAAAGGTATCGGGTCCATGTTAGGGAATTTGACCAATAGATATCTTTTCCCATGGTAAGATAATTTCTTGAATCAACATTCCTTGAGTGATTTGATACTTGTTCTCACCAGTGTTCCAGATGTTTTAGGCATTTCTGTATTTTTGGTAGCCATTCGTCTGGTATATATAAAGTAACGATGACAATATAATAAGCTATCTCAACACTGGGGGAAACAGGGAAATGTCTCCAATAGGAAGTTATGGGGCCTCAGTGGCGGAGTGGTTAAGGTAGTTCATCTACTATTCGATCACATGGTATGTCAGCACTGAGATTGGGGATTCGAGTCTCACTGTGAGCAGGGCGTTCTCGACTCCAATCTTAATTGACAAGAATTGCCAGTTTTCCTACCACAGGTCTGGGGTTTTCTTCATGTACTCCAGCTTACTCCCCCAATAAAAACTGGATGAAATGATATAGCTGAAAAGTTTGTGAAAATGCCATTAAACACTATTCAAACAAACATAATAATTATAATAATGAATAAAGTTTTCCATCTCTGCTGAGTAATTATCCAAGGTTAGCCATATTGTAGTCCGAGAATCCTCTGCCGTCCAACGCTTTTTTTGCGTGGGACGTCAGAGAGCTCTCCATAAGCAAAACATCGGATTTTGCAACAACGGGCTGGGTAGGCACATTTCATCGTGTCAGATTTAATAAAACATTTTCATCCAGTTAATCTATATATAAATCGCTTCTTTAGATATTTTTCTCTAGGAATATAATCATCTTACCTTCAATCAGGCTGATTTAAGTCCATTTCGAAGCTCATTTCCATCGATATCCTTACATTCCTACATTTCACTTTCATTTTGAACAAAAGGTCACGTGACAACAATGTAACTTAAATCCAGCGCTTAAATTAGCTTGATTGAAAAAAAAGCGTTGGACGGCAGAGGATTCTTGGACTAGCCATATTAATGGACCACTGATAGATAGACCAATCAAAACCAACCGTTTGAATATAAATCTAACATTATCTTGTTCACCATTATGTATCCTATAAATGTACTATCTTTATACAATAATTGAATTTCAGTGGCGGTACTTGTTTCGATTAGAAAGTTTAGGTTCAGAAACAGTACAGCTTATATATAGAAAATGGAATATATCTTCACCTAAGTCATCAAATCTTGATATTACACATGGAAGAGGCGTGGTTGGCAATGTAAACAATTTTATAAAGAATTGAATGCATTATTTGCAATTTCAATGACATAAGGTAGCGTTGACTGAAGAACATTTTTAATGAAGCACGGTAGAAGGAAAGCTGCTTCGGTCGATGCTTTCATACGTCAATGAAACTTCAAAAGAATGCATTCAGTTCTTATATTTACATTTTATTTTATTCACAAAAGCCAGGATCCTGATTTAAATTTTGCACAGTGTTTTTTTAAATTGAAATACAGATGTTGTTTGTTTACTGGGGACGTTGTCAAAAGGAAGCACTTTCTCTTCATGACTACTGGTTTCACTGAGAAATGCAAAGAATGATTCTATCTGTAATGGTTTGAACCAATAGAAATCTAGTATATCCTTGAGTGACATATATATAAGTAAATATATGTCTTTACAGGCGCTGATTTAGAGGGGGCGTGGAGGGCGTGCGCCCCCCTAAAAAAAGAAAAACAAAGGAAGAGAGAGAAAAGAAGTGAAAGAAAGAGATAAAGGTAGGGAGGGTGATTTAGCCAACTCTGATCCCCGTCAAAAACAACCAGTAAATGCTGAAATCTTTGGAGCTTGACCTGCTGGGGACCTTGAGCGGTCCCCAGACCCCTCGCTGATTTTCTGCGCCCCCCCCCCTAATGCGAAATCCTGGATCCGCCCCTGCTTTAAATGACTTAAAGGGGCAGCTTGAAAGAAACAATTTTAAGTTTAATGTTTAAGGTTTAATGTAATTAAACTAACCACCCTGGTCAGATTAAAAGTGGCAGGAATACTGAATTAAAGCTTGTAAAGGTTTAATCAATATATTTGTAGTGTTCTTTATATATATGAAATTGTTATGATGGATAGTTTAACTTTTAGGAGCCTATTTTGTCACTAGATCTTCCATTTTTCCTGTACAGTAGTCATGTTCATTTACAGACTCCCGATGGACACATGTGGTATGTATTCCTTCATTTCTAATAATAGACTTTAAAAAGTTGCCTCCCTTTAACACAAACAAACAAGGAAACCCACTGATGAACAAGAGACCACATAGATGATAACAAACACACACACAACATAAACTAAATCCTAAAAAGCAGGATACAGTTGGGTGCTCAAGACAAGGATGCAGTGACTGCCTCTAATAAGACAATCATAGAGTTACTCACTGTCATTCCAAGGGAAAATCAAATCCAGGAATAGGACTGCCTATGACTCAGCATAAATATCGGATCAATTTTTTTAGATGGATTTCCAGTGATTGTCTCGCCTGTGACGAAAGTCGCTGGAGGCGAGACATATGTATGGGAATCCGGCGGCTGCGGCGGCGTAAACACTTGACATCTTGCTTCATATATTTGTAAGCCCAAGCCCTAGGTCCATCAAATTTGGTCCAGAGGTAGCTTATGATGAGTACTTGCCAGTCAGTCACCTGTCACCTGACGTTGACCTCAGTTTCACGGTCCAGCGACTACGATAAAGTTTTTGGGTTACGACAGTTCCTCTGTAACTACACATGGTAGGATGACAATATTTGGTGTATAGGTTGCTGATGACTAGTACATGACTGTCTGGTAGGTGTCACCTGACCTTGACCTCAATTTCATGGTCCAGCGACTTCGTTAAAGTTTTTGGGTTACGACAGTCCCTCTGTAACTACGCATAGTAGGATGACAATATTTGGTGTATAGGTTGCTGATGACTAGTACATGACTGTCTGGTAGGTGTCACCTGACCTTGACCTCAATTTCACGGTCCAGCGACTACGTTAAAGTTTTTGGGTTACGACAGTTCCTCTGTAACCACGCATGGTATGGTGACAATATTTGGAATATAGGTTGCTGATGAATAGTACATGACTGTCTGGTAGGTTCCACCTGACCTTGACCTCAATTTCACGGTCCAGCGACTACGTTAAAGTTTTTGGGTTACGGCTGTTCCCCTGTAACTATGCATGGTATGGTGACAAATTTATTTTCGTTACTGATGCGGAATGCAGGCGAGACGTTTTTCTGTGTCCACACTTGTGATCAATTAATGTGTATTTTATTTATCTAAGTATTATATCTGATTTGTTGGTCTTGTCAGCAATTTGTTTACGACATGGAAATACATTCTGTTCAAATTGATTCAAAGCCTTTTTGTTTTTTTCCATGATTTGTAGTCAAATAAATGCAGACAATTTTGATGCTTCTGATTTATTATGCATTTTTGTCTTTTAAATTTCACCCAATCCCTCTTACTCAAACAAAAGATAGAAAATCAAAATGTAGATCATGGGTCTGGAAACGGTTATATTGACGGACATGACCGAAATTTACACTAAAATGACCGACGAAGATTTGCTCAAATCGGACATCTAAAAAGTAATATTCTACATGCAATTATCATTTGTTGGATTTAATCCCTTCAATTTGTAATATAAATCAACCCTAAGGCTATTTCCTGTCGCTGACATGTGTTTATTGACCACTGACCGGTGATTACCTAGTAAGGTCATCAGGTGCCAGATCTGTTTCATCCATATCGTAAACATACTATTGCAACAACATTTTGAAGCAACAGAGATTGAATATAAATAAATATTTAATATTTAATATAATAGACTGTTTCTATATCACATTGCTAAGAAAATAAGACAACTTTACAGTACACGTGCAACTTAAATGAAAAACATGTGCGGTCAAAATTGTACACTACGCAAGCGCCAATGTGACTAAACGTTACATAAATCAAGAGAAAACCAATTTGAATAAAAAATCATTGAAAATAATGAGAACAAAAATGATTATTTCATTTGATAATAAAAACTTGTAAAGAGCATCGATTGCAGAATAACGCATAAATTCAATTCGAGTCCGAACTTGTGGCAATTAAGTGACAACTTCCTATTTCCGGTTAATGAAAAACTCGCCGGGATATTCATTAAAATAACGCAGTTTCCCATTATTTTGTTGCATAGACAACGTCATTTTACAATAAAGACTTTTTAGCCAGGAAAATGTAGCGCTACATATATTTTCTTTTTCACACGATGCATACATTGTAGGAGCCATCCCAAATTCCATGGTACAACCCGCTTATTCACATTATCGTTTCGAATCGACCCGACGTGCAAACAAGTTTCGGTAGGAAACGACCAGAGACCAATATTCACTACCATGGAATTTGGTAATTTCTTAGGGGGAATAACTTCCAGACCCCTGATGTAGATCGTTAGGATTTATCCACGAGAATTATGCTAAATGAACTCAAATAACAAGATGGCTTCTAGTAGGAAGTAGGATTCACCACAGAAAAAAATTCAAGGGTGGAGGAACCATACTCGTCAGACATGTTGATTCCCAAATACCAACTGAATGCAAAAAATAAATATATAAATATTTACCATATGTTTTTAAGTTTTTAATCTTTTTTTATCCAGCATCCTTAGATGGTTAATGTTCAACATATATTATTATTCAATGAATTAATTTCTTTCCATATTTGTGAATAGATTAATTAATTGAAGAGCTTATAAAACTTACCCTACACCATATCATAGTCTTCCCTTTGGTTGATAAAAAACAATTTTGTGTTTCCTTGCAGTGTAATTTGGGATTGGATATGGGTTATTATCTTTTACATGGTGAAAACCATCTATCCTTGACACTTTTTATAATTTCTAAAGAAGTATTTGATTTCTATGTCCATAATAATTATCTTTTTTTCTGAAGGAAGAAGGGCCTTATAAGATGGGATCTGTAACATTCTGTTGTATACAGTAAAGTTTATAGAGTATGGCCTCTTTTTAGGAATGTTTTATAGACAGGTGACTACTATATTTTCTCTTACATTGGTCTAATTCTCGTACAGGCAACAAAAAAAGTTGATGGCCTCCTAGATTTTAATAGTGGCCTGGAGAGATTGGGACTAATATACTCTTTTCTCGTACAGTGGAACATATACAGATAATGTCCTCTTAATTGTTTAACCAAGGCGGACTACTAAACTTTTTTTCTTACAGGGGAACATTCAAAATGAAAAGATTGGATGGATCAGGATCAGAATTGGAATGCAACATACCCATGTTCACACTAGAGGGCATGACAAAGAAGGAATCTATAGAGGCTTTAACTATTGAATCATAATACTGTTTTTTAGGCCTTGAAGGAAAGATCTAATTATGAAACCAAACATCTGTACACAAAGCTTAATGAACACAGATCGGACAGAGCCTTTATTTATTGAATGAGAGTAAAAAGTCTTTTTTTAAATATTCTGTCGTTTATTTTTCTGAACAGTTTTGCATAAATTTATTGTCTGGTTTGCTGTGCAGGTCATCGGTTCTTTACTGTCATTTATCAATTATAATCGGATCTGTCATAATTTTATTATAAGGATCTAATAACATATCCTCTTTTAATTATATATTTTAAAGCATTTTCACCAATTTAGTTCCTCATTTTATTGTGTTTTGTATATTATCTCTACTGCTAAGGTTGACACAGTAGATGTGGCAACTGTTGAACAAAAGTCTTTTGGAGTAGACCCCCAAACATAATTTCCTTTGCTTTGTAATGTGAAATCTGATTGGTTATTTAAATTCAAATGGGGCAACACATATAGTACGATGACATTAAAATAGAACATGCTTTATATGGTTAATTCTGTTCCATCTCTAAGCATAGCCAGCTAAAATTTTAGCTGTCTTACGAAGAGAAGTACTCTTAATTTATTAACTTAGGTGAAAATTCTGGTTGTATCAGTTCTGTATAAGTTTTTAAAGGCCCATGGTGAAAAGTCGGTGGGGGGGGATATTAATTTACTCTTGTTTTTTACTAAAACATCCCCCCCCAAATGTACGATATCGGGCATTTTCTCTTAAATGTTTACACCAAATCGAACGATTTTTGCAATTTTAATGAACTTTGCAGCTTTTTTTTTAATAACATACAACATTTTTACTTTATGGAAACTGCATAATTGAATGATGTTTCATGTAAATAGATGCAAGGGAGATAAATTATGCTAATAAGAGAATTATTTTTTGGTAACATATCTGGAATGATCGCTTTTAGGCAAAACAATGTCAAACAATTAATTAATCTTTTTAACTTGATAACTTATAGAGAATGAACTGCTGACCATGTATGATTAACCCACCAGCTTGAGATACCGAAAATTTGTAGAAATCCACATGTTGTATGATTAATATGTTTAGGTTTAACATAGAGCGAAGTATATGAATGTAGTGTATAAGTTTGGAGATGTTATAGGAGTGGTCTTTTAAATTGTTTGGTAAATCGTCACCTTTTAGTTATTGTCAAATGTTGACATCAAGGGATGTATCTGCTGCAAGACCAAGAGAAGAACATTGATCTTTCACGATAAAGCAAGCTAGGCTTGCTATAAAACTGGTACAAGTGTCATATAAAATATTGTCATCAGTAACTATGTGATATATTGAAATTAAAACTCATATTGATGTCATTTATGTTTTTAATAAGTCATTTATATGCATAATATCCTTGATATTTGCTCAAAATAGTATAGACTTACCTCTTATAACAAATCAAGTGCAACTATTTTGTAGTTCAATAAACGAAAACTGCGTGTCTTAAAGGCTTCTTTTTAATTATAATTCAGACGAGACCAATCTCTTTTTCAGTACGAGATATATATACAGCCATATTAATATACATGTACATTTCTATGGCAACAGAAATACAAGCATTATTTACTAAGCATCAGATATGTTACTGTTGTTATGACAAAAAAAAGACTGATTGGCTGCTTATTGTGGATAGTGGAAAAGCAAATATATTGAGCATTAATTTAATTGTCCTATGTTAAATAATTGATGCATTGTATCATTAGAATAATGACATCTTTTTACATTTTAATGAAGTAATTAAAAAATTTGTTCTGACAGATTTGAGTACGTGTTTTATTAACTCACAGTTGAACCATAGGGAGACTTATTGTAAGTAAATCATATTGTACTACATACGTACAATGTCAGACAATATATTTGTACACTACATTATCAGTTCTGGGACTGTTTTCTGAAAAAAAGCAAGTTATTGGTATGTTTTCCGTGAAAAATGGTTAAGTTATTGGTTTGTTTTCAGAAAAAAATATTTGTTAAATTATTGGTTTCACATTGATCGAGACTTCAACCAAATGATTTCGATTTTTTTTTTATGTTGCCTTAAGGACCACTAATTGCAGGATGGAATTGATTTTTGCTGATTTTCATCTTACCTAAGGCCAGTGTTTAATGTCATCACATTTTCATTATTTGTGGTTTTTGACAGTAAGTACTAGTTATATTGAGAACTATAGATATATGTATTGTTGATTGTTTGTTTGTTTGAATGGTGTTTTAACGCCACTTTCAGCAATTTTTCAGCTATTTCATGGCGTCCAGTTTTTATTGGGGGAGGAAGCCGGAGTACCCGGAGAGAACCCCGACCTGCGGTAGGAAAACTGGCAATCCTTGTGTATTGTTGAAATGATCAACTAGATAAAGGAACCCTAACTGACCTGATCATTTTAGATCTCTCGAAAGCCTTCCTATAGTTCTCCACCGTCGTTAATTGAAAAAAATACAAACTTTTGGAATCCGAATCAACACTAAAATGTTTTGGAAGCCTTCTCCCTAATTGCTGTTAACAAATATTCGTCGAGGGGAAATGATCAGAAACCGTAACTCATTAGCGGAGTGCCTGACGGATTTTACTTTGAGACCTATTATTTTCTGCTGTTTATAAATATCCTCCTTTTACACTATTCCACGTTGTTTTTACACTTTTCGGGTTGTTTTTACACTTTCGATGTACCGCTGGAAAACCTTACCTCGGGCACAAGACTGTTTGTTGATGATGTAAATATTTATCGTAAAATACACAGATGTTGCAAATTACCGATAAAAATAAAACTCGAAAATTACGGAATTATTTTTATGAATATTCTGTTAGAAGTTCTGCAGCATATAATAATAATTATATTATATATGATTAATTCCACTGAATGCTACTCAAAATCGGTCGCCGATGAGTATTGTAAAATAGTATCCACATTACTATTATTTCTAATTGTTTAGTTGGATGCGAAACATAAAAATGGATAAAAAATGGCATTTGTTTGGTAATCATGCAGGAGTAGATCAGGAAATAATATCATAAGGAAAGTGGAGGGAAACAGAAACATGATTATTTGTAGAATATGGCGATTTCCATTGAATTACTTTGTAACTTTACACTAAAATACGAGACTTGGTAAAGAGCTGTGCGACTGCGATGGTGAAATCAAGTACTACGAGAGAAATTGCCTTAGCTGTAAAAAGGCCGCTGGTTAAGAAGATAACAAAACCAAGGATAACCTAAAGTCCGGATCAGATGAAGTTGGTGTTAATTGAGATATATTAAAACATCTTTAACCGCAAAGTTAGATACAATTATCTCTGCATGTTTGCTATAAACCTTAATCAAAATTAATTAAGGATCATGATTTTTACAGTTATGGCTTGGTGATAATTAAGGTCAGTCCCATTATTTAATCGCACTAATCAAGAATAAGAATATTGATGAAATGAGGTCTTGGTTGGTGCTATAAAATCATGGACTATAATTCGGACAGCTGAGTAATTTTGCATGTCAAGTATGTTCTCATAAGTTTAACTTGGATGCATCAATATTCTTCAAAATATTTGCAAGATCCTTGCCCTACATCCGTTACGAACTGAAAGTCCTTCATATTGGTTACGTTTGATACTGAATGACTAAGTTCGAGGACTAGAGAAGCTGGCGGGAATATTTGACTGCAAAGTATAGGTTTACAAAAAAATAATGTAGCCTGCTAAACGAGTTTTGATAATTTGTATTGTGGTACATAATAATCCAATCTCAATGTCAAGTCTAGGAAAAAGTCATATCCAGAAATAGGAAAAGCTACCTATGACTCCATGTTTGGGAGAAATTAAGCATTTAAGCAAGTGTACTGCTATATCCTAAACACACCTCAGATATATCAATCACAAAGTATACGTGTAAACCTTAATGTTCTCATTGTTTTGATGTCTAGCATGCTTCAAATGATTTTGCAAATATATTAAAGACACGAACAAACTTACAAGATATGAAATATTTTTAAACAAATTAATTGAAAATTAAAACGAAATCTAAAGATTCCAAAACTTCATAAAGAAATCGAAAACCAAATAATCACCGACTTTAGCATTGTGCAGGGATACAAAATCATCAACGTGAATGTGAAATTGTCTAGGGCTGTGTCTGTTCTTTCTTCTTCAGCAGACCCTATAGGATCTCGACCTCATAAGAGTACAAAAAGTGGACAAATATAAATATCAAAATGATTATGAATCTATGCGTAGACATGCACATCTGTTAATGATAATGTTAATAATGACGCAAACGATTTCACATATGATAATTATTTGTTACGGACGCTTGAATTCCAACTCGGCTCTTCCAATGCTGCTGTGGAAAAATATAATGTACTTTAACAGACAAGTATTTTAGGCAGTGTAAGTGTTACCATATTAAAATTAAGAAATAGATTATTGCGAGCGGGCACTATGCGAATTAGAACATGGTCATACCTTATATTTGTCAATATTTTACACCGAGCGATAGCGAGGTATAAAATGAGGACAAATATAAGGTCTGACCATGTTCTAATTCACATAGAGCCCAATTGCAATAATCTATTTCGATTCTAATATGTCCAACAATTGTTTTAAAATTTCGAAGCGGCTCTAAGAGGACGCTTTCAATGGTTATACTGTTTTTTGAAACTAATAAGATATATCCCCAAAACAGTATGTTAAAGCAAATAAAATTGACATTAACATATATTCTCGTCATTTTATTGAATATACGTACCTTTTAAACAAAAATATTGAGAAATCGTAACGAAATTGCATTGTTCCAGTATTAGAATTTTCAGTTGCGCGTAATATGACGTCGGAATTCTAATTGTGACATCATATTAATTCGAATGTAGAATTGTTAAAAAAATAATGTATCGGGAGTAGTTTAAATCATATAAATCTCAGAATTCAGACTAAAAATAACTGTATTATTAACAATAACGATAATTATGGATAAAACATTACAAACTATTTTCAAGTAAGTTTTTTTTACATTTACCCAAAACACACAGCTTACGCATGTGCGATCTAAACTTATTGGAATTTTGACACGGCTTTGTTTACATAGCTAAAGCCGGACGTCATATTAGAATTGTGCAATATTTCACCCTAACTCTTACATGTTTTACCATCTGAAAGAATTTTATAGCAATTACACCACGTGTTAATATTAACAAACACTACATCCAAGGCCATGCCATTTAATATATCATCAGTGTCATATAATTGTGAGTATTCAGCATATCCACCAATGTCTTTGAACAAAAGCCTGAGTTCGTCTAAATTGCCTTTTGATTTATCCACATGTATTCTCGATCCATCCCGAACTCGATATGTAATTGTCCAAATATCTACAACTATTTTACTAGATTGCAGTTCACTTTTAAAAGTATTCAAAATAAACAATTCCCCCCCCCCTTTTAACGTCTAATGAAAAATAATCTATATGAGTCTGTTTTATTGTATTCAGTACTCTGCCAAGTTTAAAGCAAGGCAACCACACGGTTATATTTGGATTTTGTACACTTCCAAAGGTACCATCTCTGATAAACATAGTTTTCTCAGATGAAATGCAGGCACACATACGCCAAACACAGCGGTTCACAGTGTCTAATTTATTACATATATCAGGATTTGCTTCTATAAGTTATCCTGTCCAATTATGGTGCTGCTCAAGCCACAATGTGTTCGAATAAGTCACTCCATAGAATGCCCCCATTTCAATGAAAAATCCCCCTCTTTGGGCAACAAATTATAAACGGTTACATTTTGCTTCGCATGAGAATGTTTTATGTCGGTATTATTAAGATAACGGTAGGGATTCGGTTCTTTTAAAACGGAATACAAATTAGGATCGGTTTCAGAGTTTCCTTTAGCAAAAACGTGAACACGTTGATGTCCTTGTCCTAAGTAATGTTGTCTCCAGTTGGTTGCAAGATCAGGATATCTTATTTTACCATAAAATCGGTCAGCATTGAATCTGATAAATTCGTTGTTATAATTGTACATGACACCAATAGTTTAAGAGCCTTCATTCTTTGTAACACACCACGCCCTGGCAATCGAAATGATATCTCCCCATGGATTTAATGCATCACCGTATCTGCCTAAGCCTGAATGTTCTACAGAACTAAATGTTACGATAGCATCAAATTGACCTAGTGTACCGTCTCGATAACTTTTTCTAATATTTAATGGTGTCATTGTTTTGATTTGTTCATGTTCAGATATAATTTCTCCATATTCCAACGTTACTATTTCTTTTGCGCCTGTTTCAAGAACGCATGCTTCAACCCAAGGAATTTCAGAACCTATCAATAAAACCCGGCAATTTCTAACTCCTGGTGCATGTTGTAATCCATCCCGGAGGGCATTTGTTTCATCAATACCATAATTTCCTCCCAATTTTCTGAATGATATGTTCTCGTTTTATCTACTTAATTCTCCGCAAAGTGAATAGTAGTAGACAACGTAAGTTAAGGCCATATACTACTATTTGATCTCCATATGATATTTTCTTAATGTTTTGTTTTATATAAAGCGTATAGACCTCTTTTAAAAGTCCATAATTGAAAAATATGATTGATAATATTCTGATACAATTTTAAATGCATAACAACTTATCATCTTGTATCGACCTCCGAGGGTGATATACATCTGATGGTCGAAATAATCTCGTGTTTACATAATTGTAAACAGCAATGTGTTGTAAGAACAATGGAACAATGCATATATCTGATTAGCGTTTTATGGCTATTTTCAATTCAACAGACAGTGATAGCAAAAAGTTGTATATTTTAACATTTAAACAACGTACAATTAGGAAACAGTAACAAATCATCCAAAACGCGTGTCTCGGACTTTGATTTGTGGATTGACTTTTTTTGACAGCTTTCTCGATGTTCGCTATTTTGTGTTGTGTTTGTCTATATCTGGATTTGTAACTGTCCCTTGACTTTTGGCTCTTATTGTTCGGTCAGTTTTCTTGTAATTTTGTTGCTACTTGTCTTGTAATTGTGATAAGTTTGTCTGATTTTGTTCATTTTATTTAGTTTTATTTAAATATTTTTTTACTTGTGTTTCTACGAATGCTGGTCAACTTACAATCCCTCTATCCTACGTCTTTACAGTGTGCTCGATTCCAATTTAATGAGTAAACAAAAACAATACAAATTAGTGGAATTGTGATGGGGTTACGAAAAAGACAATGATCCGGCAAACATGAATGTAAAGATGAATGTTTCACTTCACACTATACAAGATCGAAGTAAAAAAGATCGCAAAGGAAACGACCGAACAACAAAAGCCGATATAGACAGATATTTATTACGCAAAACAAAAGACAAAAACACAAAACACCAAAAAGTGAGTAACACGAACCCAATAAACACTATAGGTGTACTCAAATGTACTCCTAACGAGTTAGCAATGTCTGTATCTAATTAGACACCCTTCAAGTTACTCAATGTCGTGTCTTGGAAAAAAGTCAAATCCAGAAAAAAGAAACAACTACCTATCACTCGGCGAAAATGTCCGATGGTAGAAATTAAGCATTTTTGCAAGTTGTACTGCAATACCCTAAACACAGCTTGGATATATAAAAATAACACAATAAGAAAACTCATACTTTTTTGTTTAATTGTTCGTATTTCTAACATGCAGCAGCAATGATTTCGATTGTATATTCAAGACGAGAGAGTACAAGTTCACAAGATATTAAATATTATAAAATGAATGATAATTTAATGAAATAAATTAAAAATTAAAAAGCAATCAAACGATACCAAGGCAGTGTTAGTGTTACTACATTAAAATTGCGCAATATTTTACCCTAACTCTTACATGTTTTACCATCTGGAAGAATTTTATAGTAATTACACCACGTGATAATCTTTACAAACACTACATCCAATGCCATGCCATCTGATATATCATCAGTGTCAGATAATTGCGAGTGTTCAGCATATCCACCAATTTCTTTGAAAAAATGCCTTAGTTCTTCTAAATTGCCTTTTGATTTATCCACATGTATTCTCGATCCATCCCAAACTCGATATGTAATTGTCCAAATATCTACAACTATTTTACTAGATTGCAGTTCACTTTTAAAAGTATTCAAAATAAACAATTCCTCCCCTTTAACGTCTAATGAAAAATAATCTATATGAGTCTGTTTTATTGTATTCAGTACTCTGTCAAGTTTAAAGCAAGGCAGCCGCACGGTTATATTTGGATTTTGTACACTTCCAAAGGTACCATCTCTGATAAACATAGTTTTCTCAGATGAAATGCAGGCACACATACGCCAAACACAGCGGTTCACAGTGTCTAATTCATTACATATATCAGGATTTGCTTCTATAAGCAATCCTGTCCAGTTATGATGCTGCTCAAGCCACAATGTGTTCGAATAAGTCACTCCATAGAATGCCCCCATTTCAATAAAAAATCCCCCCTTTTTAGGCAACAGATTATAAACGGTAACATCTTGCTTCGCATGAGAATGTTTTATGTCGGTATTATTAAGATAACGGTAAGGATTCGGTTCTTTTAAAAAGGAATGCAGATCAGGATCTGTTTCAGAGTTTCCTTTAGTAAAAACGTGAACACGTTGAGATCCTTGTCCTAAGTAATGCTGTCTCCAGTTGGTTGCAAGATAAGGATATCTAATTTTACCATACCATCGGTCAGCATTGAATCTGATAAATTCGTTGTTATAATCGTACATGACACCAATTGTTAAAGAGCCTTCATCCTTTGTAACACACCACGCCCTAGCAATGGCAATGATGTCTCCCCATGGATTTAATGCATCACCGTATCTGCCTAAGCCTGAATGTTCTACAGAACTAAATGTTACGATAGCATCAAATTGACCTAGTGTACCGTCTTGATAACTTTTTCTAAAATTTAATGGTGTCATTGTTTTGATTTCTTCATGTTCAGATATAATTTCTCCATATTCCAACGTTACTATTTCTTTTGCGCCTGCTTCAAGAACGCATGCTTCAACCCAAGGAATTTCAGAACCTATCACTAAAACCCGGCCATTTCTAACTCCTGGTGCATGTTGTAATCCATCCCGGAGGGCATTTGTTTCATCTATACCATAATTTCCTTCCAATTTTCCTTGTTTTGCTAAAGATTTGTATTCCTGTACCATTTGTCTGGTCCAAACCGGTGCGAAGGCTTTTTTCTCCAAATACGGTTGATCAAAATAATATTCTTGTATGTTTAATTGACCATTCATTGTAAAATCATTCATCAGTTCTTTCGGTATTTGCTTTGGGGCGTGTTCAAGCCCATGTGACCTATCTACATATTCATTTCGAAAGATGGCCGGGCAGTCTATGTGAGCTCTGATGTGATTAAAATAAGGTCCAAACAATCCTTTACGTGAAGTATTGCAAAGTTCCCCGCAGTCTCGCCGAATTGACTCTAAGGGATCTATTTCTGATTGTTCCTTAAATAACACAGGTACATTTGTGACTGCCTGCTGCAGTTTATTTTGCTCTTTGGGATATTCGATGCTTAAGTTGTCAAGTGCACTATTGTGTATAAGTTTATGTTGAGGTTTCCCGAATCTTGATTGACTTTCAAACTCGCTTGATTCTGAGTAAATTCCGAAATATCCAGATATTCTTATACACACCAAAAAGATTGTCAATGTTATCAGTATACTGCCAGTCTGATACAATCGAGGTATCTTTACCATTTTTACCACTTGTTAGCTGTAAACAAAACAAGTACTTTAAAGTTCAATGTGATACATTGTAACAGTAGATTTGTTTTCGTCGCAAAAAGGTTCTGTTGGTATTATAATAAGATAATGTCGAATTAAGAGTAATATAGTTTTTGCTATATTAATTATTCTTCTCTTTGTAGTCCTCCTGATTTGCCTTTTTGGTAATCTCGGTTAACCTGCAAGAAGACGAATACTGCGAAATATTTTGTTTGTTTTCTTGTAACATTAACTTCATGTACAGCTTGGAATCTCTTAATAATTACTATACTATAACAAAATATCAAATGCCGTGAAATTAAAAAAAAAATGATAAAAGCATTTAAATTTAAATTTGGCGAATTTTCTTACCGGTCGACCAAGTAATTAAAAAAATAATTTAATTTACTTTTGAGGTAAAACGTCTCGAGCAATCGATTTTTTATTGAATATAACGTTACAACGACGTTGCTATATTAAAAATGGTTTGAGTGTAGCGCAGTTAATTTTGTAACCTTAATAGCATGGATTAGTTGTATATACAAACAAACAATCAAATTAACATTAATTAAGGATAGTTTTCAATTACAGGTTAGAATATTGGATATTGACGACTTTGGGTCGGTTTATGCCAATAAACCGCGAAGCGGTTTTATGTACAGCGTAAACCCACCCACAGTCGTCTATATCCAACAATCTAACCAACAATTGAAAAAACAATTCTTACATTTTAAATTCAATATTATAAAAGAAATAACAAAAACAATATTTAACAAGTAGTCAAATAATATTTGAAAATCACAATTTTTTGTGTCGTCGCTTGTTGTTTGAAGAATTTAATACATATAATGATGACGTCAATAATCAGTCACGTGCTGAAATACCAAATTAGGTTATACGAAATAGACAATGTTGCTCAGCTGTTTATTATTTAACAGAAATTAAAATATAGTAATTTATTCATGAAAAAATATTTTGAATGTAAAATGATTATTTAGGTATTCATGGAACATTTCCTTAATGTCATACATTTAACCACAAATTTAAGTCTAACATGTCTGATTTATTTCCCTTGGACACGTTGCATATGTTTTTCGTTGCAAATATCCACTATTGCATGTAATAAAACCAGTAATTAGAATATCAACAATTGAGAAGTAAATTAAAATTTTTAAATCATTGTGAAATAAATATGACAAATCAACTTTTTACCGTAATTACGAAACTACATTGATTTTTGATAACATATCTTACATAACAAATAAGATTTCATTGATAACATATACGACTTTTATTTTCCTGATGGCTTTGAATGTATATGTTCTTAATCCCATTTGTCTTATTTGAATGTGAATAGCGTTGCGCTGGAGGCCTTTGATTGACAATATCTATACCTTTGTCATCATGTTTTGCATTTTTTAAAGTGTTTTGAATTTTTTTGAAAAACATAAGCACTTAACAATCTGTTTGGGATTGGATTATTTAACATATAAAATTAGGATACAGATACCGTTTTGTATTTAAATATCAAATCCGGATATTGAAATAAAGTCTTATTATCTTGTGCTTAAAGATGACGTCATACCAAATAAATATATGTATATGACAGGTCATGACAGTATTACATGTAAAGCGGATTTGTGTGTTACTGCTAAATTATTTTGATGTAAAACAAAAGTTGTACCTATTTAAAATATTACATTTTTGTGTTTATTAATGATTTTGCACTAGAAAAAAGCTAAAAAAAGCTTACCGTTTCTGGATTCTAACGTAAAAGGTATTTATGTAGTCTTGGATAATCAGAGATGGTTAGAATAGATATGTCTTTTATTTTGATTCCTTCAATTAACAAACATAACGTGTCTGTTTATTATAAGGTTGTGGGTTCGAGCTTTAATTTGGGCAGGTTGCGCTCGACTCCAACTTTAATTTACAAAAATACCTGTTTTTTTACTGCTGATGGTCGAGGTTTTCACAAGGTATTACAGCGTTTTTCCTCCAAACAAATTTCGACTTCATGATAACGCCCGCAATGTACAGTTGGAGTTTTTTGCATTATAAATTATTAAAATAATTTTTTGCCTTATTCCGTTTTCTTCCATTTAAACAAGCACAACTGTATTTATTGACATGAAATTTATTGAAGCGGTTTTTAATTAGAAGCGTTGTTCATTCAGATATGATTGCATTTTCCTCCCCCAAAAATAATTTTAATCTAAAATGCATGCTATTAAACATAATCGTAATCAATTCTGGAAAACAATTCTTACCATTACTTACAGAAAATTCCTCACGTGTTCCTCCAAAATACACAATGCTCTTATTAAATCAATTGTTAATTCTTACATTTACGGTAATATGAAGCCAAAACTACACAAATGATCTTATTAAAATTAATTGTTATTACTTACATTTACGGTAAGATGAAGCAGTATGTTCATACAATCGTTCGCTATATAACTGCTACTGTTTCATTGCAAAACATAGCTATACCACTGCTTTAGTCTTTACGACTTGTTAGTTCGATGCGATTTTAAAATAAATTCATTACGGATATATAGTACACTTGATAAAATATTAACATTTAAGCTAAACATTAATTGCTGAAAATGGATTAGGAAACAAGTAGCAGTATTTTTAAAGATATATAAATTCGCTACTTACTCTCAACTGTCCAAGTGCGACATTTTCCAGAATATATAGCAATTTGTATGAGGTGGGTTATTATCAAATTTTTGAATCCTTTGTTTTGCCTCAGGCAATAAAATACCAGTACAGAGGTTATCGTCGACATCACATTCAATGTTCTTGACCTAAAGACTTTATGGCCAACAGCTTAATACACATATATATTTATGTTAATAATTATAATAATTCAGCTCGCAATTCAATTAATTTTTTAAAGACAAAAACAAAATCAAATAAAACGAAACCAAATTGCATAAGAACACAAACTAGCGCATTATCTACTATTTTAATGCTGAACTAGTTAAAATGATTCTTTTATTCTCGCTTCTTTACAGCTTTTGCTGCAGTGTTGATTTTGAAGTGGTAGTTGCTAACTACAAGTAATGAATATTCACATTTAAATGTGCCTTTTCTGTTGATACCCGCTGGGACTAATAACAGAAAAGGCAACGACCCAGAATATATAGCTAATACATATCATCACATACCAAAGAAAAAATAAATACATTATAACATTACAATCATTCTATTTAACTGAATAAATGGATAATGTTAAAATAAAAAAATTAGAATGTGTTTACAATTGCAACTATCCAGTCACGTTTTTAAAAATAACAGAAATGTAATAAGGAATGGGAAAAATTAACATTTATAAAGTAACGCTATGCAAATGATTTGTTATCCTTTGTCCTAGACTGTGTCTTTTTTGTTAACGCTGTTAATGTTTGTAAATAGCCTTTGGTCAAGGTAAATGAACCGTAATAATTTGTTTATGTTCTGATATGTGCGCAGAAAGCTTACTACGAAAAACCAACAAAAATATTTTAGTGAGTTTAATAGATTAATGATGCAGTTTGTTTTTGCGCACACCAGAGCTTGAACATAAACACGCCTCTGAAAAAGAAGTATTTGATATTTTGTTCATCTATAATCTTAAAGCGAAAAATATAATATGGAATAACCATGTCAATTCTTGATGCCATAACACCCGCTAGATAAATCGACCATTGTAAAGATCTGATTAGTTGATATAAATAATTATTATAAGGGTCTTTCCCAAACTGTATGTTTTAACATACGCGAATGGATTTAGTAAGAACTACATCATCTGATTTCAAAATATGTTAAACATTATAATTTGAACCTATAAATTTGTAACTTAAAAATTTGAAAGGAGCAACATCTTACTTCATATCAGTTCAGAGTCACAATCTGTAATCTTTTTATTCTCGGATAATGCATTTTGAGAAGTTCTTTACTTTCATCATTTGAACGAAAACAAAACCATTTCGCAGACATTGCCTTTTAAATAAAGATGAAGGATATTACTGGCAACTGTTTTGGCAAACAAGCGGGTGACAATAAAATTAAAGTGATTCATAATACTATTAAATTGACGAAACAAATTTCTGTTATATATCGTTCTTTTGCGTCCTTGTGTGCATTTTTACGCAGTGTCCAATATTTTTACGTGATTTTTTTTAATGCAAGTCTTGAAAATGTAAACAGATTGTTGGTCATACTTTAATGTTTAAATGAATAAAAACTATTTGAAACATATTTAACAATAACATAGGTGGTTTTTTTTTCATTTTCCTTCAATCTTCAATTTTACCGGTAACTTATCTTTATATTATATATATTTATGTATGATATAAAAATATAATATAATATATAATTGTGTGTAATGTAATATGTTATAAGAACATGTATATTTTAGTAAGCATTGATATAAATTATAAAACAAGAAAACAAGAGGTTCGGCTATTTTTATTGTAGATTGACTGGACTAACTATGCCATGAATCTTTAATGTACAAACGACCAAAGGGTTCCTACATATTCATGCCTGTATGTATATTTTCTGACTAAACCGTCATGGAGAGAACTACTTTTTTGTCATCAAATTGTTAATATTGTCAGTTGTTCTAGAGTATGACGTAGTTTTCAATGCGAAAATAATAAAAATAAACATAGAAATTTGAGAGGCCATCCAGGCAATAAGTAATTTTATAGTTTCACTGTGTTACACATGTAGTAAAGTAGAACCTAAAGTAACAATTTATGATAAGAAATTTGGTTACAGTGCCATTACAGGTATAACAGCGCAATTCATGATTATGTGTGTTTCTGTAGATATAAATACTGGAAACTATTAAATATGACAACTTAAGGATTTTCTATGCAGGCTGTGGTTGCATATTACACGTAGATGTTATTTTCTGATTGATATTGATGTTTGTGCTTATTGTACTATGTTTTATACAATAACATGTTATATACTTGTGTTCTACATGTTCCACTGTGGTGCATATGACACCTATAATTATGTGCATACTGTGAAGTGGTGCAAAAGACACCCTAACGTTTGTACAGTTGCACTGGTGTATATTATAGAATTGAACACTGTTTAAAAGGAAATTATCAGTTTGTAAACTCCGGCGACTCGCTCACAAACTTAACAATGTCCAAAGTACTTTATGTCAAGTTTGTGAGGGAGTCGTCGAGGTTTAATCATTGATAGTTCCTAAAACAATAGTGTTTAATTCTTATTATTCTAATAAATAATCGTTGTGATTTTTAAAGCAGAAAAACGATTACAGAAGCATATCTTGACTTCATAATATAGATACGCGGGACAGCGTAGGAATATACAAAACACAGTACCAAAATGATTCTCAGTTGTGTAGATGTTGACAGAAAATGAACAAAATGAAACTTTTTTTTCCTTTTTATATTTTGTTTAAAACCTCAATCGATTAAATTATTGCGACCTTCAAAACACTGGTCCATTTCCCTTAATAGTACATTTGGAAGACGCCATTTTTTTTACCTTTGATACTGAAATATTTTGCTCAGAGAAAGCATCGATTTATAAATTATTTGACATAAATGGATTTCACGAGTATTTATATTAGGTAATATTCAGATTCACATACAGAGATGAATAAAAAAACCATCGTTGTAATGCATAAAAACGGCTGTCGTTGTTTTATATGATTATTACCACCAAAAATTAAATAACCGTATTTATCTAATTTAAAAAATGTTATTTTAAAACAAACATTGCAGTCCAAATTCTATAATTTCTTTACGATATATAGCGACAAGTATCCCCCACCCGATTAAAAAAAAACAAATATTTTTAAGATCGTTAGATCTTGTGGTATTTTGCCACAATCACTAGACATAGATTGTAAATATTGAATTAAATTCCTAGAATTCTTAGGGTTATGTACTGTTTTGTATAATACTTTAAATTTTGTTTTATATCTCTCCAATTCATTTGTAAGTAATATCTCCGAAAAAGGTCTTATGGGCTTGACTTTCATTATATTGTATATTAATATATCAAATGATTATAAGGTAAAAATCATTATTAGAATTGCAACCTTAATTGACAAGGATTGCCAGTTTTCAAATCGCAGGTCCGGGGTTTTCTCCGGCTTCCTCCCCCTAAAAAACTGGGCGCCATGATATGGCTGAAAAATGCTGAAAGTGGCGTTAAACACCATTTAAACTAACAATTTATTACAAGTCATTTTACTAGTTTTCTATTGTGGTAACATTATATATATAATAATAACGCTGTCATCATGTTGTATTTTTGTTTTGTTTTTGTTTTTTTTTTATTTTGTATTCACTACACAGTTGAGTTTAAGGAATACAGTAAATTATCAAAACTATCAACAGTATGATAATCGTTTATTTGCATTTATCTTGGTTGATGGTGTTTGTATTAATTGCCTCATATGTACTGCATTTGTTGAAATACTACATATATTTTTTCTAATATGTTTTAAACACTATTTACTGTAACCTTTGTCGTTCTACATTGTTGCATTCGAATATTATTAATATACTATAAAGATGTATCATGGCTTGTTTTGTGTGTGTGTGTGTGAGAGAGAATGTTGAACTTATAATGTATTAAACATATCAACTCTACTATCGGACAAACTCATGAGATCGATCATAAAATCAAAGATAGACAACTTTACCTATAGAGTGACACCGTAATTGGTGACAAGCTCAGGACGACAAGCGTACAATGTCTTAAGGGTAGATATAAGATTATAATTTAATATTAAATCATACAAATATGTTACTGATTATAATCAGTAACATATTTTTAAACATTTGTACTATTGAAAAATATTGTTTGTCGTTATAAAAGTTAAAAAACTTTAGGTGATCACTGTCACAATGTCCTAATTTGAATCCATACTTGATAGTATGAAATATACAGTGAACATGGATATACAAATTGTTTTATTTTAAATTAACCTATTTGTTTACCTCTCAGCAATGACGAATCCACTGAAAAATAGTGATGTGAGGAGTTTTCGTTGTTTATTTCAATCAACGTTTATATCAACGTCTCGAGGTAAACACTTATACAACTCTTTTACCTACCTATGTATAATACAAACTATAAAACAAGTATAGACCACACGAATCTTGAACTACAGGTGAGTAGCCCGAACCGAAGAAGTAAGAAGTGCCTGTCTCTATATAATACTTTTGAATTAGTCTATAAGTTATCAGCTTCTGACGTATTTACTATATACATAATGACAAAAACACCGCCTATGTCAATGTCCGCTACATCTTATTCTAAATGCAAACAAAATAATCCAGAATATATAACACAAATGTCCAGGTTCCCGAAACCTATGGCGCTCCATTATTTAGTATATATCACAAGGGTTACGTCAATAGCAATAGCAGCACAATGCTATGAGAATACGACTAATAAGCGCAATGCATAAATTCTAAATGTTATGGTAAAGAAACTCAAAGCTTCTACACCACCAATCGGTATGACACAGAACCAAGCTTTCAAGGTTTCGTTCTAAGCCGCTTCAAACATACACATCAGTTTGTCACGGTCATTTGTCGCATTCAGAATGACAACAACTTAGCAAACTGCCCTGGTATTTATAATTTTTTAAGGATTATTCCAGTATCATAGGACGTCTCATAGGACGATTCTAATCTAGCCGGAATCATAGCAACGGGGTTATGATAAAAAGGGGTAAACTACGTCACTATTACAAAATTTACCTAACCAGCATTATTTCTATTGTGAAATAAAGACTAAGTTAAGATGTGAGCAATATGATTCTGGGGAAGGAGCTACAAATGCACAACAATTCACAAATTGATAAAACTTCTATGAGATCTTAATGTCTATTTTAGCAAAAAATTTATTGCCACTTTAGTCACCAATAGGATGATAGAGTAA
Organism: Limnoperna fortunei; assembly: GCA_944474755.1. Taxonomy (NCBI): domain Eukaryota; kingdom Metazoa; phylum Mollusca; class Bivalvia; order Mytilida; family Modiolidae; genus Limnoperna; species Limnoperna fortunei. The sequence continues at coordinate 6,403,439 of OX104121.1, read as the reverse complement.
GCATAAATCCTAAAACAGTGAAGAAACAGTGGAATACCTCAAGCACGCCAGCGCTTGAAAATCTAGTATTGACCACTGATGTATCAATACTGAGATTGAGTATGTGGTTTGTGCAGTTCACTGCAAGTAAGAGTGAGTTCAAAACATTAATTGACAAGGATTGTCTGTTGTCTTGCATTGGAGCAGTGTTTACAGTCTCTTTATTAGTAGTAGTAGCTTGTTTGTGTGAACAAAAACATTATAATGATATTTTTAATACGACTGGAAAGACAGACTGAAATCAAAACGTTTGATAATTCTTTGAATCTATGAGATGCACACCATTATGAATACATACATCACCTCTACACTCTCATGCAAGCCTCTGTCATCAGATTTGTTATAACACATCTTATTTATAGTCTCTGATATGGTGATATTTGTTTCGTTTTTTGCAGATTTTGTTGTTACATAGTACTATAAAGTCAGTTGGAACCAGCTTGCAAAATATTGACAGCAATAGTATGTAGCTTTCAACAATTTTATATAGTTTTCGACCATAATTAAATTTTTCAATAATTAATATTTATTTTGTATATTGCTTGTGTATTCTAAATTTTTCTTTTGCTGACTACGAATATAAACACCCTTGCATTTTGTACCATGGTGAGCCTATTGTTTTATCCATTTTTATTACTCTAATTCATAGTTGATTACAAAATATTATCATACTGTGATTTACAGAAACCTAGTTATAATTTTGTCTTTTAACTTCTTAAAGCTTACATGCTGCCATATAGATGATGTCCTGTCAGTGAGCAATGCTAAATTCGGTGACTGTTTGCACGCTTGAAATTAACGATATAACAAATACACTAACTCACAGTTATACTTACAGATAACTTCTTATGGAAATTAAATAAAAGTACTCATCTTTACCTAAACGTACTTTGCAGCAGCACGAACGCATGATGTTTAAATTTCACAACGTATACGTTAGGTTAGATATTGAGACCGGTATTTCGAGTTTAAGACGGAGACCATTTTATCTAGTAATTGAGGGGCCTCGGTGGCCGAGTGCTGAAGGTAGTTCGTCTTCTATTGATCACGTGGTCTGTCAACACTGCGATTGCGGGTTCGATTCTCACTGCAGGCAGGATGTACTCGACTCGAATCCTAATTGACAAGGATTGCCAGTTTTCCTACCGCAGGTTTGGGGTTTTCTCCGGGTACTCCGGCTTCCTACCCCAATAAAAGCTGGACGCCATGATATAGCTGAAAAATTGCTGAAAGTGGCGTTAAACACCATAAAACAAACTAACAAAACCTAGTAATTGATAATCATTCCTCTTCCTGGATTCGACCTTTCCTTGAACTTGACAAGATGTCTAATTAGAAGCAAGCACATCTAATTTCCCAAAACCACCCATGGTTTTGTATTCATTTCGAGTTACTTATTGACTGTTTTTTTTTTTTTTTGTTTCGGGTTGTTTAGGTTTATTTGAAAACATATTTGTAATTTTTCTTTATCTTTAGGACATCTTCACCAGTCAGTTTCCATATACTCTGTAATAATCATAGCTGTCAATTGATGACACGAATACTCATGTTTTCTATATTGCTCAAGCTAAGTAATCAACATTTCTTAAGTGTTATTTGCATTTTGCCAGCTAATTGGAAGGGAATGGTTGAAAATCGCAATGTGAGAACCAACACCCTGTGTTTGTGTACCTAATTAGCTATAAAGGAACCTGTAAAGATGACTTTCTTGTTTACTATTACATGAATGAAGATGACAAAATATATTTTAAAAATAAATTTGCAAGTTTCTAAAGGAAATGCTCTTTATAGCAATAATACTCACACAAGGTTAAATAAGAATGCAGACAACAATAGCTGTTATATAAATAGAATTAATATTTAGTGAAATATTCTATCTTGTTACATACATGTAAAATATTTTCCCCCTAAATTTATAGGAGTATGTAAGTGTTATTCAAAGCTACGTGATCAGTTAATTTTTAGTCTTGTCATAGCACAAACAAGCCCTTAGCCATGCATATTTCTAGGTATCGACTTTTTACAAGGCCAACAAGCTGAAATGGTTTTCAAAAATGCTAGTACCTGTCTAAATGGTATCCTAGAAAGACACATCATCCTGACTCTATGATGTTCAGTCTTTGAATTGTCCCTATATGCAGGGCTCTTAGCGGGAAAGCACTTAATACTTATTTTACAGGTGGCTGAGTATGGTGGCATATATCTGCACCTACTTGTCACATAACTAAGTCTACATAATTTGTGAAATAAGTCGACTTATCACTTAATTAAGTCTACTTGTCACATATTAAGATAAACTTTTACAATAATAAAGTGCTAATATCTTTAAGAAAAGAAAGACTTTTACCGTTTTTGCCGTTTTCATGCCACACTCAAGTTACATTGGTAAAAGTGAGAGCGTCTCAAAATGTACTTTAAAAAGGAATTGGTCAAAGTGGGTGCGTCTCAACAAAGGAATTGGTCATAGTGGGAGCAAAATGTTCTAAAAAAAGAAATTGGTAAAAGTTGGAGCGTCTCAAATGTTCTAAGAAAATGAATTGGTCAAAGAGGGAGCGTCACAAAATGTTCTGATTCGTCAAGGTGGGAGTGTCTCAAAAAAGAATTTGGTCAAAGTGGGAGAGTCTCTATATGTTCTAAAAAGGTATTGATAAAAGTGGGAGCGTCTCAAAATGTTCTAAAACAACGAATTGGTAAAAGTGGGAACGTCTTGTTAAGAAAAAGGAATTGGTGAAAGTGGGAGAGTCTCAACACGTTATAAAGAAAGGAATTGGTCAAAGTCGGAGCGTCTCAAAATGTTCTAAAAAAAAGGAATTGGTCAAAGTGGGAGTGCTCAAAATGCTCTAAGAAAGAATTGCTAAAAGTGGGAGCGTCTCAAAATGTTCTAAAAAAGGAATTGGTCAAAGCGTGAGCGTCTCAAAATGTTCTTAAAAAAAGAATTCGTCAAAATTGTATCGTCTCAAAAAAGGAATTGGTCAAAGTGGGGCAAAATGTTCTAAAAAAAGGAATTGGTAAAAGTGGGAGCCTCTCAAATGTTCTGAAAAATGAATAGGTCAAAGTGGGAGCGTCTCAAAATGTTCTAAAAAAGGTATTGGTCAAAGTTGGAGCATCTCAAAATGTTCTTAAAAGAAATAGGTCAAAGTTGGAGAGGCTCAAAAAAGGAATTGGTTAAAGGGGGAGCAAAATGTTCTATAAAAAGAAATTGGTGAAAGAGTTGGATCGTCTCAAATGTTCTAAAAGAATGAATTAATAAAAGTGGGAGCGTCTCAAAAAAGGATTTGGTCAAAGTGGGAGAGTCTCAAAATGTTCTAAAAAAGGAATTGGTAAAAGTGGGAGCGCCTCAAAATGTTCAACAACAAAGAATTGGTAAAAGTGGGAACGTCTCAAAATGTTCTAAATAAGGAATTGGTAAAAGTGAGAGCGTCTCAAAAAGTTCTTAAAAAAGTAATTGGTAAAGTTGGGAGCGTCTCAATATGTTCTTAAAAAGGAATTGGTAAAAGTGGGAGCGCCTTAAAATGGTTTTTAAAAAAAGGAATTGGTGAAAGTGGGAGCGCCTAAAAATGTTCTAAAAAAAGGAATTGGTCAAAGTGGCAGCATCTTAAAATGTTTTTTTTAAAAAGGAATTTGTCAAAGTGGGAGCGTCTCAATATGTTCTGAAAAAAAGAATTTGTCAAAGTAGGAGTGTCTCAAAAAAGGAATTGGTCAAAGTGGGATCGTCTCAAAATATTCTAAAAATAGGAATTGGTCAAAGTGGGAGCGTCTCATAATGTTCTAAACAAAGGAATTGGTCAAAGTAAGAGCGTCTCAAAATGTTCTAAAAAAGGAATTGGTCAAAGTGGGAGCGTCTCCAAATGTTCTTAAAAAGGGAATTCGTCAAAATTGTAGCGTCTCAAAAAAGAAATTGGTCAGTGGGGCAAAATGTTCTAAAAAAAGAAATTGGTAAAAGTGAGAGCGTCTCAAATGTTCTAAAAAATGAAAAGGTCAAAGTGGTAGCGTCTCAAAATGTTTTTTTTAAAAGAATTGGTCAACGTGGGACCGTTTAAAAATGTTCTAATTGGTAAAAGTATGAGCGCCTCGCATTGTTACAAAAAAGGAATTTATCAAAGTGGGAGCATCTCAAAAAAGGAATTGGTCAATGTGGGAGCGTCTCAAAATGTTCTAAAAAGGAATTGGTCAAAGTTGGAGAGTCTCAAAAAAGTAATTGGTCAAAGTGGGAGCGTCTCAAAATGTTCTAAAAAGGTATTGGTCAAAGTTGGAGCATCTCAAAATGTTCTCAAAAGAAATAGGTCAAAGTTGGAGAGGCTCAAAAAGGAATTGGTTAAAGTGGGTGGAAAATGTTCTATAAAAAGAAATTGGTAAAAGAGTTGGAGCGTCTCAAATGTTCTAAAAGAATGAATTGGTAAAAGTAGGAGCGTTTCAAAAAGTTATGAAAAAGTGAATTGCTCAAAGTGGGAGCGTCTCAAAATGTTCTAAACAAAGGAATTGGTCAAACTGGGAGCGTCTCAAAATGTTCTAAAAAAGGAATTGGTCAAAGTGGGATCGTCTCAAAAAAGGAATTGGTCAAATTGGGGCAAAATGTTTGTTAAAAAAATGGTAAAAGTGAGAGCGTCTCAAAATGTTCTGAAATAATGAATTGATAGAAGTGGGAGCGTTTCAAAGAGTTATAAAAAAAATGAATTGGTAAAAGTGGGAGTATCTCAAAACAGGATTTGGTCAAAGTTTGGAAGTCTCAAAATGTTCTAAAACAAAGAATTGGTAAAGTGGGGAGCGTCTCAATATTTTCCTAAAAAAGGAATTGGTAAAAGTGGGATCGTCTCAAAATGTTCTAAAAAAAGGAATTGGTCAAAGTGGGAGCGTCTCATAATATTCTTAAAAAAAGATTTGGTCAAAGTGGGAGCGTCTCAAAATGTTCTTAAAGATAGGAATTGGTCAAAGTGGGAGCGTCTCTAAAAAAAGAACTGGTCAAAGATGGAGCGTGTCAAAAAAAGGAATTGGTAAAAGTGGGAGCGTCTCAAAATGTTCTTAAAAAAGACATTGGTCAAAGTGGGAGCATCTCAAAATGTTCTTTAAAATGGAATTGGTCAAAGTAGGAGCGTCTTAAAATGTTCTAAAAGAGGAATTGGTAAAAGTGAGAGCGTTTCAAAATGTTCTTAAAAAAGGAACTGGTATTAGTGGGAGCGTCTCAAAATGTTGTTAAAAAAGGAATTGGTGACGGATATATATGGCATATATTTTTTAAATGTTGAATAAAAGTTCATTAATTTCCTATCAGAGGTAAATGCTTATCAATGTTAGAAAGGTATGCAAATCACAGAAATGTTAGTATTTTCGACTTTAGCCAAAACATTTACTTCTGTTCTACCTTTATCATAGTTTGGAAATGAAATACGGTGATTACATCGACCTTCGTCAGGAAAATATCAATTCCTGTCAATTTTGAAATCGAGCACATCTGAATCGACGTGACTTGCCCGAAGACAGTATTTGTTTTCTTTATTTAATTAACTTGTTTACTTGAGAAGAAGCAATCAGAACGGATACCGAAGTCACGATTTGTCTCAGTCATGTTGATTGTAACACGACTAAACAGTAGGAATTAAAAGTGGTTTTCTGTGATTATTCGAAAAATATAAAAGTAAAACTGAAAAATACCAGTCTTTATTATTTGACAAATAACCAATTATGAGAATAAAAAATAATATGTTATATACATGTACATTTGTGTGAGTTTTTCTTTTTTCTTTCATTTCTCCAACCATTTGTAGAAAGAAACAGAAAACCATTTGTTTTTATTAGGAGAATAACCAGTCCCACAAGAAGCAGTACGATTCATAGTAAAAAATGTCTCTGTTTTTCTAGGTACTCAGGCTTTTTCTTAAGCATCTGCAGTACAGTTTAAAATGTAATTTCTTTCTTAGTTTTTTTTTTCTCCTGTTTTTTGCAACCTGGAACATAGTCGATTGTCTAAAGGAAATGCTCTGTATAGCAATAATACTCACACAAGGAATGATTAAATAAGAATGCAGACAACAGTAGCTGTTATATAAATAAAATTAATATTAAGTGAAATATTCTATCTTGTTACATACATGTAAAATATTTTTTCCCCTAAATTTATAGGAGTAAGTAAGTGTTGTTCAAAGCTACGTGATCAGTTAATTTTTAGTCTTATCATAGCACAAACAAGCCCTTGGCCATGCATATTTGTAGGTATCGACTTTTTCCAAGGCCAACAAGCTGGGTTTGTTTTAAAAAAAAAGCTAGTACCTGTCAAAATGGTACCCTACAAAAACACATCATCCTAAGTACATGATGTTCAGTCTTTGAATTGTTCCTATACGCAGGGCTCTTAGCGGGAAAGCACTTAATACTTATTTTACAGGTGGCTGAGTATGGTGGCATATATCTGCACCTACTTGTCACATAACTAAGTCTACATAATTTGTGAAATGAGTCGACTTATCACTTAATTAAGTCTACTTGTCACATATTAACTTAAACTTTTAACATAATAAAGTGCTAATATTTTTAAGAAAAGAAAGACGTTTTTTGCGTTTTTGCCGTTTTCATGCCATACGCAAGTTTACATAATTATCTGATAAGTAGACTTATTTATCTTACAAGTAGACTTAATTGTCTGACAAGTTGACATAAGTATCTGACATGTGAACTTAGTTATCTGACAAGTAGACTTATTTTTCTGCATGTTGACATAATTATCTGACAGGTTGACTTGTCAGATAAATAAGTCTACTTGTGTCAGACAATTACGCTCACATACCAGATAAATAAGTCAACTTGTCAGATACACAAGTCTACATGTCAGATAGTTGGGTCAACTTATGTATTGCATGTAAAGGACAAAAACGCAAAGTACGGTTTATTTTTCTTAAAAATATTATAACTTTATTATCTGACAAGTTTACTTAAATATGTGACAAGTAGACTTAATTAAGTGACAAGTCGACTTATTTCACTAAGTATTAATTATTTTGAAACCCATAATTCACGTTATTTCTTTCAAAATAATATTTGTCTTACCTTTTTATTGTTGTTCTTGGTTATGTTGCTCGTTGATATGTTTCTGGTTGTCTTGTTGTTGGTGTTGTTGTACGTTGTCATGTTGTTGTTGATTTGTTTCAAAATGTTTTGTTTCCTGTGAATTATTATTGTTTGTGTCGTACTTCTAAATAAAACAAAAACATTTTGTTAACATTCATTTCAAAACTGTTCACACGCAACAATAAAGATTTAGAAAATGATGTTAAACGTGGAATTTTGTCCATCTTTAAACTGTGATGTCTTTTGCAAATGTGGTGTTAATATTTAGTTTGCTAAACGATCTTAATTTCAATGTTTTGTTTCTAACGGCTGTCAAAACTGTCCATTCGAGGTTTCATCCATAAAAAAATTAATTAATATTTTAAATTTATACTTACTTTTCTCAAATATTGTTAAAATAACGGTAACTCAACGAAAATTATATCACTTTTGTATCGGTTTACTTTAACGTCTTCACCAAACGTGAATTTCTCATGACTACAACGTTGCTAGTTAATTACTGTGATGTGCAACATTGTCCAATGCGCAGTTCAAAGCCAAATTTATTTATTTATTTATTTATTTATTTATTTATTTATTTATTTATTTATTTATTTATTTATAATTATAGTCATTCACTTTCTGTTGTAAGAAATAGTTATTGTTTTATATGACTTATTATGAAATATTCTCAATTTAAAAAAAAGAAAGTTTTGACTGACAAACGTGTGATCCATATAAACAAATCCATTTCAGATGGTAGCTGAGCTATCCGAAGAAATGGTTTAAAAAAAGGAATTGCTGAAAGTGGGAGCATCTCAAAATGTTCTTAAAAAAGGAATTGGTCAAAGTAGGAGTGTCTCAAAAAAGGAATTGGTCAAAGTGGGATCGTCTCAAAATGTTCTAAAAAAAGGAATTGGTCAAAGTGGGAGCGTCTCATAATGTTCTAAACAAAGGAATTGGTCAAAGTGGGAGCGTCTCAAAATGTTCTAAAAACAAATTGCTTAAGTGGTAGATTCTCAAAATGTTCTAAAAAAACTGAATTGGTCAAAATAGGAGCATCTCATAATGTTCTGAAAAAAGGAATTGGTAAAGTGGGAGCATCTCAACATGTTCTAAAAAAAGATTTGGTCAAAGTGGGAGCGTCTCAAAATGTTCTTAAAAATAGAAATTGGTCAAAGTGGGAACGTCTCAAAAAAAGAACTGGTCAAAGTGGGAGCGTCTCAAAATGTTCTAAAAAGGGAATTGGTCAAAGTGGGAGCGTCTCAATATGTTCTAAAAAGGGATTGGTAAAAGTGGGAGCGTCTCAAAATGTTCTAAACAAAGAAATTTGTCAAAGTTTGAGCGTCTCAAAAAAGGAATTTGTCAACATGGGAGCCTCTCAAAATGTTCTGAAAAAAGGAATTGGTCAAAGTAGGAGCGTCTCAAAATGTTCTTAAAAAGGAATTGGTAAAAGTGTGAGCTTCTCAAAATGTTCTAAAAGCAGGAATTGGTAAAAGTGGGAGCGGTTCAAAATGTTCTAAAAGCAGGAATTGGTAAAAGTGGGAGCGGTTCAAAATGTTCTAAAAAAGGAATTGGTAAAAGTGAGAGCGTCTCAAAATGTTCTAAATAAAGAATTGGTAAAAGTTGGAGCGTCTCAAAATGTTCTAAATAAGGAATTGTTAAAAGTGGGAGCGTCTCAAAGAGTTCTTACAAAAGGAATCGGTAAAATTGGGAGCGTCTCAATATGTTCTTAAAAAAGGAATTGGTAATAGTGGGACCGTCTCAACATGTTGTAAAGAAAGGAATTGGTGAAAGTGGGAGCGTCTCAACATGTTGTAAAGAAAGGAATTGGTCAAGGTGGGAGCGTCTCAGAATGTTCTAAAAAAGGAATTTGTCAAATTGGGAGCGTAACAAAATGTTCTAAAAAAAGGAATTGGTTAAAGTTGGAGCGTCTTAAAATGTTCTAAAAAAAGAATGGGTAAAAGTAGGAGCGTCTCCAAATGTTCTTTAAAACGAATTGGTCAAAGTAGGAGCGTCTCAAAATGTTCTAAAAAAAGAAATTGGTGAAAGTTGGAGCGTCTTAAAAAAGGAATTGGTCAAAGTGGGGCAAAATGTTCTAAAAAAGAAATTGGCAAAAGTGGGAGCGTCTCAAATGTTCTAAAAAAATGAATTGGTAAAAGTAGGAGCGTCTAAAAGAGTTCTAAAAAAGGAATTGGTAAAAGTGGGAGCGTCTCAAAATGTTCTAAAAAAGAATTGGTCAAAGTGGGACCGTCTAAAACTGTTCTAATTGGTAAAAGTTGGAGCGTTTCAAAATGTTCTAAAATTGAATTGATCAAAGTGGGAGCGTCTCAATAAAGGAATTGGTCAAAGTGGGAGCGTATCAAAATGTTCTAAAAAAGGAATTGCTTAAGTGGGAGCGTCTCAAAATGTTCTACGAAAAGGAATTGGTCAGAGTGGAAGCGTCTCAAAATATTCTAAAAAAAACAATTGGTAAGTGGGAACGTCTCAAAATATTCTTAAAAAAAGATTTGGTCAAAGTGGGAGCGTCTCAAAATGTTCTTAAAGATAGGAATTGGTCAAAGTGGGAGCGTCTCTAAAAAAAGAACTGGTCAAAGATGGAGCGTGTCAAAAAAAGGAATTGGTAAAAGTGGGAGCGTCTCAAAATGTTCTTAAAAAAGACATTGGTCAAAGTGGGAGCATCTCAAAATGTTCTTTAAAATGGAATTGGTCAAAGTAGGAGCGTCTTAAAATGTTCTAAAAGAGGAATTGGTAAAAGTGAGAGCGTTTCAAATTGTTCTTAAAAAAGGAACTGGTATTAGTGGGAGCGTCTCAAAATGTTGTTAAAAAAGGAATTGGTGACGGATATATATGGCATATATTTTTTAAATGTTGAATAAAAGTTCATTAATTTCCTATCAGAGGTAAATGCTTATCAATGTTAGAAAGGTATGCAAATCACAGAAATGTTAGTATTTTCGACTTTAGCCAAAACATTTACTTCTGTTCTACCTTTATCATAGTTTGGAAATGAAATACGGTGATTACATCGACCTTCGTCAGGAAAATATCAATTCCTGTCAATTTTGAAATCGAGCACATCTGAATCGACGTGACTTGCCCGAAGACAGTATTTGTTTTCTTTATTTAATTAACTTGTTTACTTGAGAAGAAGCAATCAGAACGGATACCGAAGTCACGATTTGTCTCAGTCATGTTGATTGTAACACGACTAAACAGTAGGAATTAAAAGTGGTTTTCTGTGATTATTCGAAAAATATAAAAGTAAAACTGAAAAATACCAGTCTTTATTATTTGACAAATAACCAATTATGAGAATAAAAAATAATATGTTATATACATGTACATTTGTGTGAGTTTTTCTTTTTTCTTTCATTTCTCCAACCATTTGTAGAAAGAAACAGAAAACCATTTGTTTTTATTAGGAGAATAACCAGTCCCACAAGAAGCATTACGATTCATAGTAAAAAATGTCTCTGTTTTTCTAGGTACTCAGGCTTTTTCTTAAGCATCTGCAGTACAGTTTAAAATGTAATTTCTTTCTTAGTTTTTTTTTCTCCTGTTTTTTGCAACCTGGAACATAGTCGATTGTCTAAAGGAAATGCTCTGTATAGCAATAATACTCACACAAGGAATGATTAAATAAGAATGCAGACAACAGTAGCTGTTATATGAATAAAATTAATATTAAGTGAAATATTCTATCTTGTTACATACATGTAAAATATTTTTTCCCCTAAATTTATAGGAGTAAGTAAGTGTTGTTCAAAGCTACGTGATCAGTTAATTTTTAGTCTTATCATAGCACAAACAAGCCCTTGGCCATGCATATTTGTAGGTATCGACTTTTTCCAAGGCCAACAAGCTGGGTTGGTTTTAAAAAAAAAGCTAGTACCTGTCAAAATGGCACCCTACAAAAACACATCATCCTAAGTACATGATGTTCAGTCTTTGAATTGTTCCTATACGCAGGGCTCTTAGCGGGAAAGCACTTAATACTTATTTTACAGGTGGCTGAGTATGGTGGCATATATCTGCACCTACTTGTCACATAACTAAGTCTACATAATTTGTGAAATGAGTCGACTTATCACTTAATTAAGTCTACTTGTCACATATTAACTTAAACTTTTAACATAATAAAGTGCTAATATTTTTAAGAAAAGAAAGACGTTTTTTGCGTTTTTGCCGTTTTCATGCCATACGCAAGTTTACATAATTATCTGATAAGTAGACTTATTTATCTTACAAGTAGACTTAATTGTCTGACAAGTTGACATAAGTATCTGACATGTGAACTTAGTTATCTGACAAGTAGACTTATTTTTCTGCATGTTGACATAATTATCTGACAGGTTGACTTGTCAGATAAATAAGTCTACTTGTGTCAGACAATTACGCTCACATACCAGATAAATAAGTCAACTTGTCAGATACACAAGTCTACATGTCAGATAGTTGGGTCAACTTATGTATTGCATGTAAAGGACAAAAACGCAAAGTACGGTTTATTTTTCTTAAAAATATTATAACTTTATTATCTGACAAGTTTACTTAAATATGTGACAAGTAGACTTAATTAAGTGACAAGTCGACTTATTTCACTAAGTATTAATTATTTTGAAACCCATAATTCACGTTATTTCTTTCAAAATAATATTTGTCTTACCTTTTTATTGTTGTTCTTGGTTATGTTGCTCGTTGATATGTTTCTGGTTGTCTTGTTGTTGGTGTTGTTGTACGTTGTCATGTTGTTGTTGATTTGTTTCAAAATGTTTTGTTTCCTGTGAATTATTATTGTTTGTGTCGTACTTCTAAATAAAACAAAAACATTTTGTTAACATTCATTTCAAAACTGTTCACACGCAACAATAAAGATTTAGAAAATGATGTTAAACGTGGAATTTTGTCCATCTTTAAACTGTGATGTCTTTTGCAAATGTGGTGTTAATATTTAGTTTGCTAAACGATCTTAATTTCAATGTTTTGTTTCTAACGGCTGTCAAAACTGTCCATTCGAGGTTTCATCCATAAAAAAATTAATTAATATTTTAAATTTATACTTACTTTTCTCAAATATTGTTAAAATAACGGTAACTCAACGAAAATTATATCACTTTTGTATCGGTTTACTTTAACGTCTTCACCAAACGTGAATTTCTCATGACTACAACGTTGCTAGTTAATTACTGTGATGTGCAACATTGTCCAATGCGCAGTTCAACGCCAAATTTATTTATTTATTTATTTATTTATTTATTTATTTATTTATTTATAATTATAGTCATTCTCTTTCTGTTGTAAGAAATAGTTATTGTTTTATATGACTTATTATGAAATATTCTCAATTTAAAAAAAAGAAAGTTTTGACTGACAAACGTGTGATCCATATAAACAAATCCATTTCAGATGGTAGCTGAGCTATCCGAAGAAATGGTTTAAAAAAAGGAATTGCTGAAAGTGGGAGCATCTCAAAATGTTCTTAAAAAAGGAATTGGTCAAAGTAGGAGTGTCTCAAAAAAGGAATTGGTCAAAGTGGGATCGTCTCAAAATGTTCTAAAAAAAGGAATTGGTCAAAGTGGGAGCGTCTCATAATGTTCTAAACAAAGGAATTGGTCAAAGTGGGAGCGTCTCAAAATGTCCTAAAAACAAATTGCTTAAGTGGTAGATTCTCAAAATGTTCTAAAAAAACTGAATTGGTCAAAATAGGAGCATCTCATAATGTTCTGAAAAAAGGAATTGGTAAAGTGGGAGCATCTCAACATGTTCTAAAAAAAGATTTGGTCAAAGTGGGAGCGTCTCAAAATGTTCTTAAAAATAGAAATTGGTCAAAGTGGGAACGTCTCAAAAAAAGAACTGGTCAAAGTGGGAGCGTCTCAAAATGTTCTAAAAAGGGAATTGGTCAAAGTGGGAGCGTCTCAATATGTTCTAAAAAGGGATTGGTAAAAGTGGGAGCGTCTCAAAATGTTCTAAACAAAGAAATTTGTCAAAGTTTGAGCGTCTCAAAAAAGGAATTTGTCAACATGGGAGCCTCTCAAAATGTTCTGAAAAAAGGAATTGGTCAAAGTAGGAGCGTCTCAAAATGTTCTAAAAAAGGAATTTGTCAAAGTTTGAGCGTCTCAAAATGTTCTAAAAGCAGGAATTGGTAAAAGTGGGAGCGGTTCAAAATGTTCTAAAAGCAGGAATTGGTAAAAGTGGGAGCGGTTCAAAATGTTCTAAAAAAGGAATTGGTAAAAGTGAGAGCGTCTCAAAATGTTCTAAATAAAGAATTGGTAAAAGTTGGAGCGTCTCAAAATGTTCTAAATAAGGAATTGTTAAAAGTGGGAGCGTCTCAAAGAGTTCTTACAAAAGGAATTGGTAATAGTGGGACCGTCTCAACATGTTGTAAAGAAAGGAATTGGTGAAAGTGGGAGCGTCTCAACATGTTGTAAAGAAAGGAATTGGTCAAGGTGGGAGCGTCTCAGAATGTTCTAAAAAAGGAATTTGTCAAATTGGGAGCGTAACAAAATGTTCTAAAAAAAGGAATTGGTTAAAGTTGGAGCGTCTCAAAATGTTCTAAAAAAAGAATGGGTAAAAGTAGGAGCGTCTCCAAATGTTCTTTAAAACGAATTGGTCAAAGTAGGAGCGTCTCAAAATGTTCTAAAAAAAGAAATTGGTGAAAGTTGGAGCGTCTTAAAAAAGGAATTGGTCAAAGTGGGGCAAAATGTTCTAAAAAAGAAATTGGCAAAAGTGGGAGCGTCTCAAATGTTCTAAAAAAATGAATTGGTAAAAGTAGGAGCGTCTAAAAGAGTTCTAAAAAAGGAATTGGTAAAAGTGGGAGCGTCTCAAAATGTTCTAAAAAAGAATTGGTCAAAGTGGGACCGTCTAAAACTGTTCTAATTGGTAAAAGTTGGAGCGTTTCAAAATGTTCTAAAATTGAATTGATCAAAGTGGGAGCGTCTCAATAAAGGAATTGGTCAAAGTGGGAGCGTATCAAACTGTTCTAAAAAAGGAATTGCTTAAGTGGGAGCGTCTCAAAATGTTCTACGAAAAGGAATTGGTCAGAGTGGAAGCGTCTCAAAATATTCTAAAAAAAACAATTGGTAAGTGGGAACGTCTCAAAATATTCTTAAAAAAAGATTTGGTCAAAGTGGGAGCGTCTCAAAATGTTCTTAAAGATAGGAATTTGTCAAAGTGGGAGCGTCTCTAAAAAAAGAACTGGTCAAAGATGGAGCGTGTCAAAAAAAGGAATTGGTAAAAGTGGGAGCGTCTAAAAATGTTCTTAAAAAAGACATTGGTCAAAGTGGGAGCATCTCAAAATGTTCTTTAAAATGGAATTGGTCAAAGTAGGAGCGTCTTAAAATGTTCTAAAAGAGGAATTGGTAAAAGTGAGAGCGTTTCAAAATGTTCTTAAAAAAGGAACTGGTATTAGTGGGAGCGTCTCAAAATGTTGTTAAAAAAGGAATTGGTGACGGATATATATGGCATATATTTTTTAAATGTTGAATAAAAGTTCATTAATTTCCTATCAGAGGTAAATGCTTATCAATGTTAGAAAGGTATGCAAATCACAGAAATGTTAGTATTTTCGACTTTAGCCAAAACATTTACTTCTGTTCTACCTTTATCATAGTTTGGAAATGAAATACGGTGATTACATCGACCTTCGTCAGGAAAATATCAATTCCTGTCAATTTTGAAATCGAGCACATCTGAATCGACGTGACTTGCCCGAAGACAGTATTTGTTTTCTTTATTTAATTAACTTGTTTACTTGAGAAGAAGCAATCAGAACGGATACCGAAGTCACGATTTGTCTCAGTCATGTTGATTGTAACACGACTAAACAGTAGGAATTAAAAGTGGTTTTCTGTGATTATTCGAAAAATATAAAAGTAAACTGAAAAATACCAGTCTTTATTATTTGACAAATAACCAATTATGAGAATAAAAAATAATATGTTATATACATGTACATTTGTGTGAGTTTTTCTTTTTTCTTTCATTTCTCCAACCATTTGTAGAAAGAAACAGAAAACCATTTGTTTTTATTAGGAGAATAACCAGTCCCACAAGAAGCAGTACGATTCATAGTAAAAAATGTCTCTGTTTTTCTAGGTACTCAGGCTTTTTCTTAAGCATCTGCAGTACAGTTTAAAATGTAATTTCTTTCTTAGTTTTTTTTTTCTCCTGTTTTTTGCAACCTGGAACATAGTCGATTGTCTAAAGGAAATGCTCTGTATAGCAATA
Organism: Limnoperna fortunei; assembly: GCA_944474755.1. Classification (NCBI taxonomy): domain Eukaryota; kingdom Metazoa; phylum Mollusca; class Bivalvia; order Mytilida; family Modiolidae; genus Limnoperna; species Limnoperna fortunei. Next base: position 6,388,133 of record OX104121.1, on the reverse strand, counting down.
ATACTCACACAAGGAATGATTAAATAAGAATGCAGACAACAGTAGCTTTTATATAAATAAAATTAATATTAAGTGAAATATTCTATCTTGTTACATACATGTAAAATATTTTTTCCCCTAAATTTATAGGAGTAAGTAAGTGTTGTTCAAAGCTACGTGATCAGTTAATTTTTAGTCTTATCATAGCACAAACAAGCCCTTGGCCATGCATATTTGTAGGTATCGACTTTTTCCAAGGCCAACAAGCTGGGTTGGTTTTAAAAAAAAAGCTAGTACCTGTCAAAATGGCACCCTACAAAAACACATCATCCTAAGTACATGATGTTCAGTCTTTGAATTGTTCCTATACGCAGGGCTCTTAGCGGGAAAGCACTTAATACTTATTTTACAGGTGGCTGAGTATGGTGGCATATATCTGCACCTACTTGTCACATAACTAAGTCTACATAATTTGTGAAATGAGTCGACTTATCACTTAATTAAGTCTACTTGTCACATATTAACTTAAACTTTTAACATAATAAAGTGCTAATATTTTTAAGAAAAGAAAGACGTTTTTTGCGTTTTTGCCGTTTTCATGCCATACGCAAGTTTACATAATTATCTGATAAGTAGACTTATTTATCTTACAAGTAGACTTAATTGTCTGACAAGTTGACATAAGTATCTGACATGTGAACTTAGTTATCTGACAAGTAGACTTATTTTTCTGCATGTTGACATAATTATCTGACAGGTTGACTTGTCAGATAAATAAGTCTACTTGTGTCAGACAATTACGCTCACATACCAGATAAATAAGTCAACTTGTCAGATACACAAGTCTACATGTCAGATAGTTGGGTCAACTTATGTATTGCATGTAAAGGACAAAAACGCAAAGTACGGTTTATTTTTCTTAAAAATATTATAACTTTATTATCTGACAAGTTTACTTAAATATGTGACAAGTAGACTTAATTAAGTGACAAGTCGACTTATTTCACTAAGTATTAATTATTTTGAAACCCATAATTCACGTTATTTCTTTCAAAATAATATTTGTCTTACCTTTTTATTGTTGTTCTTGGTTATGTTGCTCGTTGATATGTTTCTGGTTGTCTTGTTGTTGGTGTTGTTGTACGTTGTCATGTTGTTGTTGATTTGTTTCAAAATGTTTTGTTTCCTGTGAATTATTATTGTTTGTGTCGTACTTCTAAATAAAACAAAAACATTTTGTTAACATTCATTTCAAAACTGTTCACACGCAACAATAAAGATTTAGAAAATGATGTTAAACGTGGAATTTTGTCCATCTTTAAACTGTGATGTCTTTTGCAAATGTGGTGTTAATATTTAGTTTGCTAAACGATCTTAATTTCAATGTTTTGTTTCTAACGGCTGTCAAAACTGTCCATTCGAGGTTTCATCCATAAAAAAATTAATTAATATTTTAAATTTATACTTACTTTTCTCAAATATTGTTAAAATAACGGTAACTCAACGAAAATTATATCACTTTTGTATCGGTTTACTTTAACGTCTTCACCAAACGTGAATTTCTCATGACTACAACGTTGCTAGTTAATTACTGTGATGTGCAACATTGTCCAATGCGCAGTTCAACGCCAAATTTATTTATTTATTTATTTATTTATTTATTTATTTATTTATTTATTTATTTATTTATTTATTTATTTATTTATAATTATAGTCATTCTCTTTCTGTTGTAAGAAATAGTTATTGTTTTATATGACTTATTATGAAATATTCTCAATTTAAAAAAAAGAAAGTTTTGACTGACAAACGTGTGATCCATATAAACAAATCCATTTCAGATGGTAGCTGAGCTATCCGAAGAAATGGTTTAAAAAACGGACTTGCTGAAAGTGGGAGCATCTCAAAATGTTCTTAAAAAAGGAATTGGTCAAAGTAGGAGTGTCTCAAAAAAGGAATTGGTCAAAGTGGGATCGTCTCAAAATGTTCTAAAAAAAGGAATTGGTCAAAGTGGGAGCGTCTCATAATGTTCTAAACAAAGGAATTGGTCAAAGTGGGAGCGTCTCAAAATGTTCTAAAAACAAATTGCTTAAGTGGTAGATTCTCAAAATGTTCTAAAAAAACTGAATTGGTCAAAATAGGAGCATCTCATAATGTTCTGAAAAAAGGAATTGGTAAAGTGGGAGCATCTCAACATGTTCTAAAAAAAGATTTGGTCAAAGTGGGAGCGTCTCAAAATGTTCTTAAAAATAGAAATTGGTCAAAGTGGGAACGTCTCAAAAAAAGAACTGGTCAAAGTGGGAGCGTCTCAAAATGTTCTAAAAAGGGAATTGGTCAAAGTGGGAGCGTCTCAATATGTTCTAAAAAGGGATTGGTAAAAGTGGGAGCGTCTCAAAATGTTCTAAACAAAGAAATTTGTCAAAGTTTGAGCGTCTCAAAAAAGGAATTTGTCAACATGGGAGCCTCTCAAAATGTTCTGAAAAAAGGAATTGGTCAAAGTAGGAGCGTCTCAAAATGTTCTTAAAAAGGAATTGGTAAAAGTGTGAGCTTCTCAAAATGTTCTAAAAGCAGGAATTGGTAAAAGTGGGAGCGGTTCAAAATGTTCTAAAAGCAGGAATTGGTAAAAGTGGGAGCGGTTCAAAATGTTCTAAAAAAGGAATTGGTAAAAGTGAGAGCGTCTCAAAATGTTCTAAATAAAGAATTGGTAAAAGTTGGAGCGTCTCAAAATGTTCTAAATAAGGAATTGTTAAAAGTGGGAGCGTCTCAAAGAGTTCTTACAAAAGGAATTGGTAATAGTGGGACCGTCTCAACATGTTGTAAAGAAAGGAATTGGTGAAAGTGGGAGCGTCTCAACATGTTGTAAAGAAAGGAATTGGTCAAGGTGGGAGCGTCTCAGAATGTTCTAAAAAAGGAATTTGTCAAATTGGGAGCGTAACAAAATGTTCTAAAAAAAGGAATTGGTTAAAGTTGGAGCGTCTCAAAATGTTCTAAAAAAAGAATGGGTAAAAGTAGGAGCGTCTCCAAATGTTCTTTAAAACGAATTGGTCAAAGTAGGAGCGTCTCAAAATGTTCTAAAAAAAGAAATTGGTGAAAGTTGGAGCGTCTTAAAAAAGGAATTGGTCAAAGTGGGGCAAAATGTTCTAAAAAAGAAATTGGCAAAAGTGGGAGCGTCTCAAATGTTCTAAAAAAATGAATTGGTAAAAGTAGGAGCGTCTAAAAGAGTTCTAAAAAAGGAATTGGTAAAAGTGGGAGCGTCTCAAAATGTTCTAAAAAAGAATTGGTCAAAGTGGGACCGTCTAAAACTGTTCTAATTGGTAAAAGTTGGAGCGTTTCAAAATGTTCTAAAATTGAATTGATCAAAGTGGGAGCGTCTCAATAAAGGAATTGGTCAAAGTGGGAGCGTATCAAACTGTTCTAAAAAAGGAATTGCTTAAGTGGGAGCGTCTCAAAATGTTCTACGAAAAGGAATTGGTCAGAGTGGAAGCGTCTCAAAATATTCTAAAAAAAACAATTGGTAAGTGGGAACGTCTCAAAATATTCTTAAAAAAAGATTTGGTCAAAGTGGGAGCGTCTCAAAATGTTCTTAAAGATAGGAATTGGTCAAAGTGGGAGCGTCTCTAAAAAAAGAACTGGTCAAAGATGGAGCGTGTCAAAAAAAGGAATTGGTAAAAGTGGGAGCGTCTAAAAATGTTCTTAAAAAAGACATTGGTCAAAGTGGGAGCATCTCAAAATGTTCTTTAAAATGGAATTGGTCAAAGTAGGAGCGTCTTAAAATGTTCTAAAAGAATAATTGGTAAAAGTGAGAGCGTTTCAAAATGTTCTTAAAAAAGGAACTGGTATTAGTGGGAGCGTCTCAAAATGTTGTTAAAAAAGGAATTGGTGACGGATATATATGGCATATATTTTTTAAATGTTGAATAAAAGTTCATTAATTTCCTATCAGAGGTAAATGCTTATCAATGTTAGAAAGGTATGCAAATCACAGAAATGTTAGTATTTTCGACTTTAGCCAAAACATTTACTTCTGTTCTACCTTTATCATAGTTTGGAAATGAAATACGGTGATTACATCGACCTTCGTCAGGAAAATATCAATTCCTGTCAATTTTGAAATCGAGCACATCTGAATCGACGTGACTTGCCCGAAGACAGTATTTGTTTTCTTTATTTAATTAACTTGTTTACTTGAGAAGAAGCAATCAGAACGGATACCGAAGTCACGATTTGTCTCAGTCATGTTGATTGTAACACGACTAAACAGTAGGAATTAAAAGTGGTTTTCTGTGATTATTCGAAAAATATAAAAGTAAAACTGAAAAATACCAGTCTTTATTATTTGACAAATAACCAATTATGAGAATAAAAAATAATATGTTATATACATGTACATTTGTGTGAGTTTTTCTTTTTTCTTTCATTTCTCCAACCATTTGTAGAAAGAAACAGAAAACCATTTGTTTTTATTAGGAGAATAACCAGTCCCACAAGAAGCAGTACGATTCATAGTAAAAAATGTCTCTGTTTTTCTAGGTACTCAGGCTTTTTCTTAAGCATCTGCAGTACAGTTTAAAATGTAATTTCTTTCTTAGTTTTTTTTTTCTCCTGTTTTTTGCAACCTGGAACATAGTCGATTGTCTAAAGGAAATGCTCTGTATAGCAATAATACTCACACAAGGAATGGAATGATTAAATAAGAATGCAGACAACAGTAGCTGTTATATAAATAAAATTAATATTAAGTGAAATATTCTATCTTGTTACATACATGTAAAATATTTTTTCCCCTAAATTTATAGGAGTAAGTAAGTGTTGTTCAAAGCTACGTGATCAGTTAATTTTTAGTCTTATCATAGCACAAACAAGCCCTTGGCCATGCATATTTGTAGGTATCGACTTTTTCCAAGGCCAACAAGCTGGGTTGGTTTTAAAAAAAAAGCTAGTACCTGTCAAAATGGCACCCTACAAAAACACATCATCCTAAGTACATGATGTTCAGTCTTTGAATTGTTCCTATACGCAGGGCTCTTAGCGGGAAAGCACTTAATACTTATTTTACAGGTGGCTGAGTATGGTGGCATATATCTGCACCTACTTGTCACATAACTAAGTCTACATAATTTGTGAAATGAGTCGACTTATCACTTAATTAAGTCTACTTGTCACATATTAACTTAAACTTTTAACATAATAAAGTGCTAATATTTTTAAGAAAAGAAAGACGTTTTTTGCGTTTTTGCCGTTTTCATGCCATACGCAAGTTTACATAATTATCTGATAAGTAGACTTATTTATCTTACAAGTAGACTTAATTGTCTGACAAGTTGACATAAGTATCTGACATGTGAACTTAGTTATCTGACAAGTAGACTTATTTTTCTGCATGTTGACATAATTATCTGACAGGTTGACTTGTCAGATAAATAAGTCTACTTGTGTCAGACAATTACGCTCACATACCAGATAAATAAGTCAACTTGTCAGATACACAAGTCTACATGTCAGATAGTTGGGTCAACTTATGTATTGCATGTAAAGGACAAAAACGCAAAGTACGGTTTATTTTTCTTAAAAATATTATAACTTTATTATCTGACAAGTTTACTTAAATATGTGACAAGTAGACTTAATTAAGTGACAAGTCGACTTATTTCACTAAGTATTAATTATTTTGAAACCCATAATTCACGTTATTTCTTTCAAAATAATATTTGTCTTACCTTTTTATTGTTGTTCTTGGTTATGTTGCTCGTTGATATGTTTCTGGTTGTCTTGTTGTTGGTGTTGTTGTACGTTGTCATGTTGTTGTTGATTTGTTTCAAAATGTTTTGTTTCCTGTGAATTATTATTGTTTGTGTCGTACTTCTAAAGAAAACAAAAACATTTTGTTAACATTCATTTCAAAACTGTTCACACGCAACAATAAAGATTTAGAAAATGATGTTAAACGTGGAATTTTGTCCATCTTTAAACTGTGATGTCTTTTGCAAATGTGGTGTTAATATTTAGTTTGCTAAACGATCTTAATTTCAATGTTTTGTTTCTAACGGCTGTCAAAACTGTCCATTCGAGGTTTTATCCATAAAAAAATTAATTAATATTTTAAATTTATACTTACTTTTCTCAAATATTGTTAAAATAACGGTAACTCAACGAAAATTATATCACTTTTGTATCGGTTTACTTTAACGTCTTCACCAAACGTGAATTTCTCATGACTACAACGTTGCTAGTTAATTACTGTGATGTGCAACATTGTCCAATGCGCAGTTCAACGCCAAATTTATTTATTTATTTATTTATTTATTTATTTATTTATTTATTTATTTATTTATTTATTTATTTATTTATTTATTTATTTATTTATTTATTTATTTATTTATTTATTTATTTATAATTATAGTCATTCACTTTCTGTTGTAAGAAATAGTTATTGTTTTATATGACTTATTATGAAATATTCTCAATTTAAAAAAAAGAAAGTTTTGACTGACAAACGTGTGATCCATATAAACAAATCCATTTCAGATGGTAGCTGAGCTATCCGAAGAAAATATTGTAGACGAACAAAAAATATATAATATAAAAGTAGACAAAAATAATTTTGACATCAATAAAATTAAAGTGTTTATTTTTTAAATTACTACAAAAATGCCAGACAAAAATTTTCAATCTTAAACGTTGTATTTGAAATTGAGTTTTGTGACGTCACCAACACCTTAGAGTAAGACGTCACGTCATCAATGGAATGTAGGTTAACCATTTCAGTGCCATAAGTATTCAATCAAAATCTACGTTCAATGCCATGAATGTTTTTGACGTTGTTGCGAAGGGCGCTTGTGTTCAGTGACGTCGTTGTGATTGTGTTCAGTGATGTCAAAAATAGATTGAATTGCAATAAATCTGTCCGTACGATATTCAATATACAGCCAGGCGATGTCGTATAGAAGTATAATTTTACAAAAACTGCATGTATTACGTATGTATCAAACAAATAGAAACTATCAAGGCAGGATTGGTTGCAAAAATTTAATAATTTCATTTATATTCAATTTTTCACGTTTAATTTGTATAATTTTTTCATTTACATGGTATATTTTTGCGTTTATATGCAATAAATTTCATTCAATTGGTATAATGTTTCATTTATATGCGATAATTGTTTCATTCATATGCTATAATTGCATGCTGGGAAATAATTTTGACGTCACACGGTCAAATTTGAAACGATGTTGTGATTAAGTTTAAACCAAAATAAGCAGAATAACTTTGGAATTCGTGCAATTTCGGCTACATCTCATAGATATTCTGCGCCGAATACAGTAAGACTAAGGCGGCATATATATGTATCACAAACATCTCTTCAAATTTTAACCCAGTGACGTCAGAACTATTTCCCATCATGCAATTATAGCATATGAATGAAAAAATTATCGCATATAAATGAAAAATTATACCAACTAAATAAAATTTACTGCATATAAATGAAAAAATTTAATAGACAATTTTACCAATGTAAATGAAATTTATTGCGTTTAAACGTAAAAAATATACCATATAAATGCAAAAATATACCATTTAACCATGAAAAATTGAATTATAAATGAAATTATTGAATTTTAGCAACCAGTATAATGCCATAAGAAACGCATACTAAACTTGTATCATATATAGTAATTTAACTGTAGCATTATATAAATTACGGCACAAACATACATATTCGTCATATTTTGTGTTTATTTTTTGTTCTTGGACTTTTTGCTACACGTTTTGATCAAATAATGTTTAATTATAAAAACGCACAGTTTTGGTAAACTAGCTGAATGAAAGCGTTCAGCTGGCCTAACGACCTTTATCAGATCTTATCAACATCTATTAAAAACTATTTGCTAAACTTTGAAATATATTCCAAGATATAATTTTTATTTTAAATAACAAAATTTTTATTTAAAAACAAAATAAAGTGAAAGTGAAAATTAAAGTCTAATAAAATCTTCCACGTGTTCCACCTTTTTGTTATTGACGCTGCCTGTAAATGGGAAAGCAATTGAAAGGTTTAATTTTAATTAGATTAAGATAAACCAGGTAAAATATTTAAAATTTCGCGAATGAATTATATATAACTGTGCAAATGTATTTAGAAAGTGCGCTTATAAATGTTATAACAAGGAAGATTATTTAATCAAAAAGTGTGCATTTGTAATAAGGAAACGCCTTCCTTGTTATCTGTGACAATAGTGTCTAAAAGGAGTTCGCGATCGCAATTGTTGGTGTGTGGAAATTAAATAAGATGTAACTCAAATAATGCCCAACGTTTGTACTATAAATTACTTAGAAAAATTGCGTAACATTGCACGCACAGTGCAATACGTGTATGTGACGTCATTTGCGTCTTATTGCATCTTTGCAAAAATGAGCGACGTTTCGGCTGAAAGTTCTTCAGAATTTGAAACAAGCGAGGACGATTTTGATCTAGAAACAGAAGAAAATTCAGAATCCAGCGAGTCAGAAGAAGAACCAGAAAATTTACATTTAAATGGAGGATATCCCTGGTTCAGGGTTTTTCAGCCAGAACCTTGTAATAGAGATGGTCATGTTTTCAACCAGAATGTTGGAGTGAGGGAAATGCCACCAGCCAATAGCAAACCTATTACATACTTCTACCTCTTTTTCACACTTGAATTCATTCAGAGAATCGTACAAGAAACTAATAAGTAGGCTATTCACCAAAAAGAGTCCAAGAAAAAAAAATATAAAAATTATCAAATTCACAGTTTTAACCTCAATTTGGCCAACACAAATAAACATTTTATAATTGTACGTGTTGTAATAATATTTTCGCTCGTGTGCATGATTCATTTCAACTGCATTAAATCCGGTTGTCTGAATCAATACAATAAACTCCACCCGCAAAGAAGATTTATTATGGATGATTATTCGATTTCGATGGAGTGGGGGTGTCGTATTAAATTTTGCTACCATGACAATCAAGCAGCTTTTTAATGTTCGGAATACTTATTCGGTAAAACATCGATGTGTTCCGAAAGATCGTTATGAAAATCTGCTACCCAATAATAACGTGTTTGGATTATCGCCCTTCCACCAAGTTACAATAACAAAACCAATGCAAAAATATGAAATTTTCACGAGAGGATTGGAGTTGGGGTACGGTAATATGGATGTGCAGCCCAAAAGGGTCTCTTTTTTTCCCTTCCAAATTATATGAAAAGGTTGCTCTTTTCATTGAATAACATATATATTTGAGTAGTTGTAAATTATCTAAATATACCCAATTCCCCTTATTTTCATCTAAAGCTGAGGTTAACCGCGGTGACTTATCAAATAAAAGTGCTCTATTAACATCACTTGATTACATTTAATGTCTTTATGTCGTTACATAAACCAATAAAACATGTTTCATGCAATGATAACAAATGGTTGTTAATGTGTATAGGAATGCCCACAGATGTTATAATAAGTTGCAATTCTGTGAAGACAATTGAGGAAATAAACACTAGGAGAACAAGTTCTAACAGACAGGAAACACAAATACATATTATTCTTTATATGTCATTTTAATTTTTATTGCTTTTGTTTTATAAACATTTTGATAGTAAATGGACTTTTTTCAAAGTGGAGGTACAGTAAAATACAATTAAATATAAGAATATTTTTTGTTTAAAAATTCTATATACGATGTAAGTCACCATTGTATAAATAACGCAACCTTTTGTTAAATGTGTTATTACAAAACCTTTTCTTTTTTTAAACCTTCAATAACTCATAAAACTTTTACATTGTGTGAAAAGATAGATAAAGAATGTATTGCCGCTGTGGCGTAACCAACTCTCATATTTCGTTACAGATGTGTATGTTAATTAAATACTAATGGCCACAAAGTGATGGCGCTGTAACTCCAAAACAAGGGATTATTTATGATCTCCTATTTGTAATCACTTAGGAATTGACAAGGAGTGCCAGTTTTACTACCGCAGGTCGGGGGTTTTCTATACTCCGGCTTTATCCCGATAAAAACTGGACGCCATGATATAGCTGAGCTGAAAATGGCGTTAAACACCATTAAAACAAACAAACATGAACACGTAGGTTCGCGTTCTGGCCTAAAGTATTATGAGATGGTATGGCCGAACCTTATAATTGACAAGGATTTGCCTCTTTATTGTGGATTTTTTAACTCGAAACTATGATATAGCTGTACAATTTCTGCAAGCGGCGTTAAAACCCATTACACCAACCAAAATCTTATTAACAAAAAAGTCTTTGCTATTATATAAATCAAGCGCGTAAATATATTGATGTTTGTTTGTGTTTAACGCCAATTTCAGCAATTTTTCATCTATATCGTGGCGTCCAGTTTTTATTGTCCAGTTACACTGTAATACAAACCCCTTCCCCATATCTTGCCAGATGATAAGATTGTCATATATCAACTGGAAGAAATGAAAATTAACGTATCTAAACATGTGATTTACATCGGACGTTTGCAATCCAGATTATTATTTTAATCATCCAAATCCATTTTTACAAGTTTAATGTTGCCATTAAAATGATCTTAAAGAGAAAAGGATCAAAATACCTTTAATTTTGAATTTTTATCCTGTGGTCAAAACTTGAGCTTTGAAATGGCCCATAAAATATTTTTTCATTATTATTTATCCGATATGGGTAAAACTGTTATCCCTGGGGCTATACTGTGATGGTTCCCAGTGTCCGAGCTACAGCGCATCTCCGGTAGAGGAAAGAAAGTTGTGAGGTATATAATACGACAAGTATTATCTTTCCTAAAAAGCAGCCGTCTCAAAGCTTTATTTTTCTGTATGGACAAAAATACGTACTGTTTTTTTAATGTTAAATGGCAATATGTATTGTTATTATTTACATCACTTCAGTATAAGTACACGATGTTTAGATATCCAAATCAGGCAACCGTAAAATATAGGTGAGAGACAGCACTATACTAAGCATCTCTAGATGCATCATACGTGGTAAGATAGTTGATGTTAACATTGTCAGTAAGCAGGAAAAGAATTAAAATTTGTCTTGTAACCGGAATCATTTGTCCATAAAATAAAAATCAAAAGCAGTATCCAAGAAATCATTGTTTAGTATCCTAGATCCATTATATTCACAAAAATAGATGATATAGACCTGTTCGCGAAAATGTTACGCTTCGGAAATTTCCGTTAAAGTTTTATACACATTTTATAATAAACATACACAAATCAATGCCACTTTCCTTTTTAAAAAGTTTGATTCCAATCTAATTAAAATCATATTTTCACTTGACCCCCTTTTGCTATTGTCGTCGTGAAAATAGCAAAAGGGGGAGCCAAGTGAAGATATAATTTTAATTAGATTGGTTTGATTCCCATTATCTTGCATATTTTTCCCCTTTTTCATTCATCGTAAGCGATTCGTGATTTCTCGGCTTTTCTAGAGTGGCATGAACGGCGGTCTGCCCATTATGATTGCCACCGCCCCGTAAAAATGAAGGGTTTTCATCCCTAACTTAGCTCTGCTTACTAGTATTTGTTGGCCAATCGGGTAGCTATCTCCCAAATTAAGCAGTCAATCAAGACACACATTGTTTATCTGTTATCCTTGAAGTACAACTGGTTTCTGCAGTTTAGAATTTGATCATTTATCCCGTCTTATGCGAAACGGCAAAAAACCTGACCGCGAACCGTAGTGGATAAAGTGTTTGCGGAGTACTGCGTTTCTTGCGCGATGAAGACCCCTTCCTTCTGTAGGCACTTTGCACCCGCGATATATTATGCTTAAAACTACGCGCCTCATAACTATTTCAGTGGAAGTCAAAATTCTGTTTCCGGTGGTAAATCACTTTTCTCATTATTTATTGATCATAAAAACAAACAATAAATCAGTCAATCAATCAATAAAATAGTTTTTAATCTTGTCATGTTATATATTATATTATAAACTATCTGTATTAAACCATTGCTGTGACAGTCTTAAAAAAAACATTTCCCTATTGTCCAACACTTAGAAGTCCCATGTCGTCCATCATTGTTAATCACTTTTTCTATCTTTCTTTACCTATAATTATCAAAAGTGGCACAATCTGGAAGACACCCTAATGAAATGTATAGTCTGAACAAAGATTGTTTGTTTGTTTGATTGGGGTTTAACGCCACTTTCAGCAATTATCATGGCGTCCAGTTTTTATTGGGAGAGAAAGCCGGAGTACCCGGAGAAAACTCACGACCTGCAGTAGGAAAACTGGCAATCCTTGTCAATTAAGATTGGAGTCGAGTACACCCTGCTAGCAGTGAGACTCGAACCCGCAACCTCAGTGTTGACAGACCACGTGATCAACAGTAGACGAACTACCTTAACCACTCGGCCAACGAGGCCCACTGAAAAAAGACAAAAAATCTCAGTACATTCGGAACGTACGTATGTACGGTTGTCCTACGAAAACAATGCTTTATAGTTGTTAAAGAAGCCGAACTAAACACTGGTATTGTTAAACAAAGAAATTCAATCTTCTTATGGTTTTGTCCACTTTAATTAGAATTCGTCCTCTCATGGCTTCTGTACTTATTTTCGACGCGATGTATCAGCAAAACTTGAGAGATGAGGGATCGAATTTTAATTAAACAGATTGTTTTGCTCATAGAGCGGTTTGGGTCATAACCTTGACTCTGTTGTGACTAAAATGTAGCAATGTATGTAATATTAACAATGTTCAGTTGTTTAAGTATTTTAGTTGTAAAAAGGGTGTTAACAGACCCGGTGATCAATTTTAGACGAACTAATTAACCACTCGTCTAACGAGGCCATATCCGATCTGTATTGGATAAATTTATTTGCTAAAAGTTTGATCTGGGCTAAGTACACCATCATGTATAAGAAAATGTACAGTGCGTTTGGTGTTTGACATTTTCGCTATGTTTGATATAAAAGTAAAATATATTTGGGTATCAATATTTTGGAGATTTGGAATATTGCTTCGATCTCACTGGCTGATTCTGAAGAATCTTTTCAGATAACAATTTATCGCGAAACTTTAAAAATGAAATATTTCTTACTTTTTCCACTGCCTTTTTGGAAAAATGAGAAGCAAAAAGAGCAAAAATAACAAAATTGAGAAGGAATTTGGAAAGCAAGCGTCATATTGGAAAAAGTAAACCTTAATAATAATAATAATAATAATAATAATAATAATAATAATAATAATAATAATAATAATAATATTCACATCAATATTCTTGATCTAGTTCTAAAAATGCATGTCGTAAAATATAGCAACAATACACATCTATACACATATATATGAATAAAATGAATTATTTTATTTATAATTACTTTAATGTGACAATTTTAATGTTAGATCAATTGTTGCTCTGTTCAAATTAAGACGACAGGTAGACACATTAACTTGGACATATATTAGTATGATTATATATTGAACACTAAAACAAATGTAACTTAATTAAATCTATTAATGAAGGCGAAGTATCCTCTAGAGGTAGCTTCACTAGATGTGTAAGAATTTATCTACATCTTTATAGCAGTAAACAAATAAAATTGACATTATTAGTTTCAGTGTGCAACAGCATAAAAGTAATTAAATGCAGAAAACATTCAGATAAAATCTTGACCATCTTCAAGATATTGTATATGACCGCCTTCAGATTTCATCACTGTTGGATAATTTGCTAGAACTACATATATATCTATAGGAGTCGTCAGAGAGGTACCTAGAGTACAGTGAAATCTTGAACTTCTGGTAGATAGAATTCGCCACGTTAAGAAATTAGAATAAAGTACCATTATATTTGTATATACATCAAAGTGATACTATGGACTTACTTATTACATCAAAGTGATACAGAGTAGAATCACTAAAATGGAACAACATGAATTAAGCCCCATACCATTTGAAATATGGGGGGGGGGGGGGGTGACATGGCCCTTTTTATATGTAGTAAAATTCCTGTGAATAAATTTTACCGACCAGCTATTTAGGCTGACTTATAACAGTTATGTAAGCTTAAATTACGTTGTTTCTCTTACAAAGTTGTTTTAGGTGCTAGTTAAAAGTAATTCGAAGAAAAGATGGAGATTGTTTTCCTTGAAAACAAACATTTTATAAACATTTGTATTAATTTCTGCACATAATTTATCAGCATTTTCTTAAAAAAAGATGGTATAGGTTCTAATTAATTTATAGTTTGTCCCAATCTTAACCTAACAATAGATAACTTTTGATCATTTTAGTATCTTTCCCCCAGCCCCCTTTCTTCTAATCATTTAAAAAAATATGGCATATATATTGATGCTATCACTATATTGGATGCAGGATGGAAATTTGCTTTCGGATATTTTTTTAGATCCGCCGCGAACGTTAAGTGTTAATATCAAATTCAAATTTTTTAATTGGATAAAGCATAGTCATATTTACAATATTGCGTAATCTAATACACAACAGATAGTACGTTTATCGACATAAAAGTATATTGGTATGTATTCAATAATTATAATGAAATAATCAATTGTGAAAATATATAAAGTTTCTGTATAGTATGACAATGTACACTAAGTGGCATTTTGCTATACAATATGATGAGAATTATTTTTGAATAATTATACACATATATTTTTTCTAAAGATGTAAATTTCTTAGTGTATAAGATTCTTTTAAATATGAACAAATATTCTTTAGTTCTTGTGTTGTATTTGGGTTAATTAAGGAGTCGATTGATGGGTGTGACTTTTTACCCAAACATACCCAAACTTACCCAAATTATACCCAAACACACATTAAACTAACATGTTTTTGCATTTCTATTATGTCTTAGCATTTTATATACTATATTTTTGATGGAAAATGTTATAAAAGTGAATTTATCATGACAATTTTCGCCGTTAAAATCGATGAAGCCCCTTATGATCCTGAAAAATGTATTACCCAAACTCTCATTAAAATGACAATAAAAAAACTGGACCCCTTGATATAGCTGTTAAATTGATGAAAGTGCAAGCGTTAAACACTACTTAAACAAGCAAACAAATACGAGGTCATGTCATTGCATTATTATTGCCTACCATGTATCATTAGATTAATATTGTATACCATATATCTAAGGTAACTGTTTTTAGAAATTTTATTGTTCTTGCAAAACTGTATATGTTCATGAACATAAAAAATCGAGGGTCTCTCCTCCGATTGGTTTGAGTGTAGTGTTCACATTAGTTTTGAAATCTAATACCATATATACCTATTTTTTCTGTGACTGTGTACTTTGTAGTTAATCAGAAATAAATGAAGGTAATAACAAAATGCCGAATAAAAGAAACTCACAAAAGACAATCCACAAATCAAACAATTTCCGAAACAGGAGCCACATATCTTCCTAAGTCAGAATTCATCTCTGCCACACCAGAAATTGAGACATGCCCATATTAATTGATTTATTAACCTCTATAAAATATGATTAAACAAAACAAACTGATAAACCAATTTCACATGCTAAATAGTCTCTCATTCTTATTTAATACACGTATAAAGTTAACTAAACTGATTTAAATTATAAACATAGATAATCGTTTTCATGGCTGCCGAAAAATTTTCTATCAATTTTTGTTAAAAATAAATGGTTTGACGACAAACCTTTACGAAAGACAAACTACTCAGATGAAGAAGAGCAATATAACTTTCTACGATAAAATTCCACATTCTCGCCAATTCAAAATTGAAAGCCACCCGTCAAATTTAAGGATAACCACACGACGTGATATAATCATTTTAAAAGCGTCAAATCAAGCAACATTTTCGCTAAACCGCGACAGTATATTAAGATAGAGAAGGGTATTATTGAGGAGATACTTTGTAAACCTGGTCGATGACCCATTTTATTGCGAAATGGTCTGATTTTAAGGGCAAAACGGTTATTATAGTCAATGATGGAAAGTCGCCGTTTCAATGGAAGTTCCCCCCCCCCCCCCCAAGGAATTAGACAAATAATTTTGAATTTTAATAGAAATTCTATAACCGTTTTTTTCAAGGAGTATAGTTCTTGTTACCCCATAATACAATACAGAGATATATAAGGTATCTTATTTTCATGGATCATCTTTCTGATTCCTCTTTTGTACATGTATAGATGTAAGGTAGCTGATTTTCATGAGTAATAGTTTTATACATGTTTAATATAATCTACAGGGTAAAGTTGCTTTTTTTAAGGAGTATAGTTCTTGTTACCCCATAATACAATACAGAGATATAAGGTATCTTATTTTCATGGATCATCTTTCTGATTCCTCTTTTGTACAATGTATACTAGATGTAAGGTAGCTGATTTTTCATGGGTAATAGTCTTATGTTTAATAAAAAATACAAAACAGCAATTTCAGGTATCTTATTTTCATGGGACATACTGCTGATTCCTCTGTTATTCAATGCAAAGATGTAAGGTAGCTGGTTTTTCATGGGTAATAATTTTATTTATCTTTAATATAATCTACAGGGTAGCTTGCTTTTTCAAGGATTATATTTCTTATTCCTCTATCATACAGTACAGAAATTTCAGGTATCTTATTTTCATGGGTCATATTTCTGATTGCTATGTTGCACAATGTATAGATGTAAGTTAGCTGGTATTTCATTGGTAATAGTTTTATTTAGCTTTAATATAATCTACCGGGTAGCTTGCTTTTTCAAGTATTATATTTCGTATTCCTCTATCATACAATACAGAAATTTCAGGTATCTTATTTTCATGGGTCATCTTTCTAATTCCTCTTTTGTACAATATATAGATGTAAGGTAGCTGATTGTTCATGGGTAATAGTTTTATGTTTAATTTAATCTATAGGGGAAGGTTGCTTTTTTAAGGATAATAGTTTTATACTTCTGTCATACAATACCTTGATATAAGGTATCTTATTTTCATGGGTCATCTTTCTGATTCCTCATTTGTACAATGTATAGATTTAAGGCAGCTGATATTTCATGGGTAATAGTTTTATACATTTAATTATATAATCTACAGGGTAAGCTTTCTTTTTTTCAACGATTTTAATTTTTATTCCTCTATCATACACTACAGAAATTTCAGGTATCTTATTTTCATGGGACATACTGCTGATTCCTCTATTATACAATATAAAGATGTAAGGGAGCTGATTTTTCATGGGTAATAATTTTATTTATCTTTAATATATAATATCTACAGTGTAGCTTGCTTCTTCAAGGATTATATTTCTTATTCCTCTATCAAACAGTACAGAAATTTTAGGTATCTTATTTCCATGTGTCATCTTTCTGATTCCTCTTTTTGTAAGGTAGCTGATTTTTCATGAGTAATAGTTTTAAACATGTTTAATATAATCTACAGAGTAAGGTCGCTTTTTTCAAGGAGTATAGTTCTTGGTCCCCTATAATACAATACAGAGATGCTTTTTTAAGGATAATAGTTTTATACCTCTATCATACAATACATAGATATAAGGTATCTTATTTCATGGGTCATCTTTCTGATTACTCACTTTGTTGTAATGCATAGATGAAATGTTGCCGATTTTTCATAGGTAATAGTTTTATAGATGCTTACAAAAATCTACAGGGTAAGGTTACTTTTTTTCGAGGATTATAATTCTTATTTACCCATCATGCAATACATAGCTGTAAGGTATCCTATTTTAATGGGTCATATTTCGGACATTTGTCATGCATAAATATACCGGTATATTGTTAGGTAAATAATAACAATAAAGGTGGCAGTGAAGTCATAGGAGAAAGTGAATGGTAGCAAAAGTAAGAAAAGAGAATGTAGAGCAGAACTATGGAATAAATAAATAAACTAATGAATAATCAATCTAGTACTTTCACCTTGACTTCACCTTCTTGAGGGCAACAATCAAATTTCTTAACCCGAACCCGAGGCAAACAACTTCAACGAGGGTTAGTTTACAAATATGGATGTCTCCCTCAATAAGAGAGGGTCGTACTTGTTTTATTATATTGTACGCCAATTAACACTAAACATGTACATGTACATTTTAATTTACTGAAATTTGTGTTGTTCTCATCTAAACTTCTGCATTGTTGACCTTTTTATTTGTTTTTTTACCTTAAAGGTTATTTACCGGTGACCAATAGAGTTGTTTCCCTTTTGTTTTATTTCCCCGGGAACAATAGGGTTGTTTCCTTTTCTTTCATTCTATTAACAGGTTAACACTTTTTAATTTTTCTCAAAACAGATAACAGTAGATTTAAAATAATGATAACAGATAACAGCAATTTACATGAGAAAACAGAAAACAGCGACTTCAAAAATCGAAAAAAAACCAGATAACACTGAAACAGAAACAAGCGAGTTTCTCTTAGGACTCTTATTCAAACTTCAGAATTATGGTATTGATGGAAATTTATTACTCTGGTTTAAAAACTATCTTTCAGGGAGGGAACAAAGAGTGGTTTTAAGCGGTGGTAGTTCTGACTGGGCATCTATTAATGCAGGTGTTCCTCGGGGTTCCATTTTGGGGCCTTTATTGTTTCTTTTATTTATTAATGATATTGTAGAAGATATGAATGCTTGTGTTAAGCTTTCTGCAGACGACACTAGCATTTATATAATTGTAGATAGTCCCGAAGTCGCTGCTGACATATTAAATAGGGATCTAGCTAAAATTCATAGCTGGTCAAAAAAGTGGTTAGTACAATTTAACCCACATAAAACTGAAACGATAACTATATCTCGTAAATCAGTCAAGCCACTTCATCCACCTATTGTTATGGACGGGCTCAATATTCAAGAAGTCGTTTCGCATAAACACTTAGGCATTTATTTTTCAAGTAATGGTTCTTGGCATGACCACATTAATTACATTGTTAAAAAAGCTTATAATAGAGTTAATTTCCTTCGTAGGGCACGATTTGTCCTTGACAGGTATGTCCTGGAGAGAATGTACTTTTCTTATATTAGACCAATTCTGGAATATGGCGATGTGGTATGGCATAACCATACACAATACTTAGTAAACAAGTTAGAGAGTGTCCAGATAGACGCTATGCGCATTGTTACGGAAGGGACAAAATTGACGTCGTTAGAAAAACTTTATCAAGAAACAGGTTGGGAAACACTTTCGGCTAGGAGGGAAAAACATCGACTTATTCAATTATATAAGATTATAAACAAGGAATCCCCAAATTATTTATGGGAACTTGTTCCTAGTTCATTTGGTGATCGACATAGTCATTTTACTCGCCAAGTCGAAATATTGTTAATCTTCGTACAAGAACGAACTTCTACTCTGAATATTTTCTGCCTGCGACCATTAACATGTGGAATAATTTGCCTTTAGATGTAAGAAAGTCTACCTCGTTAAGTATATTTAAAAATAAATTGGAGACTCGTAGCAAAGTAACCCCAAAATACTATTAGGTCGGAACTCGAAAAGGGCAGATTCTACATGCGAGGCTTCGTATGAACAGTAGTTCACTAAATGAACACCTGTTTCTGCGAAACCTTGTGGATTCTCCAAAATGTACATGTGGTCATGTCGAATCAACCTATCATTTTCTTTTTGAATGTTATAAGTACGATCATCTTCGTTATAGTACCATACATACTCTTAATTTAAACCAACCTGTCGATGTTAACTTATTATTGTATGGGTCAGATTTTCTAACATTAGATGAAAATATTAATGTCTTTAATCTTGTTTAAAAATATATTGTTCAAAGCAAACGCTTTTTTTAACTGCATTTCACTATTCCATCATTTCCAATGTCACATTGACTGTTTCGTTTATTGATTACACTTCCTGACAACATTTACATGTCCTTTTTCTATTTCTATTCATTCTCTAAGCATGCTTATAGTTTTGATATTACACTTTGTCGGAATTGTAAGGAGACGGATTAACAAAAGCTTACATGCTTATTTCCGAATCCTGTATGTTATTCTTTGTATGATGTATTTTGTACATATTATTGAATTTAAAATTAATAAATATGTTTAAACTAAACACATTACCTGTGAATCTTATTTGCAAGATACGAAGGATAGGCATTTGTATACCATAATACGCACGCATGGGGGGGGGGGGGGGGTCTGTCATTGACAGGCGTATAAAAATGAAAATGAAAAATGTTTAATTCCATTTTAAACTACATAAACTAAATTACGTAAAATTGTAAAATTTAGGTGAAGATAGCATTTAAAATTTGGGTTTTTACTTCTTTGATCAATTAAAATTAATTAGTTGCTAAATTTATCTTTTGTAATTATGCGATAATTGGGAGATAGTCAAAAACATACCTGAAGATGTTCGCTCACAAATGTTTTCAGAGCAAATCTACGGACTGTAGAACAAACGTTTGGTAAATTATTTAGTAACAGACCCCAGTTTATGCCGTTATGGCATTGTAGATAATAAATAACATTATAAAAATAAGTTTGTTTATTAAAATAAGTATTTTAATAGCTCACGCCTATCTAACTCCACCTTACGGTATAAGGGAGATAAATCTAATTAATTTATGTCATAGGGTAGCTTGTTTACATGAGTAGTCAATTTTTAATAGCTCCGCGGTATTAAAATTTACTACCGTAGCTAATTTTCATAGGTAGCTCGGTATTAATACGACAGGGGCTTGGTTTGATTTTGGTAATTTTGATGTGTATCGCTGATAAAGACAGTAATAGCGTACTATATTTAACACTGATTAACGTATGCTTACGGCTAAATAAAAGGGTTTTTGCATATTGAATACTACCGAAAATAAGTATCGGGCTGATATGTGGGTCTCGGGTTGACACCCAAACCGATATGAATTAGCCATATTTTAATCTATAATTATCGGGTTAGTTGGCAAACTACCAAAAAGCTGGAATTTGACAAATTTGACAAATTTATCAGTACAGATAAAGTCAGTAACAAATGTACTAGCACTTATTGGATTTGTAGGTAAATTATAAATAAAAGAACATTTTTATACAGACTTTATCACGGTCGCTCTCGGACTCAACAGATACTTAACTTGCCTTGTCAAAAATAACATGTGCAAAATTCCTTATTTATTGCTTAATTTTAATTCGTTCCGTATTCAAAAGGGGCTTTAATACTTCGAAATGAATATTTTGAATCTCAATACGTGAAGAAAATAAATAATGGAACGGGTTTTATGTTTCATACTACATGTATTATATATATATAATGAACACGTTTATGCAAGGCAGGGTCAGCTATTACTTTGTGGGTATAGACAAACCGGTAGGAAAAGGTCTGTTAGACTACTGTCAACACAAATGTCCGCAATTAATAACAATCAGGGAAAACAAAATGTGGTAACTTTCTATAATAAATATATGGGTGGGGTTGACCTGGCCGATGCCATGGTAGCGCACTATTATGATGACAGAAAAACGCTTAAGGTCTGGAAAAAAGTAATATGTAATCTTCTGCAAAGATTTGTAATAAATTCATACATTTTGTACTCTAAGCACTCTAGTGAAAGACCGTTGAAAACCAGCTAGGCTGCAGTTTTTGCAAAGTGTTATAGAGGACTTAGCAGCAGAACATCTCGAGCGGAGAGCGGATAATAATGTCAACGAAAGACCGAATCGAAACCGACGGATTTCAATAACAAAACTTCCTGCTGGTAAAGGAGTGTTGTGTATGCTCCGACAGGACGGGGTATGGAGGAAGACATCGTTCTAGCACTGCATGCCGCTGGTGTGGTCTTGGGCTTCACACAAACTGTATTGCAAATCATATTTGTGTGGAGCCATAAAATATTTTGCATTTGTTTATTTCGTTATTTAATTTATTTATCATTTCCACAGTGTAATTTAGCAAAGCAATGTTATTAATAATATTAAATCCCTGTAGCTATTCATAGTTTATATTTAATAACCAATAAAACCAAATAATAAAATAAAATTGAATGGATATGGTGTAATAAGACGACCCCTTACTTAAGCGGAATTCTTTGCTAAATGTCGATAACCGGCGCTACACCTTTGCACTGAAACACACAAATGCTGGGTAATAAACAAATTAAAAGCGAAAAAGCAAAAAAAAAAGAAAATAAACATGTTTATGAAAAGTTATGCACATTAAAAATGTCATATATATTTAGAGAAAATTATCAGATAGCACAACAACAAATAATATTAAGTATAAGCGTGATATGTAGATTCTTCCGCAGTTTATAAGTAGGAAAAGAAAAAGCAAATTCAAATAATATTTTCAATTCACAATTTTTAGTGTCGTTGCTTGTTGTTGCGGAGGAATTCATGTATAGTCATTTAACAGACGTCAACATTTCGCGCACTTGCAAAGACAGAAGTCGCGGGAAAACGACGTCATAGACGAGAATTACTTAGCGTTAGCAACGTAACATTGGCCCGAAATTGGTCCTATGGCATTGAACGTAGTATAAAATAAGTGGCCCGAAATTGGCCCGTGGCACAAAGATGGTTAAACGTTGTATTTGAAATTAGTTTTTTGACGTCACCAACACCTTAGAGTAAGACGTCACGTCATCAATGGAATGTAGAGGTACTGTTAGGGGGCTCTGAAGTAACGGCATGAACACTGTGCGATGCTCGCATTTAGGCTGCGCATTCATTCATATTATGACCTTGCACTAACAATCGTGTAAGTTCTCATATATTCGGATAAAGTACAGATCTTTTCCGTACCGTAGATAGTTTTACTCTTTCAGTAGGGTAAGATAACTCTTGTAAGAAAAACAAATAAAAATGGCCAATGACGTCCGGAGAATTTGCGTTCGATTATTTTTAAGTCATAAACGTTTCCAGAAAATAACCTTTAGAGCTTTTTCAACGCCCAGGTACAAGTTCACAACGTCTTACAAATCTCCCTATCATCGAAAACTTCTGACAGACATCAACATTTAATTTCATCACTTTGTTTATATTTTAATCTGGCCACTTCGTAGTTCCATTAATAAAACCTCTCATTTCATGTTTATTTTCAACATTTTTTATCGGATATTGATATTTTATGTTTTTAGTGAAATTTTCACATTTCAAATAATAATAAAAAATGTAAAAGTCAGATGAAAATGATAAATTAAAATAGTCTGAGAATCCTCTGCTGTCCAACATGTTTTTAAGACTCCGATGGCATGTGACATACTTCTACTTCTACTTCGATACTGCCCAGGGATTATGCATCATGGGCAAGGGACGTCAGCAAGACGGCTAAAAACACTACTGCAGTAGTGTGTATATACAAATAAAAACAAGACTCAAGAGGGACAGTGTCGTCTATACTGTGATCTTCTGCAGACAAACCCTGAAGTAGTCTGCAGCTGATCTCTGCGCTAGGTCAGGTAGTAAGGAGTTCCAATCTCTGATGGTTCGAGGAAGGAAACTGTTTTTGTATTGTTCATAGTTGGCCCGGATTTCGATGTAGGTGTTGGAGTGTGAACTTGTACTAGTATAGGATGGTTGTTGAACATACTCTGGAATTTCAATTGGTGCACTGTTGTTGATGGCTTTATGGAAGTTGATAAGACGTTTTTGTTTTCTGCGTTGTTGTAGTGGTGGCCAGTTGAGCTGATCTAGCATTGATGTTACGCTGTCTCTATAGGAGTAGTTACCTGTGACAAAACGAGCTCCTTTTCTTTGGACCTTTTCTAAGCTGAGGATGTCTTGCTTGGTGTAGGGGTCCCAAACAGATGAGCTGTACTTGAGATATGGTAAAGCGAGCGATATCATCATGTGACATCAAACAGCTCTCCACACACAAAAAGCAGAATGGGTCTGAGTCAGCAATTTCACAATTTCCCGATGATATCAAGAAAAAAATTGTGTGCTTCTACTTTATATAAATCCCTTCTAGAGATATTTTTCTCCATTGTCACTGAGTAGTTCTTGCCACCTGATCTTTTGACAATTTTTGTGAAAAAATTGGAATTTTAAAAATGATGAGCATAACTTGTTTCAGATAGAGGATAGTGATATCTATCTTTTGAAGCCGTTGCAATTGATTTTAATTAGAAAATAATTTGTTCAATTAGCAAAATGGCAAGAATTGCTGCTTTTATTTAAGTGGTGAGAATTACCCTCTGACCAGTAATAAGCAGAGCTGAGGTATGACTGTGTGGAATTACCTACATGTAGCCAATATCAATTTTGTTTTGCTATCTAACTCTAGATATATGCTTTTATCTGAATATAAAAGAAACAAGAAGAAATGATTGGTACATGTTAATATGTTAAAGTAAAAGACTAGTTCCCTAGTATGTGCCTCATAATTCAACAAGGGGCCTCAGTGGCAGAGTGGTTAAGGTAGTTCGTCTGCTATTGATCACATGGTCTGTCAGCACGTGAGGTTGCAGGTTCGAGTCTCACTGCGGGCAGGGTGTACTCGACTGCAATATTAATTGACAAGAATTGCCTGTTTTCCTACCGAATGTCAGGCGTTTTCAATTAAAACTGGACGCCGTAATATAGCTGAAAAAAAATTGCTGAAAATGGCGTTAAATATCATTCAAACAAAACAAACAAACTTATTCAACATATTGAGGTCAAAAGTATCTTGATTGTCATTTACTTTTTTCATCATCAATATTTTCAGTATTGTATAAACAGTTATTTAAAATTTTGCACACTTTTTGTTGTGGTCAAGTGGTAAAATCAGATGTCTGACAACACTGAAGCTGTGGGTTTGATTCTCACTGTGGACAGTAAATGCTCGACTCCAATCCTTTTGGGTAAGGATTGCAAGTTTTCCTACTGAAAATTGGTGGTTTTCTCTAGGCACTCTAGATCTGGCTTCCTTCTCCAAAAAACTGGATGCCACAATATAAATTTGCTCTAAGTGACATTTAGCACCATGCAAACAACAAACAACTACACTTCTTGTTTTGTAACAATCTCATTATCATATGGAGGATAATATTTTCCTATTGATGTATTTAAATGTTTCTAAGCAATATGTAAATTTGCGAACCTTTTTTTTTAGTTTGGTTGAAGTGGGAAAACTTGAAAAACCAAAAGACAGCTGTGATAAATATGAAATAGGACAGGTAAAAATCACTGTTAGATATAGTTAGATGTGATATAAAATTCACAGGATACTAGTAGTGCAATTTGATCCAAAACATCTTGTTTAGTGTTTCAGAGGTTACAAAAAAACCCTTATTTTAATTTATCCTAAAAATCATTTTAGTTAGTGTTGCCAGAAATTAATGAAACAAATATATATATTGAGTGGGACATTTTTAAAACTGTCAGGTTCAGCAATCACATGTTGAGCAAATTGCTTTTTACTCTAAAGAAACTAATATAGTTCTGATGACTTGTAAAACAACTTCAACAGCATCAGAAAATTTACCCCATAAAATGTGGACTTTCAGTTTACTGCAATTGTTTAAGGAATACTTTCATACATACCTGTAAATGTATAGCTACCCCATTTCTTTTATTGATTGATTGTTTAATTGCTATATTCAGTACAGGGCAATTAAACAACAACAAAATAATCTCCAGAAATAAAATGGAACAGTGGGGAGACAATATTTGTTCATTTTACAAATTATGAAATGCTGGGTAGATACAAAAATATATCTCTTTCTGGTGGCCAGGATGCATCTACATTTTTTTTTATTTTCAAAAGAGGTCTTTATGATGAGAGTAGCATGGAATTCTCAAAATTTGTTAATTTTTTTTTAAATGGATACAAATAAATTCATATTATTTACCAAAGAGGTTTTTATTGACTTAGGACAAATTCCAAGATTGATATAATATTTTCATCTAAGTTGATAAAACATGTACTGACTGTAACATAAAGGCTATTTATTTTTTGTTTTTTTTTTAATGAACATTTTTTCCCACATCCAATCCCATTGTTCAATAGTTATCTGGTTTATCTGTCTTCTTAATATTTATTCTACAAATGCTGACTTTTCAATTAGTAAAAATACTCACCAATGAAATAGAATGAACGAATTACACAAAACATATAATCCATAATTCATTCAATGCACTTGTATCAGTGACACCAGCCATGCCATATTTTGTAAAAATGAATCAAGTATGGAAATGAGCCAGTCAGTTTCTGAACATAGTTAGGTACTTACATAATCATTATGCATCATGTAATTATTATATTGGTAATATTACTAACATAGTTATGCATTACCTACATTTATATGAAACCCTGTTCCACAACTTGTTTGGGGGGCCTCGGTGGCCGAGTGGTCAAGGTAGTTAGTCTACTATTGATCATGTGGTCTGTTAACACTGAGATTGCGGGTTCGATTCTTACTGCAGACAGGGTGTACTTGACTCCAATCTTAATTGACAAGGATTGCCAGTTTCCCTACCGCAGGTCAGGGGTTTTCTCCGGGTACTCCGGCTTCCTCCCCCAATAAAAACTGGACGCCATGATATAGCTGAAAAATTGCTGAAAGTGGCGTTAAACACCACCAAACAACAAC
Organism: Limnoperna fortunei; assembly: GCA_944474755.1. Lineage (NCBI taxonomy): Eukaryota > Metazoa > Mollusca > Bivalvia > Mytilida > Modiolidae > Limnoperna > Limnoperna fortunei. The sequence goes on along the minus strand of OX104121.1, from coordinate 6,361,686 downwards.
ACAACTTGTTTGACCAATACCTTGACTGTATCACTATAAATATATGGACCTGGATGGCTGAGTGGTAAAGGTAATTACACCCCCTGTAACGTAAAACGTTCCCATTTATGCGTTCGTATTTCGTTTTCCGTTCGTTCGTATATCGTTTTCCGTTCGTCCATCAGTACGTCCGTTCGTTCGTTCGTCCGCATGCGCAAAACAAGTAAATAAAAACCGTTCGTTCGTTCGTCTGCATGCACAGTACAGGTAAAAATAAAGGTTCATTCTTTCGTCAGCATTCGCAAAAGAAAATATTTTACACTTTGTTAGTCTGATAGAAAATACTACATTCTGTTGTCAAATAAATTGTATTTATTTTAAAACTATAAATTCATTAAAACCATGAACATGTTTTAAATTAAATATAAACATAAACAATTTGAAATACTTTCTTCGTCTATTTTGTTATATGTGTAAATCTACAATATTCAGGTTGTACAAATAAATATGATTTATTTGAACACTATAAATTTTATAAACACATATGAAATTATTCCATTTTAGTACCTAAAACCTTTTAAAAATGTATGTTTTATCCGAAAGTCTTTGAACATCCCTACATTGTCTTCATTTGATACAAAAACTGAATAGCTGTTTACACAGCAAACTTAATAAAACTGCATAAAATCTTAATTTGATGGCACAATATTTGTTTGGAAATACAGACATTTCATTTCCTAGGTTTTAAATTGCATATATAATGTCTCAGGACTGATTTAGCATCTCTTAGTTAGGTCAAAGAAGTTAATTATAGTATGCTATGGTTTAATATTGCATCTTGTAAGGTCTCAGGAGTGATTTTGTATGTGAAAATATGGTTTTTAATTTTATCGCAAAGGTCTCAGGAGTGATTTTATATGTGTAATATGGTTTTTAATTGTATAGATAGGGTCTCAGGAGTGATTTTGTATGTGAAATATGGTTTTTATTGTATCGCAAAGGTCTCAGGAGTGATTTTATATGTGTAATATAGTTTTTAATTGTATAGCTAGGGTCTCCGGAGTGATTTTGTATGTGAAATATGGTTTTTAATTGTATTGCTAGGGTCTCAGGAGTGATTTTGTATGTGAAATATTGGTTTTAATTGTATCGCAAAGGTCTCAGGAGTGATTTTGCATGTAAAATATGGTTTTTAATTGTATTGCTAGGGTCTCGGGAGTGACTTTATATATGTAATATGGTTTTCAATTGTATTGCAAAGGTCTAAGGAGTGATTTTATATGTGTAATTTATTATATGGTTTTAAATTGTAGTGCAAAGGTCTCAGGAGTGATTTTATATGTGAAATATGGTTTTTAATTGTATCGCAAAGTTCTCAGGAGTGACTTTATATGTGTAATATAGTTTGTAATTGTATTGCTAGGGTACCTGTCTCAGGAGTGATTTTGTATGTGAAATATGGTTTTTAATTGTATTGCAAAAGTCTCAGGAGTGATTTTGCATGTGAAATATATGGTTTTTAATTGTATTGCTAGGGTCTCAGGGGTGATTTTATATATGTAATATGGTTTTTAATTGTATCATAAAGGTCTGAGAAGTGATTTTATATGTAATATTGTTTTTAATTGTATCACAAAGGTCTCAGGAGTGATTTTGTATGTGAAATATTGGTTTTAATTGTATCACAAAGGTCTCAGGAGTGATTTTGCATGTGAAATATGGTTTTTAATTGTATTGCTAGGGTCTTAGGAGTGATTTTATATATGTAATACGGTTTTTAATTGTATCGCAAAGGTCTCAGGAGTGATTTTATATGTGTAATATGGTTTTTAATTGTATCGCAAAGGTCTCAGGGGTGATTTTGCATGTGTAATATGGTTTTTAATTGTATCGCAAAGGTCTCAGGATTGATTTTATATGTGAAATATGGTTTTTAATTGTATCGCAAAGGACTCAGGGGTGATTTTATATGAGAAATATAGTTTTTAATTGTATTGCTAGGGTCTCAGGAGTGATTTTGTATGTGAAATATGGTTTTTAATTGTATTGCTAGGGTCTCCGGACTGATTTTATATGTGTAATATGGTTTTTAATTGTATCGCAAAGGTCTCAGGGGTGATTTTATATGAGAAATTTAGTTTTTAATTGTATTGCTAAGGTCTCAGGACTGATTTTATATGTGTAATATAGTTTTTAATTGTATTGCTAAGGTCTCAGTAGTGAAATTGTATGTGTTATGTGGTTTTTAACTGCATAGCTAAGGTCTCAGGATTGATTTTATATTTGTATTATGGTTTTTGATTGCATTTCTTATGTATCAGGAGTGATTTTATATGTTTAATTTAGTTTTTAATTGTATCTCGAAGGTCTCATTAATTTTTTTAATGTTAAATATGGTTTTTAATATTCTTGCAAAGGTCTCTGGAGTGATATTACAAATGTGATTTTAAATGTGTTATTTGAACACCACCTTGATGAACATTTTCCAATAGAGAATTTTTGTAATAAATCACCCCTTAATTTATGAAACTATAAGGTTTAACAAATATATAACACATAATAAATATACAGTTGGATTAGTACATTTCATTATATGCAATAAAGATTAATTATAAAAGCTTCCTCTGGAATGTGTAATAATTACTGTTAGTAATCAAAATAAAATGGACGATTAAGCTCGTTTCTTTTTACACTGTGATAAAAAATATTTAAAGGTCCATTATTAAAACATTTCCTTGTTTATCCCAAATCACGAACATGAATATTTAATAAAAATACTCAACCCCACAAATTTTCTCGTAGGACGTTTTTTATGTGTGTATTACCTGTTTGGGCTGTCACAAATCATTTAAATGATGATTTAATGAAAATAAAGTATAATTATTTTATTATTTATTCCTTTTCAATTTTTTATTTGTTTACTATAAACCAGTAAAATGATCGAACGTTTCTTGATTTTTACAAAGCACGATATAGGCGTCTCCATTCGTTTTCCCACATACGAATGATTGAAGCGTATAGCTTGTCTCTGATTGGTTAATTTTTAAATGGTTCGTCTGGACGAAAAGAGCATTCGTTCATTCTTCGTCCGTTCGTATGTCGTTTTTGGTTCGTCCGTTTAACGTTCGTATGGGAACGTTTTACGTTTCAGGGGGTGTAGTCTACTATAGAATGTTACATCATGATAATGTTGATCACCTGGTCTGTCAACACTGATCAGGCTGTGGGTATGAGTCTCACTGTGGACAGGATGCACTTGAATCCACTCTTAATTGATAATGATTGCCTGTTTTTGTAATGGAAGGTCAGGTTTTGTCTCCAAGTACTCCGGCATCCTGCCCCAATGAAAAGTGGATGCCATGATATAGCTGAAAAATTGCTGAAAGTAGCATTAAACACCATTCAAACAAGCAAACAAACAAAAAAACACAAGTAACAACAATTTAATTTTAACATAAAAAAAGAACAATAGAAAGATTTGTTGTATAAAATTATAATAATATAATAAATCTGTTTGTTATATTTCAGTTATTCTTACATAAAAACTTTGGCTACAGAGGAATTATCTTATATCCATGGCAACCAACAGTATACGAATCAGAGACTATGTAATTATTTGTATTTAATATACCTTTTTAATGCTTTATATATATCTGGGAACGGATGTTTTATTCTATTATGGATTGTACATGCTGAGGTGCTACACCTCTCCAAACAAACAATATAGGAAAAATGAGTGAGATTTTTATAATAGGTTTAGTACCTAACATATTTAAATTTTACTTTACATAGCTACAGGACAGTGCCCTGCCATTGCAAAATATAGTCACCCATAGTGGAGTAAAAACAGTAGAAATAAGTGGTCTAATCAACCAATGAAAAGTCAAGATTTTTACTAATTTTTTTATTAATATTAAGGAAAATGTGGTCCCCATCATCTGTAACCAACTATTGATTACAGTACGTTGTTGTTGCAACTATCAGCTGTGTTTTCATTCATAAAAATATCAGATGTTATGATTATTCATAAAACAAAGATACCCCAAATTGTGCTAATAATGGTTACTGCCCTTTATGCCTGGTGGCATGTAGGGCAGTAGTGCTAATGTTTTACTTACTTACTGCCCTTTATGCCTGGTAGCATGCAGGGCAGTAGTGCTTATGTTTGACTTACTTGCTGCCCTTTATGCCTGGTAGCATGTAGGGCAGTAGTGCTTATGTTTTACTTACTTACTGCCCTTTATGCCTGGTAGCATGTAGGGCAGTAGTGCTTATGTTTTACTTACTGCCCTTTATGCCTGGTAGCATGTAGGGCAGTAGTGCTAATGTTTTACTTACTGCCCTTTATGCCTGGTAGCATGTAGAGCAGTAGTGCTTATGTTTTACTTACTTACTGACCTTGATGCCTGGTGGCATGTAGGGCAGTAGCTGCTTATGTTTTACTTACTTACTGCCCTTGATGCCTGGTGGCATGTAGGGCAGTAGTGCTTATGTTTTGGTGTGGTCTTTTGAGATGAGGAATAGGATATACATGCAAATAGTCAGATTTAATTTACAATTAAAATAACACTTGTTTATCAAAATACAATGTATGTGGCATCATATGGTCCAAATCGTCAAAACAATGAAGAATGCCAATTTCATCGTGGTGAAAGCAACAAAGTATTCACTTTTTCACACAGGTTTTTCTATCTTTGTAATGCATGCATATGAGTATGAGAGAAATATAGATTTTTCATTCACCTACCTGGATTGTTAGTTTTATTATGTTCGTTTTGTCAGCCCCTTTTCCATGTGTGCTAGAAACAAGTTGAAACAAACTAGATCTACCAGATGTATACACTGGTTCCATGTTTGTTGTCAAACAAACTAGATCTACCAGATGTATACACTGGTTCCATGTTTGTTGTCAAACAAACTAGATCTACCAGATGTATACACTGGTTCCATGTTTGTTGTCAAACAAACTAGATCTACCAGATGTATACACTGGTTCCATGTTTGTTGTCAAACGAACTAGATCTACCAGATGTATACACTGGTTCTATGTTTGTTGTCAAACAAACTAGATCTACCAGATGTATACACTGGTTCCAGGTTTGATGTCAAATACTAAATAAAAAATAATATTCAGAGATGTGTATCAGTTGTTTGAAGATGTAAGAAACCAAAATCAGTTAAGACAGAACTTCTCCGACTTTTTCTATGACATGATCGTTTTGATGTTTGTTGCCAAGTTAATATAGTACAGCTGATTCCACTAAACTGTATGTTTGTCTATTGCATATTTCTCTTTGATTGCATTAGACTTCAAAACACCAACCATTACATGTACACTCTATGTACAAAATCTGTGTTTTTTTAATGGAAAATACAAAGGAAATATACAATATTCGTACATGTACATTGTCAGGAAAAAATATATAGTTTATTTGTACTAGCCTTAGAAACATGTAGAAATGTGAGGCTGTGCCGAGCATTTCCTACCTGTTTCTCAGCAAATAAACTGTATATTTTCTGACAATGTATGAATATTGCGTTTATTCTGAAACTCGAAAATATATTTTATACTAATGAAAAAAATGAAAAAAGTGCACTTCTAGCCAATTTTTGACTTGAAATTTTCGATGCGTCTTTGAGTGATAGCCTGACATCACAAACAGATATAGCCTTTCAACAACATGCAGTAAACAGAACCGAATACAATCTAATTAAAATTATATCTTCACTTGGCTCCCCCTTTTTGCTATTGTCGCCGTGCTTCACAGCAGATATAATTTTAATTAGATTGAACAGAATACTAAATAATGTTAGAAGTAAGGACAAGGGTACCAGGAACTGGCGTCATTATTAACAATAAAGCTTTGCTTTATTCATAGGGTAGAATTTGTATAGTTGAAAAGGTAGTTGCAGAATAAATAAAATAATCCTGTTAATTGCATAAAATGTTCCAGAAAAGGACATTATATTTGATAAAAACTAACTTTTTCACAACATGGTCATAAAAGTGTCTTGCACTAGAATATTCATAACATGTTTTACACCCTTTTTATGTTGTTATTGTTTTTACAAGAATTAAGATAGTAGAAAAGTGTCACCTAGATGGTTTCAATTAATCAACAGTTTTTTTATTATATTTTAATGTAAACTCCACATTTTATGTTGGAAATTGATATTTCTGTTTATTGCATATTTCTGTTACTTACATAATTGTATCTGTCTAACTGGTTATGCAATTAAGAGGAATTCATTGTATTGTATGATGCTATTACATGTACATCGAAGATCATTAGTGGGGCCCCGCCACTTTGTGGCAGACACCCTATAGTGATCATGATCAGTCTGTTTGTCTGTCTGTCCCTCAGAAGCTTATCGTGTCCGAACTATAATCTTATATCTTTTGAGGTAGGCTTTTGATATTTAGTATGTGTGTGGATAATAGCAAGGAGATGTGTAGCATACCATGGTTGATGACCTTTGACCTTGACCTCAAGGTCAGCAGGGCCCACAGGGATGGGTACCATCTGATATCTAGTTTTTGTTACTTTGATATATTTGTATTCTATTTCAGTAAACATTCAAAATCAGACAAAAAATCTTCAACAAAAAAAACATATTATTATGAAGTACTGATAGACAAGCGAGATTCTAGTTCTGATTATATTGTAAGTAGTATTTATATTATATTTTTATATTTCCAATATTCATTGTATCATGATGTTTGATTTGCTAAACTTGCCCAGCTGCTAATCATGCATCACATGCCGTTCTGCTGAAGGTCATGAGGGGTTTGGTTTCACCAGGTACTCCTGCTTTCTCCTGAAATAAAACCTGGATAATGTTCACTAATGATACCCCTGCTCTATAATGTATGGTGGTCTGAAAATAGATCTCACAATATGGCATGATAATACAAAGTTGTGGACAAAATTTCAGTATTGCATCATCATTTCTGAGAAAAATGAGATAAATATGGCAATGGATTAGCACACAGACAGACACATACAGTAATACAAACAGACAAAAAAAGTTTACCTCCTATTGGAGTGGGGGTGTATTCATTATTCAATTAATTATGGATGTAAACCTGCTGTTTGTAACACAAATAAGTCACAAATAAGTAATTCTTAATTACATTTTTTGATTAGAAAGACAGATTACATACAGAAGCTGTATCTATATTACTGAAGATGGGGAGTAAATCAAGCAACAATGTGATACCGGGTGTACATGTGATATCAGGTATGTACTGATAGTGTGATACCAGGTGTAAATGTGATATCAGGTATGAACTGAAGGTGTGATACCAGGTGTACATGTGATATCAGGTATGTACTGAAGGTTTTGATACCAGGTGTACATGTGATATCAGGTATGTACTGATAGTGTGATACCAGGTGTAAATGTGATATCAGGTATGAACTGAAGGTGTGATACCAGGTGTACATGTGATATCAGGTATGTACTGAAGGTTTTGATACCAGGTGTACATGTGATATCAGGTATGTACTGAAGGTGTGATAGCAGGTGTACATGTGATATCAGGTATGTACTGAAGGTGTGATATCAGGTATGTACTGATAGTGTGATACCAGGTGTACATGTGATATCAGGTATGTACTGAAGGTGTGATAGCAGGTGTACATGTGATATCAGGTATGTACTGAAGGTGTGATACCAGGTGTACATGTGATGTCAGGTATGTACTGAAGGTGTGATAGCAGGTGTACATGTGATATCAGGTATGTACTGAAGATGTGATAGTATGTGTACATGTGATATCAGGTATGTACTGAAGATGTGATAGTATGTGTACATGTGATATCAGGTATGTACTGAAGATGTGATAGTATGTGTACATGTGATATCAGGTATGTACTGAAGGTGTGATAGCAGGTGTACATGTGATATCAGGTATGTACTGAAGGTGTGATACCAGGTGTACATGTGATGTCAGGTATGTACTGAAGGTGTGATACCAGGTGTACATGTGATGTCAGGTATGAACTGAAGGTGTGATACCAGGTGTACATGTGATATCAGGTATGTACTGAAGGTGTGATGCCAGGTGTACATGTGATATCAGGTATGTACTGATGGTGTGATACCAGGTGTACATGTGATATCGGGTATGTACTGAAAGTGTGATACCAGGTGTACATGTGATATCAAGTATGTACTAAAGGTGTGATACCAGGTGTACATGTGATATCAGGTATGTACTGAAGGTGTGATACCAGGTGTACATGTGATATCAGGTATGTACTGAAGGTGTGATACCAGGTGTACATGTGATATCAGGTATGTACTGAAGGTGTGATAGCAGGTGTACATGTGATGTCAGGTATGTACTGAAGGTGTGATAGCAGGTGTACATGAGATGTCAGGTATGTACTGAAGGTGTGATACCAGGTGTACATGTGATATCAGGTATGTACTGATAGTGTGATACCAGGTGTACATGTGATATCAGGTATGTACTGAAGGTGTGATACCAGGTGTACATGTGATATCAGGTATGTACTGATGGTGTGATACCAGGTGTACATGTGATATCAGGTATGTACTGATGGTGTGATACCAGGTGTACATGTGATATCAGGTATTTATTACATTTCGTAATTTTAGTTTCCATTTAAACAATGTATCTTTCACAAACCGATATTTTATGATATTGCACGATTGTGACGTTTTAACTACAAGTGATATTGCACGGCTGGCCATTTTGGTACAAGAATGACATCTAAAACTTAATTAGCCGTGCAATATCACTTGTAATCAAAACGTCAGTCGTGCAATATCACAATATGTTAATGTTTTTAAAATATTCACTGAAAATTGTTTTCTGCAGCAAAATATCGTCAAAATTTAACTCTAAAAATCATATAGTGACCATGATAACAAAATGCATGATTATAAATTCTTGTGTATAAAACAAATTATTAAGGAGATGGTCAAATGTACAGTGAAATGAAATAAAACAATTATGGCAGCTCAGTGCATGCGATATCATGTTTTATGGAACACTTAAAAGGAATATCAACCTCGGCCGTTGGCCTCGGTCGATATGTCTTTTAAGTGTTCCATAAAACATGATATCGCATGCACTGAGCTGCCATAATTGTATAGTACTGAAGGTGTGATACCAGGTGTACATGTGATATCAGGTATGTACTGATGGTGTGATACCAGGTGTACATGTGATATCAGGTATGTACTGAAGGTGTGATAGCAGGTGTACATGTGATGTCAGGTATGTACTGAAGGTGTGATACCAGGTGTACATGTGATATCAGGTATGTACTGAAGGTGTGATACCAGGTGTACATGTGATATCAGGTATGTACTGAAGGTGTGATAGCAGGTGTACATGTGATATCAGGTATGTACTGAAGGTGTGATACCAGGTGTACATGTGATATCAGGTATGTACTGAAGGTGTGATACCAGGTGTACATGTGATATCAGGTATGTACTGAAGGTGTGATAGCAGGTGTACATGTGATATCAGGTATGTACTGAAGGTGTGATACCAGGTGTACATGTGATATCAGGTATGTACTGATAGTGTGATACCAGGTGTACATGTGATATCAGGTATGAACTGAAGGTGTGATAGCAGGTGTACATGTGATATCAGGTATGAACTGATAGTGTGATACCAGGTATGAACTGATAGTGTGATACCAGGTGTACATGTGATATCAGGTATGTACTGAAGGTGTGATAGCAGGTGTACATGTGATATCAGGTATGTACTGAAGGTGTGATACCAGGTGTACATGTGATATCAGGTATGTACTGATAGTGTGATACCAGGTGTACATGTGATATTAGGTATGTACTGAAGGTGATAGCAGGTGTACATGTGATATCAGGTATGTACTGAAGGTGTGATAACAGGTGTACATGTGATATCAGGTATGAACTGATAGTGTGATACCAGGTGTACATGTGATATCAGGTATGTACTGAAGGTGTGATAGCAGGTGTACATGTGATATCAGGTATGTACTGAAGGTGTGATACCAGGTGTACATGTGATATCAGGTATGTACTGAAGGTGTGATACCAGGTGTACATGTGATATCAGGTATGTACTGATAGTGTGATACCAGGTGTACATGTGATATCAGGTATGTACTGAATGTGTGATAGCAGGTGTACATGTGATATCAGGTATGTACTGAAGGTGTGATACCAGGTGTACATGTGGTATCAGGTATGTACTGATAGTGTGATACCAGGTGTACATGTGATATCAGGTATGTACTGAAGGTGTGATAGCAGGTGTACATGTGATATCAGGTATGTACTGAAGGTGTGATAGCAGGTGTACATGTGATATCAGGTATGAACTGAAGGTTTTGATACCAGGTGTACATGTGATATCAGGTATGTACTGAAGGTGTGATACCAGGTGTACATGTGGTATCAGGTATGAACTGAAGGTGTGATAGCAGGTGTACATGTGATATCAGGTATGTACTGAAGGTGTGATACCAGGTGTACATGTGATATCAGGTATGAAGGTGTGATAGCAGGTGTACATGTGATGTCAGGTATGAACTGAAGGTGTGATAGCAGGTGTACATGTGATATCAGGTATGTACTGAAGGTGTGATGCCAGGTGTACATGTGATATCAGGTATGTACTGATGGTGTGATACCAGGTGTACATGTGATATCGGGTATGTACTGAAAGTGTGATACCAGGTGTACATGTGATATCAGGTATGTACTAAAGGTGTGATACCAGGTATACTTGTGATATCAGGTATGTACTGAAGGTGTGATACCAGGTGTACATGTGATATCGGGTATGTACTGAAAGTGTGATACCAGGTGCACATGTGTTATCAGGTATGTACTGAAGGTTTTGATACCAGGTGTACATGTGATATCAGGTATGTACTGAAGGTGTGATACCAGGTGTACATGATATTTGGTATTTATTGATGGTGTGGTACCACATGTGCATGTGATATCAGGTATTTATATTTTGAAATCCTTGATAAAATGTTGACAAAACCTGCAAAACATGGCAGAGCACATCAGATGCACCCAAAGAATAAAGAGTTGCAGTTCTGTTGTAGGTTTTTTATGTCATTTAATTGCTGGTAAGGCATACCACAAAATAGGGACATAACTCTTACATAGTCAAAAGGGACATAACTCTTACATAAGTCAAAAGGGACATAACTCTTACATAGTCAAAAGGGACATAACTCTTAATACATACAAAAAAGAAACAACTCTTACATAATCAGTAGGGATATGACTCTTAAATACCTACCAAAAGAGGGACATTACTCTTAAATAGTCAAAAGGGACATAAGTCTTAAATACCTACCAAGAAAAAGGGACATAACCAGTGTTCAATCCAGAATTTGGCCTAAGGTGGTCATGATGGCCCTAATAACTTACCATAGGGGGCCAGAATTTATAGCTAGGGGTCAATAAAACCAATATAGAGACATGACAACTGGACATTTCGATTTTCATCCGTTTTTGCACGTTTATCTCCAATGGGAGTAAAATACGAAGAAATACGCTTCATCTTGAAGCATGAAGAACACGTTATAAACAAATTTGTCTAAGTGATTTAGACGCTAGCTAAATTGTAATTGTACATGATAAAAAGCGTACTTAGGACCGAGAATACAGTTAAATTTCCGGTATATTGTAAAGGGACTTTCTCAAAGCTGTTGACTATGGGGGAATTTCTCAAAGCAATGAAAAATTATGTTGTGCCAGTAATGACCCAGGAGGTTTTTTAAGCGCGTCAATTCAACAAAAAATGTGGGAATGGCGCACTCTAGATTGAACACTGCATAACTCTTACATGAATACCCAAAAGAAATAGCTTTTATATCAAAAAGTGGACATCTCTTACATACTTACAAGCAATCTCCACACAAAGGATTCTTGGTATCTTACATCAAATACAATCACCTTTGACACACCATTGGTTAATGCCATGAGAGAGATACTCTCATGGATGATAAGTCTCATGCAAATGAAGTACCTTTTATATAAATATAAAAAGTGTATAAATAGATTATGTAAAAATAAATAAGATCTCAAACGTCAGTCTTCTCGGGCAGACAAAAAATGTAGTCCCCCTGAAAATGGTAGAATGTGTGGCTGATGTACATATCTGGGAACCAGTTCTTTGTGCAGGAGACTGACCAACCTTTATCTAAAGGGAGGTAACTGTTTACATACCTACCCAAAAGGGACATAACTCATACATATTTTAATTGTAATCCCTGTTAACTCTAGGTTCAGATTATGTCTCTCATGATGATGTCTTACCCTACAGAGGAACAGATGAACAACCTATTCACCACGATTTTTGCAATGAATTTCTTACATTTCAAGCAGATCTTAGTAAGTATTACTTATAAATCATGAGAGGCCTCGGTGGCAGAGTGGTTATGGTAATTAGTCATCTGCTATTAATCATGTGGTCTGTCAGCACTGAGGTTGTGGGTTCAAGTCACACTGTGGGCAGTATTGCCAGTTTTCCTACCTTCCGCAGGTCAAGGGTTTTCTTTGGGGACTCCTGCTCAATAAAAACTGGTGGCCACAGTATAGCTGAAAAATTGCTAATAGTGGTGTAAAACATCATTCAACCAACCAAACAAGCAATATAACTCATACATACTCCCACCCCCACGAAAAACTTGATGCCATGAGACATCTTTAAAAGTCCTTAAAAGTGATATAAAAGACCTTTTAAACAAACTTAAGGAACAAACAAACATAGCCTTCAGTGTGACTAAGTCCATTAGCCATCATGGCCCAATGTGGATACCCCCAATGTACCACAGATGTATGGACTATCCCTATATGCCCCCACTTTTCAGGCAAGGTATATACCATGTTTTGGTCTGTATAATTGACACATTTATTCTGTTAATGCATCTTTCAAGACCATTAGAACCTATATACATACAAATTACAAGTATTGAGGACTTTATCAAGTTACAGCAGGAGATCTGGAATGTACATTTGTATCCATCAATGTAAATTTATGCTTTCCTAGTTTTTGTCTCATCTGCAACAGTAGTCAATGAATGTGAGACATATATGTGGAAATCCAGAGGCAGCATTAACACTTGACATTTTGCTTTATATCTTTGTAAACTTAACAATTTGGTATATAGGTTGCTGATGAAAGGTACATAACAGTCACCTGTCACCTGAACTTTGATCTAAGTTACACTGTCCAATGACTACATTAAAGATAAGTTATCCGGATCACAATTGACCACGTGATCATATTTGGTGTCCCTGATGTCCATTGTTTTTCAATCGAGCAGACCTCGGTAATGTTCAGCAAACAAATCGGAAAAACTATATAACTATTAACTTTTTTTACTCAAAACTCCATTTGTTTTTAACATTGACTCGAAGTAAAACATATATTTGGTATCATTACAAATCAGTTGATTCAATACAGATGTATTTTCTTGGTTGAAAATAAAATTAAATGGTAACTTCAATTATGGGTCTGATGCCTTAATGGATTAAGTCAATTCCTCATTGTAGGATGACAGTATTTAGTATATAGGTTGCTGATGAAATATACATGACAGTTTGGTCAACCTGATATTGACAGGCTTTCAAGCGGGCCCTTATTTTCCTAAATTTCCTTATTTTTTACAAACAGCCCTAAAATTTCTAATTGAAACTGTAAAATCCTAAAAAGACCCTATTTTTTTGTTAAAATCCTAATTTTTTTTAATTTTAAAAATTTCAAAAATAAACATAAAATAGATTAAAGTTAAATGAAGCTAGCTTTAGTATACTTTCAGAAATATGTATTTGTCACCCAGGAGACTATTTGATGGTCATCCAAATGGTCTTTTTTATTGGTAATTAACTTTTTAGCTATTGTTATCACTTTGCGTCTGTCAGCGTCGTTGTCGTCGGCGGCATCGTTTGTAAACTTTTAAATTTTAATCTTCTTCTCTATACCACTTGGCCAATTGAAAACCAAACTTGGCCATAATGTTCATTGGATGGACCTTTATATACAAAGTTTGTGTTTTTTATTTCGATTGGAAAACTAATATAGCCGCCACCACAAAACTTAATTTCACACAGGACCCTATGGGAAAAAAGTTTTAAAAGGTTTCTTCTTGGAAACCAGTTAACCAATCAAAACAAATCTTACTAGCAATATTGTTTGGATGGTCCTTTATAAAGTTTATGTTTTCTATGCCAATTGGAAATTCAACATGGCCGCTACAACAGGACTTAGTTTAACACAAGACCCTATGAGGAAAAGTTTTAAAAGGCTTCTTCTCTGAAACCGGTTAACAATGGATAAAAAACTTACAAGCAATAGTGTTTGGATGGTCCTCAATAAATTTGTTTTATATCCCAATCAGAAATTCAAAATGGCCGCCACCACAGGACTTGGTTTAACATTGGACTCTATGGGAAAAAGTTAAAAATGGCTTCTTCTCTGAAACCGGTTAACCAATCGAAACAAAACATACTGGCAATATTGTTTGGATGGTCTTCTTTAAAGTTTATGTTTTCTATTGCCAACTGGATTTTCAAAATGGCCGCTACCGCTGGACTTAATAACATAAGGACCCTATGGGAAAAAGTTGAAAAAGGCTTCTTCTCTGAAACTGATTAACCAATGGAAACAAAACTTACTGGCAATATTGTTTTGGATGGTCTTCTTTAAAGTTTATGTTTTTTATTTCCAATTGGAATTTCAAAATGGCCAACACCGCAGGACTAAGTTTAACATAGGACCCTATAGGCAAATTTTTTTTAAAGTCTTCTTTTCTAAAACTGGTTAACCAATGGAAACACAACTTACTAGCAATATTGATTGGATGGTCCTCTTTAAAGTTTATTGTAAATTACAGGACTTACTTTAACATCAGGAAAATGCCATTTTCATTGCCTATAAAATCAGGTAAGCAATACAGGCTCTCAAGAGCCTCTGGTGTACTATTGTTCTGTGCCGAAAATGGTGAGTAAATCTAATTTTTCAGTTTTAAATCATTAGAAAATAGCACACTTTATCCCTTATTTTTGTTTAAAACCCTGAAAAATCCCTAAAATTAACCCTTATTTTTTAAGAATTCAGCCCTAAAAAAGTCCTTATTTTTTGCAAAAAGTAGCTTGAAAGCCTGCAATCATTGACCTCTATTTCATGGTCCACTGACTACATTAAAGTTTTGAATTGGGTCAGTTTTTCTGTAACTATGCATTATATATTAAAGTTGACAAAATATAATGCATGTTGCTCATATAGTAAGTTTTTTTATACCCCATCACCGCAGGGGGCATTATGAGATACCTTGTTTTGGATATGAATGTCTGTCTGTCTGTCCATCTGTTTGTCCATAATCCAGGCAGTTTCCAGATGATAACTTGAAAAATCTTAGATGGATTTTAAATTTTGCACAGCTGTTAAGTACTATAAAATGAAAATAAAGTTCAATTTTAAGCACAAATCCTATGTGTAGTTTTGGAGTTAGGCCAATTAAATACAAATGACATGTGTCAACAATTTGCAAGTAAAACCATTTTATAATTATTTGTATAGGTCCAAGGTCAAGGTAAAAATTTTCTTCTGAGATGGACTGTTATATATCATGCTTAGCCGTTCCTATAGGCTGAATTTTAATTCATTAAAATGTGTTCATGAATATTAAAAACAATGCAAAGTGTCAGGGTATCATTTAATGTCCCATTAGACGCCCTATTTTTCTATTGTTTGATGGATTTATGTCACACTGAATATTTTTGTCATACTGCGGTCACACTTTAATAAATGTATGTATACAAATAACGCAAACCTTCAATAAACATGTTATATTTTATATTTGTCAATAATTTGCACTGTAAATTATGAAGTTAGCTCCCCTTAATATATTAATCTTTTTTTGCAGTGCAAAGTATAGAATTTGTGGTCTGTATGAAAATCATGTTGAAATATTTGTATACTTCTGAATTTTGTGTGGGGCAGAGTGGTTAAGGTAGTTCGTCTACTATTGATCACATGGTCTGTCAACACGGAGATTGCAGGTTCGATTCCCATGCAGGCAGGGTGCGCTTGACTCCAATCTTAATTGAGAAAGATTGCCAGTTTTCCTACTGAATATCAGAGGTTTTCTCTAGGTACTCCGGCTTCCACCCAACAAAAACTGGACTCCATGATATAGCTGAAAAATTGCTGTAAGTGGCGTTAAACAACAAACAAACAAACAAAGCATTACATGAGGTTTTTTTTATTGTAAATACGTTTTCTTAATAACCGCTTTCCAACTTTATTATTATATTTTGTTACCGATGAAAATTGCCATGTACCATTTTTTGCCCTTTAGCAAGTGAGACAAATAAACTTACTTGCATCAGTCAGAAGTACAGTCTGACAAGTTTGGCATAACATATCCACACCCCTGTATACTGTTACTTATTAGTTCCCTACTGGCATCGTTGAAGGTGACTTTAGGTTTGTATTCTGTCAATCTGTCAAACAATTGTTTTCTGCACTTTTTTCAAACCCTTTGCAAATTCTGTGCTGAAGTGAGTCAACCAACTTGAGTTATAGATCAAGTTTGAATTTCATTCTGGAACGATGTTGTTTTTTATACAAAATTATGACCCTAGGTTTTAGCAAATTTCTTGAAAATAAGTTTTCCTAGACTTTTGTAAATCGCTTGAATTTATGTTATACGTGCTGAACCTGATCAAAAAATATTTGTTGGTTTTGGGCCTGATTGCCTTATTGCTTGTTAATTAGGGCCCTGCCACTTAGTGGTGGATGCCCTATAGTGATCAGTCTGTCTGTTCATCCGTCTATTTGTCTATCTGTTGGTCTGTCCATCCGACACTAATCATGTCCGGGCTATAACTTTTTTTATCTTTTGAGGTAGGCTTTTGATACGTTGTCTGTGGGTAGTTAATATCATGGCAATCTGTAGCATTTAATAGTTTATGACCTTTGTCCTTGAATTTTGACCTCAAGGTCAGCGGGGCCTAAAGAGTTGGATAAAATCCCAACTATATCTGGTTTATTTTTATTTTATTGACAGGCCCACAGTATGTTCCAACAGAAATTTGGAACACCTGGCAATCCCATTACCACCAGAGACTGCAGCTCCATAAAGTGTATATATCGGCTACTAATGATATTAGAGTTACTGTGATACCTTTCTATATTGGAGAACAGGTAATTTTATTAATTAAAAAATTACTCTCATTTTTCATTATTTCATTAAGATGTAAAATAAATTGTGGGTGTCAAAAAAATGATAATCATTCCTTGTAAATATAAGAAAGTAAAGAAAACTAATTAAACGATTTATGACCCAGGCCTTTTATTTAAAGGGCCTCTGTGGCCGAGTGGTTAAGGTAGTTCGTCTACAATTGATTATGTGGTCTGTCAACACTGAGGTTGCGGCTTTGAGTTTCACTGCGGGCAGGGTGTACTCGACTCCAATCTTAATTGACAAGAATTGCCAGTTTTCCTACCGAAGGTCGGGGGTTCTCTCTGGGTACTCCAGCTTCCTCCCCCAGTAAAAAACTGGATGTTATGATATAGCTGAAGAATTACTGAAAGTGGTGTTAAAACAACATTCAAACAAAAAAAAAAACAATTTTTTAACAAGGATTTGCCATTGGATGAATAGCATAATAATATGCATGTGGTGACTTGCTGAAGCCGGTATACAAAAATTAATAAGGTATCCCCATCAATATTTTTTATTGGAAAATAACAAATTTTTTTGTCCAATAGCATTAAAAGTAATAATTGTTCTTACAGTAAGAGAAAAAAATATATTAAAACAAGACAGAGACAAATGTTTTCTTGAAATACTCAATTAAATTCTATCTTATATGGATATTGAAAATTGATATGTTAATTAAAATAATAAAAGTTTTTATTTAAATTTCAGAAAATTCAAGGAAAAAACACTTATTGGGTAAGTTTTTTAAAAATCTGAATTTGTTTTTTATGTTAGTTCATGTTACTGATTATGTAAACAAGATAAATATTGTCTATCACAAGTGGAAAGACAATACAAGACAAACCTGAGGGAAAAGATATCGGGTCCATGTCAGGAGATTGGACCAATAGATATCTTTTCCCATGGTAAGATAATTTCTTGAATCAACATTCCTTGAGTGATTTGATACCAGTGTTCCAGATGTTTAAGGCATTTCTGTATTTTTGATAGCCATTCGTCTGTTATATATAAAGTAACGATGACACTATAATAAGCTTTCTCAACACTGGGGGAAGCAGGGAAATGTCTCCAGTAGGAAGTTATGGGGCCTCAGTGGCGGAGTGGTTAAGGTAGTTTATCTACTATCAATGATCACATGGTCTGTCAACATTGGGAATGGGGATTTGAGTCTTACTGTGAGCAGGGCATACTTGACTGCAGTCTAAATTGACAATGATTGTCGGTCTGGGGTTTTCTCCAGGTACTGAGGCTTACTCCCCCAATAAAAACTGGATGCCATGATATAGCTGAAAAGTTTGTGAAAATGCCATTAAACACCATTCAAACAAACATAATAATTAAAATATTGAATAAAGTTTTCCATCTTGACTAAATAATTGTCCAAGGTTAGCCATAACTGACTACAGATAGATGGACAAATCAAACAAAACCAGCCGTAAGAGTATTTATCTAAAATTATCTTGTTCGCCATTATGTATCCTATAAATGTATAGTGTCTTTATCAAATAATTTAATTTCAGTGGCGGTACTTCGTCCGATTAGAAAATTTAGGTTCAGAAACAGTACAGCTTATATATAGAAAATGGAACATATCTTCACCTAAGTCATCAAATCTTGATATTACACATGGAAGAGGCGTGGTTGGCAAGGTAAACAATTTTATGAAGAATTGAATGCATTATTTGCATTTTCAATGATGTATGGAAGCCTTGACTGAAGAACATTTTCAATGAAGCATGGTAGGGCTTCATGATGAAAATGTGCTTCTGTCAACACTTTCATACGTTAATGAAACTTCAAAAGAATGCATTCAATTCTTATATTTACATTTTATTTTATTCACAAAAGCCAGGATCCTGATTTAAATTGTGCACAATATTTTTTTTTTAAATTGAGATACAAATGTTGTTTGTTTACTGGGGACATTGTCAAGGAAGCACTTGCTCTTCATGACTACTGGTTTCACCAAGAAATGCGAAGAATGATTCTATCTGTAATGGTTTGAACCAATAGAAATCTAGTATATCCATGAGTGACATATATTTTGTAAATATATGTCTTTAAATGACCTTAAGGGGCAGCTTGAAAAAAACAATTTTAAGTTTAATGTTTAAGGTTTAATGTAATTAAATTAACCACCCCTGGTCAGATTAAATGTGGCAGGAATACTGAATTAAAGCTTGTAAAGGTTTTATTAATACATTTGTAGTGTTATTCACATATATGAAATAGTTATGATGGATAGTTTAACTTTTAGGAGCCTATTTTGTCACCAGATCTTCCATTTTTCCAGTACAGTAGCCATGTTCATTTACAAACTCCCGATGGACACATGTGGTATGTATTCCTTCATTTCTAATAATAGACTTTAAAAAGTTCCCTCCCTTTAACACAAACAAACAAGGAAACCCACTGATGAACAAGAAACCACATAGATGATAACAAACACACACACAACATAAACTGAATCCCAAAAAGCAGGATACAGTTGGGTGCTCAAGACAAGGATGCAGTGAATGCCTCTAATTAGACAATCATAGAGTTACTCACTGTCATTCCAAGGGAAAATCAAATCCAGGAAAAGGACTGCCTATAAATATCGGATCAATTTTTTGAGATGGATTTCCAGTAATGATCAATTGATTTGTATTTATCTAAGTATTATATTTGATTTGTTGGTCTTGTCAGCAATTTGTTTACGACATGGAAATACATTCTGTTCAAATTCATTCAAAGCGTTTTTGTAATTTTTTCCATGATTTGTAGTAAAATAAATGCGGACAATTTTGATGCTTCCGATTTATTATGCTTTTTTGTCTTTTATATATCACCCAATCATTCTCAAACACAAAGAGAGAAAATCAAAAAGTAGATCGTTAGGACTTAACCACGAGAATTATGCTAAATGAACTTAAATAACAAGATAGCTTCTAGTAGTAAGGAAGACGAGCTTTATAAGATGGGGTCTGTAACGTTCTGTTCTATACAGTAAGTTTATAGAGTATGGCCTCTTTTTAGGAATGCTTTATAAGTGGATGACTACTATATTTTGTTCTCGTACATTGGAAGGTGGCCTAATATATTCTTTTTTAGGCTTTAACAGTGGTTTTTGTAGACATGAAAAGGAAAAATATATTGTTTTTCTCTTACCAGGGGTGGGGGGAGGGCACATAGGTAACTGCCTCACAGATTTTAAATGTGGCCTTAAAAAGGTGAGACCAAAATACTTTGTTCTCTTACAGGCAACAAAAATAGTTGATGGTGATGGCCTCTTAGATTTTAATAGTGGCCAGGAGAGATTGGGACTAATATACTCTTTTCTTGTACAGTGGAAGATATATATATATTGTCCTCTTAATTGTTTAACCAAGACGGACCACTAAACTTTTTTTTCTTACAGGGGGACATTTAAAATGAAAAGATTGGATGGATCAGGATCTGAATTTGAATGCAACATACCCATGTTCACACTAGAGGGCATGACAAAGAAGGAATCTATAGAGGCATTAACTATTGAATCATAATACTGTGTTTTTAGGCATTGAAGGAATATGCATTATCAAAAGATCTAATTACTAAACCGAACATCTGTACACAAAGCTTAATGAACCCAGATCGGACAGAGGCTTGATTTATTGAAGGAGAGTAAAAAGTCTTGTTTTAAATATTCCGTCGTTGATTTATCTTAACAGTTTTGCATAAATTTATTTCATCTGATCTTTACTGTCGTTTAGCACTTATATTTGGATCTGTCATAATTTATTATAAGGATCTAAGAACATATCCTCTTTTAATTATATATTTTAAAGCATTTTCACCAATTTAGTTCCTCATTTTTTTGTGTTTTGTATATTATCCTCTATTGGTAAGGTTGACACAGTAGATGTGACAACTGTTGGACAAAAGTCTTTTGGAGTAGACCCCCCAAACATAATTTCCTTTGCTTTGTAATGTGAAATCTGATTGGCTATTTAAATTCAAATGGAGAAACACATGTTATAAGATGACATTAAAATAGAACATGCTCTATATGGATAATTCTGTTCCATCTCTAAGCATAGCCAGCTAAAATTTTAGCTGTCTTACGAAGAGAAGTACTCTTAATTTATTAACTTAGGTGAAAATTCTGGTTGTGTCAGTAATGTATAATAAGTTCTGAAAGGTCCATGGTGAAAAGTCTGTGGGAGGATATTAATTTAGCCTTGTTTTTTTACTAAATCCCCCCTTCCCATGTACGATATCTGGCATTTTCCCTTTAATTATTACACCAAATCGATCGATTTTTGCAATTATAACAAACTTTGGAGCTTTTTTTTTAATAACTTACAACATTTTTACTTTATGTTAACTGCAGAATTGAAAAATGTTTTATGTAAATAG
Source organism: Limnoperna fortunei (assembly GCA_944474755.1). Lineage (NCBI taxonomy): Eukaryota > Metazoa > Mollusca > Bivalvia > Mytilida > Modiolidae > Limnoperna > Limnoperna fortunei. The sequence continues at coordinate 6,340,096 of OX104121.1, read as the reverse complement.
ATGAAAGGGAGATAAATTATGCAAATAAGAGAATTAAATAACATGTCTGGAATGATCACAAGTAACGGCTTTTAGACAAAACAATGTCAAACAATTAATTAATCTTTTTAACCTCATAACTTATAGAGAATTGAACTGCTGACCATGTATGATTAACCCACCAACTTCAGTTACCGTAAATTTGTAGAAATCCATGTGACCTTCACATGTTGTTTGATTATTATGTTTAGGTGTAACACAGAGCGAAGTATAAGTTTGGAGATGTTATAGCAGTGGTCTTTTAAATTGTTTGAGAAATCGTCACCTTTTACTTATTGTCAAATGTTGACATCAGGGGATATCTCTGCTGAAAGGCTAAGAGAAGAACATGGAGTTGAACACTCTTTCATGATAATGGAAGCTAGGCTTGCTATAAAACTAGTACAAGTATCATATGAAAATTTGTCATCAGTTTCTACATGTTACTAAGTGATATATTGAAATTAAAACTCAAATTGATGTCATATATGTTTTTAATAAGTCATTTATTCCTTGATATAATTCAGACGAGACAAATTTGCTTTCCTGGATGAGATTAGATATACAGCAATACTAATATACATGTACATATCTATGTCAACAGACATACAAGCATAATTTACTAAATGTTACTGTTGTTACGACATAAAAGGAATGATTGGCTGCTTATTGTGGATAGTGAAAAAGCAAATTATTGAGCGTTAATTAATTGTGCTATGTTAAATAAATGATGCATTGTATGATTGGAATAAGGACATCCCCTTTTACATTTTAATGAAGTAATTTAAAAAATTTGATCCGACAGATTTCAGTGTGTATTTTATTAACTCGCAGTTGTACCGAAGGGAGACTTCTTGTAAGTGAATCATATTTTACCCCATATGTTCAATGTCAGAAAATATATTTGTACAGTACATTATCGTTTCTGAGACTGTTTTTTTAAAAAAGCAAGTAATTAGTTTGGTTTCAGTGAAAAATATTTAAGTATTTGTTTTCGGAAAAAATATTTGTTGAAGGATTTTACATCGAGACATATTAATTTCTGCTGTTTATAAATAACCTACCGGAAAATCTTACCTCATCAATCACTAAGTATACGTGTTAACCCTAATGGTTTAATTGTTTTGATTTCCAACATGCTTCAAATGATTTCGCACTTATATTAAAGACACGGACAAGCTTGCAAGATATGAAATATTGTAAAATAACAAAAAGTTTAATAAAATTAATTGAAAATTAAAAAGGAAAAAAAATATTCCAAAACGTCATAAAGAAATCGAAACCAAATAGTCACCGACTTTAGCATTGTGGAGGGATACAACATCATCAACGTGAATGTGAAATTAAACGTCTAGGGCTGTGTCTTTTCTTTCTTCTTCAGCAGACCCTATAAAATATCGGCCTCATAAGAGTACAATAACAAGGGAACAAATATAAATATCAAAATGACTGTATGAATATGAATCTATGCATAAACATGCACATGTGTTAATGATAATGTTAATAATGGCGCATCGATTTCACATGTTATAATGATTCGTTACGGACGCTTGACAAACTCGGCTCTTCCCATGCTGGTGCGGTAAAAAAAGGTACTTTTAAAGACTAGTACATTAAAATTGTGCAATATTTCACCCTAACTCTTACATGTTTTACCATTTGGAAGAATTTTATAGTTCTTACACCACGTGTTAGTATTAACGAACACTACATCCAATGCCATACCATCTGATATATCATCAGTGTCAGATAATTGCGAGTGTTCAGCATATCCACCAATTTCTTTGAAAAAATGCCTAAGTTCGTCTAAATTACGTTTTGATTTATCCACATTTATTCTCGATCCATCCCAAACTCGATATGTAATTGTCCAAATATCTACAACTATTTTACTAGATTGCAGTTCACTTTTAAAAGTATTCAAAATAAACAATTCCTCCCCTTTAACATCCAATGAAAAATAATCTATATGAGTCTGTTTTATTGTATTCAGTACTCTGTCAAGTTTAAAACAAGGCAGCTGCACTGTTATATTCGGATTTTGTGCACTTTTAAAGGTACCACCTCTGATAAACATTGCTTTCTCAGATGAAATGCAGGCACACATACGCCAAACACAGCGGTTCACATTGTCTAATTTATTACATATATCAGGATTTGCTTCTATAAGTAATCCTGACCAATTATGGTGCTGCTCAAGCCACAATGTGTTCGAATAAGTCACTCCATAGAATGCCCCCATTTCAATGAAAAATCCCCCCTCTTTGGGCAACAAATTATAAACGGTTACATCTTGCTTCGCATGAGAATGTTTTATGTCGGTATTATTAAGGGAACGGTAAGGATTCGGTTCTTTTAAAAAGGAATACAAATCAGGATCTGTTTCAGAGTTTCCTTTAGTAAAAACGTGAACACGTTGATGTCCTTGTCCTAAGTAATGCTGTCTCCAGTTGGTTGCAAGATAAGGATATCTTTTTTTACCATACCATCGGTCAGCATTGAATCTGATGAAATCGTTGTTATAATCGTACATGACACCAATTGTTAAAGATCCTTCATCCTTTGTAACACACCACGCCCTAGCTATTGCAATGATATCTCCCCATGGATTTAATGCATCACCGTATCTGCCTAAGCCTGAATGTTCTACAGAACTAAATGTTACGATAGCATCAAATTTACCTAGTGTACCGTCTTGATACCTTTTTCTAAAATTTAATGGTGTCATTGTTTCGATTTGTTCATGTTCAGATATGATTTCTCCATATTCCAATGTTACTATTTCTTTTGCGCCTGCTTCAAGAACGCATGCTTCAACCCAAGGAGTTTCAGAACCTATCACTAAAACCCGGCCATTTCTAACTCCAGGAGCATGTTTTAATCCATCCCTGAGGGCATTTGTTTCACTTATACCATAATTCCCTGGCAATGTACCTTGTTTTGCAAATGATTTAGACTGTTCTACCATTTCTCTAGTCCATTTCGGTGCCAATGCTTTTTTTCCTAAATACGTTTGATTAAAATAGAGTTCCTTTACTTTTAACTGACCACTCATGGTAAAATCATCCATCAACTCTTTAGGTATTTTATTTGGGGCTTGAGTCAGTCCATGTGGTCTATCTACATATTCATTTTGAAAGAGGGCCGGGCAGTCTATGTGAGCTCTGATATGATTAAAATAAGGTCCAAACGAACCTTGACGTGAAGTATTACACAGTTCCCCACAGTCTCGACGAATTGACTCTAATAGATCTATTTCTGATTGTTCATTAAATAACACAGGTACATCTTTGACTTCCTGCTGGTGTTTATTTTGCTCTTTGGGATATTCAATCCTTGAGTTGTCAAGTGCACTGTTGTGTATAGGTTTAGGTTGAGATTGTCTTTTATACTCACTTGATGCTGAGGAAATTTCGGAATATATATATGATATTATAGTAATGATAATCATTACTATCAGTAAACTCACAATCTTCTTTTCCACACTAGAGAGCTTTCCCATATTTACCAAATGATTACTGTAAACGGAACAAATGTAATATAAAATTTATCTATTTGATTTGTTACTATCAATATTAACTGATGTAATAGATTAATTTTACTCGGAGAAACATTATAACGGTATACTTTACCTTCTGAAATTGTTCATAGCAAACCAATCAATACGATGGTCTAAGAATTACAGTTAAATAATCAAATATCAATTCATATTTTACTGAATGACATGTTCTCGTTTAATCTACTTTATACCCCGCAATAAAGTGAATACTAGAAGACAACGAAAGTTAAAAATATTTTGTCTAAATAATATTGGTAGCATTGTCGTTTGTTTATTATTTTTCACGCTGCAATATTCTTTGCTTGTTTTATTCAATTTTAACTGACTGTAAAGGTTGAATGTGATTGGAAGCTCTTAAAATTATTTACTCGTCAAAATATTATATGCAGTGACATAAATGTCTTCACATAATTGTTTCAGAATAATACACAACCAATAAAGGGTCTGCATTTCATGTTACGATTTTCAATTTATTTTATTTTAATTTCGAAATTATAGAACTTCATTAAAATTAAATACACAATTTATCATTTCCGAGAAAAAAATTGTACTAAATTAAAAAAGGCGGTCAATGTTAATAAAATATGGGTCAATCGTGATAAAACTTTTACGTTCATCTTATTTTAATACAATTAGGTCACAATTATCATTACATGGTAAAATGACTAACGACTCGATTTATCATGGAGGCAACAAACAGTATTTTCAAAGGCGACGTTAATCCGACAAATCGACAAAGCAAAAAACTAAAATGGGATTATTACAGCATTAAAATTCTACCTACCAAGAGATATTACTAAAACGTTTCAACGTGTATTCTTGTAAATATCAAGGCATTAAAACAAAAGTAATTTAAGTACTGACAGTTGCAAATAATTAATGATATTCTTCACACATATATATACAAGATACATTTATACCAGAACGAACCACACACAATGTTAAATAAATATAACATAAACTTACTTTTGTTAATCGGTAACATACATTACTTTAGTTAATCGGTAACATACACTATTGCTAAGTATTTTAGTTCAGGATGTACATTCGTCAGCAGTGCAACTAGGAAACCGGAAACGACAGAAAACAAACTTTGAAGTGGATAAACTATTTTTAATATTATTATATTAGAAATGATATTACACTTGTCAAAATCAAAGTGCTGGCTGCGTTGCCAAAGTGTTGTCTACTGAAATGTTTCATGTGCAGTTACAAGTAATGCATATATCGTATTAGCTTTTATGTCCATTTTTTATTAAACAGACAGTGATAGCAATAACTGGTATATTTTAACATTTAAACAACGTACAATTTAGAAACAATAACAAATCACCCATTACTGGTGGTCTACCGTGCACGTGCAATATTGTTTACTAGTACAGTGCTCTCTCGTTATAATGCCACCTTTTGGACATAGCATTTTTGACATTGTAAGAGGTTGGCGGTATAAAGAGGGAGGACTATATAAGTCTTTCAGTAGCAGTTTTGTTTTATATGTAGACATGTTTCGTCTACATTAAAATAGGTCACGTTTGGGGTAATTTTGCATTTGTCGAAGAGCTTTATGGCGGCCTGTGATGAATAATCGTACCTTCTCGTTTTATGGCGAGGGTACGAATTTTATGAATTTAGTCCCATTACTCGTAATATAGCAGAGCGGGAGTGAATCACTCCCGACACTTTGATGTCCAAACGTAGTTTCATATATAATCAGCCATGGTCATTCTTGATATCGTTCGACAGTGTCATCATTTTTTATCGCTTACGTGTTTAGGATCGATCATTATTGATACGTAATGCTAATTATTGCTGTTTTCAATAACCAGCTGTTATGGATTTATTGACATTCGCGCCTCTTTTCAATTACGTTTTATACATGAAAAACATTGAGAACACCGAAACTGATGGGAAGGTCGTATGTGTAAATATACGAGTTTCACAATATCTTTGTTTCTAAAAATAGATCGCTTTTATCAGTTCATAATGAGGCTAAGGGTGTATAGATCTCTATAGCTTCTGTAACTTACCATGGCATCGAATGTAAACATTACGCAAAACTACGTTCTAGATCAATTATGGATCATGAGATGTTAAAAGAAATTTTAAGAGAAAATGGCAATTTAAGCGTGTTTGTCACAAGGCAGATTTTAGTTGCCAGGTGTTATCATTTAATCAGCTGTAGACGATCCACGTGAGACGATCGAAAGAATGCAACTTCTGATGACGGGTCAAACGGGGACTCGGACATTGTGGACGATTTCAGTCCTCTTCTTAGTTTAGATTCCACCAAGGAAATAGGATTTAAAGAACCTAATTTAACAGCCAAAGAGCGACTATGACATACGGACCTTAGACAATTTTCGCCGTGCAATTTTCATTAGGGTAATAAATACCTAGTAAATTAAAAGGACTAAAAAATACGGTGACTTAGTTATGAAAAAAAGTGAACATTTTGAAAAACAATAACATGAAAATTTCATCAAAAGTTCTCTAGCCAAATGGTTAAAAATACCAAAGAAAATATGACTTTGAAATATATGAGGAGAGGAGGAGGGGTCATCATCCCGAATTTCCGATCACAATATTAGAAAATCTAGAATTCCCGGTCAAACAATTGACATTTTCCAGAATTCCCGAAAAATTCAGAATGTTAATCAATAAAAAATTGTCCAGATGTTGTCAATTTGGCCAATATTGAAAAGAAGATCAACCTGAAGTTGCTATACTAATTTGACATAATGTTCATACTATTTTATTATTAGCACCGAACAACAAGTTCAGAATTGTACAAGGGATAAGCTAGAATGACACTTGTAAACTGTGATAATATGATATTCCCTTGTCTTCGGAATCCATGCGTACCAATGTAAGGTTTGACATTTATTAAACCATAGAAATTAATCCCGGTAACTTTATATCCCGAATTCCCGGCGAAAAAAAATGTGTTCTTTCCCTGATCTCGCTTACGCTTTAATCCCAAATCCCCGGTCAAATTTTAACCAAATACCGAATTCCCGTTAAAATTAATGCCCGACCCTGGCGTCCCGAAAATGTTCTCCCTCTCATATATGGCCACCCACTCGAATTTCAACGATTTTCCTTTATTCAGCATTGTAAACAACAAATTCAAGGCAAAACTACTTTTAAAATATATTGCATTTATCGTGGCATTTATCATGTTTTTTTTTTCAAATGATTACACTCAATAATAAATTACAGATGTTTAAACCAAATTAGCGTCGTAAAGCGAATATGAAATAATAACAGAAACTTAGAAAGTAAAGCAATTTATTTATGATACATTAAAAAAAAATTATACATCTGTTTCTCTACGACTGAACGGACTGATACACCCTTTGCCTCGATCTCGTTCAACTTCTGGTATATTCTACAATCCCGACCAAATCGGAATAAACATGTTGTGAAAAGGGTATATTACTGTATTCTGGCTACGGAATGCAAATTAGGACGATTTTCCTCAAATTAGGTTATCATTACCATATACGGAAAAATGATCAACATAACATTTTCCACGTGCATTTTCGAAAAAAAAGATAAAGTTCGTTTCCCGTTAGTTCACTTTCTCTTCGGTGTTGACATTTTAGTCACTATCTAAAATGTATTTAAATTAGCAGGAAAAACTTTTTGTACATTGAACCGTGACGACATTTAATAAATATGACTACTAATCCGCTGTTTACACAACAATTATATTAATAGATTTATTGTTTTTTCTAATCGCGAGATTAAGCTTAGAAAGCGTGATCATGTTTACACACCAACAATTCAAAATAATTATGAGTAATTTATGTGTTTGGCAGTAGAAACCGGGAACATTTTATTTAATAAAGGACTTATGTAACTAAAAACTTGTGGCGGATGGCGACATGCGAGTCAATGCGAGGGTGGCATTACAACGGGAGAATATTAATGATTAAAACACCATCGATAATCGAGGTTGGCGGTTTAACGGGAGCGATATACCGAGGGTTTAGTGTAGATCGATTATGTAATGATATTGAACAGGCCAGATCTATGTATAGTACATGTAACATACCTGATATATTCTTTAAATATAGTAATAGGTCTCATATATTTTTTAATAGCAACATACCTAATATATTGTCTAAAAAAAAGACTGATATGATTTATATCTTTGGTGATGGAAGTGAAATTTAACTAATCAAATTTAAAGAAATTTTAACATGTGTAATATACTTATAATTAAAACATTTAGTAGAGGTAAGCCATTAACTATAATCTTGATTTACACCATAAATGCCCCACGCCTATCCAAAATAATTTGTTCTGAATGTATTCATGGTATTCATTATACAACATACCAACATTGAGGTATTGGATATTTTAAATCGGTATTTGACAATTTTTAACGTTACAGACTTTTTGACCATAGATACTACATAACTCAAACCCTTAAAGAGTCTAATGCATATATAAACAAGCAATTAGCAGTCCTATGGAAATGAGATTCTCGTATATAACTGAGTTATTTTACCTTTTATTGCTTTTGCTTCTAGTGATACTAATGAGTAAGACAAAACGCGTGTCTCGGACTTTGATTTGTCTTTCATGACAGCTTTCTCGGTATTGGGTATTTACTTTACTAACCTTGTTTTTTTGCGTCTGGATCTTTGCTTTAATATGGTTGATTAAGAAAAAGAACGAAGATACAGGAAAGTAGTAGTCTTGAAACGATAAGCCAAGGCAGAATAAAACATGGTAAAACAAAAGAGTTGATAACAAACAAACAGACACAAACACAAAAACCTGAAATGGAGCAACATAATCCCCACTAAAAACTGGAGGTAAGTTCAGTGCATCGGAAGATCAGGGAACTGAATTAATGTTTTGGGTTTGTGTTCAATAATCTCCAATAAGTCATTTTCATGTTAGGTTGTTAGATGTATCTTTTTACGTGATTAAAGGCATCATACAATTTTATTTAGGGGACTTTCCTCTAAGCATCGTCACATAACATCGTGTCAAAGGCATAAAACGGAATAAAACTTGACTAACGTTCCATAAATTTATTTTTAGTGTTGGCTTTGCACCCCGGCACAACACAGCACAGGTTCTGTTTGCATCGTCTTTATACACCTATTTTAACGAGAGAGGTTATTATGTCTTGAAAACGACGTATTATTATATAATAGACAATGATTAGATTTACCTTCAGTATTCTTTTTTTTCCACAGTTAAACATAAGTAAATATCTTTTTTTTAATTTAAAAATACATTAAGCGAACTTTTACAAACTCTTCATTCGGCAAATGATAATAAGAGACTTTCTGTAATTAAGTGAATAAAAGATATATTATCTTTGTAGAGATCTGTAATATTACTTAATTATAAATAGATGTCTTTCTTCATAGACATGTTAGACAAAATTTATCGTAATAGTTATGTTTCCTGTTTTAAATAGCAGATATGTCAAATATCTAAAGCCTCACCAAAACGACTGTGGATAAAGTCAAATGCATGGGTAAGGACACATAATTTTTATGTCTTTAGTGCTGTATTGACAAAAAGGCAACTGACATTACTAAAATAATAAACAAATAAACATTCAGCAAACATTTCTAGAAATGTGTGGTGCAAAGTTAAATAATCTATTAAAATAGTGCTTACGTTGACGTTTCTATTAATTGACGTTCTAGTGATTTCTCCTCTCTTAATCCTCCAAAAAGAAAAATAACAAAGCCAAAATGATTTTATCCTGATGATAACAGGTGTTGTAATTATTTGAGCAAAGAGTTCACTGTTTACAATTCAAAAATCAAATCAATTAGCTAGTGAAAACATTGTTATTGTCAGAAAATATTGTTCCTATATTTTCACTAATTAGCGTAAAGAAGCAGTTTGTATGGATTCATTTTTGTGGATCTACAATAACCATTTTAGACTCGTGATTGGTGTATAACGGTGTATAATTAGAGATAGTCACTGCAGATCAGGATACAGGCAACAATATACAACACGAATCAAGAGACTGGTGTTGTCGTTAAGGGTATGTTTACAATTGTAGATTAAATGAAAATAGTCCAACAAATTCAGCAATGTTCAAAAACAAGACATCATTAATGAAAGTTAAAGGTCCTGGCCGGGGTCTTCTCTTTCTTGCTAAGTATACTTTTTTCAGATTCATAACAGTACAAAAATAGGTCAGCGGGCGAGAAAAAGAGAACATTAAGTACCCATTGGCACATTACCGAATTGTTGAAAAGCGTGTCTTTTCGACATGGCTAGCTAATAAGTTGTCATTTAGAAAATCATTTGACGAATTCATAATTAGCGTATTTAATATCGGTCATAAAGTTACAGATAAAACAGTTCTTTCATGCCTAATTACCGGGTGTTTATATGGTATCTTTTTGTGGGTTGTTTTTTAAACGCAGCATGCAATAAGATTTTTAAGCCAGATTTAAGCTTCACATGGTAGATAGTTAAGTAGAATGTCGACAAATTAAAGTGTTTTTATGATGTTACATTAATAAAGAGATCAAGAATTTAAGATGTCTACAATGTTTTGATATAGCAATAGTCAGTGTATCTGCTTTCATGTCTTTTGCCTGACAAACGAAAACTGCTTACCGCGTTTGGTCGTGTGATTTGCAGATACAAAAATGTGCATTAATCATTCCTTTTTTCAAAGATCCTTTTTAGTCGGGATATTTTTGGCTATTTTCTCTCTGAAGCCACGTGTTACATTTTGGCGTGTTTCATTTTTGTGTTTCGTCTTAATGATGTGTTAAATGTTGGCACCTTTTATTTAACAGGGTTGGTCTATTTAATTAACGTAAGTGAGGACGGTTATTCAACTATATCTATCCAGCGGATTTCTGAAACATCAGAAATACAGGGTTAATATCAAATATTTATATATACGTCTACAAATTAAGCTCAACACTGTTAGAATTAGATTTTTAACACAGTGTATCACATGCTTAGGCGGTGTCTGTCCTTAAAGAAACCAGCAATGACACCTAGTTTTTGAAAAAGTGGCATTATACGTCAGTGAAATGTGTACCTAGCTATGTTTCGTGCTAAGTGAACCATTTAGTATATTATTCCGATTTATAATAAGTAAAACGAATTTGGAGTTGCATTGAAGTGTCGAAACATTAGTTGTTTATTGTATGGATAACTGGAGACATATACTTATGTTAAATTTTATTTAAACAATTTTTAATTCATTGTATTGTGTTTGAATTTAGATTTTTGTTTGCTGTCATACCTTTGATTGCATGTTCATTTTTTGTATTCATTTGCATGTTGTAATTGTGTTTGTTTGCTTGTTTGATGGTTTAACGCCACTTTCAGCAATTTCTCAGCTATATTATGGCGTCCAGTTTTTATTGCAGGAGGAAAGATTGGAGTCGAATACTTGTTGGACATTGTGTTCAGTTTGTTTGATTTTGTTTATTTTTATTTAGTTTTAGTAAAATATTATTTTTGCTTGTTTCTTTGAATGCTAGAAAACTAACAATCCGACTATCCTACATCTTCACAGTGTGCTCGATTTCAATTTTATGGGTAAACAATAACAAATTAGCGGAATTGCGATCTGGTTACGAAAAAGACAATGATTCTTGCAAACATGAATGCAAACTTGAAAGTTTCACGTGACATTATACAGATCACGTGACACTATACAGATCACGTGACACTATACAGATCACCCTTCACTAAGATAGAAGCAAAAAAGATCGAAAAGAAACCGAACGAACAACAAGAGCCGGTATAGACAGACATATATAACGCAAAACAAAACCTAAAAACACAAAAAATAAAAAGTGAGTAACACAGACCCAATAAACACTATGGGTGTAATCAAGTGCTCCGGACAAGTAAGCAATTCCTGTATCTATTTAGACACCCGTCAAGTTTCTCATTGTCAGGTCTTGAAAAGTGTCAAATCCAGAAATAGACAAACTACCTACGACTCGGCGAAAATGTCCGATGGTAGAAATTAAGCATTTTAGCAAGTTGTACTGCTGTATTCTAAACACAGTTGGGATATTTAAAAAAATACTAAACCCACACATTTTCTTTGTCTAATTATTTTCATTTCTATCATGCAGCAATTATTTCGCTGGTAAATTAAAGAAGCGAGTACAAGCTCACAAGATATGAAATAAATTGAAAATTAAAAAGCTATCAAAAGATACCACAACTTCATAAAGCAATTGAAACTAAATAGTCTTAAATTTAGCATTTTGCAGACATAAACCATCATCAATGTAGTGCCGGAATGTGAAATTTAAAAAAGGTTTAGGGCTGTGTCTTTTCGTTCTCCCCTTTAAAGGAACTCGTCCTTATAAGAGTAAAAAAACAAGTCTGCAAATTCTTCATGAACAATTATTATTAAAAAAGTAAAAACGAAACCAAATATAAAAAATTAAAATAACTGTTTGAATATGAGTACAAACAATCACATCTTTTTAATGATTAATGTTAATAATGACTCAAACAATTTCAATTTATAATCACATATGTGATTAAGATTTTTTACGTACACTTGACAAACTCTGCTCATCCAATGCTGCTGTAAAAAATAAAATGTACTTTTAAAGACTAGTATTTTAGGCAGTGTTAGTGTCACTCCATTAAAATTGCATAATATTTCACCCTAACTCTTACATGTTTTACCATCTGGAAGAATTTTATAGTAATTACACCACGTGTTAATCTTTACAAACACTACATCCAATGCCATACCATCTGATATATCATCAGTATCAGATAATTGCGAGTGTTCAGCATATCCACCAATTTCTTTGAAAAAATGCCTAAGTTCGTCTAAATTACGTTTTGATTTATCCACTTTTATTTTTGATCCATCCAAAACTTGATATTTAATTGTCCAAATATCTACAACTATTTTATTAGATTGCAGTTCGCTTTTAAAAGTATTCAAAACAATCAATTCTTCTCCATTAGCGTCTAATGAAAAATAATTTATATGAGTCTGTTTTATTGTATTCAGTACTCTATCAAGTTTAAAACAAGGCAGCCGCACGGTTATATTCGGATTTTGTGCACTTCCAAAGGTACCACCTCTGTTAAACATAGTTTTCTCAGATGAGATGCAGGCACACATATGCCAAACACAGCGGTTCACATTGTCTAATTTATTACATATATCAGGATTTGCTTCTATAAGTAATCCTGTCCAGTTATGGTGCTGCTCAAGCCACAATGTGTTCGAATAAGTCACTCCATAGAATGCCCCCATTTCAATGAAAAAGCCCCCTTTTTTAGGAAACAAATTGTAAACGGTTACATCTTGATTCGCATGAGAATGTTTTATGTCGGTATTATTAAGAGAACGGTAAGGATTCGGTTCTTTTAAAAACGAATGCAAATCAGGGTCTGTTTCAGAGTTTTCTTTAGTAAAAACGTGAACACGTTGATATCCTTGTCCTAAGTAATGCTGTCTCCAGTTGGTTGCAAGATAAGGATATCTAATTTTACCATAACATCGGTCAGCATTAAATCTGATCAAATCGTTGTTATAATCGTACACCAATTGTTAAAGAGCCTTCATCCTTTGTAACACACCACCCCCTAGCAATCGCAATTATGTCTCCCAATGGGTTAAGTGCATCACCGTATCTGCCTAAGCCTGAATGTTCTACAGAACTAAATGTTACGATAGCATCAAATTTACCTAGTGTACCGTCTTGATAACTTTTTCTAAAATTTAATGGTGTCATTGTTTTGATTTGTTCATGTTCAGATATAATTTCTCCATATTCCAACGTAACAATTTCTTTTGCGCCTGCTTCAAGAACGCATGCTTCAACCCAAGGAATTTCAGAACCTATCACTAAAACCCGGCCGTTTCTAACTCCTGGTGCATGTTGTAATCCATCACGGAGGGCATTTGTTTCATCTATACCATAATTTCCTCCCAATTTTCCTTGTTCTGCTAAAGATTTGTATTCCTTACCATTTGTCTGGTCCAAACCGGTGCGAAGGCTTTTTTCTCCAAATACGGTTGATCAAAATAATATTCTTGTATTTTTAATCGACCATTCATTGTAAAATAATTTATCAGTTCTTTCGTTATATGCTTTGGGGCATGTTCAAGTCCATGTGACCTATATACATGTTCATTTCGAAAGATGGCTGGGCAGTCTATGCGAGCTCTGATTTGATTAAAATAAGGCCCAAACAAACCTTGACGTGAAGTATTGCAAAGTTCCCCGCAGTCTCGCCGAATTGACTCTAAGGGATCTATTTCTGTTTGTTCCTTAAATAATACAGGTGCATCTGTAACTGCCTGCTGCTGTTTATTTTGCTCTTTGGGATATTCGATGCTTGATTGGTCAAGTACACTGTTGTGTATGAGTTTAGGTTGAGGTTTCCTAAATCTTGATTGACTTTCAAGCGCGCTTGATTCTGAGCAAATTTCGGAATATCCAGATACTTTTATCCACACCACAAAGATTGTCAATGTTATCAGTATACTGCCAATTTGATACAAACGAGGTATCTTTACCATTTTTACCAATTTTTAACTGTAAAAAAACAAATACGTTAAAATTTAGTGTGATACATTGTAAATAATGTCGGAAAAAAGTTCTGTTGGTATTATAATACGATAATTTCGAATAAATAAATGTCATATAATTGTTGGTGTATTATTATTATTCTTACCGGTCGACATAGTAATTAAAAAATAATTTAATACCTTTTGGGGTAAAACGTCTCGAACAGTCGGGTCTATTTATTGAATATGACGTTACAACGACGTTGCTATATTAAAAACTGTTTTAGTTCACTGATCAGCATACAAAAGACAAACGCTCCACAGCGCAGTAAATTATGTGTTATATACAAACAAGCAATCAAATTAACATTTGTGCAATTTATTACTTAAAATATTTTTTGATTTTAATATGATTATTTACGTATTCACGAAAGATTTCCGTTTCATTATTTTACTAAAAATATCTTTGGTTCCTTAATGTCATTCTTGAACCACAAATTTAAGTCTAACATGTTTGATTTATTTACCTTGGAAACGTTGAATATTGTTTGTTGCAAATATCCAATAGTGCATGTAATAAAAAAAGGTAATTAGAATATCAACAATTGAGAAGTACATTAAAATTTTTATATTGTGAAATAAATATGACATTTTACCGTAATTATGAAACTACGTTGATTTATGATAAAATAACAAATAGGATTTCATTGATAAAATGTACAACTTTTATTTTCCTGTTGGCTTTGAATGGTGTATATGTTCTTAAACACATTTGTCCTATTTGAATGTGAATAGCATTGAGCTGGAGGCCTTTGATTAACAATGTCTATACCTTTGTCATCATGTTTTGCATTATTTTAAGTGTTTATGCAATTTTTGAAAACTTAGGCACTTAACAATCTGTTCGGGATTTGATATCTCAACATAATAAATTTAGATACAGATATTGTTTTGTATTAAAATAACAAACCCGGATATTGAAATAAAGTCTTATGATCTTGTGATTAAAGATGACATCGTGGCAAATAAATATAAGTATATGACTGTCATGACAGTATTACATGTAAACGGATTTGTGTGTTAATGCTGAATTAGTTTGATGCAAAACAAAAATTGTACTTTAAAATATTTAAAATATTATATAGAAAAAAAAGCTAAAAAAGTTTACCGTTTTTTAAGTCCATTTTCCTCCCCCAAAAATAATTTTAAGCAATTAAACGTAATCGTAATCAATCCTGGAAAACAATTCTTACCATTACTTGCTGAAAATTTCTCACGTGTTCCCCCAAAATACACTATTCTCCAATTAAATTAATTGTTATTTCTTTCATTTACGGTAAAATGAAGCCAAAACTATACACATGATCTTATTGAAATTAATTGTTATTATTTACATTTACGGTAAGATGAAGCTGTATGTTCATAATATCGTTCGCTATATAACTGCTACTGTTTCATTGCGGAACATAACTATACCACTGCTTTAGTATTTACTAGTTCTTAGTTTGATGCGATTTTAAAATTAATTCATTACGGATATTTTGTACACTTGATAAAATATTAACATTTAAGCTAAACATTAATTGCTGAAAATGGATTAGGAAACAAGTAGCAGTACTTAATTTAATCCTCTTTGCTGTATTATTCGTTAATCGTTGTCATTGTAGACTATTCATTACTCGCGTGTACGTGTAAAGTAATTTTGAAGAAAATGTATCATTTATGTTCAGAAAAACTGTTTAAAAAAATTTAAATGTTATAAATTATTTCATATTCCTGCATATTGCTAATAAAGCAATCTATAAACACTCGATGAAAGTTGTAAACAAAAAAATATATAAATATAATTATTATATCATAAATATTAGGCATAGTATATCATAGTAATCCAGCATCATCCTCATGACATTTATTTAAGTGTTTACTTAGTGTTTGAAGGCTAATTTTCAAAACTTCATGTACATTTATCTTTTGTAGAGATAGAAATCACAAGTTTATGTATGTGCGTTTCTTTGAGGTTTTTGTACAGTCTTTTGTTGTTCTCAAATGTGTCATTAACTTAAACAAAAATCATGTCAAATTTCGATCAGTGTTATAAGATTACAACATAAAAGATTTAGGCATTGATTATTTTCACCGTTTCAACACAAGTCTTTATATTTCTGTGTTTTATTCTCTTTTTTTTCTTTGCCCGGTTTTCTGATGAGTTTTGGTCTTTTTGATTTATGCGATTATATGAATGAACGGTGTTAAGACTACATGTATACTGATTTTGCAGGCCAACTATATCAGAAAATGTATATGTATCGTTGAAGATATGTCAACAATTTAAATACAAATAAAGCTCAATATGAACTATTACTACAAGAAATTGAAATCTCTCTCGCAGTAGCTCCCAGGCAAATTAAATATAAAGATTGAATTCCTGATTGTGTTGACAAACATTCCTACTATTGACTTCATATGAACTGAACATTCATGTATTGTTTGATTGTTTGTCGGACATAATTGAAGTTACGGTTTAGTTTTATTTTTTCAACAAAGAATTACAGCTGTATTCAATCAATTGATTGCTAAACAAAAATATATTGTTTTTATGCGAGTCAAATATATATACAAATAAAGTAAAATTGGGTAAAAAAAGTTATATAGAATTTCCGATTATTACCAGGTCTGCTCCATTAAAACATAAATGAACACCTGTTATGGTCAATAGGTCAATTGTGGTCCGAATACACTAATGCATTTTCAGGAATAAGATTCATCAGGAACCTATAACTCAACGTCAACGTCAGTTATAGTTGTCCCAGTATTCATGTAAAGATAGTGTGAAGTTACAGTAAAATGCGAAATACAGTGAAAGTGAAATACAGTAAAATACAATTAACGCTGCATGGTCATTTATATAACTAAAACACCAAATTTGCAACATCGAACTGGTAATTTGGGTAAATTTTTAAAAACGAGGAAAAATCCTTTAATTCATCGATATACTAACCATTTGCAAAATATAAACTTTAATGAATGTTTACTATATCAATAATTATTTTATTTTTCCAAACGGTCATGTGCGATTTGTTTCGAATGTCATTTTGAATTTCTGATGTATGCATCTTTTATCTATACAGGGGTTTTTTGCAAGAATCATATTAGCAATTAAAAAATTTATTGATGTTTTTACCAAGTAGAATTGTTGAGATGACTTGCAATATGACTTAGAGTAAACAACATTTCAACATTTACTTAAAATTTGGTTTGATAAGGGCTAGCTTTTATACTCAAAAACACTGAAAATATTTTAAGTCAGAGGTAAAGCTGTTACTTTTACTTGTCTGCTATTAGAATAACAAAAAAATCTGATATCAATATTAATTAGATTATAAACACCAAACACGTGTGCGTTTTTGAAAATTTTTTTTATACCTAGAAAATCCATAAAAGATGCTGGATCGTGTCAAAGGTGTATTAATAAAATGTATAGAATCAGCTAATAACAGATTTGATTTTGATCAATACAAAGTGTATATTTTTTAATAAAAAGTAACCGCGAATGTATACCACTAAGCCAACTCTACGGTATCAAAACTGCAGCTCAATATTTTTGCAATTCTTTACAAACGTATGTATATGGGTAGAAAAAGCCAAGCATTTTTAAACATATATAAATTCGCTACTTACTCTTAACTGTCCAAGCCCGACATTTTCCAGAATGAAGAATATAGCAATTTGTATGAGGCCCGTACAGACGTTAGCGCCGATATCACCTTCAAAGTTCTTGACCTTAAGACTTTATGGCCAACAGTGTAATACACATATATATTTATGCTAATAATTAAAATAATTCACCTCGCAATTTAATTAATTTTTAATGAAAAAAAATCAAATAAAAGGAAACCAAATTACATAAGAACACAAACTAGCGCATTATCTACTATATTAAAGCTGATCTAGTTAAAATGATCCTTTTATTCTCGCTTCTTCAGTGCGTTTGCTGCAGTGCCTATTTTGAAGTTGGGTGGTAGCTGCTAACTATACGTAGTGAATATTCACATTTAAATGTGCCTTTTAACATTCGAATTAAACAAAATAATTCGGTGGTTTATATATAACTCGACAGATTAAAATTTATTCAGATTATTGAAAAAGACAGGACACTTTGATTCCTTAACGGATCGGATTTAATCAATTAAGAAATTGATTATTGATATTTCATGTCAACACTAAATTGTGCTATTCTGTTGATACCCTCTTGGACTAATAACAGCAAAGGCACCGCCGACCCAAAATATATTGTTAATACATATCATCAGATACCAAAGAAAAATGAATAACATTACAATAATTTTATTCAGCTGAATAAATGGAAAATGTTAAAAAAAATAGATTGTGATTACTATTGCAACTATCCAGTCACGTCTTTCAAAATAACAGAAATGTAATAATGAATGGGAAAAATTAACTTTTATAAAGTAACGCTATGCAAATGATTTGATATCCTTTGTCTTTGTTGTTCATGCTTTTAATGTTTGTAAATAGCCTTGGTTAAAGTAAATGAACCGTAATAATTTGTTTAGGTTCTGATATGTGCGCAAAAAGCTTACTACGAAAAAGCAACAAAAATATGTTAGTGAGTTTAATAGATTATTGATGCAGTCTGTTTTTGCGCACACCAGAGCTTGAACATAAATACGCCTCTGAAAAAAACAGTATTTGATATTTGTTTATCTGTTATCTTAAAGCGAAAAATATAATATGGAATACCCATGTCAAATCGTGATGCCATAACACCCACTAGATAAATTGGCCATTGTAAGATCTGATTGATTGATATATATAATTATTTTAGGGGTCTTTCCCAGACTGTATGTTTTAACATACGCGGCCTGATTTAGTAAGAACTGCATCATCTGATTTCAAAATATGTTAAACATTATAATTTGAAGTTATAAATTTGTTACTTGAAAATTTGAAAGGAACAACAGCTTGGTTCATATCAGTTCAGAGTCACAATCTGTAATCTTTTATTCTCGGATAATGCATTTTGAGACGTTCCCTACTTTTAAAGTATAAACGAAAACAAAACCATTTCGCAGACATCGTCTTTCAAATAAAGATGAAGAACACTCTATTGGCAACTTTTTTGACAAACAAGCATGTGAAAATCAAATTAAAGTGATTCATAATACTATTTCATTGACGAAACTAGTTTCTATTACATATCGTTCTTTGGCGTCCTTGCGTCCATTTTTACGCAGGATCTAATATTTTTGCATGATTTTTTTTAATGTAAGTCTTGAAAATGTAAACAGCTTGTTGTTCGTACTTTAATGTTTAAATAAATTAAACTATTTGAACATAATTTACAATAACATGAGAGTTTGTTTTCATTTTTCATCAATCTTCAATTTTAACGGTCACCTATCTTTATATTATATATATTTATGTATGATATAAAAAAATAATATAATATATAATTGTGTGTAATGTAATATGTTAAAAGAACATGTATATTTTAGTACGCATTGATATAAATTATAAAAAAAGAAATGTTTTCAAAATCTTTATTTCCCTACTTTTGGAAAAGACATTACTATATAGAAAAGAATCGAAACAAACGGTAATTACAATTATCTATTTTCATGTCTTTTTTTTTTCATTTTCCTTCAAAATTGGGTACCTTTTATTAAGGCTATGAAGTATACTGTAACCTTTTCATATCCATGGTGACTTTGTTTGGACTATTTTAATTGTAGATTGACTGGACTAACTATGCCATGAATCTTTACTGTAAATATACAGTATTTATAGTTTCCTAGAGGAAACATCGATTTTTAAATTATTGGACATACATGAATTTCACTAGTATTTTGTATATATTAGGTAATATTCCGAATTTAACCGAATATAACCGAATTTATCTATTTAAAAAAATTATTTTAAAACTAACATTGTAGTCTAAACTCTATAATTTTTTGCGATATATAGCGGCACGCATACACCCCCCCCCCCACCCGGATTAAAAAATGAGAAATATTTATTTGAAAGATTGTTAGATCTTGTGATATTTGTCCTCAACCACTAGACAGATATTGTAAATATTGAATTAAATTCCTAGAATTCGGAGGGTTGTGTACTGTTTTGTATAATACTTTTAATTTTTATTTTATATCGTTCCAATTCATTTGTAAGCAATATTACCCGCATAAGGTCATTTGGTCTTGATTTTTATTATATTGTATATTGATGTATCAAATGATTCTAAGGCTATTATTATTACAATTGCAATCTTAATTGACAAGGATTGTCACTTTTCAAATCGCATGTCGGGGGTTTTCTCCTGCTTCCTTCCCCTAAAAACTGAACGCCATGATATGGCTGAAAAATGCTGAATGTGGAATTAAAACATCATTTAAACAAACAATTTATTACAAGTAGTTTTACTAGTTTTTTCTATGGTGGTAGAATTATATGTATAATAATAACGCTGTCATCATTTTGAATTTTTGTTTTGTTTTTGTTTTTGTATTTTTTTTGTATTTTGTATTCACCACACAGATGAGCTTAAGGAAAACTATCAACAGTATGGTAATCGTTTGTTTGCATTTATCTTGGTTGATGGTGTATTATTTGCTTAATATGTACTGCAATTGTTGAAATACTACATATATCTTTTTTCTAATATGTTTTAAACACTATTTACTGTAGCCTATATCGCTCTAGGTTGTTGCATTCAAATATTATTAATATATTTAAAAGATGTACACTAGCTTGTGTTTTTGTGAGAATTTTGAACTGTTTATGTTTCAACCATGTCAACTATACTTTGAGACAAATTCATGAGATCGATCATAAAATCAAAAGAAGAAAACTTTACCTTTAGAGTGTGACACCGTAATTGGTGACAAGCTCATAGCCACAAGCATACAATGTCTTAAGGGTAAATATAAGATTGTAATTTAATATTAAATCATACAAATATGTTGCTGATTATAATCAGTAACATATTATTAAACATATGTACTTGTGAAAAATATTGTTGGTCTTTATAAAAGTTTAAAAACTAAAGGTAAATTTCTATATTGATCACTGTCACAATGTCCAGATTTCAATCAATACTTGCTAGAATAAAAGATACAGTGAACATGGATATACACATTGTTTTATTTTATATTAACCTTTTTGTTTACCTCTCAGCAATGATGAATCAACTGAAAAATAGTGATGTGAGGTGTTTTCGTTTCTTATTTCACCCAACGTTCAGTTTATATCAACTCCTCCTCCTCGAGGTAAACACTTATGCCACTGTTTTACCTACCTATGTATGATCATACTATAAAACAAGTATAGACCCCACGAATCTTGAACTACAGGTGAGTAACCGAACCGAAGAAGTAAGAAGTGCCTGTCTCCATACATAATGACAAAAACACCGCCAATATCTGATATATCTTATTCTAGAAGCAAATTAAATAATTCAGAATATAATATGGAGTAGGCATTGCCAAAATGCGAGCACAGACAATATAATTCTTTATTATCATTATTTAATGTGCATTTCATAATTGACGTAACTTCCGAACACCCTAAAAGTGCCTCTAAATTCCAGTGGTCACGTGACGTCTTTCTTTTTGTAACGGTGACGTCACATGAAATGTAATTTGATTGTCAGTTTTTAAAGATCGATTTAGAGATTGCAAAAAAGTAGTATGACTTTTTTTTTTGTTAATTTTAACATTTATTTTTTATCGATGTCAACTTTATTTTCAAGTCTTTCTTAAAATTATTTTTAGTACTTTTCTTTATTCCCTTTGTTACAGTTTTTTGACGGTATCAACTTCCGGACGAAAAAAATCAATATCAGCATAACAAGATTTTGATCACGTGATTTCATTTTGATCACATGACACATAATTGCCGTAGAGCTCACCGCTCTTTGCGGGCAGCTTCGCTGCACCGCTGCGAGCTGTGCTCGCTATAACACGAATGTCCAAGGTTCCCGAAACCTATGGCGCTCCATTATTTAGTATATATCACAAGGATTACGTCAATAGCAATAGCAGCACAATGCTATGAGAATACGACTAATAAGAACAATGCATAAATGCTAAATGTTTTATGTTAATTGACAAGGCTTCTACACCACCAAACGGTATGACACAGAACCAAGCTTTCAATGTTTCGTTCTACACCCCTTCAAACATACATAGCAGTTTTTTCACGGTCATTTGTCGCATTCAGAATGACAACGATTTAGCAAGCTGCCCTGGTACTTTTAAAAAAAAAATTTTAAGGATTATTCCAGTCTCATAGGACGATTCTAATTTAGCCGTATTCACAACAACGGGGTTATGATAAAAAGGGGTAAACTACGTCACTATTACAACATTTACCTAACCAGCATTATATCTATAGTGAAATAAAGACTAAGTTAAGATGTGAGCAATATGATTCTGGGTCAGGAGCTACAAGTGCACAACAAATCAAACATTGATAAAACTTCTATGAGGTCTTAATGTCTATTTTAGCAAAAAAAAATAAGTGCCTCTTTAAAGTAACCAAATACGACGATAGGGTAAACATTAATATTAAATAGCAGTGAACGCTTGAACATAAATACTCAGGTGAAAAATAATCTAGTATTAACAACTTATGTGTCAACACTGAGATTGAGTATGTGGTATGTGTAGCTCACTGCAAGTAAGGTGATTTCAAAACTCTAATTGACAAGGATTGCCTATTGGTCAGTGTTGAGAGTCCTTCATTATTAGTAGTAGCTGTAGTCAATAAAAATAAAGATATTTTAATACGACTGGAAAGACAGACTGAAATTAAAACGTCTGATAATTCTTGTAGATACACACCATTATGAATACATACATTGCTTCGTTTTTGCAGATTTTGCAGTAACAAAGTACTATAAAGTCAGTCAACTTGCTAAATTTTTAAAGCAATAGTATCCAGCTTTAAACAACTTTGTATAGTTATCGACCATACTTTATTTTTAAATAATTAATTTTTAATATTTTGTATATTACTTGTGTATTCTTTTTTTTTTTGTTGCTGAAAACGAATATAAACACACTTGCATTTTTTGCCGTTTGAGGTGAGCCTATTGTTTTATCCATTTTTATTACTCTAATTCATATTTGATTACAAAAATTACCATACCGTGATTTATAGAAACCTAGTTATAATTTTGTCTTTTAACTTCTTAAAGTTTACACGCTGCTATATAAATGATGTCCTGTCAGTGAGCAATGCTAAATTCGATGACTGTTTGCACGCGTGAAATTAACGACATAACAAATACACTAACTCATAGTTATAATTACTGATAACTTCTTATGGCAATTAAAAGAACAAGTACTGATCTTTTACCTGAAAATACTTTGCATTAGCAAAGTTTACATTTCACAACGTATACGTTACGTTAGATATTGAGACCGGTATTTCGAGTTTCGAGACCGGTATTTTACCTAGAAATTGGTAATCATTCCTCTTCCTGGATTCGATATTTCACTGAACCTGACAATATGTAACTTGATATATGTCTAATTACGAATTTGTAATTTTTCTTTATCTTTAGGAGAGTCAATGTCCATATTCTTATAGGTGTCAATTGATGAATCTTTTAACAGGAATAGTCATGTTTTCTATATTGCTGAAGCTATTTAGCCAACATTTCTGAAGTGTTATTTGCATTTTGCCAGCTAATTGGAAGGGAATGGTTGAAAATCGCAATGTGAGAACCAACACCCTGTATTTGTGTACCTAATTAGCTATAAAGGAACCTGCAAAGATGACAAAATATATTGAAAAAAAATAATAAATTTGCAAGTTAGAGAAACTGTTGCATATTGATAGAGAACCATTAGGAGACAATCGTATTTTATTACAAAAAGTGTTGCCATCAGTAGGTAATTTGATGGTCTGAAATTGAGTTTACTTGCGACACATGTCTTATCAGAATCTCCGAAAAACGGTCTTGTAATATTCCTTGCGTTTAGATCAAGTGTTACCTCAGTTAAACATAAGTTTTCAGATATTTGGAAAATAACCAGTCTTAAAACCTTATGGTAAAACAAAATACGCCTGTGATTTTTGCAATGACCATAACAAACTTCCAAATCATCTTGATTACCAGCCAATTAATGTATGCATCAACAAGCACAGATTAAATTTATCATGATTTGTAATTAACACTGAAATTTAAATGAGCACAACAAATCATGTTTCCATATTAACCTGTCAATGTGTCATTAGACCAAAACCAATAATGTCGAATGACACGAGAAAAACACATAAAGATCTAATATATCGATATAAACCAATAAACCTAACATGTTTTACCGTTAGGAAGAATCTTATAGTTCTTGCACCACGTGTCAATGTTTACAAACACGACATCCAAAGCCATACCGTCTGATATATCATCAGTATTAGATAATTGCGAGTGTTCTACATATCCGCCAACTTCTTTGAAATACTTCCTTAGTCCGTCTAAGTTACGTTTTGATTTATCAACTATTATTTTCGATCCATCCCAAACTCTATATTCAATTGTCCAAATATCAACCACAATTTTACTAGATTGGAGTTCATTTTTAAGTGTATTTAAAACAAATAATTCCGCTCCTTCCACATCTAAGGAAAAATAGTCTATATGCGCCTGTTTAATTGTATCCAGTACTTTATCAAGTTTAAAACAAGGCACCGTCACGGTTAAATTTGGATTTAACATTTTAATATGATCTGTGTCAACTATATTTTTAGAACTTCCCAAGGCTCCACCTTTGATAAACGTTGTAGTTTTCTCATATGAAATGCAAGCACAGAGACGCCAAACATGGCGATTTACGTTGTCGATTTCTTTACAAAGGTCAGGATTTGCTTCTATAAGCAATCCTGTCCAATTATGGTGCCTCTCCAGCCACAATGTATTCGAATAAGAAACTCCATTAAATGCTCCCATTTCAATAAAAAATCCCTCTTTTTTGGGCAACATATTATAAACGGTTACATCTTGCTTTGCCTGAGAATATATTTTGTCTGTATTATTAAGAGATCTATAAGGATTCGGTTCCTTTAAAAATGAGTAAAAATCGGGATCTGTTTCAGAACTTCCTTTAGTAAAAACGTGAACACGTTGTGATCCTTTTCCTAAGTAATGTTGTCTCCAGTTAGTTGCAAGATAAGGAAATCTAATTTTGCCATACCATCGACCAGCATTAAATCTTATACAATCGTTGTTATAATCGTACATGACACCAATTGTTAAAGAACCTTCATCCTTTGTAACACACCACGCCCTAGCAATGGCAATGATGTCTCCCCATGGATTTAATGCATCACCGTATCTTCCTAAGCCTGAATGTTCTACAGAACTAAATGTTACGATAGCATCAAATTTACCAAGTGTACCGTTTTGATAACATTTTCTAAAATTCAGTGGTGTCATTGTTTTGATTTGTTCATGTTCAGATATGATTTCTCCATATTCCAATGTTACTATTTCTTTTGCGCCTGCTTCAAGAACACATGCTTCAACCCAAGGAATTTCAGAACCTATCACTAAAACCCGGCCATTTCTAACTCCAGGCGCATGGTGTAATCCATCCCGGAGGGCGTTTGTTTCATCTATACCATAATTTCCTCCTAATTTTCCTTGTTTTGCTAAAGATTTGTATTCCTGTACCATTTGTCTAGTCCAAACCGGCGCGTAGGCTTTTTTCTCTAAATACGGTTGATCAAAATACCACTCATATACTTTTAACTGACCATTCATCGTAAAATCGTCCATCAATTCTTTCGGTATTTGCTTTGGGGCATGTTCAAGTCGATGTGCCCTATCAATATGTTCGTTTCTAAAAAGCGCCTGGCAGTCTATTTGAGCTCTGATATGATTAAAGTAAGGTCCGATCAAACCTGCACGTGAAGTATTACAAAGCTCGCCACAGTCTCGACGAATCAATTCTATGGGATCTATTTCTGTTTTCTTAGTAAGTAAAGCTGGTGTATCGGAGACTGTCTGTTTTTGTTCATTTTGCTCTTTAGGATATTCAATGTTTGCATTGTCTAGCACATTGTCATGTATAGGTGTAGGTTGAGGTTTCCTAAATCTTGGGAGCATTTCAAACTGACTGCCATCTGATTTTCCGATGTATCCAGTTGCTCTTAACCACACAAAAATGAGTGTCGATGAGATCAGTATAACGCCAATTTGACGAGGTATCTTTACCATCTTACACTCTTTACCAAATAATAACTGTAACATAACAAAAGTACGTGAAATTATCAATCATTAATTGATGTAGTAGATTTATGTACCTTACAGAAAATTGAAGCAGAATAATTTACCTACTGATTTGTTTTCTTACAAATGAATTAATACAATGGACTACGAGTTAAAATTAAATATATTCAAATATGAAGTCACATTTCACTCAAATATACATTATACCTTGTTCTACGCAATTAGGTTGGTAATGGCAGCCAAAGAACGTATTGATGTTATGAACCTGCATTGTCGCAATTAGAAGAAATAATATTGACTACTAAAAATACTCGGGGTTTATATATGTAAGCATTATCATCTAATGTCTAATCATAAAATAATAGGAGTAACCTTGTTGTTTGTTATTATTTTCTTCACACTGGAATATTCTTCTCTTCTTATATTGTATTCTATCTGTAAATTCATGTTTAGGCTAAATGTGATTGAAAGCTCGCAATATTGAGGATTTGGAACATTTTAAATACGTTTGGCTTTGAACGCCACTAAGGAGTCTTGAAAAAGCAAAACGCACGTCTGGCGTTGCAAATTCTATAACCTTGGTATATTAAAAGAGATTTAATTTAAAACCATTGAACCGATGCTTCTGCTAATGGGCTGTAAGTCCCGATGGTAGAACCAGTTTAATAGTTAAACTTATTTCAGTGAAATTGTCACTATATAAACTTGCTTGAAATTTCAAAGTGATTTAATTTATATTGTTTTCTTCCAATTCTGAAGGTGTAGCTGGCCTTAGGGAAATCTGGTATAACGTTTTAAAATTTTAATGATAAAGCTCTACAACATTTTATCGTTTGGATTTAACATATTCTTGTCGTGGCGTTCTAAATAGACGAAATGCGTGACCGGTGAAGTACATTTGATAACTTTGATATCATATACGACATTATATTAATTTACTCGCGAAAATGGTATTTGCAATAATGTTCAAATATATAATTGAGATTATACACAATCCAGAAAGGGTCTGTGTTTACAATTTTTTTTAAATTTAATAAAGATAGAATTTCATTAAAATGTGATATACATTTAACCATTTTCTATAACAATTTTTAATATTATTGCAATATTAACTGATAATAATCTGTTTTTGCATTTTAATGTGCAGCATGTTAATAAAAACGTACATTTCACTATTTGTGTTAAGCAGACAGGTGTTTCTTAACTTTCCTACTTATTTCTGATTTACGCTGTATGTCTTTATATATCCTAATTGTAATCGTCCTTGACCCATAGCCCTTGTTGTTCGGTCGCTTTTATTTTGATGCTAGCAGTTTTTTTTAATTATGCATGTGTGAACGAGATTGCCAATAAAACAAATCTTTGATATTATAAGAATAACTCGCATTTATTTGTGGTGTCTAATTGTATGTTATAACACACGCATTACGGCTTTATCTTTTGTCTTTTCTGTATAAATTTATTAATTAAATGCTGAAGAATGTACGAAGACATTTAAATTGGTTTCAGTAAATAAAAAAAGACCGCGGAAACTATCAAAAGCATCGTCGCAGTACATTCACAATGTATTGATTTTAAAATGGGGAATACTTTCTGCAATTTTATAGATAGAATATTTATCAACAAAAATGTTATTTATAAAGAAATTTATTGATGTTGGAGACGAGACGTTTTCTTTCTTGTACCTTTGGAATATAAGTATATCCCAATTGGTAACGTTTGCTAACATAACTTTATCAACTGCAATCTATTGGAGACCTCATCAGTTGAGACATTTATACACTGTATGCAGGATTAGCGAAATATTGCTGCGCAAGTGAGAAAAAATTATAATTGTGAACAAAAATGGTCTCATTTTTCGTAGTTTTTTTGTTCTGACCATCGGGTCATATTTAAGATGTTCATCTTTAAAAAGATGTTTGTGAAGCTGTTTCTGTGGTTCTTTAATATTAGATTCTAGCGGATGCAAACAATATCAACAAAGTAATATTAAAGGAAACGTAATTTTTTTGTTTGTTTGAATGGTATTCAGCACCACTTCGGCAATTTTTCAGCTATATCATGGCATCAAGTGTGTATTGGAAAGAAGCAAAAGTGTCCGAAAAAAACACCGACATAAGTAAAGAAAACTGGCTATTCTTGTGACTTAATGTAAAAGGGCGCTTGGTTGTAACTGTACCTTGATATTTGTGATTGCAAACCGTTTAATAAATATCTAAAATTTTATGATGTTGAGTAGTTTTATGTTTTATAAGCAAGATTATCGATCATCAAAAAGAACAATTGTAATAAAATTCTAAGCGTATTGCAACAAGTTTTATAAAATAATATTGTTGTATACACAGATCTGATTATAAATGTTTCATCACTTCGTAACAGATTATCGGTGTATTATAAGTTTGTAAATGTTTGTTTACATCTGTGATCAAAATGGATTTTTAACGACACAAGTTTTTCACTAATTATTATGGTTAAGAATGTGACTGCACTGACGATAGTATAATAGAAAACAAATATTTTATTTAGAGACAATTGCAAAAAGAGGAACAAATCTGGTTCTAAGTGTCGATGGGCGAGTTAGGTGAAATAAGTTTTTTAACATAAATAGCATGAATGTATTTTATAAATGTATAGTCAAACAAGAATATTAGCCTCAGCGATGTACATTTAAGTCATTTATCTACAAGAATTCACGATGTACTCAACTATATATGCACATATATGCCCGATGAAAACCTGACAGATCAGTGTGTTCAAATATGAGCGGCGGCATTCATCAATCGACCCAAGTCAAAAAATTTTCGAAATTCAGATTTGTTGCAGTATAATGCTCCTGAAACATCGGAATTATTAAATCTAATGTTTTATTTTATTTTCTCAGTTGAAAACCGTAAAGTAAAGTAAATCGACATTCACTATTGCATGACGTTTTTCGGGCGTTTTATCGTAAACGATATAGACGTCGTTTTAAAAGTATGACTTTTATGTACAATTTATTGCCGTTCATTCCAGTTAACCAGTTCTTGTAGCAATCATATGACTTAAAGGTCCTAAATTTTCACCTGTTATCATTTATCGGACCAACAGGTATAGTAAGTTTTACTAAAACGGATATGTATTTAATCTTATCGAACACCTAATTTTTATAAACATTAACTGAAATACACTCTATTTCAAAAATACTTTTTTTTTCGTTTGCGACTTTTCAAAAGCTTTACTACACGGTTTGAATTTTTGACAGTTGGTTTGAATGAGGTTTCAGGGTTTTTTAGTAATTTTTCAGCTTAATTACGGTGTTTACTTTGCATTGAACAAGTAAATATATTTATGTGAACATATGAATTTGGCCTTCAGAATTAAAAAATGAGTCACGTTGGAGATTTCTCGGAGTTTTACTAACGAAATTCCAACAACGAAATTCAAATGTGTACAACTTTAATTTTAGACAAAAATTTGTAATGTGACTTAACCAACTAGTGGTGGAACAACCTCATCCTTGTATTGTTCTTTTACATAGTTACGAACATTTTTAACAAGTATACTTTTGTCGAACTTTGATAAACCCGCAGTCTCAATAATTCTAGGAAGTGATCACAACAACAGTTGCGAGTTCAATTCTGTTTAAAACAAATAAGCACATTTTTAATTCTTCATTGTAAAAACGTAATTAATTTTTTTATTTTTACTAGTTAAAAAGGTATTAAATTTTGTTAAATTTGTAGAAATCGGTCAGCAGTAGTAAATATATTCATCTAGTAAATTTAATAACAAGTTCGTTGATGTATAAGCTCATTTTATTCAAAAAAAGAGAGTCGGTCGCTTGCGCCAACGTTTGTTAGACTTAAACTTATATGTATTTATCTTACTATAAAGAACATGTATGTTAATGTAACAGTATTAGAAAAGTATAAAAGGTCTAAATATGCTTTGAACCACACTGCTTGTATTAATTGCCTACATTAAAAACAATCTGTCGTGTTAATGTCGAAGAAAACACTTAAATACACTTAAGTACGTTTAATGGTATGTATGCTATAGTTTAGAACTTTTAAACTTAATTTCGATGAATTATTTAATAATATTTATGTATAAGCAATAGACTATCTTTAAAGTCTTAATCAAATACTCGTTTAATCAAAGGTTTATTTTAATATGTCAGCAAGAGCACTAAATGAACAAGAACTGGATGGGATTGATTGAAAACAACTACCATGCAATCTAAACAAATGGGTGCAGGATCAAAAACAAAAATATCGAGCAGAAGAGGATATATCCTATGATATATAGCTATCAAAGGGTCATGATGTTTAATCCTGAAAATACTGATGATTATTCGAGAACCGGTTTGAGACAAACAATCATACTGTTTCTTTCCTGGCTAAAACTCGTGTTGGTTTTTTTTTATTTCCTGCTACAACGTAAAATAAAAACAACTTCCGGCTGCAATAGACTGATTAGATTTGGCGCAACTATACAATGACTTCGCTAAACCTCAACATTACTAAAAAGAAACGAATTATTTTCCCTTATCAAAATCTGTTGGTAATTCCCAAAGAAATAACCTATCAAGCTGTTAAACCTTTTTACACGGAAGCGAAGTTCCTTGCTAATTCAACTGAATCGTAGTTCAGCTTCTTAATTTCACAGTTGTTAATTTTTGTGGTTTAATGCATAAGACGAAAGTTTTTCCGTTTTAGTTACTATATTAAGTAGGTCATTAAAATGTAATAAAAAAAATATCAAATGGCTGTCTTCTTTTATTGTATAATGATTTTTAAAAGCTAATTGAATCCTGTTTAACTGTGAAAATATGCAGCAATACTATTTAATTTCTCAACAGTAAACAATCTACTGTCGTATTATTTTTTAATTACCATGAAATTCTAGCTAACCTTATATCATTCGGATTACACATTTGTTTAAACTACGTGTGTTTGAATATCTGCTACCACGTTAAGTTTCAAATAATGTTATAATGAATGTATTAGAGGAATAAAGTAATAACTTTTGGCCAGGGTTTTGCATGTTTGTACAATTTCCGTTTATTGTTATTATTTTCTTTAAATATGTTTGCCGTTATAAATATCTAAAGTTGCAAGTAATTTAACAAGACCAATAAGAGTATCCACACTGAAGAAAGGAATTATGCTATTCTTGTCTACCAGACAAAGGTTCATTTATATCCACAATTTTGTACACCAAATATAACAAATAAAAATAATGAAAGTACATAAATTTAACATCTAGTACATAAATAAATAAGATTTAATTTAGAGCATTCCCTACGTATTCGTATTTTTCTTGCGGTATAGCTTTCTCGAACACATTTGTCCTATTTCAAAGGGAATGAATCTAGTCATTGTTGAATAAATATAGCAAATTAACATACTTTTAACTATTTTCCTGTGGGATGTGCGTTTGTCAGATGTTTTGACTGTAAGCTTTAAAATACCAACGAAAAGTTATTGAAAGAAGTTAACGACCGCAGCTAAATCCTCTGGCAGTACTACTAGGAAGTAAAAAAAATGGCGACAGAAAACAAACTTTAAACTATAAACTATTAATTATTATTATATTTCTTTTGAAATTCGACTTAATGCGAACATACCACATGATTTTTTTGCGCTTTCAAATGTTGAAATATGAATCAGCAAAATATAGATTTGTCAATTTGATTTTGTTCATTGCATTGTTCCTACAACATGTTACTAATGCACATGCCCGCTCGTTTGAAAAAGATATTATATTCTCAATTTTAGAATACTTATTTAACAAATGAAGCTTGGTATAATGTTAATACAGTATTGCTTCCACCAATATCAATGAGATCAAAGGTTGATATGAAATGACGAGTCATACCGTAGCTATTATTGTATTAGTTTAATAGTTAAACAGTGCTAGGAAGTACGTATGTATCCCACATCGCTTCACATTTTAAAACTGTTACTACATCATCCTTGATAATTTATTTCCAATTTTTCATTATGATTTAAATGTATTTTTGGTTGTCATATTGCTGTCTTAAAGCGCATGCAAAAGACCATTTTGTGAACTCTTTAACTAGATATATTGGAATGTAATTTTTTTCAGTAACATAATTTCATTACATATTTCCCTTATATTTAATTAAAAACTGAAAACTTCAATTTGTTTTTAGATAACTGACTCACTCCATTGTTTCTAGCTATATCAGTATGTCTACCATAATAAATAAATTAAGTCTGATAAAGTTTTCACATGTTTTTTTTTTTTAATTTTATGCAAAAATGATTCTTCTGTACTTATAATTAAAACATTTGTCAAAGGTCTGCCATTAATTCTTATTTCTTTCTAATATTTTCATAAAGCCTTTGTTTTATATAACTGTATCAGAGTACTCAGAAAAATAAACTGATTGCACTTTAAATGGCTTCAACCTACCTGAAATAACCATTCTTAGTTTGTATGTTTTGAATGATGTTTAAGGCCACTTTTGCCAATTTAAAACTATATCATGGCGTCCGGCTTTTATTATTTGGGAGTAAGCCGGAGTACCCTGAGGAAACCTTTTGGTAGAAAAACAGGCTTCATTCTTTTTAAATTTGACAATCCTGCATTTTTTGTTAAAACGGATGCTACAATCCTCGGTCAAATCTATAAAAAAAACATGTAATGCGTGTAGTAGCAAACAATAAACATTATGGAAACAAATTTAGATAGTTACGTTATTCTGAATAAAATGTTATTTATCAAGACGATGACCGTCTTTATTAATTGAGGTTTTAATGCTTTCTAGTTGCCAGCAATGGGTCTTGGTTAGACAGACGCGCGCCTGTCGTAGAAAACTTTATGAAAATAATACCTCTGATTAAATTTATTTACAACAACTAAGTTGATGTCTCTGCTGGTGAAATGTTAGTTCACAATAATTCAAATATGATTTGAGATTACTTCTGGCTGAGGATTTTAAAGAAATTAATTTTGATAAATGAAGTTGACTCAGTTTATTTTTAGATAAATAACGTTGACCGTACTATTTTTAGCGTAACCAATGTAAACAAAGATGGCGGCATTCAATATCGACGACGAGGACAAATTATTTGTATGATAAATATTGATAATGAATTGTTAAATTAAAAACTTTTTTGTGTTCTATAAAGAAAAAATTATAGATTGAAGTTAAGACTTAGTTGTATTAAAATCAACAAATTGTTTATGAATAACATTTGGTACGTAAAAATCAACAAAATATTCATACGTAAGATCGAAGATCCCTGCTACCAAAATACACAAGAAACAAGGAATTGAGAACACCTTAATAGGAAAATTAATTTCTTAATGCAATTTTAAAGAATTATAATGATTGAACACGGTTTTTTTCAATGGATTTATCGGTATATCAACAAGATCAACTCACTAAACAACATAACAACATGACCAATTCATTCACAAACATGTCATAAAAGCCCTTCCGACTTTTATTTGTTTGTAATTGAGTTGATCTTGTTGATATACCGATACATCAATTGAAAACGATGTTCAATCCTATAGTCATTCCAATAGTTATACTTTCGTGCTTATCTGAGGTTGTATATATAAACACGAAAAGGGGCATATATATGTTCTCTACCATACTTCAACACCCAAGTTTTTGTTTACGTCCAATATTACAATCCACTGAATAAGTTATTGTGATAATTAAAATTTTATACTTTTTGCACTTAACTTTTGACGAGAAAGTTACTAACTAGTATGTTAACAGCTTCTTTATTGATCTTTGTTTTTTTACAAAAAATGCGACTTTGCATTTGCTTTAATATTTAGATTTAAAAAAAGAACGAAGATACGAGAAGTATTCCTGAAACGATAAGTCAAAGATAGACAAAACTATGGCGAGACTAATACGAGTACGACAGCAAATCAAACAAACACAAACACAAATCACACTTAAACCTGGATGTGCGTTCAGGTGCTTTAAAAGGGCAAACAGCTAAAGTTAGGTTTGGATTTGTGTTTCAATATTCTGCAATTATTATTTTATAGACGATATTTGGCTTAAATTCCAGTTTTAATTTTTTTCTGAACATTAAAAACATAAATAAATATCACATTTTTACTTACAAATACTCTAAGCAAAGAACTATTACAAACGCAAGATGAAGGAAATTATTCTAATAAATAACATTTCTGTAACATTGTGATTATAAGAGATCATAGTTTCAAGTCAAGTCGTGCCCTAGTACAATGTATATTTGATAATATACGACTATTTGTGCACAAATTTAGCAATACGTCAATAAGCATTAAATGTCTGCGGGTCGTAAGGATGAAAGTCTAACAGAGTTAGAGGTAATTGACACTACAGAGATAACAGCGAGAGACATCCTCAATATAACCAGGTTATTTGTGATGTTTATGTCACCGGCACGATAGAAATATACATTAAGGGAAACGAATCAT
Organism: Limnoperna fortunei; assembly: GCA_944474755.1. Lineage (NCBI taxonomy): Eukaryota > Metazoa > Mollusca > Bivalvia > Mytilida > Modiolidae > Limnoperna > Limnoperna fortunei. The sequence goes on along the minus strand of OX104121.1, from coordinate 6,305,311 downwards.
ATTATCACGTAAACAGTCGGCTAGAAGAATAATATGAATCCATAATAGGTTTCCGCAAATAAAAGTGATAGCATTTAATTATTTTGTAATTTCCAGTCATGTATTCTTACTTTTCAAAGAATGTTTGATAACATACAATATTAATAAATCTAAAAAAAAAACAGAATACCGAATATATCACACTGCAATACAATTGATAGAATGATTTCCTGATGTACATCTGAATCAAACTAATATGTCTCATTTGCTTGGCACCACTTAATTTTTAACATCAATTTAGATCACATTATCAAAACAAACCAAAGACTTTTATTCTCACATGAGCGAATTACGTAAGTTTTGAGAAACAATTCCGTAAAACTAAAAATTACCGTTAAGTTGGAATGACGCCATTTATACACATACCAGGATAATAGGAATAAAGATAGTGAATCTTAAGAATGTTTTGACAGTCTAAAATGATCCATACATGTATTTAATTAAAGTGACAAAAACTAATTTCAGTATTAACAAGAAATTCAAAGACCGTTACAAATATAGATATTTACCGTATCCCAATGTTAAAATAGAAATAAATACACGAAGACCGTTGTTGTTTTACTCCAGCTGACAAGATAACACATTGATATCTGCTATGAAATGCTTATTTACAGTAAAAATATAACTCTCGTTTAATATAAGCAGCTAGCAAAAAGTAAGTATTTCGTCGGAATACTAGCGTCTAAATCAGTATTCATGGTTTCCGTGCCAGATACTAGTATCTCACACGAGAAAATTGGTATCCTGAAGATGGATAAACATTGGCATTTCTGACCACTTAAATGACATCAGAAATTCAACCGATAGGGCAAGGGATCACCAAGAACTTAAAACAGAATTACAGAAGTCTAGGCCTGCTGACGAAAAAACAAAGACACTGCCTCAGACCTTTAATTTCACCTTCAGCTATATTGATATGTCTACAAACAATGCTAAATTCTGTGCCTATTTGCGAGCTTGAAAAATTAAATGCATCAAATAAGACTTAGGTCAGCCCCTTACTTAGACCTTCCTCTAGGAATAGACTTGGATAAACCATAAACTATACTTTACGACAAACGTGATGACTTCAACTTTTAAATGGTCAAATTTCTGATCCCCTCTAGCAACATTACAGCAGCTCCGGCGTATGGTGTGTACATTTCACAACTTTAACATAATGCTAGATCCTGAGATAGGATTCCGATTTTCCTTTAAATGCCGGGGACTAAGCTACTAAAATAAGGGTTTGTTGTTCTTAGCTTGATGTTAATAGAAGCTACCATGAAACACTTTTTGGGAATTTCACCTCTCAAGTACTATTGGATATTTTCGCTGAGTACGTAGTCTTTCCTATTCCTGCATTTTACTTTTTTGTAGACATGAAATAAATAACTCAAAAGATGTCTTATTAGAGGTAACCACTGCTTACTCGTCCGGACCATTTGAATGCACCCATGAATTTTATTGCGTTGGGGTTATCACTTTCTTCTGTGTTATTGGTTTTTGTTTCGTGTTTTATTGTTTTCTCTCTTATTGATGGCTAAATTTTAGAGGAAACTTTCTCCCAAGAAAATCGTTCAAGCCAAAATGTTTAACAGTTAATGCGACATGAAGACAGACATTAATGACTAACTTTTTAATGTGTAAATAACACTGGTTATTCATACTGTATGTTGATACACTTTAAAGTAAATTGTGTTCATATCATAAATCATTCGGACGGACTTTTATTTGTTTGTGAGTGGCTTGGTCTTGTTGATATACCGATAAATCCACTGAAAACGGTGTTCAGTCCTATAAGTGATAAAGTTACACAGGAAATATCGTATGAAATACACCATAACATGTATAGCAAAAAAACAGACAATGCAGGCCGATTTCACTTTCAAAATGCTAATAAAATAGTGGTTTATACCAATTGGAATAATGTTTAGTTATACCCCTTAATAGCATTTTGTATTGAGAGTGGAAGCTGAAGTACAAAAGAAAACCTCGACACTTGGCAGGAAAACTGGCATCCATCATTTAAGTCTGGAATCAAGCACACATTGCTAGAAGTCATTGCTCGAACTCGCAACCATATTGATACGGAAATGGTGATCTGTAGTAGATATATACAATATTAGTACATTGTCAGAAAATATACAGTCTATTTGTACGAGCCTTAGAAACAGGTAGAAATGCGAGACTCTGTCGAGCATTTACTACCTGTTTTGAGGCGAGTACAAATAAACTCGGACAATGTACGAATAATATTTTTATTCTGAAAACAGAAAATACATTTAAAACTATTGGAAAACATGAAAAAGTGCACTTACAGCCGTTTTTTTACTTGAAATTTTCGGCGCGTATTCGAGTGATAGCCTGACGTCACAAACAAATATCGTATTCGACAACAAGCTGTAAACCAGGACAGAATACTATATATCGCTCGAAGTAAGGACCAGGGTACCAGGAGTGACGTCATTACTTACAAATAAAGCTTTGCTTTATTCGTAGGGTCGTATTTGTATAGTTGAAGGGGTAGAGTTGTAGAAAAAAACACCCTTATCAGCTCGACTTCCGAGCCTTTATTACGAAATATATTACGAAATATAGTAGTATGAAGTATAAATAAAAATGATTATTTAAAGGACATATAGATACAGAATGTTAGCAACATCTTCTAGTGTTATATATTCGGCTGAATTAAAACTTCTTAAAATGCATATAAATTGGTTAAAAAAAATCCAGAAAGTATTCAAGCGTGCATGTAAAGGAAATAGCCCGCAGTAGACAAGAAACTCGTGTACACGGACGGATACAGGTTTGCACTTGTATTCCTCTTATAGTTAACAATAATCAATCAGAACATCTCTCTATCATTTCCGTCCAGGGTCGGGAAAATGACCTTGGAGGTAAGTGATCTCCATTGTGAACTATTGTCAGGCATTTCAAAGAATCTGTTACTTCACAAATTCGTTTGTGACGTTTCAGTTTATTCATTTGATTGGCATGTCATTGACGGTTAGCTGCTCATTGTTACTGATGACGTCAGATTGTAAAAAATACTTATTCATTTAAACGTAATCATAGAAGGAATTTTTTGGTAGTGTTAGCGACTTGAGGTTAAAAAAATACAATCATCTATCCATTTTTTAGTTCTGCTTCAATAAGATCTGTATAGTTAAATAATTCAAGGATAATCTATTTCCTCGCAATAAAATTATGTTCCTGTGTAAACATGCTAGCGTATCACATTTGGGTCGATTTTTGGTCCACATCCATGCACATACCTCCGACAGTACTTTCCGACCATAAGCGGAAATAACCGAGTTGATCCGATTGAACAATAATATGCGCAAGTGCCGAAGTATGCATTTAATTTCAGTATTATTACCTATATGCATTGCTAAATTAACTTTAAAATAAACAATTCTGCCCCTTCCAAGTATAATGCAAAATATACTAATACGCCTCTTTAATTGTATCCAGTATTTTGTCAAGTTCAAAACAAGGCAGCGTCACGGTAATATTTAGATTTAGCATTTTAATATGACCTGCGTGGACTGAATTTGTCCAAATGTTGTATTTTTCTCAGATGAAAGGCGATTTACGTTGCCTATTTCTGAACATAGATCAGCATTTGCTTCTATAAGCAAATCCATCCAATAATGGAGCCGCTCAAGCCATTATATATTCGAAAAAGTTACTCCATAAACTGCTCCCATTTCAATAACAAATACACCTTTTCGGACAGCATATTATACACCGTTTCATCTTGCTTTGCCTGAGAAAACTTGTCATCTGTATCACTAAGGATTGATAAGAGTTTCATTCTTATAAAAAGGAATAAAGCTTGCCATGATGTTTATTCATTATTCATATTTGTGTAAGTTGTCCGGATTTGCCTTATTTTTAATATATCAATCTTTTTTACAAATGCTGTTTTAGCAATTAAAATTTGTTCCAAAATGTTTTGCACTTGTTATGTCTTTAAATTCCTACATGAATGTGATTTTACTCGAAGTTTTGATTAACTTTGAATAATATTAAATAGAATGTAATCAAAAATACTAATGTTATAAAATTTACTACTCAGTACGAGCGCTTTGTCTAATCGGTGGCAGTCAGACCCAAACAATTTCCGAATAGCTATGATATTGAAGAGCTTTTCTTATCAAAATGTAATGAAATTTACGTAATCCAAACTTTTTCATATTATTCACAATAAGTTATAAGCCAGTGTTGTATAATGAAAATTTATAATATGTAGTTTGAAATTGCATAAAGAAAATAATTTAATTAAAATAAAGATTGTATCATTTGAGACAAAGGTTTTTCGCAATGTAAAAATGGATACGCTATTTGTACTGGTTGACAGATTGTCTTCGTATGAAAATGTCATTTTTCAAACGTTCGTATTCATACTACCTAACGCATTCACTTAAAAATTTCTTTTACTTTGTACAATTGATTCATAAAAGTTTCCTGCGTTTAACAATTTATGAACGAAGCCTTCTTGTATGTAGTGGTTTTAATATTAACACATGCTTCTAAAACCATTATATTCTTCCAAATATTCATTGCAACAATGGTTTAAAAAAGCTATAGTTTCTTGATCTTAACAAGTCTTATGTTTTAGTTTGGTTAGAGAATCAATCAAGGTGACAAACACAATATTATCGAAATTAAAATACAAAACTTATTGTTACACTATATGACCAAATAATGTTACTCCAGTTTCACTTTCAAAATCATCTGCATACGCATGTTTGTTTTTGTTAGTTTGACCCAGTTTGTGTTTCAATTCGAGTCAAACGTTTTCTAATATACGTGATGGAAAAAAATGAGCCTGTTATAATATGTTTTATGATTTATATGGCTGTTTCATTAAATATTTTCTTTAAAAATAAAGAGGTATCAACACACAAAATAAGTTGATAAGTTATTTTGATATCAGCAAATACCATAAATATTGTTAAGTATATATAACGAAAAAACTTACTTTAACGAAAATGAAGAATCAACATCTAACTCTGATAAAATAAAGTATATAACTGTATAGATTTCACATTGCACCTTAGTGGTTAACCGCGGGCTTTGATATTCCTGTATCTTCCTTGACAAATATGTCTTCATTGACGGTGCGTCGTTCTGTCATAGAAACAGGTTATCGCTAAGTTCAAAATGTCCATCTCTTCAGGGTTATTTTTAAGGTATACTTCAAATGTGTGCGCTACTAAAATGTCGCTACAAATGAATGTTCACATTGCGAATGTTTAGGGTATCCCGTGTCTATGTTAAATTGTATCGCGGTTCTCATAGTCAATTTTTATAGACGATTAATCGTTTTGTAGATAGAAAGATTGATTGTTTGATTTATGCTCAACGTCCAAATGAACATTGTTTTAGCTAATTATTTAGAACAAAACATGTTTCAAACAATAAATCAATAAGGAAAAGGGATAGATCAGCGGCAGCGAAATTTGATTACTCTCCGAAAAGTATGCAATATTTGATATAGATGGATAATACTGTTGCAGTGTCAACAATCGGCATACTCTTTTTTTTTTAAATCTACAAGAAGGATCTATTGTGCGAAGGATTTTTTTGCTCTCACAGTAATGCAATTTTTCCTTGACTATGTACATTATAGAAACATGTGATTGCGAAGTTTCTAATAACTTCTTTCATTAGTTGCTAATAGTATGTGTGCAATTCTATGCCGTTTTCACATTTATTACAACGGGCATATTGATAATTATGGGTGTTCTATCAACTCTTTCAAGACAAAATCCTTAGTCGTTTTAAATTATTTTTTTATATTTAGGAAATATTGCTGTTGATTAATTAGATTGACGACAAAGGTCTCATTTCATCAGTTTAAATAACTAATAATGAACAAATCCAAGTAATCTATGTGTACGTGGAATGAGTTGAAAACTTTCCATGTTTAAAAGAAAATATGGACAACGTAACCTTAAATATTGCAAACTGTAGCTACAGTCTTGGAGAGGAGCATAATTACCTGCAAAAACACTTTTGAAAAAGCAGCGCTAATAACCAAGTCATCGGGTTTTACACAAACAGCTGACTCTAAAATTATGTTGACTGCTTTTCATTCTGTAATTTAATTAATAGCTAATTATTAACAATGGATTACTTAGGCATCAATTAATTAAAGAAAAATATTAAAAGTTAGTTTTTCTTTTTTAGTTTCAGATGTGCTAAACCGATAATTAATGAATGCAAACATTTAACGACTAAAATCATGAGATTTCTTGGTGAATAAGCGATAATTTTATTATGTATTTTTTTCGTAAGAATATTTTTAAAAACTGAATATTTAATCAAATATAACATAAGATTAAAAACTATATTTACTTTTTGTGATACGACTTCGTAGGACTAATAAAATATTGTGTAATCTCTTCAATAGAGACAAATTCTGGGTAAATTGATACTTGATCAATGTATGTTAACATGGATCCTAATTTTGGTGCATATTGGATTATATAGGACACATCAATTTCGAATCAACTAATACACATTTAATTGGATTTTAAAGTTTTAAACTAAATTACTAAATTAACTTTCTTAACATTTAATGACTTTTTTTCGTTTCTGAGTTGTTTATTAAAGTTTCCAAAAAGAACTAAGACAAAGTTTTATATTCGGTCACCATAGTATCCATATTTTGATATTAATAGTTCTATGTTATGTTTTATCGACGAAAACTCAAACAAAAACACATGCGTCCAATTTATTTAAATAAATCCATAGCCTATTTTACAATTTGGAAAAATCTTATAGTTCTTTGTAAGCATTTACGAACACTACATCCAAATCCATACCATCATCAGATCAGTTTCAGATAATTTTAATGTACTGTGTATCCTCCAACTTCGTTAAAAAAACTTCCTTAGTCTTTCTAAGATACGTTTTGATTTATCAGCTATTATTTCCGATCCATCTCACACTCGATATTAGAAATAAATCTGAAATTAGCTGCTAGATACGTTTACGGAAATGTTGTTTTTCCACACCATCGACTCTGTGGTAGTTTATACTAATTTTCCGCAATATCTAGATGTTCTTTCCAAACAAAACTGATCTTCTATGCTATTAGACTACACCTCTTATCTCATACAAATGACGCATATTGACAAATACTAAATATTTCATCCGTAAACAGAACAAAAAGCGGTTACTCTTTATTATTTTAAACAAACGATATGTAGTACATTTCTTCAAATGTTAATGATTACCTTCTCAAAATACATTTTTATAACAGTATCGCAAATACAATTTGGTGTAACTTGTTAATTTTAATGTATTCAAATAGATTTATATTTTACATCATCATTCTGAAGAAAGAAGAAGTCAATTTATAGTACAGCAGACGACCCTTTTTTCTTAGCAGAACATCGATACAACTTGGAGAAGGCAAAAAGACATCATTTTATTGTGGAGCAAATAATACTTTGTTGTAAAATATGTATATACATATATATATATATATATATATATATATATATATATATATATATATATATATATATATATATATATATATATATATATATATATATATATATACAGCACTGTGAAGAAAGAAGAAATCAATTTATAGCGGAGTAGATGATCGTCTGCTCTTAGCAGAACATATATACATCTCAGTCAATAAGGAAACAATCCATTTATAGTGCAGCAGATTATACATTGTTCTTGGTAAAACATATAAACAACTCAGTGAAGAAAGAAAAAATTAATTGTTAGTGGAGCTGAGTAAAGAAAGAAAAAATCAATTTTTAGTGGAGCAGATGATCCTTTGTTCTTGACAAAACACATATTCAACTCAGTTAAGAAAGAAGAAATCAATTTTAGTGGAGCAGATGATCCTTCGTTCTTGGCAGAACAGACATGCAACTCAGTGAAGGAAGAAGAAATCAATTTATTTTAGAGCAGTTGATCCTGTATATTTGATAGAATATATATACAACTCAGTGAAGAAAGACAAAATCAATTTATTTTGGAGCAGATGATCATTTGCTCTTGATAGAACAGACATACAACTCAGGGATGAAAGAAAAAATAAATTTATAGTAGAGCAGATAATCGTTTGTTCTTGGTATAACATATATACAAATCGGAGAAGAAAGAACAAATCAATTTATAGTAGATCAGATGATTCTTTGTTCTTAATAGAACAGACATACAACTCAGTGAAGAAAGAAGAAATCTATTTATAGTGAAGCAGATGAAACATTTTTCTTGGTAAAATATCTATACAACTCAGTAAATAAAGAAGAAATTAATCTATAGTGGAGCAGATTATTCTTTGTTCTTGGTAAAACATATATAACATGCAGAGAAGAAAGAAGACAGACATCAGTTTATAGTGGAACAGATGATCCTTTGTATTTAGAGAGTAGCAAAGAAAACCGACCGAACAACAAGAGCCAAAAACTAAGGGACAGTTACAAATCCGGATATAGACAAACACAACACAAAAATCAAAAACATAAAACACAGAAAGAGAGTAACCCGAACCCAATAAAAACCATGGGTGCACTTAGGTGCTCCGGACGAGTAAGCAGTGCCTGCCTCTAATTAGACACCCGTCGAGTTACTCATTGTCTTGTCTAGGGAAAAGTCAAATCCAGGAATAGGAAACACTACCTATGACTCAGCGAAAATGTCAGATCGTATTTGCGACACTGATTTCCCGTAACGATCAATTAAGTCGTGGTGCCGACCATAGAACTTCTGGAGAGATAACATCAACCTAGGTACAACAAACCCTTGTTTGTAGAGAAATTTCATTGTTGTTTGAGACTAGCAGATCTATAAAAATATAAACAAAAAACAAAGGAACAAAGTAAATAATTTGAAAAAAGCAGCAAATGAACATATTTTTTCATCAAAATATGGACGGTCTTTGCTCTTTCACGAAGTCTTTAAAAGTATTGACACCCAAAGCTCCAAACTGTTATTTAATTGTCCAATCACACTTGAAAACGTCAATCATGAACACCAAAATGATAATTAGCCGTCTAAGTGTCAATACCGGGTATATCCACCGTTAGCATGAATGACTGCTGCAACCCTGCGTCGCATACTGCCAGTAAAGCGTCTAACTTGTTGAAGCGTTATCTTTCGCCATTCCTGGTGTACTTGAGCTTTTAAATGTTGCAAGTTCTGTGGAGTAGGTTTCAGAGCTTTTAATCGCCTACCCAATTGATCCCATAGATCCTCTATTGGGTTGAGATCTGAACCTCTTGCAGGCCACGGAAGAGTGGTCACAACTTCGTTCTCCAGATATGCCCTTACAGCCCTTGAACTATGAGGTCTATCGTTGTCATCCATGAAAACAGGTCTTGACTCTAACGGGTGGTTTTCAAAATGAGGCACAATTACTGTAAGCACGTCATGGGTGTAAATTTCGCAATTAAGGTTGCCATTGATTGTAACCAGATCCAGTTTGCAATCAGGTGAGATACAGCCCCACACCAGAACTGAGCACCCACCAAAAGGCACTGTTGGAACAATGTTTCGTGGCGTGTAAGCTGTGTTTTTGATGCCTCCAAGCACGAATTTGCCCATCAGTTACATGGAGTACAAATAAGCTCTCATCTGACCAGTGTATTTGTCGCTAGGTTCTAAGGTTGCAATTTTTTCTTGCTCTGCACGAGACAAACCTGTCCCTGCAATGGCGATCATCAAGCATTGAACGTTTAATTACTCTCCTTGATCTCAATCATGCAGCTTTAAGACGATTTCGTACTGGTCTAGCTGACAGATTACGACCAAGTAACCAATGTTGCTTGAGACAGGTGCTTGATGCAAACGGTTTTCGCCTAACCAGCCTACCAAGGTTCCTATCTTCACATTGGGTTGTCACAGATGGTCGACCAGATCGGGAACGGGCTTTAACATCTTGCGTGGCAGCGTGTTTTCTGACCAAACGACTAATGACTGTATACTGATAGCCAAGCTGACGTCCTATTGCCTTATAAGACATACCAGTTTAATACTGCGGATGATTTGCCATCTCTGTGCTTCTGATATCGTCCTCCTTGCAATGCTTACTTTAAATGATTTGGAAATTATAAATTCGGGATTTAAATACCGATATGTTGCAAGAAATAATAGTGCACTTTTGGGCGTGCTGAAGGGAGCAAGCGTCACGAGGACAGAAAACCGCGCTTAATTAAAATTTCAAACCTTAACGCTCACATCCTTTTAATTATACATTAAAGAATTAATACTGACCAAATCATCAACTTTAAACTTTATTTACAGTAAACGAAAAACAAAAATATTAGGGGGTGCTACACTTTTTTCCAGGTATATTAACTACAGCAATTGCACTGACTTGGTATAGGCATTTCAAAAGAAATGATGGGATAGACCAAGTTTTATGGC